>OY759218.1:17874405-19074405 GCA_963662175.1 Aradus depressus | reverse complement strand
AGCAAAAATTATAAAAATACATAAAATAAAGATACACAGTTTTGTTTTCGTTGATGTGTTGTGCAAAAGTTGATTTTACTGAGTTGTGTCAGTGTTTAACCCCATTTCTGATATGAGTTCTTTTACCCTATTTTCAAATTGTTTCCCGTGGAGGTGTCCTTATAGGGATCTTTCGTTTCGATACATTCATACTAGAAGGAGTTATTGTGTTTACAAACACACACATAGACAGACTTTTTTTCTAATCGTTTTTGGAACCAGAGGTCGGAAAATATGAATTTCCGTCTCAAATTGAAATCTTGATAAATTCATTATATTTTATTAAGTGTTTCACAATATCTCTACAAAAAATGTTAATAAGTAAACTACCTTGAATTCTAGATAGTTCACTACATTTATCAAAAGGAAAGATGGAATGCAACCAAAACATGTTTCCAAAATGACAAATATGCACTAATAATAATAAAAAAAGTTTTGTAATATCTTTTTCTATTTTTTTCAAGCTATCCCCAAATCACTATTTTTTTTAATGTTAAAAAAATATTGTGAGAAAATGGGTGGGGTCTGTGAGTCTCAATGTGATCTAGGAGCGCGGTTTGGAATGGTTTGTCCCCAACTGTACCAAAGCAGATACATTTATAGATTTTGTTTGAAACGAAAACCTTCAAAACAGTTAAGTGGGGAGAGGTTTTGCTTGATTTTGGGGAGCAGGGTCTCGTGCTTGGGGCATATTAACGAAATCCATTTGACACATCCTATCAAGGGCTGATCTCCTGACCTCTCGTAACCTATATAGACCCACAATAAATATTCATAAGGAGATTAGCTGAAAATATTGTTTTTCAGGGAAAGACATTTGTTAACCAGGCATAAACCTGCAATTAGCCCATGAGATTGGAACGGTAAATTACAGACATCCACGATCCTCAATATATAAGAAGGTATAATGATAGGGCCTCCGTGAGTGGTTACATACTGGCGTTCGAAAACCCGGACCAATTTTCAATTCCCCGAGACTTCGGGATCTCGAAATTTTCAATACTGGGAAAATTCAAGGGGATTTGGGACCTTTTTCTATACTTCACCCCCACTTCTAGATATATTTAATCATATTTAGACTTGGTAAGTCTATATAGCTTTAATCGACACATTTCGACGTGTTTAGTCACAATTAGACATGATTATTCTAAATAGTCTCTAATTATTATACACATTTAGTCATGTTTAGACACGATTTGACGCTACTCGAATTTTGGTGCATTTAGTCTAATTAGACATGGTTATTCTATATAGCAGTGTTTCCAAACCTTTATTACTTCGAGGAACCCCTGATAGAGAACGTTCTATAGTCTTTAGACGGTGTCCACCCGATTCCGTACACCCAGATCCCGTACAGCTAAAAAATCTCCCAGATTCCGTACAAATTAAAAAAAAAAAAAATCATCCCAGATTCCGTACAACTGAACCAGATGTGGAACCTGGTCAACAAATTTCAGTTCGAAGTCAGCGGTTGGAAGAATTGTTGGACTATTTTGTTCATAATTGGTTGGAGAATGACTTTTATCCAATAGAATTATGGAATTGTTATGGAAGGCGACATAGAACAAATAATGCAGCAGAAAGTGAAAATAACAGCATCAGTGTCTCAATCACGAGATACTATCCAAAATTCAAAGTTTTGCAAACTGAAGCTGAAAAAGCAGAGACAAAGCTGACAAGAATGGAACTTAATTTAGGTGTGAAAAGAAAGAAGAAATATATCCAATTGGACGAAAGAGTTAAAAATAATACTCTAAAATATGAGGAAGATGGTGATATTGGAAAGTTTCTGAAAAAAATTTCCTATGTAATAAAGTTAGATTAATAGTCAAAACAAAAAAATAAAAAATAAATAAAAAAATAAAAACTTAAAATAAAATAAAAAAAATTAACATTTTTAAACAAACCTATACTATTGTATATTTATGCAATCGTATAGAGAGTGCAAAGTCTCTACAAAATGTGATTGAAAATGCCTACAGTAATAAAAAAAGTTGTACGGAATCTGGGATGATTTTTTTTTTTTTTTTATTTGTACGGAACCTGGTAGATTTTTGAGCTGTACGGAATCTGGGTGTACGGAATCTAGAGACAATCCTTTCGACGCACTTAGTAAGACAGGATTAGACACCTCTATTGACATCTAGTAATAATTATACTGGGTTATTCTATATAGACAGTCATATTAGACACATTCCTCATGTTTAGACAGGAATATAACCTAAGCATCCAATGTTTTCATCCCTTCCCTGTTAGTTATACTGTGGGAGTCCTAAATTTTGCCTACCCAGGTTTACTTACCTTAGGTAGGCGACTTTAATGAGTATCTTTACTCGCATTTTGATACATTTAGTCTACAAGATGGATGCCTCAGTCCGGAGTGAACTGTATCCAGTGTATACTATGTCATTACTGTGGTCCCTCATTGGCAGAGTTGCTGACCCCAACTGTCCGCTCCGTTCTGGGAACCTGCTCTTCTCCCAACCATGTCTTGTGTCACTCCCATCCACCGTAGCAAAGATCTCTAATAGACATTTTTCTAGTGGTTCGCTAGTATATTCTAGATACATAGTTGATTAGTTTGTACTGGGGAAGTACATTGCCGGTGATTCACCGACAACTTGAGGGGGTTGGAAAAACATCAAGTATCGGAGAGTTCTGGACACAGAATTTTTGAACGATTATAAAATTTCCCCTATACTTCTTTTGGTGAAATAAAAGATAACAAAAACATTGGCCCGGATAAGCGGGACTCCGGATAATCGAGGCTTTAGTATGTAGTACGATGATTGATATGTGAACTTTGATAGGAGGCGGTGGTGTTACTGGCCTGCCACTCTTTGTGCCCTGTCCCTCCACATCTTTTGTTTCTTACCCTGCTATTGTATCGTAAACTTCCACCCTCCCATCTATCTTAATAGACCCCAGCCACCTCACACCCTACAATATCCCATCCATATTATTTAAACCGGGTTAAATTAATTCCAAAGGGAGTCTCGCCCTGATGATCCAAAAATACTCTTAAATACAGCCCTCCAATCCACTATGTTAAGACTAATTAACAAATCTATAAATAAATATTAGATACAGAAAAACCTCTAATTAACAGAGGTGCAAATGAGTTATTTTCAATCGTGCGAAAATCCGAGATCGAGTTTTTGAAGGATTTTCACATTTCAAAGTCCCCAGAATACGTTATGACCCTTTTCGCAATTATGTCTAACTGTGCTTGTGTGTATGAATGAAAAGCGCTCTAACGCAGAAACTATTGTAGCTTGAAATATTGGGGGCCTTGGTGGCCGTGCGGGCTAGAGCATAGGGCTTTGCTCACATGGTCTCACCATGGTTTGCGGGTTCGAATCCCGTCCGGGAGTGAGTTTTATTTCTTAGATAGAACTCCCTCCCGGGGCCATGGATGTCGTAAATATAACTAGATAACACATTGACATGCCTAATATGCACCGTACATAAAGCCAAAAAAAAAAAAACTTGAAATATGAATTGAAAAAGTTATATAAGTGAGTATATAAGTGCTAACATTGATCTGACTAGTTTTTGGCCGAACTCGGACTTTATTAACACTACTTACTTTGAGGCCTAAGTACATTTTACAAGATACCGCTTATACTTATGAACTAATCAAAAATCTTTTTAAAGTTGCATTGAAAACTAAAACACATATTTTAAATACGGTATGATTTTTCGCAGGTCGCCTGGTTCGCGAGATATATGTCGAAAACTGTCCTTTTGACAACTTTTTGGGTCATTTTCTGAGACTTTTCCTTAATTTACAGGAATACGGTTAGTCCTATGGAACAATTGCACATCACGAAAAATGTTAGGGAAGTTATGTAATCGGCCAAAAATATTTAATTTGGAGTTTTCAACGGAATTTCATGTTTGTCGACTTCTAGAATCCAAATATGAAAAAAAATGTCTGTCTGTGTAAGTTACACGATAACTTCCGATAGAATGAATGTATCGACACGAAATTTTATATGTGAATCCAGAATCCCCTTTCAGTCAAATCGACGGAAGGGAAGAAAGGGATTAGGGAGGAGGCTTAACATCAAAGCTGGGGAAGTAAAAGCAAAAATCCTGGTCATTGTTTCCGAGTTAGCTGTAATTAAATAGGTGATACATTCATATATATTATGTATTTCAGTGAAACCTCCCTATAATCACATTTGACCGATTTAGCTGTAAATAAATAGGTGTGGTTTTTATGGGGTTCTGGATCCACATATATTTCGTGTTGATACATTCATATATATTATGTATTTCAGTCAAACGTCCCTCAAATCACTTTTGACCGATTTAGCTGTAAATAAATAAATTTCATCATTATGGGGTTCTGGATCCACATATGATATTTCGTGTCGATACGTTCATATATATTATGTACTAGCAGTAATACCTGGCGTTGCCCGGGGAACTTTGACTTTTCTCCTAATATCTCTCGTTCGAATCCTATTCAATTTTTCAACAGTAAATTCATGATATTATAATTTTCAATTATTCATACGGAATAAGGCTTATAGTACTTCAACGGCAGACATCCCAGCTAGTAACTTTTTAGGACCCCTGGGCACCATAGCTAGTACGCGCCATTCAACGGCGGAAACCACAGTTTGTGAATGGCGGACGTTCTAGCCAGTGCGTACTTAAGAACGCTTGTGACCACAAATGTGCGGATCCCACAGCCGCTGTGCGGACCCCATAGCTAGTACGTAGTTAGAAACGCTGGGCATCACAGCTGCTATGTACCTTGCAACGGCGGGCCCCACAGCTAGTATGTAGTTAGGAACGCTGGACACCACAGCCAGTATGTACCTTGCAACGGCGGACCCCACAGCTAGAACGTAGTTAGGAACGCTGGGCACCACAGCTAGTACGTAGTTACTACTACTACTTGTGAAATTTCATGAGAATCCGATTACCTTTAATGAGTCAGTATTATTTTTATGCTTAGCGCCCCCCCCCCCTCTCTTTAAAATTTTTTTAGATGTCACATAGTGTATTTTTCTATTTCGCCTTTAAAAATATTACATGTGAAATTCCATGACAATCCGACCATCAGTTAATGACTTAGCACTATCTTTATATTTAGGCCCCCCTTACAACCCCCCCTACCGTTCAAAATTTATGGACGCCACATTGCCTATTTTTTAACTTGAATTTTAAGAATACTACATGTGAAATTTCATGATAATCCGTCCATCCGTTAATGCGTTAGAGCAATTTTTATGATTAGGCCCCTCCCCCCCCCCCCCCCTCCAGTTGACCGCTAGGAACTCTCTTCATAAGAACCTTCCTCGGACTTCAACGAATATTTGAAAAAAAAAATTAGCCGAATTGGTCCAGCCGTTCTCGAGTTTTGCGCTTAGCAAAATTTAGCATTCATTTTTATTATATAGATTCCAGTCAAACGTCCTTCAAATCACTTTTGACCGATTTAGCTGTAAATCAATAAATTTCATCATTATGGGGTTCTGGATCTATATGTAAAATTGTATGTCGATTTTATGTATTCATTCTATAGTGGGGTTGTATGTATTCATTATATCGTCACAGACAGACAAAAGAACATTATTACGAATTATTCGCGCTGAGGATGAACATTACCGATGATTCACCCACTATTTTTATTTTATTTTTTTTTCAAGAGATATTAAGACATAATCAAATCAATAAATTATAAAATCCCATTTGAAGAGGATGATAGCCCCCAGGGTGCTCACATTAATCCCACGGACTATTTAGCTGAAGCTACGTTCCATTCCTTGCTGGTATGTCTTCTATAGGGAGAAGAGTTCCCTCATTAAACGGACCGTTGCAATCCACACATCTTTATGGGCAATTCCATGTCAGCTCAACAAACGGAAATATCTCCGCCTCTCAAAATTGCTCCAAAATCGCTGATCTGTTAGAGACCATCTAATGGTGATATCATGAAGACTGGGGGTCATATTAAATTTCAGTTTTTGGAAATTAAAAATAAATGCATAAGCAGTGGCGGTAGCCAACAGCCCAGGGTCGGTCCAAGAAGGAGCTGGATCACCCAAGATTTTTTTTGTTACTTCCACAAATAGAGTTAATCAATTAACTTTTCGTTCCCCCTCCAAAACCAATCGACAATCTGCGCTAATGTTTCTAAATCCTTATACTAAATTTTGTGTCGATGAATTCATTACATCGGCAGTTATTAGAGTTTTTGAGTTGAGCCCTCACCCCTGAACCCCCCTTCCCTTCAACGATATCTCATTTGACAGGTTAAGTCCTCATTGTCTTCAATTATGAAATTTCATGTCGATACATTCATCACACCGGCAGTTGAAAATACATAAGTGTCATCCTTAAGGGGTATTGAATTCAAACTTGAAATTTTGTAATGATTAATAGAGTCGACAGTATTTTTTCAATGAAGAAGGGAATCGAGGTTCTGTCGTGTAAATGAAAATGCAAAATTTGACCAACGTTTCGAAAACTATTTATTTTCTTCTTCAGGGTCTTATAATGACTTGAGTGGATGTGTGTGGTAACGGTGTTGTGAGTTTGTGTGTCCACACCTTCACCACACACATCCACTCAAGTCATTATAAGGCCCTGAAGAAGAAAATAAATAGTTTTCGAAACGTTGGCCAAATTTTGCATTTTATTTTACACGACAGAACCTCGATTTCTTTCTACATTAAAATTTTGTGACGATACATTCATTACAACGGGAGTTATTAATGTTTTTATGTTAAGTTTACCCCCTAATCACCCCTTTGGTCGATTTGGCTGAAAATCAATAGAGGACATGGTTCAATTTTGACCGAAATTTCATTTCGGCGAAAAGGAAGGGGTGATGAGAGGGGGAAGGAGCTTAACACAAAAACTCCAATAACTGCCGAAGTAATGTACATGAAATTTTATATGTAAAGTATAAGGACGATACAGTCGGCCAAAACGAAATGTGTTGAGGGGCTTGTACTCAAAAACATTGTATCAACACAAAATGAGGGCGCTGGTAGAGTACTCAGATGTAGTGTGCTTGCCTACTGAGCTCAAGATCTCGGGTTCCAAACCCGGCCGAGACCCTTAGGTTTTTTTATCTAGGAGGGGAAAAAACTTCGAGCACGCCGTCCTTCATATAAGCGATTGTCCCGAGCCTGTACGATGTCAGGTACTCGTTAAAGCCCCCCTACTCTAGGTGAATAAACGCAGGTAAACAACATTTAGGACTCGTGTCGGGCTGGTATCCACCAGAGCGACGAGAGAGCACTCTGGCAGTAGGCGATATGAGTTGCAGTAACTAATTATCAACCCAAAATTTATTATGAGGATTCAAAGTGAAACACAAAACGTTACATTGAATTCAGAGGGAGCGCGAAAACTTGGTTCTTTTTTTTTATTAGACTGGAGATAGAGAGAAGAGCTGGGGTCATTACAGGGCCCCTCCCTGACGAGGAACTTGGTGAACCACTGACTTAGTGTGTTCAGTGCTGAAATTGAGGAATGTTGGAGGGGCTCACAACTGCCCCCTTCACGAACCGCCCCCTTTGTCTTTGACAACTAATCCATTGTTTCTCATCTCTCTGATGGGCCATGACAATCAAACAATATTTCATCCTTCACCTATCAATTTTTCTAATTTATCAGTCAGAAATTCCATGTTGATGTTTAACCAGAATTTTAAATGTAAATTCAAAACCCCGTAAGAACTTAGTTCCCGGACACTCGGGGATCCAGGGAAACGAAGAGGCGGACCGACTAGCCATGGAAGGTTCAAGTAAGCCCTTTATGGGGCCAGAGCCAGTACTAGGAATATCTCAGGAGGCATACCGAACCCGGACTAAAGAATGGACTAAGGATCTTTTGGAGAGGAAAGACCACATGCAGGCAGTCGAAGATGTTCCTGGCAGAGGAGTTCAAGGTGTTGAAGAATGGGATCCTGAACCTCAAAAGGAATGAGCTTAGGCAACGGACTGGAGTTCTCACAGGACACGGTCCGTTCAATAGACACCTGCACACTGTAGGAGTCAAGGACAGTCCTACCTGCGATAGATGTGGGAAGGAAGACGAGACGGCGGTACACTTCCTGGGCATCTGCTTGGGATACGCGAAAACGAGATTCCACATCTTTGGTGAAGATGTAATCGCAGAGGAGGATTTTAGAAGATTGGACCATGAGAGCATTCTTACATTCATTAAGGAAACTAGGAGATATACAGGTAATATTATAAGGGGGAAACCTAGCGCTTCCAGGGAATGGATAACAGCACTGGATGCTTAGGTCCCTAAGATAAAACACCAGCCCACCATATATATTGTAAGAATGACATCTATTAACTCAAAAACTCTAATAATTGTCGATGCAATGAATGTACCGACAGACCTTGAGCACGCCGTCCTTAGGTAACTTAACTAACCTGGGAGCTAACAGGGAAGGGATAAAAGCATTGGATGCTTAGGACCCTTGGTGTACACACCAGCCATCCCACTATATCTGACTATCCACACTATAGAATATTGATGTTTGACGGACTTATCAGTACTGTTTAAATAGAGTTAAACGGCACTGATGGATCTCAACTGGGGTAGTAGATCTGAAATCCATTTTAAGGGAATGTGCGGGAAGTTTAAAGGAGCATTACCCGAGCCCCTTCGACCCTCTCTTTCCAAAGACCAAGATAATTATTTAGGCTAATAAATTTCAATGTGCAATTAAGGTTCAACTATATATCGCCTCGACTCCAACTTAGCACCTCCTGGGCATTAAAATACGAGAGGGGGTGAACCCTGTTAACGGGCAGTTATAGAAATAAGTTTCACTTCAAGAAGAACCATTTAATTTCTAAGGATGAGTGAGTCAGTTAGAAGTAATCTTGTGAGAGAATTATTTCATGCCCGGTACAAATATGGTTCTACCCGCTTCATTAGCCCTTTCTTTAATTCAACTAATATGTATAAATTACTTCACAATTTTCCTACTTCAGAGCCTGCTACATTCATTAAAAGTTTCCTATGCACCGAATACCTTCATTGTTGTTAATTTAAAAATGCATTCATATTATTCAAATTGAAAGTGTTTTTATATTACTATACGAAGTACAGGGAAAGTTGTCTTTTTTTCTTCTTTTTTTACTGTTGCTCCGGCCAATCACCCGGCCCGAAGAGGTACAGGTATTATATTTTAGTTTTATTTACAAATAAAATTTTGTGTTGCTATGGACGTCTGGGCGCGACAGCCTCTGGTCCCTTTCGGGACACACTGGCGTTCCCAGACCCCCTTGTATTGCTGCTGCCTCAAGATCAGTGGATTGGGGCTGCTTCTACATTGCGGTCGCCGAGGGTAGAACTCGGGCCTGGCCCAAAATTGCCCCCGGCTCCGGGTCAAAACGCCTTTTTCTGTTCCCACCAGGAGGTAACAAACTTCGACTCCGTCATCAACTCCGGCAGGGTCAATCCCCAATAACAACTCCAATCAACAAGACAATCAAGGACCACATGTTCTGCAGTCTCGATGCCGCCACACGAACAGTTCGGGCTACCTGAAAGTACCTGAGATATCTTCTTTTTTTCTTTTTTTTTTCTCTCTAATGTTATGAATGTATTCATTTGAAAATTAGTTTTCAGAAGTCCCTATGTAAGTGAATTATTAATTTTAACCCAGAACGGTCGATTGGTTTCTGGGGGAGAGGAAAACTTAGTTGATTAATTCATGCTGGGGAAATATTACGTGAACACGAGCAAAAAGTTGTTATTCACCGACGACGTTTCCGTTAAGTTGTGTTAACCAAAATATGAATGTAGATATACCGGTAACTTTCTCAACACAAATATTGTTTCTGATCTCTAATGCAGACTAAAAACAACACAGTAAGTTCAGCGGTAAACTTCTTAAGGTTTGACTATATTATATACGCTTGAATTTCTCCAATTAACACATATTTAATTTATAAAAATGTTCATTCTTTCAAATCGTGGCTTGTTCTCGAGGAAATGAATCCAGGATCCAATAAGAAGAACACCTCTTGAAAGTTTCAGTAATGTTGCTTCAATGAGAAAAAAGCAGGTGCCATATTCCCACATGACGGGCCAAGGGTCCCACATGACGGGCCGAGGGTCCCACATGACGGCCTAGGGCCCTACATCACGGGCCAAGGGTCCCGCCAATGGAAAACAGCCACTGGAACATCCCCTTTTATCAGTGACCCAATCGAAAGCAGATTGACTGTGGTCACAGAAATGGGGATGGGTCGTAATGATTTGTTCAAACCAACCATTATGGTAGTTTGCTTGCTGTCAATATTTGGATTCGAGCCTTGGGCGTCCGCTATTGGGGGAGGCAGTTTCCACCCCTTAGCCCTCGATCTCGATATTTAAACATATTTAGTGCTCTACTAATCATTCATAGTAGAGTGAATAGGTATGTTTTAGCGCAAAGGAGCAAAATGCAAGATAGCAGCGCCCATGTTTCCCACACCGATATACCGTGAATAGTGGACCTGACTCTAGAAGGCCTTGGAATCGCTGATTACTCACCTCTGCCGCTGTCTCTCACCCTCTACCCTATGTCTTCACCCTCTCACCAATACCGTTACTGGAAATATTTCCTAAAGAAATTTGTTGATCGTTCTTTGGGGAGCTTTAACTTTGTTCGTATTGGTCTGATTTCAAATCTGAGGACCCCTTATTATGACAGACATCATTTCGAATTTCAAGTCCATAGCTACTACCGTTTTTTCGGTAGAACGCTCACAAAGTTCCCATCACATACGCCCAGACGCACTGACATCATCGCGGACAAAACGAATTCAGAGGGCCTTGAAACCTAAAATCCGTAGAAAACTCGATCTCGGATCTTTGCACGAATACAATACTTCATTATACTACAGGTATCATCGACTATGTACTTCCCCAGCACGAATTAACCAACAGTCAATGGATGCTTGGGCTCAAACTCAATATTTAACTCACAATGTAGCTTCTGAATCCTCATACTAAATGTTGTGTCGATACATTCATTACATCGGCAGTTATTAGGGTATTTGAGTCGATCTCCATGTCTGCTCCCCCTTCCCTCAAGGGTAATGTGCCATTCTTGTGAGGTTTTGAATTGAAATATAGAATTTCATGTCAATGTCACGGCAGTTATTAGAGTTTCTGTGTTAAGCTTATCTCATCCTTTCCTTTGTCTTATTTAGTTAAAAACCAGTAGGTGTCGTCCTTATGGGATTCTGGAAGCGTATATAGACACACAGACTGACAGAATTTTTTATTCATTTTTGGGATCAGAGTGTCGGAAAACATGAAAATTCCGTTGATAACTCAGCAACGCATATTTGACATAACTTTCCCTATAATTCGTATAGCTGTGGAATTAAAGAATTCTGTCTGTGAATCGTGACATGGAGGAGGTGAAAATCTTCTCCGATATCTCCAAGCACTTGCTAGCGCTGAAATCTGATCAAAGCTACTAAGGCAGTGCGCAAATCAGTTAAACACCATAGGAAACTACAAGGAAGTTGGACTCTGCTGGGTTCCCGGGACCGACTAGCCAAGGAAGGTTCAAGTATGGTCTTCATGAGGCCAGAGCCTATACTAGGAATATCACGGGAGATGTACTGAACCCGGATTAAAAAGTGGACTAGAGACCATTTGGAGCAGTCATGGAGAGAAAAAACACAAGCAGACAGTCAAAGATGTTCTGTTCAATAGACACCTGCACACTGTAGGAGTCAAGGACAGTTCTACCTGCGATAGATGTGGGGAGGAAAACGAGACGGCGGCACACTTCCTGGGTATCTGCTCGGGATACGCGCGAACGAGATTCCACATCTTTGATGAAGATGTAATCGCAGAGGAGGATTTTAGAAGATTGGACCACGAGAGCATTCTCAGGTTCATTAAGGAAACTGAGAGACTGAACACTCTATGAAGAACTTGCTTTAGGTAGTATAAACATACAGGTAATAAAATAAGGGGGAAGCCCAGCGCTTCCAGGGAAGGGATAAGAGCACTGGATGCTTAGGTCCCTAGGTGTAAAACATCAGCCCACCATATATATTGTAAGAACGACATCTATTAATTTTCCGCAAAATCGTCAGAATGGGAAGGAGAGATCAAAAGGAGGAAGGCTCGACTCAAAAACTCTAATAACTATCAATGTAATGAATGTACCGACACAACATTTAGTATGAGGATTCAGTAGCCGCTATGTAAGTTATTTACAGATTTTTAGCACAAACTGTCGATTAGGTCCGTTCAATAGACACCCTACAATTTTCGGTAATGATGTAATCATGGAGGTGGACTTTAGAAGATTGGACCACGGGAGCATTCTCAGATTCATTAAGGAAACTGGGAGACTGAGTACTTCATGAAGGGCTTGGTTCAGGTAGTATAAACATACAGGTTACCAAAATAAGGGATACTACAGGGAAGGGATAAGATCATTGAATGCTTAGGTCCCTAGGTGTAAAAACACCAGCTCGCCATATATATTGTAGTTGGGGAAGTCACATTTCTTTTTCGTGAGTTAAATGTGCCCACCTTCTGTTTCGAAACGAAGGATACGCTTCCACATTCTCAATTGAATTTGGAGGTTATTTTATCGTTGTATATTGGATGAATGTAAAGCATGCATTGTGGGTATTGATTCAAAATCAAGCTATGTCAGAGGGGAGGTTTTGAGAAGGAATATTTGGTTGGATAGTTTAAGCCGCCTCTGAGTGTGAGGAAAGTGCCCGGCCCTATAGAATGGAGGGTAATATTGACTCTGAAATATTCATCTCTGAGAAACAAGCAGACTTCCCATTCCAAAGCTTGGATTGAAGGATTTTCGGTTAATCCACAGATAACTTCCATGCCTTGTAGGATTGGAAAATGATAAATTTAGGAGGGAGTCTTCAAATACCGATAATAAAGGAGATCAAAGAGGCCGTTTTCAGTTCCACCCTTTCAACCCACAAAGACTTCTAATTGAATTATTTTTTCCCCTTGGTTCCAGAGTCCTCTTTCCTCTACCTGTCAATCCCAACAGATTTTAATTTATTATAACCCTGATCTTTGCCTTTATCTGACCCAAACAAAACCAATTTGATAATTAACAGTTCAAAGCTGGTCTCCTTCCCAACTTAACCGCTGTTATCTCTTCTTTGATTCAATGTGGATTTTATCGTCTACGGAAAATACAATGAATGTTTTTTGTTGTGGCCCATGGCATTTTTTACTTCCTCTGATGTACGATGTGTAGGGAGCTTATGTAGGTTAAAAATTGGATTCAAAAAAGGAAAAAAATAAATAATAATCATATCTTTGTGTACGAAGTATAGGGGAAGTTACGTAATCGGTCAGAAATTCGATGCGGAGTTTTCAACGGAATATCATGCGCTATTTGATCTCCGGTGTGATTTCTGGTTTTGGAGTCCTGCAGAATAAAGTGTTGATATGGTATTTCTGAAACGCAATGAGAGTTTAATCTGATGTGTTTGCGTGTTGTTACATTGGTTGTGGATTGTGCAGTGTTTCTGTCGGTCATGCGCTAATGGAGGGTTTTGGAGTTCAATATGAGAAAGAATATGATATTCCTGAAACGCAATGAGAGTTTAATCTGCTGAGCTTGCGTGTCTCATGTTGTCATCTTGGGTTAAAGACAATAAGAATGGAGTGTGGACAACAAGCGGAGTAGATCCGTCAAGTGATGTGAGACCGGTGGATAGGTCCACCCACGTGGACTAGGAAGTGGACATAAGTTTGACTATTGGAAGACGTGTGCTGTGCTGCGTGGGACAGTGAGCCCACATCCTTTGCATGATATCATCCACTTAGTGACAATGTCTCGGCGCCACCTCTGTCCATTTCTATCCACCTCTTAACCATCCGTTCCTATCATCCATCGTCCACCTCAATCGTTCCACTGGTTCAGGGAGTTGCAGGACTGTCTTTGTGCTGAAATCCAAACGACTACAGTTGTGCAACACAACCTTCATCTTGGCAGGGAGAGGGGGATCAGGACGTTCGCGAATATCTCCTTATCATAACGGTTCCCAAACGTTTTATTTGACGTACCACTTAATTAAACAGAGATTAACTTAGACAGTAGTCTTTTTTTTTTTTTTTATTTACAGTAGGTATATACAAAATTATAAATAATGAGTACAAATTAAAATAAGACTAAATAAATGACGTAAAAAAAGTAAAGTACATAAAAAAAACATAAAACAAAATATATGAAAAACAACTATTCAGCTCCGAAGCCCCTCGGAACACCCCCACCCCCGAAGGCTAGTGTCCTCATTCCTACAACTAACCTCTATTTAGTATCTACTTAATGACACCTCAGAGACAGCAGACTAACGTGGAACCCCCATATAAGGCTCAAACGACAAGAACTGATAGACGATATGGTCTTTTACGAGGACTACTACTCGGATCAAAGTCGAAGACTATCTGTTGAGAACAAACTTACAATTTAGAAAACAATCATACGACCTATACTGACATACGGACTAGAACTATGGGACTCAGCAAAGAGTTCCAACATTATCAGAATACAATTTTTCCGGTCAAAAGTCCTACAACAAATTGTCAATGCTCCCTCTTATGTCGCAAACAATGTCCTATACGAAGACTTCCATTCTAAGTTGAATACCCATCCCAATCCTCTTGCTCAGCTCATGTCCTATCAGTCCCATCCAGACAACCCTCCACTCAGCCTAAGAAGAAGCTGGCCTCGCGATCTGTGACTTATGAGAATATCTAAGGGAGTGTCACTGGCTGGCTTCTCCCACCAATTGTACATTTTATCTCCTGTTCACTTCTACCCATTGTATATATATTTTGTATAGATTGTAAAATTAAAATTAAAAAAATAAATACACTGAAAGACAAGTGTTCAATGTGGTGTGGAACTTAAATCATGACCTTGAAAAGTCGGTTATAGTGTGTTGTTTGGGATAGAAAATAAACACAAAACCAGCGGAACGACTTACCTTTTAAGGTATTCAATTGAACGTTCGTTTATTTTTTTATGTTTTTTTTTTATTGATAAGTACCGAAAACAGTCCTAAAATTACACTTTGAGTAAGTAAAGTTTAACAAAGAAATTTCTCACAAAAAATAAGTAATTTGTGGGAGTTAGATTTCAATAAGAGTTCTATTAATCAATGAATATTGCTCAGTCCTGGATTCTAAGACACCTTTCGTCATAATCGTAACTCATTACTATTAACTAACATTCCTAATGAAAAATTTGTTGGTGATTCATCGGCAATGTACTGTTTTTGATGCACAAATTTCGTGTTGATATATTCAATCTATTGGGAGTTATCGTATTCCTAGACACACACACACGAATATATACCTATATTATTAACAAAGAACAAACAAAATTAAAAAACATTTTCGGCTATGTGCCCAGAAAGTACCCTAGGTACTTGAAGTAAACAATCTAATCAGTGGTACCATGGGTTACCCGTTGAGAAGGCCCTAATAGTTCTTCTTGAATTGAACATGATCCCTTCATATTACATATATTGATAACGTATCTCATTCCTCAGTGAGTTAGATCAACATATTAAAAATGATATTCAGACCCGAACGATACAAAATGCTCCTAAAAAACCTGGGAAGGAGTTATAAATAATTAGGTAGGGGGCCTGGTAGATATGAAATATATCTGTCATTTGAAATCTTGGAATAATTTTATTATGTATAAAAAATGATTGAGGTTGGAGCTGGTGGGAGATAGATCGGACCACACATAGGATGTGGATTTACCGAGTGGAAGATATACTGGGATTCCAGTTAGATTTATACGTTATCCAGACCGAGTCGGTGCTAGTCAGCTTGATAAATAAGGCAACATTAGTCCCGCATTATCGGGTTCGGACACTTACATATGCAACCATCCGCCCCTTAATCCAAGTCGATTCCACCCTTCTCCCAGACACTTGAGGCTCTTTGCGGCCATTTGCATTCAATGATGCTATTTTTAATGGATTCGGCATTGAACCTTCATTAGACTAATGTTACAAAGGTGTTAGGGCGCATATGCTACTGAGCTCAAGATCTTAGATATTTTTTTCTGGGAGGTACAAAAACCTTGAGCATGTCGTTCTTCGGATTTTGGATTAAGCGATGGTCCCGAGCCTGTACGATGTCAGGTACTCGTTGAAGACCCCTCCCCAAGCTAAATAAAAAAGTAGGACTCCAACTGTACAGCCGTGCTCATATCCATCTGTTAATGAGCAATATGATCTAGTAGACTTGAATAATGCGTTTTTCATTTCTTTTATGCTTTTAATGAATTTTTTTGCCATCTAAGGTTTGTAAATATTATCAGGCCAAGTTGAACCTCGGAAAGAAATGCTGTTTAATTTTTGCGAGGTCATATCGCCTACTACCATATGTAAAAAGAAAAAAAAAAGTATGAAAACAATTTTTGTAATCAAGAAGTCAAATCATTTAATTTTATGGAGCATAAAGGGCAAGGATCAATAAAAACGAACAAAAGATAAGAAAGACACTGAGCTCAAAGTTCTTCACAATACACCAGACTATCACACAGCTTACTTCAAAACTTAACATCTTATGTCTGTTTCTTTTTTTATTATACTGGGAGTCATACTTATCAGAGCTGTTAGAGAATAGTGAAATTGGCAAAAGCAGGCTTAAGCCAGCGTGGGATTGCAGAGCGGCTTGCACTAACCAGTCCACTGTGTCTAGGGTTCCCTCACACTAACTGAAGATATAGGCAAGATCTCCAAGATGCACAGGGACGATAGATTTCTTCGGCTGGCTGCGGTGTGCAATAACTTCTATACTGTTAACCAGTCGAGCGACTAGAGGGAGAGCGGAAACTTGAGATGAAAACATTTAGGGGCGTAGGAAGAGGGAGGGGGAGGTGGGTAGGGGAAACCTCTGTCCCGTTGGTCAATCCTAGCTCTATCGCGCTGGTCAGTCCTATCTCCATCCTGCTGGTCACTTTTAGCTCCGTCCCACTGTCCAGTGCAAGTCCAGTTGGCCAGACCTAGTTCCGTCTTGCCATTCAGTCTTAGCTCTGTCCCGCTGGTAAGTCCTAGCTCCGTCCCGCTGATCAATCCTAGCTCCGACCCGCTGATCAATCCTAGCTCCATCCCGCTGGTCAGTCCTAGGTCCGTCCCGCTGATCAGTCCCAGCTCCGTCCCGCTGATCAATCCTAGCTCCGACCCGCTGATCAATCCTAGCTCCATCCCACTGATCAATCCTAGCTCCGTCCCGCTGGTCAGTCCTAGGTCCGTCCCGCTGATCAGTCCAAGCTCCGTCCCGCTGATCAATCCTAGCTCCGACCCGCTGATCAATCCTAGCTCCGTCCCGCTGGTCAGTCCTAGCTCCGTCCCGCTGATCAATCCTAGCTATGTCCCGCTGGTCAGTCCTAGGTCCGTCCCAGCTCCGTTCCACGGCAATTGAGAATTGATCATAGAAAGGCAGTAAATCTTGTGGATGAATGTGGTTTGGTGTTTATTTGTGTGGGTGGGTACAACGGCCCTTGGTAGGTAGATTAGGTGTAAATAAGGGGGTAAGTTCCCTGTTTACCTAAGGCGCAGGGGTGGCTCGGAGCATATTGGGAGGGTATAGACAATACCAGGAGGACAAAGGAGCTCATTCAGTCTTATGTAATCCAGTTAGTTGGTCAAAACTAACGCTGAATCGAGTCATAAATCTTTTCTCATTACAGCTGCTCTCTTGACAAAAAAAACGCAGCCCTTTGTGCGCCTCACTTCTCAGAACGTTACGACAATGTTCAATGATGAATAAAAAAAGTCGTCGGTGAATGTACATCCCCACGGCGAATTAGTCAACTAGGTTTTCGTTGTACCTCTGAAACCAATTTAACATCAAATTTCTGACTGATTATATGACTTCTTCCATCCTTCGTATGGCTGGGGAAGTTAACTATTGAAACTGTAAAATTCGGTTACTTTTTTTCCGACATTTAGCTCAGAAGTGTCTTCCGCATTCGACAATATTAAGGAGACATGGAAGTGTCTCGAAATATTGTCAAATAGCTGAAGTCTTCACTGGTCAGGTGGAAATAAGTAAACAACTATAACCTTTGAACATTCAAAATTAGAAATAGAGATATTAGTTCATGTTATGCCTTCTACCCGCTAGTACTGTAGGCGTCATAGACCTCAGTGCTTCCATGAAGATAGTCATGTAATATGTTTCAATTTCTTGAGGCATTTTCTTGACTTGGCACTCATTTAGGAAATTAACTTCACATCAATGACAGATCCGGCTATGTATACCCCCCGCACGAATTAATCAACTACATTTTCGCTCTCCTTCCGAGGTTAAATTCCGTTTAAAACTCCTCATCGAATTTCCGACCGATCACTTCCCATATACTTCGGGAAAAGGGATGTGCCCAGATATTAAGGGGTCGTCCATAAATGACGTAATGCAATTTCCGTACATTTTCGTACTCACCACCCCTTCTCTCCCCCCCAACTATGAGATAACGCGCCACTCATTGTAAGGGTTTCATTTACGGTGTTCCTTAGGCAGTATGGGTATGTAATCTAATCGGTCGAAAATTCAATGTGAGTTTTCACACTGGAATTTCTACTTCAACCCTCTACTACTTCGAGAGCGCTCTTTTGAGCTCGACTCTACTGTTGGTTGGTGCTATGGACGGCTGTGGACAAGCTCGATGGCTACGGTTCGTAGTCGTCCATGGTTTTTGGACGCCTCTTTGCGCCGAGTGAGCTCGAGATTCTTCGGGGGGTTCTGTTCTGCCTACTTCCCGGAGCCGGGGGCAGCCGCGCAGCGCCTGTTGGCAGGGCCCCCGGCGCCGTGTTAGAAGGCTTTCTTAATTCTGCACCAGGAGGAAACGAACCGACCAAAAGCGAGGGTCGTCGTATAGCGGGCATTCGAGCTCGACTCTACTATGGAGGTCCTAAATGTTCTCCCCTTATATAATTAGGATAGATCTGTATCTGACATAAACAGGCTTGGAACCGTCGTTTGACATCCCTTCCGAACGTGCTCAACTTTTTTTACCTCCTAGAGAAAAAAAAACTATGGGCCCCGCTTTGGATCGAACTCATGACCCTTTGCATACATATTCAACCGAATCTGTTTCGAGAAAACGGTTACCGTGTTTTGGTCTCTAGCTACCGTTGTCGCAGAATCATTGCTTAAGGAGTTTTGCAAGACTACGAACAAAATCGGGGTTAGGAGGAAGTGCCATTCTATGGTAAATGTTTTTTGAGAGGAACAAAGATTTAAAGCTGGATGATGAGTCCACTAGATGATATGTCCACTGGATGGTATGTCCACTGGATGGTATGTCCACTGGATGGTATGTCCACTGGATGGTATGTCCACTGGATGGTATGTCCACTGGATGATATGTCCACTGGATGGTATGTCCACTGGATGGTATGTCCACTGGATGGTATGTCCACTGAATGGTATGTCCACTGGATGGTATGTCCATCTGCATTGGAGGCAGACGTGAGACAGTTAATTTGAAAGTAGTGAGGGAGGACGAACCCTATTAATTAATAGAGCCATTCTCTATTGGCACTTCCTCCGGGGTCACGTGCCCTCTTACGTCATCAATCAATTACAACTAATGAGCACTTTTTTCGTTCCTAAGCACGCTGCTTCCTCCCACATGGACAAACTCGACACTGAAAAACTGAAAATATCTTCTGTACATGTAATAAGTGTTGAATTGAAGTTCCGAGGGAGAGGAATGCCCGTCTGAATAACGGGATAAACAACGACCAGACTGTCCGCAATTGTCTCTCTATCTGATATATGTATTAACACTGTCAACTAGGCTGGATCTTAAATCGGGTAAGAGTTCCATCGCTGTCTCTCTGTCTGTCATGTCTGCCTCGTCATCTCAGCAAAAATATCTTGAGATTGACTGAGTCATTGACTGTGTTGGCCCTCATAAGGTATTGTACTGTGTCGTGTTTATTCACACATTTAAATAGGACCCTTCTCGGACCATCTCGTCTAGAATCTGCTAAACGGTAACACGGATCGGACACAGGAGGATTCAACCATTGGTTGTGCATAGTTTATTATTTTCAAAGAAATTAAGAGATTTGTGCAGGGATACTCTTTGCACAGAGCATATGTTTCACAGCTGATTAAGTCAGCATTAAATATCCCCAGGGGATTAGAGCATGGAACCTCAAGAACGAATGAGGATTACACACCTTAACACGAACAAAGACATTAATTTGTAGTTTGATTCAGTCCATTGACCATAGAAGAGTCGGTAATTTCTCTTCGGAGACGTTGATATGATCACTAACGCAGGTACTTTTATGTTCACATGTTTACACATGATATTTAAAAAATGGACTTCAAAAATCGTCCGATTTATGTATTTACTTTTTTTAATTTGTTGTACAATGTGTACAAAATGTTGGTAGAAGTGGACAGGCAGGATAATAGATATCAAAAAAATGTACAATAGTTAGAAGAGCCAGTGCTGACACCTATAGAGAATCTCATTATTCACAAAAGATATCGAGGGCAGCGTCTACTGAGGTCGCATGAAGTATTTTTGGGATGGGTATTCAATTTAGAATAGAATTTCTTCAGGTGGAATTCGATTAAGTCTTGGACATAAGGAGTTGAGGTCCTTGTGTAGAACATTGTTGATAACGTAGAATGGAGCATTGACAATTTTTCGACAAGACTTTTGACTTAGAGGATTTATTTCCGTTAAATCATAACATGGTAATTGAATAGGTCTTACAATTTTGTGCGTTGAAATATCTTATAAATTATACACGTCAATCGATATTAAATCTTAGAATACAAACACATATAAGATGAATATTAGTAATTTTTTTTTATAAGTAAATAATATAAGATAAATTAATATAACATTTCTAATTCAATAGGTACGTATATTTTTAATTATAAATATTTCATATTCATGATCACGGACCCCTCCCTCAGGTCGCCATAAGAGAAATGTACAAAAAAATATATACATAAATAAATTAACCAATATCATTGGAGTAAATAGCAAGCAAATAACTAAAAAAATTATAATGATAAAAAAATTAAATAAAAGTACTTTAATCATAATAGAAATTATAGGATATTGGTGGGAGGACCACTGATTATAATCAATAATTATTAGTGTTATTTATTATTCTTAGTGCTTTCTTTTGAAGAAAATATTAGCACTAGGGCTAGATGCTCCACGATGTATCGAATCGTAGTAGGTAATTATAGAATGGAAATATACAGGATATTGTGTAATTAATGTTCACGATCCCAATACGATTTTTTTAAGATATCGAGCTAACAAACGAACGGAACTCAGTTTCTTACCTAAGATTGTCGTAGGTTCAGCCCATGTTAGTTTCGTATGAAATATATCGTAATTTCAAGAATAATTAATGGCAGTAAGATGTTATGGGATGAGATGTTTATTTTATAAATCAAAACAGGTTTTCCTAACCACAGTGTCATCCTTAGTGGTATATCACTATTTAGTGTGGCGTTCAGACCAACATGTGGGAACGTGGCCCATCTCAAGGTGGCCCATGTGAAGGCGGCCCTTCTGAAAGTGGCTCATCTGAAGGTGGCCTATATAAAGGCCCATCTGAAGAGGGCCCATGTGAAGGTGGTCATTCTGAAAATGGCCCATCTGAAGGTGGCTCATGTGAAGGCCTCATCTGAAGGTGGCCTATGTAAAGACCCATCTGAAGACGACCCATGTGAAGGTGGTCTTTCTGAAAATGGCCCATCTGAAGGTGGCTCATGTGAAGGCCTCATCTGAAGGTGGCCCATGTGAATGCCCCATCTGATCGTGGCCCATGTGAAGGCCCCATCTGCAACCAATGTTGAACGGCGAAGAGAACAACTTCCCATGTTGTTGGCAAACATGGAGCACTAAGTAATATTAGATATTCTGAGAGATTTATGTGAACCGGGAAGTATTGGAAAACTTGAAATGTTAAACAAGCTTTTTAAGGAGACTCGTATAAAAAAAGTTTTAATTCAGCAACAAGTTTCATCTAACAATGTTGTGAGATGCAAAAAAATGATCTTGGCATATTTCATATATCAGTAAACCAACGCATCCATTATATATACATATTTATATATACACATTTTCTTAACTTGGGACTCATTAAAAAAAACTAACTCAACAACAAAAAAGTGAATCGTCAGTTATGTACTTCTCCAGACCATTTGGACAAAAACTCAATATTTAAGTAACTTACATAGTGGTTTCTGAATCCTCATACTAAATTGTATCCATTTTGAGGCCCTTCTCTAGTCTCCCACTTCCCTTCGACTGTTTCCGCGGAAAATTGATATATGTCATCTTCATGGGATTTTGAATTTAAATATAAAATTTAATGTCAATACAATCATAAGATCGGCAGTTATTAGAATTTTTAAGTTGAGCCCACTTCTGATCCTTCTCTCCCCTTTGGCTGATTTCGCTGAAAATTAATATGTGTCGTCCATATAGGGCTTTAAACTTACATAATTCTTCCCCCTAATCCCTTTTTTCCTTTGGCGTGGTATCGTCCTTAGAGGATCGTCCTTCTGGATTTAAAATTTCGTGATTCATTCTCTCGGGAGTTATCGAAGAAAACATGAAATTCTGTTGAAAACTTAGCATAAAATTTCTGACCGATTACATAACTTCCCCTATACTTCGTATAGTTGGGGAAGTAATTGACAAGTCCAAACGTCTTGAGAGCGGAAATCGCCCATACTCTGCAGCCGATAAAAATATCGATATACAGTAGAACCTCTTTAAGTGGAACCTCGATAAGTCGAAAACCTCCAAAACTCGAAAAAAAGTTTTGTTCCTTTCCCTTCAAGCCCCAAAACCTCCATTACTCGAAATATCAACCCGCTATTAGTCGAAATAATCAGTGAATCCCTACAAGCCATTTTGGTACATATTTTCCCTCTATAACTCGAAAAAATAAATTGGGCCTCTGTATCTCGAACATAACAATGTTTTATTTTACAACCTTTACAACTCGATTATTTGAAACTTATTACCTCTATAGCTCGAAGAAAAATAAGGTACCGACTTTAAGAATTTGCCGACAATGTACACCATTGTTTCTTAAAAAACAATTTAGGAGTATACAATAAATAGGATTACCAATTATCTAAAGCAAAAAAAATTACTGACCTTTTTTAATACCTACATATACTACGTATTTTTTATTTTAAGGATGTTTTGAAATAATGTTGATTTATAATAAATATAAATATGTTTGTTACCTCTTTAACTTGAATTTTTATTTATTTCACCTCTTTAACTCAAAATTAGTTAGAATGAATCTTAACCTCTACAAGTCGAATCAAAATCCGCCTGTCAAAATCCTCCATAAGTAGAAAACTCTATAACTCGAATTTTTTGGTGTCTCCCTTGATGTTCGACTTATAGAGGTTCTACTGTACTGTGTTCGTACGCAAAGACGACGGTTCGCCTAACCGTAATTCCAATGTAATCTCAGTCTTGAGTATCGTACATATGAGAATATAAATAGCTCGATATAAAGACGGATAAAGAACATTAGATAATTAACATAAATTCTTCATTGCCAAGTTTGGACAAGCTATGGTTTGCCTTTTGCATAACGTTCGAATATATTTTTTTTATTAACTTGCGAACATTCCAAGTCTTGAATAATTATCTTGCTGTTACTTAGGTTAGGTTTAGGTTTAGGTTTTATGACTCATGCCCGGGCTTTAACTACGAGGTCATATCGCCTACTACCAGAGCGCTCTTTCGTCACTCTGGTGGACATGTGCCCGACTCTACTGTGGGAGTCCTAAATTTTGCCTACCCTAAATTTTTATTCATCTAGGGTAGGGGTCTTTAACGAGTACCTGACATCGTACAGGCTCGGGACCATCGCTTAACGTCCCATCCGAAGGACGGCGTGCTTAAGTTTATTTTATCTCCCAGATAAAATAAACTAAGGGCCTCGGTCGGGCTACGAACCCACGACCTTGAGCTCAGAAGTCAAGCACGCTTACCACTGAGCTACCGGCGCCCTCTTGCTGTTACTTCTACATGTCAAATAAATCACCACCATACCAGTATTCATATGATTCATTATAAATATTTGATTATAGATGTAACAGTAGAAACGGTTCATTTCCCCCCAGCTAGATTACGGATAAGTTGTGGAAGTCCCTGATTACAAATTTGAGTCAAAAAGTCAAAATTTGTAATAAAAAAAATTGTCGGTGAATCACCGGCCGTGTATTTCCCCAGAACGATTAATCACTTTGCACTCCCTCCAAAACCAATTGACAGTTTGGGATAAAAATCGGGAGCTCACTTACATAAGGACTTCTGAATTCCCAATCTAAATGTTGTGTTGATCCTGTCCTCCAATCATCATTAACAACATCCTGATTCCCTCTTCCAACCAAGTCCGCTACCTCGGGTTTACCTAGACAGTAGACTAACGTGGAACCCACATACACGACTTAAACGACAAGAACTAAATCGAAGATACGGACTGTTACGTCGACTACTTGGACCAAAATCAAAACTGACAACTAACAACAAACTTACGATTTACAAGACCATTATACGTCCCATCTGGACGTACGGACTCGAACTTTGGGGTGCAGCTAAACAGTTGAACTTCAATAGAATCCAAGCATTCCAGTCCAAACTCCTGCGACGAATTATCAACGCTCCTTTCTACATTACCAATAAAGTCCTACACAGAGATCTCAATATTCCCACTGTCAACGAACTAATCCAATCCCGATTCCAAACATTTCACAGACACCTTTCTTATCATTCAAATCCTCTCGCTCAAGCCCTATCCTATCATTCCCATCCTGACAATCCTCCCCGCCGCTTAAACAGGAGGTGGCCTCGCGATCTTCTCTGAGGATAGTGAATGATGAAAATTAACTTTCGAGGGAGTGTCAGCGCTGGCTGGATTCTCCCATCAAGTGATGTTGTTATTTATTCTTTTTGTCCACATATTTGCTTATTATGTATATATTGCAAATAAAAAAAAATAAATAAAAAAATAGATAAAAAAAAAAAAAATGTGTTGATAATTATATCAGCAGAACTAATGTTTTTATGTCGAGCCCCCTACAATGGCCCCCTTCCTTTCTCTGAAAATTAATCGGGGCTGTCTTGATGAGGATTTGAATTTAAATATAAAATTTTCATGTCGATACATTCATTACAAACACACATTTTTAAAATTTTTGGAATCATGGTATCGGTGTATGTGATTGGCACTTTTTGAGCTCTCTAACTCAAAAACGATTGTAGCTTTGAATTTGAAATTTTAAATAAAAATTTCACATGTGCTAACTTAGATCTAATTAGATTTTGACCGAAATGGCTGGATCAAAAATCTCTTCAAATATAAGTTGTATGAAAAACTAAAAGGTATATTTTACATTTGATACGATTTTTCGCAGATCCTTCGGTTTGAAAGATACATGCCAAAAACAGTCGTGAAATGTAGTTTTTAACCTATTTCTTTAGACGTTTACTCGATTTACGCGAAAACAGTCAGTTCTATCGAAACTTTATCCCTGCCAAAAATGTTTTCAATTTAATTTTATACATGAATGGAAGTCATCATCGCGAAAATGATCGAAACCTAAACCCAGAGGAGCTTGAAAAGTGGAAATCCTTTTAAAATTCAAAGGTTTTCGCACGTTTACAATACTTAAGAAAGCAAAACATCGTAATTTCACGCTACGCTGTCGAATTCGTAATTTTCGGTCAAAAGCAGATTATATATATATTTTTTTTTTTCATAATTTTAGGTATGAAACGTTCGTCTATGTTCATTAAAAGCCGAGATCTGTTCGGAATAGTAGCGCCTCACCCCCAAGCGAACAGTTTCTGTTAAAAAGTAAATCCTGAGTTCTGTATGACCTTTCTTTCGGATGAGTAAGAGAGTAAATCAGGACACATAAAGAATTTCAAAGACAGCCCAAATGGTGTTCTAGGGAACATATTTGATGAGAATATGTTAGAAGGTTCCGTGGATCCTTAAGAGCACATAAGTTAAAAGTCTTAAAAAAGAACTCCGGCAAAAGAACATTCAGAAATGGGTGAAGGAGTGGAAACCATTGGGAAAGTGGAATGCAGCTGTTGAAGGGTTGTTGTTGTTGGTGAAGGAATGGAAACCCTTGGGAAGGTGCAATGCAGCTGTTGAAGGGTTGTTGTTGTTTGTGAAGTTGTAGAAACCATTGGGAAGGTGGAATGCAGCTGTTGAAGGGTTGTTGTTTGTGATGGAGTAGAAACCCTTGGGAAGGTGGAATGCAGCTGTTGAATGGTTGTTGTTGTTGTTGGTGAAGAAGTTGAAACCCTTGGGAAGGTGGAATGCAGCTGTTGAATGGTTGTTGTTGTTGTTGGTGAAGAAGTTGAAACCCTTTGGAAGGTGGAATGCAGCTGTTGAAGGGTTGTTGTTGTTGGTGAAGGATGGGTAAATTTCCCTTTGCCCTGAGTAGGGTGAGATTGAGGGGCTACCTAATTCTGTATGTATTAGACGGCAACGCGAGGACAGATGATGTCCGGTCTTTGAGAATGTCCAAGTATTTCCTTACCAATCTCTTCATATTCCCTGTCTAACATCTATTTCTCTTGTTTGGGCTTTCTCTAATAATTTAGGCATAACATTTGAATGTGAGAGGATCCTAAATGTAGTCCTCAACTTTCTTCTTAGAGAAATATATGGCAAAAACGTTATAGTTAAAAAGGCATTATGACTCAAGCCTCATAAAAAAAATTACTTCAATACTAGAAGAAGGGTAAGACTAGAACGTAGGTTAACCAAAACATGGTGATAGCATACTTCATAAAAATGTATACCTCAAGATATTTCATGAATTAAATATATAAGCAGCATATATAAACAACTTACAATAGGACACATGGAATTAGATGTAACAATAATACTAAAAAACGAGATAAAATGAATTAATAAATAATAGAAAATAAATGAGTAGAAAAATAATGATTCTAATAACTCGAATAAATTCAGTACGTTTTTAGCTTCCTTTCTCAGGTCACAATGTACTAAATATAGAAAAGAATATGAAATAATAATAATGAATGTGATCCAACACAATATAAATTACTAAATAACTAAAACAATAATGATATTAGTAATGAAAATATTTTAAATTGCTTTATTTATATCTGTCGAGGAACTCTGACAATGACATAAAAACGAAGCTAAGCTAAGAAATACGGTTTCTGTTGAAAGAACAGGGTTCCCTGGTCCAAATAATCGCAATTTTTTGATTTTTTCGTCACCCCCCCCCCCTCCCAATAACCATTTCATACACAAAAAAAAAGTTGGTGAATCACTAAATGTACTTCCCTAGAACAAATTAATCAATTAACTTTTCGCTTCTCCGTTTGCACTAGTGTTCAACAGTTGATTTACGTAGGGGCTCCTTAATCCTAATACTAAATTTCGTGTCGATACATTCATTCTATCGGGAGCTATCGTGCAAACACTGTCAGCATTTGTTTTCATATTTGGAAATTCCATTGAAAACACCACATCGAATTTTTGACCGATTACATATTTTCTCCTATACTTGGGATGGCTGGGGAAGTAATATTCATTACTTTTAGGAATTAGTTATTATTAAAATAATATGTTTTTCTATATTATATTAAATACATTATAATTAACATGTGTTCGGAAAAGATCTTGAAAATAAAGTCAGTTGTTGTCTGGACCTTTTTGCTACGTTATTACAATTACTACCTACTCCATTTGGCGAAACACATCTCAACAAATATTTAGGAAGCTGAGGTGACCGAGGGGATAAGGAGTATAGGCAAGAATGGTTCGGGAGCTCTTCACTGTCGACGTCTCGAAGTCCCATATACATCGGGGTAAATCCTTCAGGAACCTGAACATTGACTAGGAAAGTATGTACATGTGATAAAGAGCAATAGCAAGGATCAGTACCAGTACTCGAGAATGGTGCAGGATCGGCGATAGGACGATCTGGGAAGTCACCTCCCGAGATACCAGTAGAGGTGTAGTCTGGCAATATCAAGTACAAAATTAATTTAGACAATCACTTGAGACGGAAGAGGAGATAGGAAACAAGATAGGTAGATCGGGATTGGGCTATTGAATCGGAACAATTAGATCTAGTGCTCCGGTTCACTGCGGTCAGCTCATCCACTTATCACTGATTGATTCCATCTGATACTATCCTGATTGATTTCCACCGATGCTGATCCGATCACAGATGCTGATTGATCAAGACACCTTTCTTCCAAGTTAACCAGTACCTTTTTGCTAACGAACAGACGTTCTTCGTTGAACTTGTGAAAAATCGTTTATTATTTTCGAATTTTTGAACTTGAAGGATTTGACTATCACAATATGTAGTCCTAGAAAGAATATTCTGTAGAAGACTGTCTCTCATTGACCCTGCAGGTGAGGGCCACATTCCTTGAGATTACATGAAATAGTTATTGGAGAAACAATTTTAGGCATAAGAATTTGTTCATGAGGAACATGTTGCAGGCGAGGTGTATCGAAACTATTTAGCGTTCCACTAATTGAAAATCAAACAACGGAACCGTTATAAGCAGCTGTCTGTCCGCCTCTGCAAAAACTAAACTACTGAAGCCAGAAAGTTGAGGTTTTTTTCTGAATGTCCAGAAATATGTACAACCCCAACGGTTATAGAGTGCTATCTCTCTATATTGCTTGCCTAATACTCATGCCCATGATCGAAGGTTCAAACCAGGCCGATCTGGGAGATAAAAAACGTTCTGTAGGTCGTCCTTCGGAAGAAACGTTAAATGGACCTGGGTACGCAAAATTTAGGTCTCTCACAGCAGAATTAACAGGGAAGGAATAAGAAAAGCTTACTGCTTTTATGTATTATATATACTCGTATATAGTCAAAATCGTTTATGGCGACACCGGATATAATGTACAATCGGATATAACGAACAAAATAGTCGGGCCCATGAAATAACATACAAAAAAAGCATTAACAGTAGCTGTTGAAATATCGGTTACAGTATATATACATTGTACATATTGTACATTTTTATTTTTCGAAATGGCGGCGTGAGAGGAGGAAATGTGAGAGTGAAAGTTGGTCCCCCCTCTTCCTGTCTAACTCGAACAATTTTGATGCTAAAAACCTGAAAAATTCCATAGATTATCTCTTATGGCAATCGTTGGAGTATCTCGAATCAAATCTGACAGTAGTTTTATTGGGAGATGAGGAAATTCTTAATAGAATTTCATTCATAGTCTTATTTCACAGTTCAGTGTTAGTGTTGGTTAGATCTTTGGTCTTCATATCTTCAGTTGGTTTGCACTTCCAACTTATGTGGAGCCCTCCAATGCGTGATCATATCATACTTTCCTGTTTTATATTTATAAATATATATTTCTATTATGGATGGAACGCGGTCCAAAGCTAAATTCAGCTAAAGGATATCGAAACGAGTGACAACCTGAATAATTGGATGTTTGTGTTGTAGCATTTGGTAATCAAGATGTGTTCAGGTAGAAAAAGAGCACTCAAGCTGAAGGGAAGGGTCGCGTGATACAATGAATTGTGTCTGACTGTCTGTCAAGCCTTCTCCATCCAAACTAGATTTCTGGAGCCTCGACGGCATGCACTTCAGTTCAGTTCATCCCAACAGGAAACTTTGAAGTCCGTGCACGCAGAAGCTGCGTAGAGTCAACTTATTTCTATGTTGGGTTCTCTTTCATTTGTACATTCTTATACCTATATAATCTACTTATAGTCTTTCTTAATCGATTTACTCATGCCCATTACTACTTTGGGGCCCAAGGTGTCGTCATAGCCAAAGCATCGTAAATCCGCTTTCTACCAAATAGACGCTAAAGTTCAAGAGGAGAGGAAGAACCTGAGCAAAGGATTTCGTTGACGAGAGCTGGTGTAGAATCGTCAAGAATGGCCAACAAAAAGCCAACAAGCCCACGAAGTTACTTGAAATTTGTTACAGAATTGTTACTAGTCAGTACGTTTGCAATATACTAAAGGAGTGAAGCAGGTGATTAGTGTTATTACAAACTGGACCGGACCGACTTGAAGTTGAGTTTGGTTGTCTAGGCTAAAGTGTGACACAAGAGGAGCAATTGTTGATGTGACGAGAAGAGATTAAACAAGACTCCTAATGAGACAAGGGGTAAGCTCTTTAATAAATTAGGGTTGGGAAGGACGAAGGGGCAGGTGGTAGCTGGGTCCTCGGACGCATTGCATACATCCAAGTCCGTTAAACCTGGGTTATTAATGGTTGGCGGTGAGAAGCCCAAGACGAGGGACCCTGTCGTCTTGGGAGAAACAGCTTGGTCAAATGGGCCACCCTCCTATTAATCCAAGTCCAACTAAAATATAGCATTAATAACCATAGGGTGTGTACACATCGCTTAGGAGTAACAGCTCCCACCAAGATTGGTAATGAGGCCCTCATTAGATGAGGCTTCCTATCCATCAGTAGCTCTCCATGTAGCCCAGCACACTGAGTTTCATCGAGTAGGGAGGGATCAGCATCCATGGTGAAGGGCCGTTCTACCATCCATGGAGAGGGGTCGATATACCATCCATAGTGAGTGGCCGATATGCCATCCATAGTGAGTGACCAATATACAATCCATGGAGAGGGGTCGATATACCATCCATGGTGACTGGCCGATATACAATCCATAGTGAAGGGCCGTCGGTATACAATCCATAGTGGGCCGATGTTTTGAGACTATATATCTTCTACTGCACTGACATCAAAAAATATTTACCTTAGAGGAAACTCATTACTCGGAAACGGAATTAGTTTCTTATTATTCAAAAAGAATGAAATAGCCACAATAAAAAATCATGTTTCATTTATTATTTGATACTTTGGTACATAGCTTTCATTTTATGTTTTTGGCAGAGTTTCTCCACAGTTATCCTCCTTTAAGGTCTGTTGAATCTACGTTTTGTGTAATCATTATTTTTTATTACTCATATAATAATTTATTTTATTTCTCTTGGTTTATTCTTTTACATATTCTTATTATTTCTTTTCTTTAGGATCATTTTTATTATTATTTTTTATAAATTTTTATTATTATTTTTTATTGTTACCATTATTTTATGTAAATTTATTTTTAATTTTTTATTTTATTCATTTATATTTTTTATTGTTATTTTATATTTTATTTATATTTGTTATTCTTATTTTTTTTTATTGTTATTCTCATTTTGTTTTCTTGCTCTTTTCTATTTTTCGCACATCCATTCGCACCATTGTGATCTGATGAAGGGTTGTAAGAACGTCCGTGGAAAAGGCACTTCCGAAAGAGATATAAAAACTAATTATTTTTATTTTATTTAAATAAAAAAATGTAGCTACTGTATTTGTTACTATTATTATTTTTGTACGCATATATTTTCAAACATTTATTTATTTATTTTATTTTATTTTTTTTAAATACTAATATTGTTATTACTAAACACTTGCGTGTCAGACTCTAAGAGTTAATACCTGTTTATGTATAGTTTATAAACTAACTTAATGTATACATTCTTATGAAGTATCATATTACCATGTTATGGTTTAAAGGAAATACATATTATTATTATTATCCATGTTTTCTCTTCCTCAAACTGTTAATTTGTAAATATTTGTAATATAAATATCCCCAGCTATATGAAATACATAGGAAGTAATGTAAGCGGTGATTGGAATTTTATGTTTTCCGACCTCCTGATCCAGAACCCTCAGGAGGCGACACCAATTTATTTTCAGTCAAATCGGTCAAGGGGAAGGGTGGAACCAAAATCCGTTAAAGACAACACTTATTAATTTTCAGCGGAATCGGCAGAAGGGAAAGGGGGATCAGAAGGGGACTCAAAAACCTGCCTGCTTTGATGATTCAGAAGTCCAACTATCGATTTTTAGACCAAACGGTCGATTGGTTGTAGAAGACTTAATTTATTAATTCGTACTGGGGAGATACATAGCCGGTGATTTACCGATAACATTTTTTATTTAAATTAAGTAAATAGTAAAAAATTAACTCTAATTTCACAGAAATAATTTTATAAACATCGATCAAGTTTATGTTTATTTTAGCTTTTTTATGAGCCAAGTGGAAGGCCAAAATTAATGGATTAACTTTTTATTTTTCAAAGCCTTGTATATGTATATAATGAATGTCGACCTCTCTTAATCGAGATGTAGAGCTTTTAAAAGTGTTTCGTTATGCATAATGCGGCCTGGCCTCTTCACGAACTTTCAAAAGGCACCATGACCTATACATGAATAAACTTATTTGAATCCTTTACATTACTTTTGAAATCCGGTCCCGGGATAAGCTGTGTCGGCATAAGCATTCTCAGCTTTGGATTTTTACTTGAATTTTCGATTTGCAACTTTGCCTCTCGCTTATTATGTGTATAACGGCCATTTCACGCCCAAGAAAACTTGGTGAATCTAAAATTTATATATATATTATTTATACATTAATTATAAATAATTGTTCTTAGGATAACTTAAGTAGTCGGTGAATCACCGGCAATGTACTTCCCAAGAACGGAATATTAAATTAATTTTTCGCTCCCTCTCCAAAACCAGTCGACCGTTAGCTCTAATAGTCAATAGTTTACATATATAGAAGCTCCTAAATTCTCATACTAAATTTTGTGTCGATAAATTCATTACATCGGGAGTCATAAGGGTTTTTGAATTGAGCCCCCCCCCCCCCCCCTCCCTCGGGGCCGATTTCTTTGAAAATTATTAGATCAAAGTTATAGCGCCCCAAAGAATGTAAAATAAATACCAATAGGAAATATAAGTAATGTTTAAATTGAAACGTATAATGTATATTAAAAAGGCTGAGAATAAAAAAATAAATAAAATATGTGATATGTGTAATGTATCGACATGAAACTTCATATTTTGAAGTCAAAATCCAATGAAGTCCAAAATCCAACATTACCTGTGATTCACCAACGATTTTTTATTTTTATTTTGGGTTGCTTGGAGCTCCTGACCAATATGTCTTCTATGCTACATATAGCTGTGGAAATAAAAAGTCAATTAAAGTGAGTTTATTAAAACGATGGATTTATAAAAGATACGTGCTGAAGGAGCTGAGAAAATAATCTGGCTTCCATAGCAGCTTGATTTCAAATTAAATACAGTTCAAAAATACTTTTAAAAAGAAAGAAATCATAAATTTTTATAATAAAGCGCGTGACCAATGGGGAAAATATGGTTTTGGTAGGAGTGTATCTGTGGAAGTCATGCTGAGTAACTAAATGGGAAGAACGGGTGGGAATCATTCAATATGCTGCGGCAGCGGCAGTGGAGCCGCTTCTGTGGCTAGCAGTACACACACCTCTTCGGGGAACCTATTAACCAAACCCCGAACAAATAATTTATATCGAGCTGCTTATTTATTGGACCTTGCTTGAACACGTTTAGACTTTTTTATCAACCGGAGTCGATATTTAATGTTTTAAATCCACTCAGTAAATCCCCATAGCTCAACTTCTTTACCGTCGTATTGAAATATTCAAAATTCATTTTAGAAAATATGTATTTCCTTGCTTCATAAGCTGCACATTTTTCAATGACAGATGAAATTTCTAAGCTATTTAGTAAATTGGATTTTGGTTACACTTATAAAATTTCGTGCTATATATTCATTCTATCGGGACTTATATAGTCCACAGACACAGATAGAATATTCAAACTTTATTTTTTATTTTTTTTATTTACAAATAGCAAATCTAGAATCACCCAGTGGGGACACTCCCTAGTCACTGATTTACTCTCATATGTAGCTAATGACTGTCATTGTCATTGCTGCTGCTAAGGAGGTCTCTAGGCCATTGATGCTTAAGCCGTCGTTGGGGAAATATGGCAGAATGGAGGGCACGGACTAGAGGATTATTGTGTGAACTAAGAAGGGAAATTAATTTTTTATATTTGGATTTAGAGACTTCAGTGACAAAAGGTACGTTAAGGTCAAGAAAGAGTTTTGTTGGAGGCGTAATAAGGAGCATTGGCTATTTTACGAAGGATTTTGGATTAAAAGGATTGGATGCGCTGGAGATTGGAAGCCTGAATGATCTGAAAGGATCTTTTGTCTAGTAGTCTTAGTAAAAGTTTATAACGTCTGTTCATTTTTTGTCTTTTCAGTCTCATGTGAGGATTCCAAGTTAGTAGTTTGTCGAGTATGAGCCCTAGATAGCAGATTTTTAAAGGGATGGGACTTTTGTTAAGGTACACTGGAGGGCAAATGTATTTTCGACGAAGGGTGAAAACGATGTGAACTGATTTTGTATATATACTCAAACTAATCAATAAATAATCAATCCAATCAGTAAATAATACCTGATTAATTACAATTACCTTTTTACTCCGAGCAGCGGTAGCCCAGAGCGAAAAATCGTTCCCCCCCCCCCTTCCACACACACCAACACAAAACAAAAACGCTTTCCATAAGCTGCACACTTTTCAATGACAGACGAAACTTCAACGCTTTCATATCAAAAGTATATAATATTTTTTCTATTTTAGTTATGCTTCTACCCCTCCTCTTCAGCTGATTTAGCTGAACATTAATTCATGTTATACATATAAAGTTTCATGATATATTTCTTCTATCGGGAGTTTTCGTGACAAACGTACACACAGAAAAACATGAAATTCCTGTGCATACTCAAATAAACAAAATGAATTATTTTAATTACATCTGCTGAGCCACATAGCAACGGTTGCGCGGCGTTAAAAAAAAAATTTGGCTGCTTATTTTCCGCACACACACAAAAAAATGCAGCTTTCCTTGCTTCATAAGCTGCAAATTTTTCAACAAAAGATTAAAGTTCTAAGCTGCTTAACAAATTACTTTTTATTGTAAAGTATATAATATTTTTCCCAACTTGAACAATTCACACCACTTGTTGCACTTCGGAGAGAGTGGGAGTGATCTGTACAAAAGTGGTTGGTATAAGACAGTTTTTTTTTCCAAATTTGGAATGAGGAGGTAGGAAAACATGAAATTTAATTTCCCCAGCTGTAAGAAGTACCAGGAAAGTTATGTAATCGGTCAAAAATTTTGAGTGTTCACGGGAATTCATGTTTTCCGAAATTTATCGATAACTCCGGTAGAATGAATATATCGATACGAAATATTATATGTGTAGCCAGAACCCCATATACCTATTGATATTTAGTTAAATTGGCCATAGGGAAAGGAGGGGTTTGAGGGAGCCCTATCCCAAAATGAATTTAAATATTGAATTTAAATATAAAATTTCAAGTCTATAAATTCATTATATCGGGAGTGAGTGGGTTTTTGAGTTGAGCCCTCAGCCTCATGTCTCTGAAAATTAATAGATATCATCCTTATGGGGTTTTGCATATAAATATGAAATATCGTGTCAGTACATATAAGTTCTTCTGTATGACTCAGAAACATGGACAACCTCGAAAATGAGCGAACAGAGCCTATTGGTGTTCGAAAGGAAGGTTCTGCGTAGAATATTTGGAGGAGTGCAAGTAGGACATGCAACCAGGAGCTCTACGAGCTATATAGAGAACCAGACGTCCTGAAAGTCATGAAGATTGGACGGTTAAGATGGGCAGGACATGTCGACAGGATGGAAGCTGAGGAAATGCCGAAGGAGCTGCTAATGGAGCCCATTCATGGAGTAAGACGGCGATGGAGACCTAAGCTGAGATGGGCAGAAGATGCCCAAAACATATTCCGCATCAGGAACTGGATGGCAGCCGCACAGGATCGAGACAACAGGAGGCCAGGACCCGTCACCGGGTTGTAGCGCCACGATAGATATGGGACTCTGCATTTAAATATAACATTATGTGTCAGTACATTCATTAAAACTTCAGTTAATATGCTTTTTGTGTTAAGCCACTCCCTAATCCCCCTTCCCTTTCACTCATTTGGATGAAAATCAATACGTGTCATTCCTTATGAGGTTCTGGATATACCAAAAATTCCATGTCGGTACATTAATTCTATCAGTTGTTATCGTGTTCAAAGACGCCAATATTTGTTTATTATTATTAGTTACGATTACATAACTTCCCCTATACTTTATGTAGCTGTGAAAATAAAAATAAATAAATTGATGTAGAATATACGAAAATAAAATGAGGAGATCTGGATGCAAAAACATTCATTGGCAACATTTAAATAAAAACTAAAAAAAATAGATTAGGAAAAAAAGATAAAAAAATATAAATTACCTTATTATTTCCTGAGAATGAATTATAATTTCTAAGTTAATGAGTTTTTTAAATAGGGAGTGAATCATCAGACTTGAAGCAAAATGTGGAAGATATGTTGTTAATTTTAATATTTCTATAATAAATTTTGTTAGATGGTTATCGGGAGATGATTATTAAAACATTAGTTGGACTCCATACATTAACAATGTACTTGATACAGAATAATACAGTCAATACTTCCAGTTCACCTGTTTCTCCATACAAATACATTTAGACACCTGTTTTAATATTAGCCCTCTCCTTCCAATTTAGCACTTTTTACTACCCCAACTATACGAAGTATAGGGGAAGTTATTTAATCAGTCAGAAATTCGAAGTTGAGTTTTCAACGGAATATTCATATTTCCGACATTATTCCAAAAACGTAAAACAAAAATGGAATGCCAGTCATTTTTTATGTGACTTTGAACATGATAAATCCCGATAAATTGAACATATGGACACAAAATTATGTATGTGTATCTTGAACCCTGTAAGCACAACATCCATTAATTTTCAGCGGACTCTGCCGAAGGGGACGGGGGATCGGGCAGTGGGGCTCGACTCAAAAACCTTAATAACTGCCGATTTAATTAGTGTATCGACATAAAATTTAAAATGTAGATTTCAGAAGCCACTATTTATGTTTAGCCCAAACCATCGAATGGATATCCATTTTTTTTTACAAGAATGACTTGTGGCATATTATTTCAAAGGAATCGAGAGCACTGTGAATACCTGAAAAAGTAAAATTATAACTCGGTGGATTTGTTCGATGGTAGTATTGAAGAAAAGTCGTTGGTGAATCACCTGAATAAATTAAATTTTAGCTCCCCCTCCAAGACCGTTTGCGCTAATATATTCAACAGTTGAGTTACATAGGGGCTCCCAAATATAACAAAAGTTTGTGTCGATAAACTCAAAATTTCTCATTATCTCGGCAATTATTATGGTTTTTGAGTTGAGCCCATCCCCGGAACCACGGTCACCTTTGGCCGATTTAGCTGAAAATTACTAAGTGTCGTCCTTTTGTGGCTTTGAATTCACATATGAAAGTTTGTTCAGATACATTCATTACCACGGCAATTATTATAGTTTTTTTTAAGACTCCCCCTCTCAACCCCGTTCCCCTTCGGCCGGTATCACTGAAATTTGACAGGTTATGTCATCATTGGGTTTTGACTTCAAATATTAAATTTCATGTCGATACATTGATTCTATCGACAGTTGTTATACAGTCACTTTTTTTTTTAATATTTGGAATCTGAAGGTCGAAAAACATGAAATTCCGTTGAAAACTCCGCATCAAAGTAAATACAGGTTCGTCTCATCTCTAGTTGCTCTGAATACAGTTGAGAGTGTATTGTATTGTATTGTATTGTAGTGTATAATATTGTATAGTGAGTGAGTGTCATGGGATGGGATGGGATGTAGAGGGAAGTAGGAACCGAACCGTGTCCAGATCAGCGGGCAATGCCCCCCCCCTTGGTTCCGCCAACCTTCAGCTACATACACAATTTCTTTCTTAGCTCTATCTAGTCTCGACTCGCATCACATCAGATCAGATTTGATCATTCTATCAAACAGCCTGAGACCTCCTGTGTATGTCCAATCTCAGCCGTCCTTTACATGAGAGTATGGGCGATAGTCGATAGTACTATCGATATGAATTTTCTTTCATTAAAGTGGATACGTTATTTTAGAACTTTTACTTTGATGATGGGAAAAGTGCTAAACTACTTTGTGCAAAGTTTTTTTCAAAACTAGTTTCAACACATCCAATATAAAAGGATGTTGAGACGCCACCAAGAAACTTATAAACCGGCACACAAGATCAAACAACTCACTGCAGAAGCTGGATCACTGCCTACTTTTCCATAAAGTTTTTCAAAAGTATTCTTCGTCAATTGGTTATTTATTTTTTTGATATTGTTTCATAAAAGTTGTTGATTGAAATAAAAATTGTTGAATCTAATCTCACTGTACCTACTTGAGTGTTTTTTTGATTATCTAGAATAAGTGTTTTTGAACTTTAATTAATGTGTTAATATTCTTCCCAAGTGTTATACTTAATGCGATTATTTTCGAAAGAAAATGTTATTTCCGTAAAATAAAATTTCGATTTGAAAGAACAATTATTTATTCGATTGATATGTATATTCCCCTTTCATTCTCCATAACATAAGAATAATTTTAATTAGGTAAATGTACAAAAAAAAATAGAAATAAAATAATTATATTATAATATAATATTGGAATAGGAAAGTATTTTACATGAAAAGCGGCAATTTATTGAATTATCGTTACTATCGATAGTGGCCAACTATCGCCTATCGCCCATCCCTAGTATGCAGCTCTCTGTAAAAGTCCGTTACACAGCTAAATCTATTGGGAAAAAATATAGAAATACTGAAATACTTAGATAAGAAAACATTTTCACAGATGTTAGCAAAGACGTTATGTTATGAACACATACGTAGACGTTATGTTATGAACACATACGTAGACGTTATGTTACACATTTCGATATATTTTCAGAATGTATCTGCCACTTCTTTTAACTTTCATATACTTTTTGTAATCGTGTAATGTATTGTAATCGTGTCTCTGACACTCCCATCCCATCAACCGATTTAATTCAAAACCCCATAAGGACGACACCTATTAATTTTCCGCGAAATCGGTTGAAGGGAGGGATATATATATATCAGAGGAGGAGGGATCGACGACTTAACACAAAAACCCTAATAACTAGGGTTTTATCGATACCACAAAGTATCGATACTTTTACTCATGAGTAGTATCGAATAAAACTTTCAATACTACTCAAGTATCGAATAAAAAGTATCGATACCTACTCGTATCGATTGAATCTAGTAGTTCGTTGTAATTAATTTTAAAAAATCTATAAATCTATATAAATTTAAATAAAAATCCTATTGCATAGAGTACTTCGTTATAATTAATTTTAAACCATGTATAATATATATCTATATAATAATAATAATAAAAAACACAATACAATTTGAAAGATATAGGTAAATGAGATATTGTAGTGGGCATAAAAAACAAATAAATCAAATCGAATAAGATAAAATTATATTATTAAAAACATACTGAATGTAATAAAAAAAAACGTATAAAATAAACATACAATTTATTTTTACTAAGGATATAAAACTACTGGAGACTATTCGTATTTCGACAATATTTCACTATTTTAAAACACTTTTTGCAAGTCGCTCAGATTGAAACGTTCTTAGTGTAATAAACCCACACTTTCGCCGTAGGACGCGACATTATAATATGTAATTGACAAAATGGAATGTAAAAATAAAATAAAATAATGAAATAGTAATCATGTTCACGGTTCTCTTCAAAATAAAACAAACGTATGCCTTCATAAACGATAAACCATTTAATGTAAATAAGGTAAGAAATAAGGACGCAACACACATACTGCGTGATCACATCACACAAGAGGTTATCACCATCGATATATACGAGTATCATTTGTCCGTGGACCGGAATTTTAGTTCAGTATTTTACTGCAACAACAAATTTTGACGAATTATAATTATACCTACTTGGTATCGAAAGAAAAATATCGATACCAAAAGTGTTTGGTATCGGATAAAATATCGATACTTTGTTTTTACTTGTATCGATAGATCCCCACTAATAACTGTCAATGAGATGAATGTATCGATACAAACATTCATAATATGAAGGGGTTTCTACTTACGAAGGGGTTTCTAGATCCTCATATTATGAGGATCTAGAAACCCCGTAAGTTAACTATGAGTTTGGAGGGAGAGTGAAAACTTAATTGATTATTAATTGTGGGGAAGTACAATACTGGTGATTCACAACGAATCTATCTTTAATTTGAGTGAATCACCTGACACGACTAAATGCCTTTCGGAATTCAAAACGAACATAAGAGCACCCTTAAATGCTCTGAAGAAAATGAATTGGGTAGGTAATGAAGCGTATCCAGGGTTACTAACGACCCACTACCCATTCAAGACAAGGACCTCAATGACCTTTTCTATACCTGCACACTTTCCTACCCTAATTTATCTGTAGGGTCGGATGGCCAATGTTCATCTGGGGATTACATGGGGCGTTAGCTCTCAACATACCCACATCCTAGTTTCACTAAATTATAATTATTAGACGTTATTGTGTTAACAATAACAACTATTTTGCTTTAATTTGTTGTATTTTTACATAGCGAAGCTAGTCTCGTTTACAAATTATACTGAAACAAAGACACACTTTTAGCTCATTTAAAATTCAAAATAATACGAATGCAAAAAAAACAGGATAACATTTTTTCTAATGTTAACACAATAACGTATAATAATTATAAATTAGTGAAACTAGGCTGCAGGGAACAGATGTCTATTTGCGGTTCAAAGAATACTCAAATTCCGCACATTAACGTGGAGGGCCAAGCTAATAGTCTATAAAACCATTGTCCGTCCAATTGTAACTTACACTGGTGAAACTTGGGCGTTGACAAAAGAAAATGAAGAGACTCGGCTACTATGGGAACGCAAAGTACTCAGAAAGATTTATGGACCTGTTTCCGAGAACGGCAGATGGCGTATCCGGAAGAACAGAGAGTTGAGAGACCTCTACGGGGATTCCGACCTGGTGTCCGTGATCAAGCAGGCGAGATTACGTTGGTTGGGCCACGTAGAGAGAATGGAAGGAGGAAGACTCCCTAAACAAGCCCTCTATGGTAGGCCAGGCGGTGCCAGGAGAAGAGGAAGACCGAGACTCCGTTGGCTGGACGACGTCGAGGGCATCAGAGGATGGAGGGAGAAGGTTTTAGATCGAGACGAATGGAGGAAGATTGTGACGGAGGCCCGGGTTCTTTCAGGACCGTAGCGCCGCAGGAAGAAGAAGAAGAAGAAACTAGGATGTGGTAAATGTTTAGAGCTAACGTCCCATGTAATCCCCGGAGGAGCATTAACCACAACACCGAGTTTTTAAAGTAAATTGACGAATTTGAGGGTAAAATGCAGACATGAAGAATTTTCCCTCTTTCCATCCTTCCCGATTCCGATTTTTCTGGTTAACGAACCTGACGTTCCTTGACTTGATTTACGTGATAATTTTGAAACAAATCGGGAAGAGTGTTCAGATGTTGTAAATACATAAGAATTTGAACTATCCTCAGAATAAGACCCTAAACGTTAATGAAATGAAAAATAATCTTTATTCTGGGACATACGTCCCCTAAGAATAATAACATAAAAAATAAACAAGTATCAACCAGTTGAAAAGAATAAATATAAAATAAAATAAAAGAGGTCTCCAGAAGTAAATACTGAATGTTAAAAACAGGCAATGAGTAAAACAATATAATAAACTATAATGACTTGTATATGAATGAATTGTAAAAAACTGGACTGATGAAACAGAAGAGTAACAATCGGTCCAGTGGAGTGAGAGACCTATAGGAAGACGAGAACTATCTCATAGGAGCCAGCCTTAGGAATCAGAGGTTTGCTGAGTTAGGATGTAGGATGGAAAAGTAGGGACTTAAGTGAAAGAAGAGTAGGAGCATGGCGAATCTGGAGAGGAAGAGAGTTCCAGAGGGACGTTATTGACTGGGATTGTAATTTCTGTTAAAAACTGGTTTGTTTTGAAAATGATTGATTGGAATGGATTCAGATCGTTAAAATGTGAGATAAACTTGAAAAAAAAATCAGAAAAGAAAATATGAAAATGAAAAATTAATGAACTCAAAAACATTCGGAATTCGAAAGACTAGAATGCTCAACTTATAATAACATCAAAAAATAATAGTCAAAGAGATGGACTGTATTTTCATCCGGTGGCCACACAAGGAGAGGTTGTTGCTACGACAAATTGTGGAATTAATTCACTACAAATTGTAACAATATGTTGGCGTGTTCGATGTCGACAGACTCGGAGCGATTTGTCAGTGGGCCTCCTCTTGTAGCCGCTTTCAAACCTGTTCTGTCAGTTCAAATAGGACTTTGCCTCCTCCGATGACGACAGACTCGGAGCGATTTGTCAGTGGGCCTCTTATTGTAGCCGCTTTCAAACCTGTTCTGTGAGTTCAAATGGGACTTTGCCTCTTCCGATTCTTAGCTCGTCTGTTCTGGGGACTATGCTGGTGTCTACCACTGTATATAAGTCCCGCTATCTGGAGTGACCCATTTTGCATATTTAAGTTACCTCTGCTAAAGGTAGCTTTAAGCATTCGGCCGGTTAGTCACCTTCTGGCGGGAATAGAAAAAGGCCTTTTGACCCGCCCCCGGGTGGATTGACGAGCCAGGCCCGAGTTCTAATAACCAAAATAATTTTATCTGTACCTCTTCCCCCGACGAAATCGGGCCGGGTGATTTGCCGGAGCACCCGTCAAAAAAAAAAAGGTAGCTTTAAGCTAATGTACAAGTAAATGTGTGACATCATCTTTTTTTTTTTTTAATATTATATTTTATTTTAAACTTTCTGTTTGCTCAGGATGATGAAAATGTTATGTCAATACAGGCACTGAAGAAGGCACTCTGAGGTTGACAGAAATTCTACAAGTTTGATTGTATCGACCACAAGCCTGATCTCTCCTTCCCTAATGAATGATCGTAGCTACCTGTAGCCTTCTATACAAAAGACTGGGAAGTGCGTTCTCTCCTTACCACAGAAATAGAGGCCATAATGCCCCAAATTGCGCTGGCAGCTCTACATTTTATGTCAAAATTCTGTCAAATTACAAAATGAGGACGATGGTGAATTACCAGCAATGTACTTCCCCAGCAGGAATTAATCAATTAAATTTTTTGCTCTCCGTCTAAAATCAAGCTACCTTTTGTGCAAAAAATTAATATTTGACTCACATAGTGTGTACTACGAGTGTGGTAAGTTTTTCTTTATTATATTTCCCAAAAGTAAATTCTTAATGAAACGGCCGATGAAAAACTTAAGCACGCCGTCCTTCGGATGGGACGTTAAGCGATGGTCCCGAGCCTGTACGATGTCAGGTACTCGTTAAAGACCCCTACCCTAGGTGAATAAAAATTTAGGGTAGGCAAAATTTAGGACTCCCAGAGTAGAGTCGGGCTCATGTCCACCAGAGTGACTAATGAGCGCTCTGATAGTAGGCGATATGACCTCGTAGTTAAAGCCCGGGCATGAGTCCTAAAACCTAACCTAACCTCGTATTATATTTATTTATATTATTTAAATCAATGAATTATCAAATAAAATGTTATTGGTAGTTTCTTATTAAAAATTATAAAAATAAAGAAAACAATTAAATATATGTGATGTGGCCAATGCAGGACTTTCTTATACCAACCATGCTTTTACAGATCACTCTCTCTTCCCGCCTTACTGGTGGGTATAAGAAAGTCACTCTTAGAATTACGCTGTACAATGAAACAAGGAAAACCGCTGACTGAAAGACCTGTTATGGCCTCATCACACATATATTTTTCAAGTTAATTTTTCTCTCATTTTGAGAGTGTAATTTTGAACAGGACCGTTCCCTGCAAGTAAGCCACATCTTGAATTTAATGCTAAGTGGTCACCATCTCATACGCAATGACTGTTAGGAGCCTTGGTAAAGTCCCGTCATACCTTTTACGCAACACGTTCCATCACTTTGCGGAACGTGTTTGAGGCCGATTCACACTGCAACGACATTCGGACTGCAACGAGACCATCTATAGACCGTTCAAAGACTGTCTTCCCTCTCCAATAACTATAACAGTAAGAGTGATAGGTTCACAGGACTGCGACTAGACCATCTAAATTGATTTCAAAACAGTTCATTCACAGTCTAGCCGCAGTCGGGTCGAGAGGCAGTCCATTGCGTATGGTTGTCTATTTCGTATAAGGTCAACGGAAAATTATATTTCTCAGTCGAAGAAACAACTATCTCGACTATCCCAAGTAAAGCTAATGGAAAGAACAACAGACAAATCGCAATCCAATCGTGATCCAGTCGCAATCTGTATGATTTGGCGTTTAGTTTGTTGTCTTTGAAAATAGTCTAGGATGGATTGGATTGAGCAAGCAGGAGGTTAAAGAAGGCTGTGGATAGTCGGGATGGCTCCCACAGATAGCACTGGTGATATATCGTAGCGATTAGCCGATCCGGGTTTGGTAGCCGTCTCACCAACCTTCCCCATATATGGTTTTTCGGTTTGGAGGATTCAACAATAAATCAGATGAGATAAATAACATATTAGCGAGTGTTGTACCCTTAGCGAGAGCTTCACCTCGGCTACAAACCCGTTCTTTCTGGATCTCACATCGTTTAATCCACTACCACGCTTCTATAGGATCCAATCACTTAATGTCATGGAATTCCTACCTATGTAAATTTATGTCTATACTTCTCTATAGGTATTTATACATTAAATGTGCATGCAGGATGTCTTGCATAAAATGTGCTGTGACAATATCTTGGGATCCGCCTTGTGCAAATGGACAGAACATTTATGGAAATGCACAACATATACCGTAATTAGCGTCTTTATACTTCCTCAGCTATTCGAAGTATAGAGGAAGTGATGTAATCGGTCAAAAATTTGATGTGACTCTCAGTTTTCCGACCTCCTGATTCCAAAAATGAAAAAAAACAAATGACTGTCTGTATATGTGTGACTGTGAACACGATAACTGCCGATGTAATAAATGAAATTTTATATTTGAATTCAAAACCCTATTATAATATTACCTACTAATTTTCTGCGAAATCGAGAGAAGAGAAGGAAAGGATCGGAGAAGGGGAGCTCGGCACAAAAACCCTAATAAGTGCCGATGTAATGAATGTATCGATAAACAATTTATGAGAATTCAGTTGTCCCTATGTACGTCGAGACGACGGGCCCAGGGCGGCACTGATTCACCGGACAGGATCATACCTGGGACTGGACATGCCGGGACTGATGACGCAGGCTGGCTACCTGGCTTTTGGTCGGTTCGTCTCGTTCTTCTCCCGGGAAGTAGGCAGAACAGAACCCCCGAAGAATCTCGAGCTCACTCAGCGCAAAGAGGCGTCCGAAAACCAAGGACGACTACTAACCTGCTCAATGGCCTCAGCACCAAGTTGTCCTTATGTAAGTTAGCTATAGGTTAGGTTAGGTTTTATGACTCATGCCCGGGCTTTAACTACGAGGTCATATCGCCTACTACCAGAGCTCTCTTTCGTCACTCTGATAGACATGAGCCCGACTCTACTGTGGGAGTCCTAAATTTTGCCTACTCTAAATTTTTATTCACTTAGGGCAGGGGTCTTTAACGAGTACCTGACATCGTACAGGCTCGGGACCATGGCTTAACGTCCCATCTGAAGGAAGGCATGCTTAAGTTTATTTTACCTCCCAGATAAAATAAACTAAGGGCCTCGGTCGGGTTTCGAACCCACGTTCTTGAGCTCAGAAGACAAGCACTCATACCACTGAGCTACCGGCGCCCTCAAGTTAGCTATAGATTTTATCTCAAACGATCGATTGGTTTTGGACGCAGAGAAAAAACGTAATTGAATAATTTGTGCTGGGCAAGTAATGCCGATGATTTACAAAAAACTTTTTATTTTTTTTACATGTTTGGATTTTTGTAATTTTTGACTGATTACATAACTTCCCTTATACTTGGTATAGATTTGGAAGTGAAAGTAGTGAAAAGTGGATTTTTTCATGTTTATGTAACTGTATGGGTGAACATATGTTGTCGCATTCATGTTGGGGCACCCTGTATAGTAAGGGAGCCTCCAACATTTCAAATAAGGGTGCTGATCGGGTGGGGAGTCCCATTTTTTTTTTTTTTACAAGAACGACTTGTGGCATATCAAATTAAGAGAATTCGAAGAGAAGTGTTCGAGAATATACATATTTTTTGGAATGGGGGTGGAAGGAATAGGGCGCGAGATGCAGTTAAAAAGGTAATATTTGAATCATATTCACGAAATATGTAGGTTATATTGAGGGTGGCCCAACTGAAATCTATTCCATGATCCGTACAAAAACTTTTATTGAGGGGTTGGAAGAAGCTTTTTTATTCTTTTCCCTGGCATTGCATGTAGTCAGCTTCAGTAAATAAGTAATATAATGCAGTTACTCCCGAGCAATGCCGGGTAACCTGATAGCAGTTATTGTTATCCATGGGCTTCAACTACGAGGTCATATCGCCTACTACCAGAGCGCTCTTTCTTCACTCATGAGCCCATCTCTACTGTGGGAGTCTTAAATTTTGCCTACCCTAAATTTTCATTCACGGGACCTGAGCGCGACTCTACGGTGGGAGTTTAACCAACCTAGGTATATTCCCCTGACATCGCTTAGCCGGAGGATGGGCGTGCTCAAGGATTTTCCTACTTCCAGATAAAAAACCTAAGGGCCTCGACCGGCTTTAGAAACCCGCCATCTTGAGCTAAGCTGGTAAGATGGTAGATCTGAGCTACCGGCGTCCTCTCGTTTTTTGTTTTTTTTCATTTTCGGATTCAAAGGGTCGGAAAACATGAAATTTTGGTAAAACTCAACATCGAATTTCTGACCGATTACATTACTTTCACTGTAATTCGTAAAGCTGGGGAAGTAAATAATAAAAAATAAATTTTTTGGTCGTGAAAAATTTTTTTTATGTTAGTTATGGGACTCATTTACTTTCTGGATACGCCACACGAGCATGTGTATGGTTAGATCATGTGTATAGTATACATATATATATATATATATATATATATATATATATATATATATATATATAGAATATAAGAAGAGAAGAGAAAGGTGCTCAGGGAAGCCGTGATTCACATCAGACAGAACCAACCGTTCATTGCAGTTAACGAACCGTTCAATTTTTGTTCCTTATTATTGTTGTTAGGTGGGTTGTGCATCTCAATCCTGAACCTCATCTGATTACTCTTTAATTTGGTTCAATGAAATGAACGAGTCACAGCCAACTTTCCATTGTTTTGGTAAATATCCCACTCAGGAAACGGAACTTCGCCCCATTTAATCGATAGATTCCACCTGCCTTCTTCGTCTTATTCCAAATGTACTCCTTTGGGAATTCTATTTCCTTTTTTTCCTTTCATTCATTGTATTTCTATTTATTTCTCTGTTCTGGGTGATGCCGATTCAGAGATAATAGACTAGACCACGACTAGACTGTACCATGAGAAGTCACTCATGAGAGACCGGACCATGACTGGTCTGGCACCGTCCATAGACCGTCTCAGGACAGCCGGACTGGAAGTTGACTGGCACCAGACTGCGAAAGGACGACCACCAATCAAATGTATTCTCAGTATAGTCAAGGACCTGAATAAGTTCAGAACGAAAGAAATGCATTTCTTCAAAGTTCTTAAGAGAAAAAGTGTTCAGCTTGGAGAAATATTCATCCCTCTGATGTACAATGTTCATTCATAACTCCTTATACAAAATTAATTTTTACTTATACAGCTATACGAAGTATAGGGGAAGTAATGTAATCAATCAGAAATTCTATGCCGAGTTTCCAACATTTAATATTTTTTGATCTCCAGATTCAAAAAAAGGGGGAAAAAAAATCTGCCTGTGAACACGATAACTTTTGATAGAATGAATGTAACAACTCGAAATTTTATATGTGCATCCAGAACAATCCAAGGGCAACACCTATTGTTTCTCAGCCAAATCGAACGATGGGAATGCGAAATTAGGGGGGATGCTTTACACAAACACTCTAATAACTGCCATTAGAATGAATGTATCGACACGATAGTTGATATGTGTGTCCAGAACCCGATAATAAAATTAATCCAAATGATGTAATTATAAATAGAAATTTTTTTATATACATTCACTTTCTTCAAAATTGCAAGTCATCAATTTTCTATATTTTTTATTAGGACCCTTTTCGAAAACTACGATTCAAATCAAAAATAAGACCAGAAAAGTTCTACAGAAAATGTGATAATATATAATGCTAATTTATTATTTTTAATTGTTAAATTTTCTTTATAGTATTTTTATATTTTATCACAATAGTGAGGTACACGCCTCAGTGCTGTTAAGCCCCATCGCACAGTGGGTCTACAGACCATCAATTGATAATTCACATATACATGACTGGACTGGACCCTGACCTGACTGCCACGGCGTAGGTTGGTTTCAGAATAGTTTCATATTATGTGTGAATTGACCTTTTTCTTCAAGTAAACGAAACTCTTACAAAGTGTATGACTTCTCGTCTGGCACCATTATTCACAAGAGAATATCCTGCCCCAGAACTGGTCTTTCTATACTATTAACACAGCCTTCTGAACCCAGAAAGTTGCCAAATTTTAATTATTCTTGGTGGTGGAGATTCCGGAACCAATGGGAAGAGATTTACAGTTGTCATTATCACTGTTCTCCAGTTCTCCTGGATAATACAGCAAACTTTTGAACTATTTGAACGGGTTGACAGAACCTTGCCAAACTTTCTACGTATCCTCGATAGGGGGAGTGTCAGCTCAAGTTCCAACTTTAAGCTTACTGGCAAACTCAGTCTTTCTGTCTGTCAATCGGACAAAGTTTTGAACGGATTGACGAATCTCTACCTTATCCGCATTGGGTGAGAGTTATTAACGATTAGAGAGAAAAGCAACTTTACTGCACAAACTATTTCAAAAAATTTTCTTTTATTATTAAGATTTCAATTTTTTTTTTGTTTTCCATGTTTTAAGACGTAATTGTACAGGAAGGACAGGGAAAAACACCCGTATAAAAAAGGGACAGTTACGATTATAAACTTGTTGAACTTCCATTTAGTATTTGTTAAGACGTGGCTGAAGCTCATAGCAATACCGAATGTACTCCCATATTTTATATATATTTTGTGAAATAGACAATACAGTAGACTCTCCCTTATCCGGCGTTCTGTTAACCGGCGCACTCCCTTATCCGGTGCTCACAAAATAATAACAAATTTGTTAAACTAAAATTAACATTCAATTATTAGATTATCAATTATATGAGCCACGTGCATTTACGAGCACATAATAATTCCGTAACTCACGAATGTTTTATGTATTTTTATTGTACATATATACTGTAATACATATTATACATATTTATAATGACGGGAACGCTAATACAATATTTTATTACTTCACTAATATCCTATAAAAAATTATAATAAATACATAGTTGAAAATCAAACATTTATAAAAAATGTTTTCTAAAATCGAAAAACAAAGGTACCGTTAACGCCGTATAAGGGAGAGTCTACTGTATTTTTAAAAAACATAATTTTTTCTCTATTTTTTATTAAGTTTTTCACAATATCTCTGCAAAAAATGTTATGTATTAATACACATATAAGCTAATATTATCAGGCTCTGTACATATATGTATGTGTCAGAACCAATTAAGTAATAACGCGAATTACCCTCCGGGCAACGCCAGGTAGCCTGCTAATAATATGTTCAACTCTCAGGTAACCCGGCGTTTTCCGGGTGTAAAAGCGTTATATTACTTTACCTGAAGCTCAAATCCGAAAAGAAAACTGAAATTCGGCACACATAAACCTCCTTACGATTTTACTTAAATTGGTTATTTTTAATGGAGAAATTTCAGCAATAAATTGATATAATAATTACAATTGTATTCAATACTTTTTGGACTTAGACCCCTTCTGCTTCCCCCCTGTGTATATAGAGCTCTATACTGCTGTGTTATCTGCGGCGAAAAAGGGGGTGGGGAACTGGCGGCAAGAAGTCGGAGATCAAATTGAAATTGCAGATAAGTTTGACTCAAAACCTATCTCGCTTAAACGATCTAAGTCAATTTAATTAATGGAAAGGGGGAGAGAAGGATCGAACTCTCCAGATTAGTCTATATCTTGCACGGATTCTGATCAATTTTAATTTTAAATTTGTAAAAATAATGGTATTTTGGGAGAACCGAAAATCATGCTCCGTTATATTATACAATATTTCATTATTCTTATTCGTCATATTTTATTACTCATATTCCTTCATAATACACAGTATTTCATTGCTCATCGTCATATTTTATTAATCATATCGCATCATATTATAAAGTATTTCATTGCACTTATTCCTCATATTGTATTGCACATATTTTGTCATAGTATACAGTATCTCATTGTTCTTACAATCGTCATATTTTATTGCTTATACTCCGTCATTTGTTAATTCAGAAAATTGATGATTTTGAGAGGTATTGAGTTATATTGATAATTGGGCAGGTTCGAATAAGTTTGGTAAACTCCATTTTAGGTTAATGATCAATTGCTTAACGACTGAGTGCTCAAGGTTTTCCCTTCTCTCAAATAAAAAAAATATGGGTCTCGGCTGGGATTCGAAACCGCGATCTTGAGTTCAGTAGACTAGCATGCTTACCTCTGAGCTATCGGCGCCCTTTATGATAATGTATTATTTCACCACAAGCGAGTGTCTATACTTGCGTTAATTCTGTAATTAAAATACGAAAAAAAGGCTATAAACAAGGCATGATTAAGAACAATAAAGTCATTTATTAAACAAATATATTTAAATAAAATGTAGATTTCTATTATTAACCACTTCTTTATTAGGTATCAAAAATTTTCATTATAGAAAACTAAGAATATTTTATAGAGCATGAATACAATATTAAAAACCGCCAATAAATATTTAACTAAAATATTTTTCTTTTTCTTGTAACTCTTTGTGGTCGTTAGTCCAAATCCAACCAGACTGACTTGGTAGGACTGAACATTGCGGGAAGATGTCATCTTCAGAAATTCCCAGCTCTTTTATCTGTGAACAGAAAACGACATTATGTATCAAATATTAGTTGCAAACATCTTGGACTTATGGTAGCTAAAATAAGAATATACAGGGTGTATACGACATAACTAAGTTCTATATGTAGTATTCGTGGGTTCGAAACCCGGCCGAGGCCCTTAGTTAATTTTTTCTGGGAGGTAAAATAAACTTAAGCAAGCCGTCCTTCGGATGGGACGTTAAGCGATGGTCCCGAGTCTGTACGATGTAAGGTACTCGTTAAAGACCCCTGCCCTAGGTGAATAAAAATTTAGGGTAGGCAACATTTAGGACTCCCATAGTAGAATCAGGCTCATGTCCACCAGAGTGAAAGAGCTCTCTGGTAGTAGGCGATATGACCTCGTAGTTAAAGCCCGGGCATGAGTCATATTAACTAACTATACCCATATACTAACTATACCATATTTGTTCAGATCACTCTCCCTCCCCCTCCCACTAGTCAAATTCATTTCATACTGACATTACTGGGTTAAGTCACACGTAGAATTACGCTGTACAATGAAACAAAGACAACAGTTGAGGACACAATTCTTTCTTATACCCAATATTGCCAGTACCACATTAGAGTGGTCTCTGAAAAAGTGGTTGGAATAAGAAAGACCAAATTTGTGAAATTATATAGACTTCAATTTAGGTTGAGTAGTACCATCAAATGGTCTAAAAATTCTAATAACTGTGGTTGTAATGAATGGATTGAGACGAAATTTTTATTTAAATTCAAAACCGCATAACAATGACACCTATTAATTTTCCACGAAACCATACGAAAGGAAGGGGATATCAGAAAAAGAGGTCTCGACACAAATTAGGGTATTGAATGTAATGAATGTAGATAACTTCTAAGCAAAAATGTAATTGAAAGTAATATTCTAAAATTTCTATTGCTATTGTGGAGACGAATTTGAGCTAGAAGTCGGAGTTTTTCAATATGATAGTTTAATGAAAGATATCTTTCCTGAGACTCTAAAGCACTGAATAATCGATAGAGGGAGTTATATTTCGATATTACTATTGTATTTTAGAAATTCTATATTGACTCTTCAACGAAATTTCTCGTTTTTCGAACCCCTGATACCAAAGATGAAAAAAAAAAATTCCTGTCTGTCTGTATGTCTTATGAACGCTATAACTCCCGGTAGAATACCTATGTCGACATGAAATGCAAGTGTTCAAATGCATGTTTAACACACTTTATCTGATGTATCATAAGGTATACCAAACACTTCTCATTGCAGCATTGTTTAGCAATACTAATTGTTAATTGCATACATTATAATTTTGGAAAGGAAGTCATTGCCAGTCTTGAAAAAACAGATGAGAAAAGTGTTGAAGAAAAAGAAATAAAATCAAAAGATAAAGACGGAAGTTGACAATTTACGAACGGAGAATGGGAATGGGAAGATGTTCGGTTGTTAGATGGGAAGATGTTCGGAAAGTTCACTCACCTGGCCCGGGGTCCAGCCCATTGACTGGGAGTTAAGCTGAGTCAGCGACTGCAGCCAACAGCAACAATGGGGGACAATTGCGTCCCTCAATGGGTTCTCTGCTCTTATTGCTGGTTGATGTCCCTCCACAGGGACCATCAATGGACAAAAAAACAGGCTTCTGTTTACTCATCCATCCCCGGACATTACCATTACGTGGTCGTCATCTAGACATCTTGCAGGATCCCAGGGATATCAGTCAGTTTTCTCCATCACTTACCACCTTTGTCTTCTCAGGATAAGAGTAGGTAGGTTCTTTGTTAATGCCGATGAAGGGATTCAGGAGTGTGAGAAGAACATTGGAATGACACCTGGAAAAATATCCCAAAAATAGTCATCTACGTATTGATGATGTGTACTTTTTACATTCTTCTTATGAAAAAGTTCTCTTTGATGATCAGTACTTTTAGTCTGGATGAAGAATGCGATAACTGCATCAATCCCAGGGTCGATTTAAGATGATTTGAGGCTCTCGGCAGCCCTGAGGCCCGCCGGCAACAAATTATATTTCCCTAGCTAAACGAAGTATAGGGGAAGTTATGTAATCAGAAATTCAATGCTGATTTTGCATCAAAATTTAATGCTTTCCGACCCCCTGATTCCAATAATTAAATAATGAAAAAATATATATATGTCTGGGGTCTGTGACTGCATCGACATGAAATTTCATATTTAAATTCAAAACCATATAAGGATGGCACCTATTAATTTTCCGCGAAATCGGTCGAAAGGAAGGGAGGGGATCGATATAAATACCCTAATAACTGCCTATGTAATGGATGTATAGACATAAAATTTAGTACGAGGATTCAGAAGCCTCTATATAAAACAACTATAGATTTTTAGTCCAAACGGTCAATTGGTTTTGGAGGGGGAAGGAAAAGTTAATTGATTAATTCGTACTGAAGAAGTACACTAAATTTAAAAAATATTTTTTAATAATAATATTAACAAATACAGTAGATTCAATTTTTTAGTTTAGTTAAAATAAAGATAATAATTTTCTTATAACTATTAGAAGTATCTTTTTCACGACGACATTTCGGACAAACGGAACTCAGTTTCTTAACCAATAACAGCCGTATGTTCAGCCCATGATAGTTTCGTATCAATATGGAGATCTAGGATTTTTATATTATCTTTAAGTTATAAGGAAAGATCAATTAAAGATAATATAAATGATTATGAGTGTTAACAGCTAACGGTTGTTTTTCGTTTGATATTTTATTGGTAGTTTTGAAGTTTAAAATAGTTGTTTTAGACGCTTATTGACGAGAAGCCATTCGTTTAATGATTCAAGACCTTTAGATAGGGATTCTTTCAAAGAGGTTCGGTTTTTGTCGTCACGAAAATATTAGTTTCATCAGCAAAAAAGACCGAACTAAAGGGTTTCATAATAGCTGCATAAATCATTAATGTATATGAGAAACAGCAAAGGTCCTAAGATTGATCCTTGTGGAACACCGCATATAATTTTTTTCCACTCTGATGTATACAATTCACCAGTTATATCCTGAGCTTCGACTCTTTGAAACTTTCCATGTAACTATTATGGCCGAGTTTCTCAACTTAAAAATTGTAGAACTTTCAAAATTAACACTATTTGCTTACTGAACTATGAGTGGGTTTCTTTACAAGATGAGGGGGAGCACATGTTCTACCGGAAGAAATTAACGAGGTTAACAGGTGAAAATAGTTAATAGAGCGTAGCAACAGAACAATACCCTAGGAGGCTTCCTGCTGGCGGATAAGATGACCATCAAGTGCTCAATCAGGGGGATTGGCAAACCTATCCTAACGTGAATCCACATGGGAAACAGTTCTCAGTGAATCACTCGTACTTCCCCAGCTCGAAGTATCAACTAACTTTTAGCTCTACCTCTCTATCTTTCGATTTGGTTGTCTAACTCAGGACTAACTCCGAAATTCTCAAAATTTCGTGTTGACACAATCGTCACATCAACAATTATTAAGGTTTTTGAGTAGAACCCTCCCTCTCATCAGATTGAAATGAAATAAAAACAAATTTTATTGTGAGACTCAGATCCCGTCAGAATAAATACATACAGAGTCAAAAGTAAAAGGAAACAATGAAATAAAGTATCAGCATACAGGAAATAAATAAATAAGTGCTACAGTCAAGAAATACTAGACAATAATAAATATAGATAAATAAAAAATTAAAATGTTATGACAAACTATGGATTGGGCCATATTTCCTTTGTTCTATGATGGATCTGTTTACCATGCTATGGATCGGCGTGGTTAGGATCCGCTAATTGCCATCAGGAAAATGTGAAGGATTTCCAAAATTCCCTGAAACGTAACCGATGAGAATATCCCCATCGAGTAGATAAACCATTTTTCCTTTCCTTGAGTTGACAATATATCTTAACTGTACTACAAGTGCTGTCAAGTTGTCTCTTAGAGGAGAATAAAGTATGGTAGGATTTGGTGTGTTTGGTTGTGAGTGGAGTGCTGTTCGGTTGCCAATTACCCTCGAGATATGACAAACTACGGATTGGACCATGTTTCCTTTGTTCTATGATGGATTTGTTTACCCTGGCTATGGATGGGCGTGGCTAGGATCCGCTAATTGCCATCTTGGCTGGATATGATCCGGAATCCGGACAGATCCTCCCCCCAGTACTGCATTAGGACACAATGAGCTGGTCCCTCTAAGTGTTACGATAAATCAGTGTTATTAATCGAGGATGGGTCGAGTCTTGGCTTTAGCCCTCCCATCACCCTGGGCCCTTTAATTAAAATTCATAAACAACTCCCCTAAAGCCAAATAGTCCCCGTGATGAGTTGTTATTTCGTGTGTGTCCCATTTATTACATTTTGCTCTATCTTCGTTCCTCCTTCGCACACTTTATTGGTTCAGAATATTTCCCAAGAACACACAAGCTATACCAAGAAAGGCTATACTTAAAGTCTATAAGCGCAACCTGAACAAAGTCAATTGTATTTTAACTGGTGCAACTGTTATCCGGATATCCGGAAAATCCGGATTTCGGGAGACTTTTGGAGCCTCTTTTATCCAAATTGATCAAGTATTATTCATTTTTGATTTTTTTTTTTAAATATTATATATTTATTCATTGAGCATATTTACAATCGATAAAAACCATAAGTAAATCTGATGGCAACTATGGATAAAGGACAAAGTAGAATAGTGAATGGTAATAAGTATAATAATAATAATTAAATATAAAGAAGTGAATAAAAAATTAATGAATAAAAATAAAAGTAAATTTAAATAAATTAATAAAAAACGGAATTTTTGTTCTAGACTGTGCGTCCTTATCCACGCCACTAACCGTCAGGTCATGAATGTCGCTTGAAAAACAATTCGTCAATATGAAGTCCGAGGAAGACTGAGGAACTGACAAGCCGAGTCGAGTCCCTTTCTTTAGTGTTTAATATACATACAAATCATGTCAGAAGGAAGGTAAGTGTCATGTCATCTGTCGACTGACAGTCACTTGGTGTGGGAGCTGGCCTCTCAGTATTTGTGTTTGTTAGGGTTCTGTTCGAGGACCCCATACGAAACCCTATTAACGAGTGTTTGACTTCTATTTGACTGTATCTTCTCTTATCATTGAAATTACTAAAGCTATATAATTGAACGTTTACACAAAATTAAATGGGTAATATGTTCGGATTTTTATTTTATCTCCGGATATCAGAACGTCTGGACCTTCGGATCCTATGTCAATACATTATTATATAGGCAGTTTTTAGGGTTTTTGTGTTAAGACCCTTTAATCCCCCCCCCCCCTTTTTTTGATTTGGCTGGAAATCAATAGGTGTTTTCTTATGGGGTTCAGGACACACTTCCCACACATGTTTCATGTCGATATATTTACTCTATCGGGAGTTATGGTGTTCCCCCGCCGACCGCCGACAGGCGACCGCGGATCGTAGCCATTGAGCCGGTCCACGGTCGTCCATAGCACCAAAATTATATTTTGAATTAAACGGAAAAAGGTGAAAGGATACCCATTTCCCCGCCGATCAAATTAGGGTGATGAGCACCCAAGAGAAAAAAACAATGTTCAAAGGTAGCGTGCTTGCCTATTGAGCAAGTAAAGCAGCAGGGGAAGTAAAAAAGTCGTCGGTGAATCGTCCATAGAGGGCTTAGGATACAGTTCTAAAATTTCATTCTATAGGAAATTATCGCGATCACAGACAGAAATGTTTAGAATCTAGAGTTCAAAGCATGAAAACTCCGCATTGAACTTATGACCGATTATTTATGTTGTAAGAAAGTCGTCGGTGAATCACCCGAAATATATCTTTCCAGCGTGAATTGATCAATTAATTTTTCGTTCTCCCTCCGGAACCATCTACCGTTTGGGCTAAGTATTGCGTTCTTTTTGTTATCATTTATTATTTATTTATTATTGAATCTATCTATGTATTTATAATTCTGTATCGAACTCCTTGCTGTAAGATAATTACATAATAATAATAAAAAATTTATTTAACCAATACATGGTAATAGGATACGTCAAAAGAATTTATACATTAAGATAGCTAATAAATTAGATTTATTACTGCTTGAGTCTAGCACATCTATGATTAGTAGTAATAACAAAACTATTTAAAAAGAAAAAAACTGAACAAATAAATACTTTAAAATATATGAGTACCTACATAAACAAAATTAATACAAGATATGTTTATAATAAGTAGATACATTTTTCAATTTAATTAAAATTAAGATCATTTTTTTTCCAAAAAACTCTTCGGAAATGTTTTATCCCAACGATGTTTCGGGACGTTCTTACGTCCCATCATCAGGTCCCAATGTGCGAGATATAGAAAAGAAAGAAAACAATGTAACTATAACAATATATGAAAAATAATATATATATATATATTAATCAATTATAAATGAATGTATAAAGAAGCTTAAACAAATAAAAATTTATAAATGAATAAATAAAACAATAACGTACATTGGACTGACCTTATCATCAATAAAGTTATTCATTCATTCATTTTCGTGTCTGTACATTCATTCTATCGGGAGTTACCTCGTTCAAAGACAGGCAAACAGAATTGTTTTTTTTAAATTACTGGAATCACGGGGTTGAAAAACATTAAATTCAGTTGAAATTCAGCATCGAATTTTTGACAGATTACATAACTTCCTCTATACTTCGTATAGTTGAGGAAGTAAAATACATTGAGCATGTTCGAAGGTCGTTAAACGACGTCTCGTTTGTGTGATGTCAGCTGCTTCGACCCTAGAGTCGGGTTCATGTCAACCAGACGAAACAGTAGTAGGCGATGTGACACAAGTAAAGCCCGGGCATGTCACAATAACTATCTATACAACGGTGAGGAAATAATAACATTTGAAGACAAAAGAAACATACAAAACGAAGATTTGTAGTCAATAAAGAACACCTTGTCAGGTGCATTCCGAACCTTTGTAAGTATCCTGATAGGGAAATTTTATTGTAATGTTTACAGATCAATTTGTTCAATTTGATTGATTTTATTGATCATCAATGAAGCTGATCAGTTGATTTGATCTTGAGGAAGCTCCCAATCAATGGATTACCTGAGGAGGGAATGCTAATAGGCCGATCGGGGGATAAAACACAGGTATTCCAAACTCCTTATTTTATTGGTTTATTTAAGTGGATCGTGAGGATAGGAACAACCGCGCGTGGGAAACTGTTATCAGTTCCTTCATGAGTAGATGAGTGAGTCAATTCTATTTTAGAGTTATTATCGATCTCAATATGAGACTAATTGATGAACCCTGGAAGGCATTTTGGAATTCCAAGACATGGGATCCTTTACAAGATCATGGAATGCACGCTTATGGACCATAAACTGAAAACAAATCTCTATCGATATAGGAATGATTAACATCTAAATAAGGGTCCTCTCCCTTGTCCTTCGCTCCTTCAAGTGTCCCTAAATATGGGGACTATCTTCTCAAATGTTTTACTTCCGTAGACATAAGAAGTATAGGGGATGTTATGTAAATCGGTCAGATATTCGATGTTACTTTCTGAACCCCTCATTCCAAAAATGAAATAAAAAAAAAACATTAAGGCGTAGTCAAGGTCCACACCGTAGATTTTCCGTGAAAACGTCGGGATAAAATCTATTTTCATTTTCTTTTCGATGCTGCTGTAGCTCTTGCATTTGCTCGGCACTAGCCTTTTTAGGTTTTTTAAATTCCTTTTGATGCGAGCTTTCCTCTGATTTGCGTTTTCTTTCATTTCTCACATGTTTACGATTCATATGAGATATCTTTAATTTTTTTGCAATTTTCAATTTAATACCGATTTTTACATATATTTCGGCGAATATTTTTATTGTTTCACGTTGATTCCTAGTAGTGCTCCTCAAGTTTTTTACAATGACACCCGAATCAACGTTCTATCTAAACACGTTATCACGCTACACTAATTTCTAATTTTACACAACGCTAATTCGCAACAATCATCTGCCGGCGCCCACACTAGCCCAATAACGTCACAGGCAAAACAAACACTGCACAACAAACACGTATTAGTCTTGTAGTTATTATCGATTGAAATCTGACTGTATTTTGTTACACAAGAAAGTTTGACCGGCTATCACTGTGCTTAACGAACGAATAGACGTCTTCACGTCAAAAAAGGTTGTCGATGAATCACCGGTATGGTATGTTCTTCTCTAATCATACATAACTCTAACTAAACAACCGTTTTGGCTAAGTTACACAGATTTGTATCAATCCCCCCTCACCCCTAATCTCCCTTACATTTAGCCAACTAGGCTGAAAATCAGTAGGTGTCGTCCTTATAAAGTTCTGGATAGACATAAAATTTGGAGTCTAGTCATTCAGTATTTCGTAAATTAATTTTATTGCAAGCCTGGGCTAGATTTCCTTCTTCATAATCTTGGTTTTTATATTTTTTTTTTATGTTCTTTTATATATGTATTTAGATACATTCATTTTCGTATAATTTCTTCATAATGAAGCTGTTAATTTAATTACTTTTGTATTATTATTTTAGCTATTTATTTATTACACATAAATAAACGTACATTCATATCATATTATAATTTTCAATTATTCATATGGAATAAGGCTTATAGTCCTTCCTTCGGACTAGTATGTAGTTAGGAACGCTGGGCATCACAGCTAGTTTGTGCCTTCATATGGCGAACCCCACAGCTGGTACGTAGTTAGGTCCACTGAGCATCACAGCTAGTATGTGCCTTGCAACGGCGGCGGACCCCACAGCTAGTACGTAGGTAGGATCACTGAGCATCACAGCTAGTATGTGCCTTGCAACGGCGGACCCCAGAGCTAGTACGTAGTTAGGACCACTGGGCATCACATCTAATATGTGCCTTGCAACGGCGGACCTCACAGCTAGTACGTAGTTAGTACCACTATCTATTTTGTATTTATTTTATTGTATTTCCTTATTTAGTTATATTTATTTTGTTCTTGTTTCTATCCACTGTAGCACTTTTATCGCATTACTGATAATTTATATTATTTGTATACTTTTCTCTGTTCTGTGACTTTCATGTATTTATTCTTAGGGGACCGAGGTCCCAGAATAAAATTTATTTTCATTTCATTTCATTCTATCAAGAGTTATCGTGATCGCAGGGAAAACTCAAAATTGAATTTTTATCCAGTTGCATAACTTCCCCTATACTTCTTGGGGAAGTAATTTGCCTGTCTGTGATTACGATAGCTCTCAATAGAATGCATATATCGAGACGAAATTTTGTTCATAGAACCCTTAAGGACGACTCCCATTTATGCCATGAAGGGTCGATCGGAGGATTTCAAAAACCCTAATAACTCCTTATGTAAAACATAATATAATTAACCCACAAAATGATATGTGAATTCAGGTTTCAATAAGAAAGATACTAGTTGACTTTCAGTGAAATCGGGGGATATCTATTTTCAGCCAAATCGATAGATTGGTTTTATAGGGGTGGGAAACATTTAGTTGATTAATTCGTGCTGGGGAAATATATGATTCACCGTCGACTTTTTAATATGTAAAATCTAAATGTCAATAAATGTTTTCAGTACGCTCAATACCAAAAGCGAACCATAGAGACAGAAATGTCTGAGCCAATCTCTCTCACATTCACATTCCAAAACACCAGGATGTTTCTTCAGCACCGTGAAATTGAAAAAAAAAAAAAAAAAAAAAAAGAAAACAGGAATTGGTTAAGTATAAATAACAAATCAACGACAACTTGATTATTAAAATTTAAAATAAAATATGTGATGTGGCCATTATAGGACTTTCTTATACCAACTACTTTTGTACAAGTCACTCCCCCTCCCCCCACTCAAATTCATTTCATACTGGCATTAATGGGAAATAAGAGTTAGAACTAACTTTTCGATAGGACGAACCGTTTTTCGTCGAGCAAAAAAATGGATTTCAAAATAGACATTTCAGGATGGTTTTTGGCATGTATCTCACAAACCTGTAAACCTACGGAAAATCGTATTTACCTAAAAATGTGTCTTTCAGGTTTCACTACAACTTTTGTTCGTAGAATTTTTGATTAGGTTCAATTTTCTGATTTCGACCAAAATATAATAAAATCTAAGTTAGAACATACAATTTCGTTTTTGTGTTGGAGAGCTCACAAAGTTCCATACATCACAAATGTCTGTTTGTGTCGCTAAAATTTTCTTGAAAATCCGTTGAAAACTCGATCTCGGATTTTCGCGGATTACAATACTTTCTTATTGAGACAGTAAAAAAATTGGTGAATGACAGGTAATTCTCATACTAAATTTACTTTTTATTTTTTATTACTTCGGCAGTTATCGTGTCCACAATACTTCAAGGCCTAAGTAAATTTTACAAGATGCAGCTTATATTTATGATCTAATCAAAAATATTTTTAAGTAAAAATTGTAGAGTTAGTTTTTATGACTCATGCCCGGGCTTTGATTACGAGGTCATATCGCCTACTACCAGAGTGCTCTTTCGTCACTCTGGTGGACATCACCCCGACTCTTTTTTTGGAGTCCTAAATTTTGCCTACCCTAACTTTTAGGGGTACCTGACATCTTACAGGTGTGCTTAAGTTTATTTTACTTTCCAGATTAAATAAACTAAGGGTCTCGGCCGAATTTCAAACCCACGTTTCGTGAGCTCAGTAAGCACGCACGCATACCACTGAGCTAACGGCGCCCCTGAAAACGTTGTAGAGAAACCTGAAAGAATTATTTTATATGGAATACAATTTTTCACAGGTCGTAGTAGTTATAGCGCCCCAAAGAATGGAACATTTTCTGTAGGAAATATTTCAAAGTAATGTTAAAATAGTATCGCATAGCAAAGAATCATAAAATATATTTGCAGGCGTATTATATCATATATAATATATTTGTGGGAGTTTTTTTATTAAAAATGATAAAAATAAAGAGAAAAATAAAATATATATGAAGGTCATTACATTACTTTTTTATACCAAACTTACTTTTACAGATCACTCCTTCCTCCCCCCCCTCCTAGAATTTGCATACTGGCGTTACTTGGTATAAGAAAGTATCTCTTAGAATTACGCAGTACGAAGAAAACCGGTGACGCGTTGCTTTCATACGCCCGCTAACGCCAGTATGAATTGATTTTGAAAAGGGGTGTGTGAAAGTATTTTATTATTTATCCTTTATTTATGTATTATTTATCCTTCTGGAGTTTAACTATGATCGCCTTTCAGATCCTAATATCCACTACCATGCCCTAAACAGCTCTCAAATAAGTACAATGTCATAAAGCTACACAACATATGATAACTAAGGTATATTTTGACATTATCAAACTGAATGTTACAGATAACGTCTTACTGGCACTGGACATTATCTCCGCTTGGACATTCTCCTCTCCAACAATTTTAGATGGCAGATAATGGCACTGCCAATTTAATTATCAAAATATAATATATTCATATAATATAATATTCGTATGCCAACGTGTTAGTTATTGTGACTCATGCCCGGGCTTATGCGGGACCATTAGAATATACTGGTGAACCATTCCAAAAATAAGAAAAAAAACATCACTTAGGAAACACCTTGATGTTGACACTTGACCTGAATTTAATCTTTTCCGATTCCCTAATTCCAAAATGAAAATAATAATTTGTGAGTGTGTTTGTCTGTCAAAACATGAGAACTCTCCATAGAATGAATGAATAAATACAAAATTTTATATTAGAGTCCAGAAACCCATAAGGGCGACACCTCTTTGTTTACATATGGCAGTTTTTGGTGTCTTAAACCTCCCCCCCAATCCCCTCCCCCCTTCCCTTTAGATGATTGGCTGAAAATGAATAATAATAATAAATTTATTTATTAGTTAAACCAATACATGGTAATAGGATACGTCAAAAGAATTTATACAATAAGATAGCTTATAAATTAGATTTATAACTACTTGAGTCTAACACATCTATGATTAGTAGTAATAACAAAACTATTAAAAAAAGTAAAATGAAATTAATAAAAACTGAACAAATAAATACTTAAAAATATATGAGTACATAAACAAAATTAATACATGATACGTTTCAAATAAGTAGACACATTTTTCAATTTAATGAAAATTAAGATAACTATTTTTCAAAAAAAAAGACCGGAAGTGTTTTTATCCCAACGATGTTTCGAGACATAATATAATGTGCGAGATATAGAAAAGAAAGAAAACAATGTAACTATAACAATATATGAAAAATAATATATATATATATAGATTAATCAAATAAATGAATGTATATAAAAGTGTAAATAAATAAAAAATTATAAATGAATAAATAAAACAATAACGTACATTGGACTGACCTTTAAGGTGTGGAGGAACTCTGCCCAAAAAGAAAAAATGAAAGCTTTGTATCAAATAATGTTCTTGGATATACACGATTCTTTATTGTGATTATATTATTTTTTTCGAACAGTGAGAATAAAATTCCGTTTCCGTGTATAGTGTATCCTCCAACATGAACATTTTTAGTTGAAATTTAAATTTTTTTATTGTATCTATTGACTTCAAGAAGTGGGGAACGGCATTAAATAAATTAATTTCTTTATGAGTTATACTTGTTTATACTTCAATAGGTGTCGTGCTTTGAGAATTCTAAGTTATATAATCGGTCAAAAATTCGATTCGGAGTTTTCAAGGATTCGGAAAACATGAAATAGATGTGAAAATTCAACATGAAATTTCTACATAATTTTCTCCATGATACGTGTAATTAGGGAAATAAGAGACGATTTCCTGTATAGTTATTTGAAATATTCTCCATCCAAGCAAAATCGTTCACTATTGTCTATTTTCAGACTGAAATTAATAAAGTTTTGCCTCTTAATGGGACTAAATTGGGGAGGAGTTAATTGCTTTTCCATGTCATTTAAATTGTAACCCAAGTGTTCATATCAGTCGTTATCATTGTCACCACCATTCACATCAACTTTATATTAAAGATGGTCTACGTTCGGGTAGAAACGGTTCTACCATTAGAATAGATCTAATTTGTACCGCTAGGATGAGCTTCTGGTTATGTAATAGGTCATAAATTCTATATTCAGTTTTAATTTAATTTTATATTTTCCGAATCCAAAAAATGAAAAAAAATTATCGGTGAATCTTAGGTTATGAGCATCACCAGCTCGAATTAAACAATTACGTTTTCGCTCTCCCTCTTTAGCCAATCGACCGTTTGAGTTAAAACTGTATCTAATTACATAGTGGCTTGTGAATTGTCATACTAAATTTCGTGTCGATATATTCATTATAATATAATTAATGTATCGATATTATCGGCAGGTATTGAGATTTTTGAGTTGAGGCCCCTCTGATACCCAGTCCTCTTCGGCTCATTCTGCTGAAATATAATGGGTGTCGTTCTTATAGGGTTTTGAGTTAAATTTTTTTTTTTTTTTTAACGGGTGCTCCGGTAAATCACCCGGCCCTTACGGGACAGACTGGCGCTCCAAGACCTCCTTGAGTTGCGACTGCCTGGTGGCGCCGGGAGAGCTTGAGATCGATTGGAGTTCGAGTGTACATATGATATTTTGTGCCAATTCTTTCATAATTATGGCAGTTATTAAAGTTTTGGTGTCTTAAACCTCCCCCTAATCTCCCCCTTCCCTTCAGATGGAAAATAAATAGATGTCGTGCTTTGAGAATTCAAAGTTATGTAATCGGTCAAAAATTCGATTCTGAGTTTTCAACGGAATTTCATGTTTTCCGACCTCTAGATTACAAATATTAGAAAATTAACTTTGAACACGGTAGATAACTCCCTAAAGAATGAATATAATGACACGAAATTTTATGCGTGAATCCAGAACCCTCTAACGACGACACCTATTGATTTTCAGTCAAATTTATTAAAGGAAGGATTAGAAAGAGGCTTAACTCCAAAAACCTTTAATAAATACCGTTGTAATGAATGTATCGACACTACATTTTACATTTTAATTCAAAACCATATGAAAGACGACATTTATCAATTTTCAGCGGAATCGGTAGAAGGGGAGGGGAATGAGAGGGGGCATAACTCAAAAATGCAATAACTGCCGATGTAATGGATGTATCGACATGAAATTCCATAATTGAAGTAGAAACCTAATGAGAACAAAACCCGAAGAAAAGGGGGGTTCAGGGGGGGGGGGGGGGGGGGGGGGGGATCAATTCAAAAACCCTAATAACTGTCGATGTAGTGAATTTATCGACACAACATTTAGTATGAAGTTTTAGGAGCCCCTATTTCAGTCAACTGTTGAATACTAGTGCAAATGGTTGACTGGTTTTGGAGGGGGAGAGAAAAGTTAATTGATTAGTTCGTTCTGGGGAAGTACAACGCCGGTGATTCATCGACGACTCTTTTTTTTTTATAGAATTTATTTTCAACTTCCTGGTAGCGGCTGTAAGCGGTACGCTATGATTACCCCATTAAGTAAGGCAATCATAGAAACCCTTTCATTGAGTGCCGCGGCGTCAAAAAGCCCAATTTACTATAAATAAAAAGAAGAGATTGACTTAGCTAATGGATCAATGAGGACCAGTTACCAGACTACGTTAACAAAACGCCTCACAGTCGCCAGTCTTTATTGAATGGGGAACGTTTTGGGGGAAGTTTCATTTATCCCTCATTTCTGTAAATAATCGTCAAATAATCTTCAACTTCCTTTTACAGGTCATTCCAGACTTCATTGACCAGACCGCGACTGGACTCCACTTGGACTGTAGTCGCAGGTCACAATCTATCTCCACTGGATATAATGTCAAATGAACTCATAGACCAGACTGCGGACTGGACTCCACCTGGACTGTAGTCGCAGGTCACAATCGATCTCCACTGGATATAATGTTAAATGAACTGATAGACCAGACCGCGACTGGACTCCACTAGGACGTAGTCCCAGATCACAATCTATCTCCACTGGATATAATGTTTAATGAATTGATAGACCTGACCGCGACTGGACTCCATTTGGACTGTTGTCCCATGTCACAATCTATCTCCACTGGATATAATGTTAAATGAACTGATAGACCAGACTGCGGACTGGACTCCACTTGGACTGTAGTCGCAGGTCACAGTCTATCTCCACTGGATATAATGTTAAATGAAATGATAGACCAGACCGCGGACTGGACTCCACTTGGACTGTAGTCGCAGGTCACAATCTATCTCCACTGGATATAATGTTAAATGAACTCATAAATCAGACTGTGGACTGGACTCCACCTGGACTGTTGTCCCAGGTCACAATCTATCTCCACTGGATATAATGTTAAATGAAATGATAGACCAGACTGCGGACTGGACTTCACCTGGACTGTAGTCGCAGGTCACAATCTATCTCCACTGGATATAATGTTAAATACGTCCCAAGCAGTCAATTTACATTTAAAACAACGTCTGAATTGTGAAATGGAAACCCAACATTAGCAGTTAATACTCTTTCCATAACATCAAAATAATATAGAAGTCGTCAGTAAATCACTGGCAATGTACTTCCCCAGAACGAATTAATCAATTAACTTTTCGCTCCTCCTCCAAAAACATTCGACCGTTCGCGCTGATATTCAATATTTGACTTACGTAGGGGCTCCTAAATCCTCATACGAACTTCTGTGACGAAAAATACATTATATCGGCAGTTATAGGGTTTTTGAGTTGAAGCTCCTCTGATCCCCCCCTTCTCTTCTGCCGATTTCGCTGAAAATTATTATATGAAATTTCGTGTTAATACCTTCATTTTATCAGGTATTAGAGTCCCCCTAATCCCACACCTTCTTTTGGTCAATTTGGCTAAAAGTCAATATGTGTCGTTTGGGGGTCTGGCACATATATAAAATTTAATATCGATACTTTCATTCCATCAGGAGTTACCGTGGTCACTGACAATGAACGCACAGACATACAGAAATTTTGTTTTTCATATCTGGAATCTGGAGGTAGGAAAACATGAAAACTCAGCATCTAATTTTTGACCTATAACTTCCCCTATACTTTGTAAGTATTCTTTACAGATATTTGTTAATACTTAAGCCCCTGAAGAAGGAAATACATAGTTTCCGAAACGTTGACCAAATACTGAGTTCTATTCTTTACAAGACAGAACCTCGGCTTCCCTCGACATTGTATACTTGTAGATACTGTCGAGTCTATCAATCATTGTCTGTCTGTGTATCTGTGAATACCGACCGATATTCCGGTGAAAACTTAATATCGAATTTTTTTCGGGAGACATACCGAACCCAAATCAAAGAATGGACTAAGGATCTTTTGGAGAGTACATGGAGAGAAAAGACCACATGCAGGCAGTCGAAGATGTTCCTGGGAGGGGAGTCCAGGGTTCTGAACCTCAAAAGGAACAAGCTTAGGCAACTGACTGGAGTTCTCACAGGACATGGTCCGTTCAATCAACACCTACACACTGTGGGAGTCAAGGACTGTCCTACCTGTGATAGATGTGGGGAAGAAGACGAAACGGAGGCACACTTCGTGGGCATCTGCTCGGGATATGCGCGAATGAGATTCCGCATCTTTGGTGGAGATATAATCGCAGAGGAGGACTTTAGAAGATTGGACTCTGAGAGCATTCTCAGGTTCATTAAGGAAACTGGGAGACTGAGCACTTCATGAAGGGCTTGGTTCAGGTAGTTTAAACATACAGTTAATATAATAAGGGGGAAGCCCAGCGCTTTCAGAAAAGGAATAAGAGCACTGGATACTTAGGTCCCTAGGTGTAAAACACCAGCCCACCACATATATATATATAATATCGAATTTTTGAATGATGACATGTCATCTGGGGAAGTAAAAAAAATCACGAAATATGAAAACAATCAATACTCTGACAAAACTGGTGAAAAACAGACAGGGATACAGCAAAAACAGTGGTTGAGAATAAAAACAAAAATAAACTAAAATAAATTGAAGATATATATAAAACAACGTTTAGGGGAAGAGATGCGAGAGTGGTCCTGAGAGGCATTTATTACTTTAGGAGGAAAAATAAAAAGAAGGATAGAGACATTCCAGGCGGGAGATTGGAGTTTCGGATCGAGGATCATTCGACTGGGCCGTCCGCCGCTCCCAACTCATCGCTTTCCAAACTGTTTTTTTTTATTATTTCTCTTTCATCTCCGTCTTCCATGGTCCAGCCCTTATCATTGCGATATTTCTAGCAACGTTTTCTCAATAGCCATATCCATCTCTGTCAAAGGTGTCAATTTGTCCCAAGAAAAAGGGTGCCTCATCCTGAATTGCTTTGCGATTGGGTTAATGGCCTATTTAATAGTAGAAATGTCATCTGTTGTTCAGCTAAATGTTTTTACCAAGTCAAAGGGTCAACAATCCGCAGTCCGCGACGCAACTATAAAGGCCGATTCACATATAATAGACCATGACTGGAATTGGACTGAACCGTCAAAGGATTATGCTCCCAGGTACAATTTATATGAAATAAGATTTTTTGCAAGTCGTCCGTTTTGCGAGATACATGCCAAAAACATCTCATTTTGAAACCGATTTTTTGAGATGTTTGTTTGATTTATGCGGTTTTTGGTTTTCGCTAATGTGATCAGATTTGAGATACGACCAAAGTTATAGCCAAAATGTAAAATAATTTTCTGTTGGAAATATTTCTAAGTAATGTTTGAATTGTAGCGCATAGCAACTAATTTTAAAATATTCTATTAATATAGGTAGTCTTTTTAGGTTAGGTTAGGTTTTATGATTCATGCCCGGGCTTTAACTACGAGGTCATATCGCCTACTACCAGAGCGCTCTTTCGTCACCCTATTGGACATGAGCCCGACTCTACTGTGGGAGTCATAAATTTTGCCTACCCTAAATTTTTATTCACTTAGGGAAGGGGTCTTTAACGAGTACCTGAAATCGTACAGGCTCGGGACCATGGCTTAACGTCCCATCTGAAGGACGGCATGCTTAAGTTTATTTTACCTCCCAGATAAAATAAACTAAGGGCCTCGGTCGGGTTTCGAACCCACATTCTTGAGCTCAGGAGACAAGCAGGCATACCACTGAGTCTTTTTATAAAATATGATGAAAAAAATAAAGAAAACATTATATGTGACAGCCATAACAGGACTGTTTTATATCAACCATCACCTCCCTCCTCCAAAATTTGGTCAGTTTCATTCTGGGTATAAGAAAGTCGCTGTACAATGAAACAAAGAAAACTGCTGACGCCAACACATTACTTTCATGTACCCAGTAGTACCAATATGAAATAAATTTGAGAGAGGGTTCGGGAGGGAGAATGATAGTACATATACACAAAAGTAATAAGTATACACAAACTACCGATTTCGGCTTTACACCATCGTCAGGTTTAGTTACAATGTATATTATATGTTGTTCGGCAAAATTTACCTAGTCAAGAGGTCAGCAACCCGGGGCTATAAGGCCGATTCACAACTAATAGACCAGACCATGACTGGACTGCGACTGGACCGTCAATGGATTATCCCCCTCCACCTGCTGCTCCCAGGTTAATATGTCAGTGTTGAGTGCATAACCTTGACAGTTTTCAGATGGCTTATACAAGGTCGGAAGGCTTTCCTAGGCTCAGTTGGTAATACACACATCCAGGACTGGACTGGACCCGGACTAGACTGCGATTGGTCCGCGTCGCCCTGGATTGGTCCATCATGTATTGGTTCAGAGTATTCATATAAGTATATAAAGTCAATGGAAAAAACTGTTTCTCAATCAAAGAAGCAACAGTCTAATAGCGAGGACATGGTACGTCAGTCTTTCTTGTGTGAATTGGTCTAAACTCACCAATGTTAACGAGGATGGGTGGTTCACAATATATCAGAGAAACACAATAAAATTTGAGAGGTGTGTTGAAGTGAAGGTGAGAAATGTAGATGACACAATGAGTTGAAGCCATCCGGTTGATTTATCGTGGCTATAAGCTATGGCAGTGTGAGTGTGTGATTGTGAGTGTGTGATTGTGAGTGTGAATGTGAATAGTGAACAGATATTGTTTTCAATAAGACGGGTGTGGCCCCGTGAATCACTTAATATAATATTCATAGAGAGGAAGGAAGGCGTCAATAGAAATATTGTCGACTCCACACCCACTTAGATATCTGAGGTAGGCTTCAAGCTAACATCAGACAACACTTCTCAAAACCAAAACAGATTCGAAATTGTATATTGACACAGATCAATCGGCGCACTTGCAGGTCTGCACAGATCAAAAAATCTGGTCTATGTGAAATCTGAACCATTTAGATTTTTATATATGTGATAAATCTATCTAGACGTTTCAATAAAGTGTATGGAAAAATTGCGGGGATTTAGCAGACGGTGCGAATTTGGAGAGGATTATTTTAATGTACACAATAACAAGGAACTAATACACAAACATAGCAATATTTTGGAGGTTCTGTGCTTGATGAATTTAATAAAAGTACACAGAGTTGTTCTCCATCCACAAGTTCGTTTGTCCAGCTTTCAGTCACATTCGGCCATCTTTAGTGCTAACTGATTTAATAAAAGTAGAGAGCTGATTCCCACTATGGACTACGCCGAACTGACTCAGTCTCTGTTCCCCACGAAGAACTACGCCGAACTGACTCAGTGTCTGTTCCCCACGAAGAACTACGCCGAACTGACTCAGTGTCTCTGTTCCGCACGAAGAACTACGCCGAACTGACTCAGTCTCTGTTCCCCACGAAGAACTACGCCGAAGTGACTCAGTGTCTCTGTTCCCCACGAAGAACTACGCCGAACTGACTCAGTGTCTCTGTTCCCCACGAAGCACTACGCCGAACTGACTCAGTGTCTCTGTTCCCCACGAAGAACTACGCCGAACTGACTCAGTCTCTGTTCCCCACGAAGAACTACGCCGAACTGACTCAGTCTCTGTTCCTCACTATGCCTCAGTGCCTTGGGAGTATCACCACTGGGTGATTTCTTCCCTTTGACATTTTGACAATGCCATGTTTTACTCTTTTAGCAAATATTATTTATACAATGTGAATACTTAAAAGTGTGAATACGTGAAAGATATCGGCCAAAATCTAATAAGTTAGTACTTGTGGCATCTTCATCTGAAATTTCCTTACTGCATAGGTTTCTCAGTTAGAGCGGATTCAGAGAATTCATCGCGAAGATGACGTGTTCAAGGGACCTAGCTAGTAGTCCTAAAGATATAAGAAAATAAACATATTTTAAATAAAAAGTTGATAATGTATAAAATCTTTTATTTAACTCCAAAATTCCTGGGCTTAGCGAGTTTTTAATCCCCGTATTTCTGAAATGCAAAATTCTAAAGTTGGGATTGGGAGTGAAGAGAGGTGAAGAGTCGAAGGGTGAGGGAAGGGTTGCAAGAAAGGGTTGCCTCGTGTGGGTTGCCTTGCGCTGGATGCCGGTAGCCTCTCGGTTCCCTTAGCTCACACTCACAATATGTCCCTTGACGTCGATTTCATCTGCATACTGGCAGGCGCCTCCTCCCAGATATCGTAGATGGCATCCCAGGGGAAACATTCCCCCTCCCCCCCCGTCCCCTCCCCTCGGCCACCTTCTCACAATTTTTACCATATCCTTCCCTATTCTTTAGCACTACATATCGTATATTTGTTTTGCCCGTCTATAATCTGATTTGCATTGATGTCACTTTGATATCATTCAATCTGAAATATGGACAGCCAATCTCTTTTTTTTCTTCAGCTTTTTCTCATTTTCTTGGTTTTCTTTCCCGAGTAGGGCTGCAATCCCCGAGTATCAAATTTCCAATTCCGAGATTATCGGGACTTTAGATGATTGTCTAATATATAGAAGTTTGTACTTCCCCAGATTTACGATGTTATATAATCGGTCACGAATTCGATGTTGAGATTTCACTGAAATTTCATGTTCTCCGACCCCCTGATTCCAAAAATGAAAAAAAAAAAATTCCTGTCTGTCTGAGTGTCACCATAACTCCCAATAGAAAGAATATATCGAGACGAAATTTATATGTGTATTCAGAATCCCAGAAAGACGACTCGTTTTGATTTTTAGACAAATCGTCTAAAGGTAAGGTGGGCATTAGGGAGAAGGGGGGGGGGGGGGGGGGGGGGGGGTTGATTACAAAATATCTACTTACTCCCGAAAAAATGAATGTATTGACACGAAATTTCATATGTAAACTTAAAGGCCTCAAGGACTACACGTATTAATTTTTCGAGAAATCGGCCGAAGGGAATGGTAGGAATCATTTCGAGTGCCGTGGCCACCGGTGGAAGCATTATACCACCCGTTCAATGATTCTTCGGGGGAAAAAGGCTCTAATAATAATATTTATTTTTAAAATAAAAAGAATCTGTTGCTTTGGTCAGCTCGCAGACAGGTAGTCGTGCCTGGCGCAAGGTCATACTGCTTTCTTCTCTCTCCGCCAAGAGGCGACAACTCGGCTGAACATTGGGTAGCCGATCTCCTGCGTATCAACTCCCACCGTAGACTTTTTTTTTTGTGTTTGTTGCCGACCTCCGGTGGAGCCCACGATACCCGTTCGCCGAGTCGTCGAAATAATTATCTGTTGCTGTGGTTGGCTAGGAGCGATTACTAACCATCTACGACGATCATCGGTTACCCCCAGCCCACCTTAACTTTATTGGTGGCGCTCCTTGCGCCGAGAGAGCTCGGGAAAAATGTGGGGTGCTGGCTGGCTGTACTACTGCGGGGCGCCGTCCACCACAGCTAGTAATGGCTGAGTAACACTCATTTCATATGAATAGCAGTTTTTGATATTAATGTTATGATTACTTCATTATTAATTTTTTTAATTCAATAGAAAGCTTCAATGATTTTTATAAAAACCGGTAGTTTCAGATTGGGAACATGAATGTGGACATGTTTCAAACACAGCACTAGATCGATATTATATCGATGTTCTCCTATCGACTCATCCTACCCTAGTAAGGTGACGTTAGATGTATGTCACTAGGTGAGCCTGCACCACCCTACTGCCCCGTCTTCACCCTCCTTAGACCCACTTACCCTCTTTTTCTTTTGGCGTAACCACCCTCCCCTTCCTCACCTCAACCCCCCCCCCCCCCACCCCACCACCTCGAGTAACCCAAAATCAATATTTGTTTCGTTTTCTGATCCGGGTGAAATGATGTCAGTGAATCATCTGCACTGTACCTCCCCAGTTTAAATGAATAATAGTCAACTAAGTTTTCGGGCTCCATTTAAGCATTTTTATTTTCTTATACATATCGTATAAAGAAATACTATGATGCAAAAATTCATAAAAAATCCCGAAAAAATTTCGAAATTATGAACTCTTGTAGAGCTGTTGTAATCGGAGCGAAATTAAGACCACTTTACTTCGAGGTCTATTTCACAAGATACCGCCTATATTTATGACCTAATCGAACATCCCTCCAAATAAATGTTGTAGAGAAACTGAAAGATATTTTTTATGGAATACGATTCTTCGCAAGTCAGTTTGCGAGATAGATGCCAAAACTATCCTGAAATGTCGTTTTGAAACACATTTTTTTAGACCTTTGCTCAATTTACGCGAGAAAGGTTAGCTCTATCGAAAAATTGGTTTCCACAACGTTTCTAATAACATTTCCAATTGTTTAGATGCCCACAGATTTGAGATAGGACCAATACGACCAAAGTTATAGCGCCCCAAAAAATCTATAATAAATACCAATAGGAAATATAAGTAATACTTAAATTGAAAGGTATAATGTATATTGAAAAGGCTGAGAACAAATAAATAAATAAAATATATGTGATAACAGATCTTATACCAACCACCTTGTACAGATCACTCCCCCCTCCCATCTCAAGTTCATTTCATACTGGCATTACTGGGTATAAGAAAGTCACTCTCAGAACTATGCTATACTATGAAACAAAGAAAGAGAAACACAAAAACATTAATAACTGCCAATAGAATGAATTTATTGTCACGAAATTTTATATGTGTGACCAGAACCCCATAAGAACAACAGCTATTGATTTTCAGCCAAATCGACCAAAGGGAAAGGGAGATTAAAGGGAGGCTTAACATAAAAACTCTAATAACTGCTGATGTAATGAATGTATCGACATGCAACTTCATATTTGAAGTCAAAACCTTGAAGACATACCGTGTCAAAGAGAAGGAGGCACAATTCAAAAATCCTAAGAACTGCCGATATAATGAGTTTATCGACACAAAATTTAGTATGAGGATTAAAGAGCCTCTATGTAACTCAACTACTGAATATTAGCGCAAACGGTCGACTTGTTTTGGAGTTGGAGCAAAAAAATTCATTGATTAATTCGTTCTGGGGAAGTTGATATTCGATGATTCACCAACGACTTTATTTTCTTAACGTTATAAGGCGATTACAAGAGGGCTCATATGAATGACAATTATTATTATTAAAATTCATGACAAAAATCCTTGAGATCACTTGACTCGCTTGTCGGGATGCGGTTACTGAAGGGCCGAAGGGCGAGGCGAGAAGTGAAGGGCTAATTGCCTTTAAAAGAGTCCCTTCTCACTTTTTAAAATCCTTTGATGAATATTGATGAAAGATCTCTAAATCCAGTTTCATCAACTTTCAATTATGATTCTCTTCCTTCATTTATTTATTAATTATATTTTTACATAAATCATTCAATTTTCGTATTTAATATCTTCATTTTCATTCAGTGCTTCCAAAGTCTTTGGACATTGGTATAATTATTTATTACTTCCCCGGCTATATGAAGTATAGGGGAAGTTATTCACGTCTTATAATATTTCCTGTTTTTAAAAGGAAACGTAACAGAACACACCAAATTACCATTACGAAATTTTTAATTTTTCACTCCAAATGTTGTCCAATTGAACTCAAGTGCTGAAAATAAATATATATGAGGTACAATGTTGATACTTAACAAGGCTTTGGATGTCGGAGAATCTCTACTAGCATCTGTGTGCTAGAAGTCGTTGGTTATTTTGTCAGGAAGCTTATTTTGTCGGGTGTCTATTTGGTCCGATATCTATTTTGCCCGATAGCTATTTTGTCAGGTGGCCATTTTTTTCGATATCTATTTTTCCCGGTGGCTATTTTGTCTGGTAGCTATTTTGTCGGGTGGCTATTTGGTCCGACATCTATTTTTCCAGGGGCTATTTTGACCGATAGCTATTTTGTCAGGTGGCCATTTTTTTCGATATCTATTTTTCCCGGTGGCTATTTTGTCCGATAGCTATTTTGTCAGGTGGCCATTTTTTCGGGTGGCTATTTTGCCCGATAGCTATTTTGTCAGGTGGCCATTTTTTTCGATATCTATTTTTCCCGGTGGCTATTTTGTCTGGTAGCTATTTTGTCGGGTGGTTATTTTGTCCAAAAGATATTTTGTTGAATGGCCTCTATCTTTTCGTATGGCCTCTTTTTGTCGGGGCTATATCGAAAATACCCAATGCTGCCTTGCTAAGACGTAAGCTTATCAAAAAACTAAAACATACAAACAAATAACATATAATATTTGACAAAATGAACCTGGTTCGTGAGAAGCAAACAAATAACCGAATTATATTTAGTTAACGAGTTTTATTCGATATCCCCCCCTAATATATCTGTTTTATTATAATTTACTTATTAGAATATATTTTTTGTAGGTTGCTCGGGGAAGATATTAAGATTTTAACTCTGATTTTTTTAGATTTACTTTTTACTGTGGCTTCTCATAACAAAAAAACAAAAAAAAAACGACAAAACTGACTAAAGAAATCATGTTGACATTTATAGTTAAAAACAAAATCTTTTTATCTCCCATCTGTTGGGCTATATAGAATTTATTCTTTATGCCTGCCCGTGCATTCTTCAACAGGGATTCCTCGATGGTAACTACCGATACTAAGGCCCCTAGATTTCTACCTAATACTAAAATGAATTTTTCATTTCTCAGTTTTTTTGATAGGACAGGTTCGAAAATTTTCTTATTTCTATTTGTAAAATTGAAAGTTTAATATCCTTATTTTCCCAGTGGTATAGACTATCGATCAATGGTTCTGTGTTCATTACAGAACTTTCTTATACCAACCACATTTGTACAAATCACTCTTCCTCCCCTTCCCCCCTCTCCAATTTATTTAACCCTCCTAATACCACGTGACCTGTGAAACGAAAAATACCACGTGGGGTCCGTTTGAGACCCCACTTCATTTTTCAATTTTTCACATACCAACTAGCTTTTCATTCTAACTTTTTCAGTCAAGTTCATTCAAAAATGAGGGAAAAATAACATAGAGTTTAAAAAGTTGAGAAAAAATTGTATAAAAAATGTTTATTCAAAAAAAAGTAAATCATGAAACTTATAAAAGTATATTCACACTATGGGTGCTATTATTATTTACATTTAGCGCAAAGAAATTTTTTTGTGACATGGTTTTTACATACGTGCTTCTAGCTCATCAAGTTCTTCATCGTCCGTTTCCAAAACGTCTTCAACATCGGAGATCACTTCGAGCTGTTCTGTTTCCACAAGGGCCTCCTCAGATTCAAACCCTGCAATCTCCCTGGCACGCTCTACTAACATCATCGTTCGCCAGGACACAATGTGTTCCATGATTTATCTTTACAGTCCGAACCGTCAACGCATACTGAAATTAGATCTAAATAAAATTCAAGAGGTGAACGAAAAGTGGAAACCAAGAAATGTTGATCAGAAAGAGCTCCAGGAAAAACTCCAGCGGGTGTGGGCAATGTCTTCTTCGAATTGCAGGTCAATTGAAGAGCAAACGTAACTTTTCGGAATTGTTTACTGTGTGGAACTTCTTGAAAATACTTCTCATCAGACGAACGAAAATGTGATACGGATAATACCACGTGGGGTCCCGCGTGACCCCAACTACGCTTTTGTGAAAATATTATTTTATATCAATTTTTGAAATACAAACTGAATACATTTTCTTAATGAAATCGAATGGAGATAGTCTACGGATAAATGTCCTGAAGCCTCGTCGAAATAGAAATTATATTGAGCAGTTCATACACATCTTAAAACGCATGGGGTCTTTTTTGACCCCACGTGGTATTAGGAGGGTTAATACATTATTTGGTATATGAAAGTAATGTGTTGTCATCAACAGTTTCATATGTTTCATTGTATACGTTGTACAATGAAACAAAGAATCACGGTGATTCTGAGAGTGACTTTCTATTTGATATAAGAGAGAACTGTTATGGCCTCATCACATATATTCTCTTTTTGAAAAAAAGTATAACTCATAAAAGAATTAATTTATTTAATGTCCTTCCACACTTCTTGAAGTCAATAGATACAATAAATATATAGATTAATAAAAACAAAGATAAAAAATAATTATAAATTTATTGTTATATCCAAGATCGCTTGACTAATAGTCTGTTAACCTAGGTTATAACCAATTCTTTTAACCTATTCACATTTTGTATGCGTCCAGGGCTCCAAGAAAAATAATTGGCTTATAAGTTCTAGTTTTGAAACTTTTTAAATTGTAAGCCTTTTGGCGGGCCAGCCAGGGTGGTATGTAAAAATGCCTTCCCCTGTATACTTAAACAGCAGGGGACAACCCAATATTAAAAAAAAAAATAACAATAAATAAAAAATCAAGAGAAAAGGAACGTATAATTTATTTTATTTCAATCTTTTATTTCCATTTTTTGTTTTTTATTTCTTCAAAGTGAAATAATTTAATCTTATCAGAAAATATTGTACCATTAATTTATAAATTACAATTACAGGTCATTAGTTCATTTTTAATATTGTAGTTTCTATTTTTATTTTTATTATTCTTTAAAAAAGTCACATAACAACCTAATAAGGTTCGAAAGGAGACTTATCAATCTTGTAGAGATTGGAATCCTCACGTTGAGGTGAAATAAGGCGAATTGGCACATCATGGTGACTAAACTTTTGTTCCTTCCGTTGAGAAACAGTCTTTTCCATTGACTTTATATTATGGACTGTATTTATTAATACATTTATATGAATAGATTCAATATTTTTGTAATTTGAAAGATGTTTAATTATTCGATAGCTATCTACCATATTATAGCTACAATTTTCTACCTATGTGCATTTGTCATTAGTATTTTTCCATTATTGGTAATTGGTATTTTTCAATTATTAATAAATATAGGAATTTCCATAAACCCCGGACCTACCCCAAAGAACGTATTTGATTATTAGTTAGTTATTGTGACTCGTGCCCGGGCTTTAACTACGAGGTCATATTACCTACTGAGCGTCCCTCTGGTGGGCATGAGCTCGACTCTACTGTGGTAATCCTAAATTCTGCCTATCCAGGTTGAATTACCTACTTGAAATGTACAGGCTCGGGACCATCGCTTAACGTCCCATCCGAAGGATTGCATGCTCAAGGTTTTTTCACCTTCCAGATTTCCAGAAAGTTAAGAGCCTTGGCGGTTTTGAACCCGCGATCTTGAGCTCAGGAGTGAAGCACCTCTGAGCTACCGGCGTCCTCTCGAAACATTATTAACCAGGTTTTGACGCCTGGCCCTCTCTCTCTCTCTCCCCCTCCCCCCCCCCCCCCCCCCACAGACACTCAGGCACACAGACCCAGTGGCACACAGACACAGGCACATAGACACTCAGGACATAGACACAGTGGCACACAGACACAGTGTCACACAGACACAGTGGCACACCGACACTCAGGCACACAGACACTCAGGCACATAGACACTCAGGCACACAGACACTCAGGCACACAGACACTCAGGAACAAAGACACTCAGGCACACAGACACTCAGGCACAAAGACACCCAGGCACACAGACACTCAGGCACACAGACACTCAGGCACACAGACCTCAGGCACACAGACAGGTATAATTTTACTTCCCCAGCCGTACAAAGTAAAGGGGAAGTTATGTAATCCGTCAAACATTTGTAAAGACAGAGTTTTCAATGGAATTTCATGTTTTTTGATCTCTAGATTCTAAATATGAAACAAAAAATATGTCTGCCTGTTTGTCTATGAACACGATAACTCCCGATAGAATATATCGACACGAAATCTTATATGTGAAACCAGAACCCTCTAATTATATCCAGTCAAATCGATCAAAGGGAAAAACCCCAATAACTGCTGAAGTAATGAATGTACCGACACAACATTTGGTATGAGGATTGGAAAGCGACTTTGTAAATCAAATATTGAGATTTAGCTCAAACGATCGATTGACTTTGGAGAGAGCGAAAATGTAATTGATTAATTCTTGCTGGGGAAGTACACAGCCGGTGATTCACCGACAACTTTTTTTTTTATTTTGTTTTGTTAGCTGTAGTAGAAAAGATAAGGTTTTTTTTTCCGTGTATATCATTTAGCAACCGATATGGTATGTCTCCACCCTCTATATAACACGTTTCTTATCGGGCGAAACCACGACCCCAACTCAACCCTACCCGGTCAATAATTAACAAAAATATTTTTAAAAAAAAATTATAAAAAAAGACCCCAATCTGAATAATTGATTTATGTCGGTAGGGAATGCTAATTATGGGCCATGGAGTGTATGGAGTATGGTATATGAAGGGTGGCGTACCTACTATGAGCAGATTTGCATAATGGTATATGTGATTAAGAGAATGGACCGGTGATCTAATTAAATATTCAGATATTGTTCCCACGGTAAGGGTTCCTGGTTTGGTCTCAAACAATAGTTCCCCCCTCACTTACTGATTCAGTAGCTTCCATCTTGATTCTTAAAATTCATCTTCTATCCAACTCATCAATAACTCTATCTCATGTCAACTTGAATACCCATTTTAAAAAAATGAAATTTTGAAAGTACCGTTTGTTCTACAGTACCAAAATATTGTAGTAAAAAAATATGTGATGTGGTCATCTCTCGTCTTATACCAACCATGCCTTTACAGATCACTATCTCTCCCCCTTGCCCTTCTCAAAATCATTCCATGTTGGCTTTTCTGAGTACATGAAAGTGATGAATTGGCGTCAGAAGTATTTTTTTGTGCCATCGTACAGAATAATTCTGAGAGTGACTTTCTTTTACCTAGGATGAAGTGATTTTGAGAAGGGGGAGGGGTAGAGAAAGTGATCTGTAATCGTGTGTATAAGAAAGTCCTGTAATTTCCACATCACATATATATATTTTTTTACTTTCTTATACCTCCTATAGTATATCTTCGATATGATTTTGGCTGAAATCGGACTAAAAACGAGATCATAAGATTACTTCGGGGCCTTGATGTTGTCGCCACTTCAACATGGAGTCGCTTTCCGCACAAAAACACCATCCACGGACAACTTAAAACTTCAATGAAACTGTTATTTCTATGTACCAGGTCATATCGCCTACTTCCAAAGAGCTCATCGCTCTGGTGGACATGAACCCGACTCTACACTGGCAATCCTAAATTTTGCCCACCCAGGTTTACATACATACATACATCCTCGGCGCTACAGCTCCATTCGAGCCTTGGCCTCCTCCAGAGACTTCCTCCAAAGATTCCTGTCCAGCGCCAGTGTTCTCCAGTTTTGCAGCCGAAGGTTCGTAGCGTCCCCATCGACTGCGTCCATCCATCTCTTCCTGGGTCTTCCTCGTCCTCTGTTTCCCTCCGGGATCACTACCATCCGTCTTCGTGGGGTTTCAGCCTCCTGCATCCTCTGCACAGGGCCTGCCCATCTAAGCCTCGCCAGTCTTATCACGTCTGTGACCTTGGGCTCTCCAAACTCTGCAGCGACCTCGGCAATTCTTTTAATCCTGAACATGCCGTTCTCATGAACCGGACTTAGGATCCTTCGCAGAACCTTTCTCTCGAATATCTCGAGGCTTCTCTCGTCTGGTCTGGTCATCGTCCAGGTCTCTGCCCCATAAGTCAGGTCAGGCCTGACCAGATTTTATAGAGCTGCACCTTTGTTGGCTTGGTAAGCAGTCGAGACCTGAGGTGACGCTGGAGTCCATAGTAGCTTCGATTGGCCGCAGCAACTCTCCGGTCTATCTCCTCTCTCACTCTGTTGTAGAAGCTGACGTCTGAGCCCAGGTATACAAAGCCTCGGACAGCCTGAAAGGAGTGTGTCCCGATCTCCATGGCTGTCCACCCAGGTTTAGTGACCTAGATTAGGGTTTTTTAACCAGTATCTGATATCACACTGGCACGGGACCATCGTCTAACGTCCCAACCAAAGGACGCCATGCTCAAGGTTTTTTTACTTCCCAGTCAAAAAAAGGATTCGGTGAAATGTACTTACATACCTAGAATCAATTAGTCAATCACGTTTTTGCTCTTTCTCCAAAACCAATAAACCGTTTGGGCTAACAATAAATAGTTGACTCTAATGGGAGCTTCTGAACCTCATCCTGAATTTCATGTCGATACATTGATTACATAGGCAGTTATTGGGGTTTTTGAGTTGAGCCCCCTCCTTCCCTTCTCCTGATTCCACTGAAAATTAATAAGTGTCGTCCAGATGGTCCATACATTCACTCTATCGGGAGTTATTACACGTTTTATGTTATCTATACAATCCACCCCTTCCCTTGAACCGATTTGGCTGAAAATCAATAAGTGTCGTCCTTATAGGGTTTTGTATTCATGTATGCAATTTCATGTTTATATATTTATCTGGAGGTAAGATCCACTCCAGATTTATTCTTATATTTAGAATCTGATTTAATGCCTGTTTTCTTGTTTACATTGAAATTACATTTACATTTTATAAAGTTATCTTTAAATCTCCCATCTTATAGATATATAAACATTGTTACGAGGAATGTCATCGATAAAAAGGTATTTTGGTATAACGAAGTGCAATCTATTTGTAATAACTGTAATGTTAATATAACTGAGTTTTTGGATGGCAGAATAAAAGGGAATGATATTGTAAATAAAGTAAAAAATAATTTATTAATGAATATAAATTAAAATCAAGCATACTTTATATAAACAGTTATTTACAGATAATAAAGTTATTTTCTCAGAGATGGATGCGAATTCGATAAGCTGGGTGCTGAAGGTACGAGGTGAACTTCTTTATTTAAATAAGTATTCTTACACTAAGGAAATCAAACTTTGCTGCATGTGTAATAACAAGCAAGATGAAGATGTGTTTCACTTTATTGCCGTATGCCCCATCTTAAAAGAATTTCGTTTTATTTATTTTAGTAAAGCAGAGTTAAGCTATGTTCAGTTTATTGAATATGTAAATGGACGAAATCACAAACGTTTAATTAACTATTGCAAAGCCGCCTGGAATTATAGATTTGAGCTAGTTTCAGAATTTAATTATTAATAATATATAAGCAGGAAGATGTTTTTTATTTTTATTTTTTGTTAGTTTTTTTTAAAGGATCATTTAAGTTAATTTTGTAAATTACTGCATTTGTATTTGAATTATTTTATTTTTATTTTGTCACTTTTATGTGTATTATCGAGTAGAAATATAAGATATAACCCCTCAGAAGGTCAATTTGACCATGAATATTGTCTGTCAATATTATTATTATTAATGTACATCTGTAAAAAGAAAAAGAAATAAATACGTTTATTATTATTATTTATCTGGAGGTATCGTCTTCATGGACACAAAACATGTTTTGGAATGACGGGGTCGGAAAACATGTAATTACTTACCTTCCCCTATACTTCTCTTCAGGATTTGGGACCCACGACTAGGCCACCACGATACCTCTGAGCTACTTTTTCACTAAATATACTTTAGCTTCAATCCTCGTAGGTTCCTCAGTGTCAAATCGCCTTAACACATATGCATTCAGAGCAGATGTTCGAACCTCAGAGACTTCTGTAATATGCGAACCCTTTTTTAATTAATAAATAGTCTAAAAATGAGTTTTTTCTCAAAGTTTCTCTCACATTTTAATATGCAAAAGGCATAATTTATAAGCAAGAAGTATTCCTCTCCTGAATTAGTTCAAATTATGACATTCTCTCTTCTGATTTTTTTTTTTTTTTAGTAATGTCTGGAATGTAAGACATACTGAGGGATTTTTATCAGACGGATTATGAAGGCGAAGAAAGGAAAAGATTAAAGAATTTCTACATGTTGATGCAGTGAACATGATACTGTAATGCTAAAAGTTCAACATTGAACGTAAAAACATTAACGAAAGGAAATGCGATTGATCATAACAGGCATTAGGGTTTCTACTTTTAGTTGGAATCAGATGAATCTCAAAACGACATTTAAGGATGGTTTTCGGCATATATCTCGCAAACCGGGCTACCAGCGAAAATTCGCTATAAGTACATTATTTCTTCTTCGCTTAATATTTCCTTTCTACCTAATTATTTTTTGCTCAATTTATTTTTCACTAGAGCCAAACATCACCCTTTCACTTTGTACCAACTTTTCGTTATATAGTTTCAATAGATTCCAAGATATCCGAGGGGACAGAAAGAAAGACAACACTCGTTAATAGGGTTACAATTTCGGTCATCGAATTACGAAACACTAAAAATATTTAAAAAATCGTATAATTCACCATTTTTCATCTATTCAATTCCACCATCTATCACTTAGAAAGAAAAAAGAAAATAAATTTTATTATTCTGGAACCGAGGTCCAATACGAATAAATACATCTAGAATAAAGAACAGAAAACAATGAAATATAGTATCAGTACAAAGAAATAAATAGACAGGTAAATGAAATTATTGCTACATTGAAGAAAAACTGTTCAAAAAAATATAGGTAAACAAAAGATTAACAGGATAAAACATAAAATTAACAGCATTATGATCAAAAAAAATAAATAAAAGTATCCATATAAATAAAAGAGAATATGTAAAAATAAAAAAATCTGTATAACTAAGACAAAAATAAAATTGATTATAAAAATCGCCAGAGCATAATACTATGATGGTTGATTATAAAAGAGAAGGAAGGATGCCCAGCAGTAGGGGCTAGATAGAAAAGTGTGAGGAGAAAAAAGAAGAAAAATAGGCAAAATAAAATAAGATAAAAAATAAATAAATGCATGATAAAAATATATAAATGTGTAAAATGAACAAAACAGGAATAATATTGATTATGATCGAATAATTTAGGAAATATGATAAAAGAAATATAATAAAAATAGAGAATAACAAAATCAAAAAAGAGAAAAAAAAGGGTGAAGTAAATAATTTGAATGATTACATAATTGAGGTTGACGAATTAGAGAATACGGGGAAGAGATCACTTACGCGCGTAGGATGTACTAAATGTCAAATCCAAGTACATGGTTAGAAATGCTGATATCAAGTAAATATTATTACTTAGTTAGTACAAGATTTAGTAAACAACTTAATTTATAAACTTCGACAAAGTTTCGTTAACGAAGATGAACCGCTGTCATAAACTCAGGATCGTTCGTAAGATTCCGCTCAAACTCAACACAACAGTACTTTTCAAGGTATGACTAGGAGACAGACTGACAGATCATACTCGTTATTAGAGCTTTGTTTTCGGTCTTTCGAGTTGGGGATTCCCAAAAGAAAAATTCAGAAAAAGTTATTACTATTTGTCAGAATGCAGGAACATTCTAAACTTGGGCATATTCGCGTTTAACAACTGTACCAAAGTCAAAGGTCGTCATCAATATACGAGCGTTAGGACTCAGTGTCAGAAAGGCGCAACGTCAGAAGGATGCGGCTTGTCTGTACGGCACCTTAGCAACAAACCGACGCACGGCCTTTTTCCCTGCACTCCATTTAGTTTCGAACTTCCCCAATTTTTTATTTTTTCATTATGCATATCAACAATCGGTACAAACCATAACTAAATTTGTTGACAACTATGGATAATAGGACAAAGTGAACTATTAATATGAACGATAATAGAAAATAAAAATAACTAAAATATAAAAATTCTCTGTAAAGTCATGAAGAGTATGTACAAAATAATAATATTATATATACACAATGAGTAAAATATGTACAATTGTAATAATACAATAAATAATACTGATAATAAAAATGCAACAAAAAAAAGATTATAATATAGGTATTAATAAAAATATAAATTTAGCTCGAGATTCCCTACTTACCACCGCGAAGACGCCATCCTCATTTCCGACTTAATGGAGGTAGAGGAGGCTACGGTAGCCCGGGTGATCCCTTCGCTCTGCTAGCCTCTGACCAGCAGTGGTGGCAGACGGAGAGGGGACAAGAAGAGCTTAATGTTAATACACGAGGGGAGAAACTGGCCTAAGTAAATATTAGCATCCTACTTAAATAATCGCTAACAGGTCTCTCGGTCAGGACCGCCTCAGCCTCCCCCCGCCACCACCAATATCACAATTTTTCAAATAAACGCTCATGAAGGATGAAACGTTAAAACAGCACACAGAAGTGTGCTGTTTTAACGTTTTTAAGGTGAAACTTGATATTTGTCGTTCAGGGACGAACTAGTTCAAATGAAGTATTCACTTAAGTGAACGAGACTGAACTAGTTCAGTAGTTGAAAGAAGTAGTTCATCATGGTGGGAATAGCTTAAAAATAGTTATTTGTAAGAACAAGAATGGAATTATCAGAGAATTCATTAAATTTACTATGTGAAAATTCTATTTTCGCGCCCTCGAACCCAACTCAATATTGCGTATTCAAAAACTTATTGACCACCAACGGTAGCATATCGGCTAAACCAAGAAACCAGAAATAAGAAAAGAAAACTTGGCAATATTTCTAGTTATGTAGTTCAGTTTTATTTGTCTAATAAAATTTGAATACTTCAGAGTGAATATTAAACTAACCAAACTCATAAATATTGTTCAGGTCTTATTTACGTATATTGCTATTCAAATTTCCCGCCCTTGTTTCCGTCTGAAACTCGGTCACATTGATAAGAGTTGAAAGAAAATAACATAGCTCGTTCAGTGCACTAATTAATATATGAACTAATTCGTTCACTCAATATTGTTCGTTTGCTCATTAATATAATTCGCTCACCAAATATATTTCGTTCTGAACGGGATGATTCAAGAAAAAGTTGCAGCACCGACACTAGGAGACAGTACGTCATGGCGGACACGCAACAGAGGGACGCAACGTCAAGGCGGACACCACAACTAAGGGTCGCAGCAACATCGTAGACACCGGAACAAGAAGACGGATCGTCATGGTCGGCACCGCAACTGAGGGACGCAGCGTCATGGCACCAAAACTAAAAGGGCCAGCGTCATGTCACCACAACTAAGAGATACTACGTCATGGGGGACACCACAACTAAGGGAAGCAACGTCAAGGCAGGCACCACAACTAAGGGTCGCAGCAACATCGTAGGCACCACAACAAGAAGACGGATCGACATGGCAGGCACCGCAACTAAAGAATGCAGCATCATGGTAGGCACCGCAACTGTGGGACGCAGCGTCATGGCACCAAAACTACGAGACACTACGTCATGGCGGACACAGCACCTATGGGACGCAATGTCAAGGCGGGCACCACAACTAAGGGTCGTAGTAACATTGTAGGCACCGCAACTAGAATACGGATCGACATGGCAAGCACCGCATCTAAAGAATGCAGCATCATGGTAGGCACCGCAACTAAAGAACGCAGCATCATGGCAGGCACCGCAACTGAGGGATGCAGCATCATGGCAGACACCACAACTAAGGGAAGAGAATCCATTTAGTTTTCGCTCCCCTTCCAAAACCAGTCGGTTTCCTCCAATATTCAACAGTTGACATATATTTGAGCTCCTAAATCCTCATACCAAATTTTGTTTGGATAAATTCATTAATCGGCAGTTATTAGGGTTATTGAATTGAGCCCTCTTCCCTTCAGCCGATTCCGCTGAAAATTAATGCATCGTCCTTACGAATTTTGAATTGACATATGAGATTTTGTGTCAATACATTCATTACAACGGCAGTTAATAGAGTTTTTATAATAACTTCCCATAACTTCCCCTATACATCGTATAGCTGGGCAAGTAAAAAAAAAAAAAAGATTATGATCAGACCAATAATTGTGTCCATATCTCAAGAGTGTCGACTTAATACATCTATAGGAGTCGGTCTAAGACTCCCAATAAAAAGAGGAAGGTACGTGATAAGAAAAATTAGTTGGGGATTATCAGAGAATCGTTGAGAGAAGCTGTACAATAGCAGATTAAGGTGAGGCTTTCAGTTGGAGGGGTTTCTGGACACCTAGCCAATCCTATTCAGTCTTCCTTTGTCTGCGCTCCAATCTGGACGATCGTCAATTTCCAACAGATGTGACTGGGATGAGAAAAGGCGATGATAAGGTGATTCCACTGATCCTAACATATAAAAAAAAGGTCGTCGGTGAATCACCGGCTATGTACTTCCCCAGAACGAATTAATCATTTCACTTTTCGCTTTCCTCAAAATATATGTTAATATTAAACAGTTGATTTACATAGGGGCTCCTAAATCATACTAAATTTCATGGCTATATATTCATTAGATTGGCCGTTATTGGGGTTTTTGATCACCCCTACCCTTCTGCCGATTCTGCTGGAAATTAATAATATCCTTATGGGATTTTCAATTCACATATGACATTACGTCTCGATATATTCATTACAACAGCAGTTATCAGAGTTTTTATGATAAGCCTCACTTCTAATCCCTAGGTTCCCTTTAGTCGGTTTAGCTGAAAAACAATAGGTGTCGTCGTTAGAGGGTTCTGGGTTCACATATAAAGTTTCGTATTTTTCATATTGGAATCTAGAGGTCGGAAAACAAATAATTCCGTGGAAAACTTCTCATCGAATTTTTCACCGATTACATAACTTCTCGTATACTTTGGATAGCTGGGGAAGTGAAATCTACAAGTGTTTTAATATTATTGATAAGAAGGCTCGGTTTTTAAAGGGACAGGAGAGCCGTCCCGTGGAGAAACTGCAAAGTGACGGATAGGGTTGAGAGATAGTCGATAGTCGGAAACTATCGATAGTCCGATACTATCTGTGGACGACTATCGATTGTATCGATAATTCAGTAAGTTGACGCTTTTCCAATTCCAATATTTTATTATAATATGATAATTTTATTTTTATTTTTTCATGTACTTCTACCTAATTTAAATTATTCTATGTTATGGAGGATGAAAGGGGAATAAAAATATCAATCGATTAAGTAATTGTTCTTCCAAATCGAACTTTTATTTTATGGAAATAACATTTTCTGTCGAAAATAATCGCATTGAGTATAACACTTGGCTAGAATTTTAACACATTAATTGAAGTTCAAAAACACGATAGAGGGTTCTGTATTATAGATAATAAAAAAACAATCAAGTAGGTACAATGGCGTTAGATTCAACAATTTTTATTTGAATCAACAACTTTTAGAAAACAATATCAAAGAATTAATTGACGAAAAATACTTTTGGTAAACTTTATGGAACAGGCAGTGGTGATCCAGCTTCTCCAGTGGGTTGTTGGGTCTTGGGTGCCGGTTTATAAGTTTCTTGGTGACGTCTAAAGAGGTGATCCCTTCAATTGGATGTGTTTAGCCCTCTATACTAGGAATTGGATTGGTTTTGTGTTCACAAGTGGCAAGCGATCATTCCAAATATTCAAAAATGTCTAGGAAGACAATCTTTTTCCGATCAAAGTTGATTAACATGGGTTGAAAAGTTACGCTTTTTAAGAATATATATATGAACATTTTGATAAACTTCTTCTTTTTTTTTGTAGTTTTTTTATTTTATTTATTTATTTTTTATTCAAAACGTATCCCCTGCAATGAAGGAAAAATAATATCGATAGTCACTTGGACTAGTCATGATTTATCAATAATAATATCAAATAATTTATGGTTTCCAGATTTACTTTGTGAAGCTCCATTCTAGGAATAGATAATTAAAATGCACAATTTCTTTGTCAAACTTCACTATATTAAAATGTTTAGTTAAATGCATAATCGGGTACAAAAATGATAGTTCTGTTCAGGAAAAAAGTTGTGCAAGTCAAATCCTAGCCAGTGCTGAGATCTAGTGGCAAATCACTTATTCCTACTTGAAGTTAGGATTTTTATTCAATTTTATGGTTTGCTAACAGCAACTTTCACCATAAAAGCAGAAGACAAAATAATTCCGGTTTCGATTAATTATACATTTTTTAAATCAGTTAAGAACTTAATGCAAAGTTTTAAAAATGTCACTTAGACCATTTTGATTCTAACCCCGTCATATATAAACTTTTTTACTGAAATTTAAATTTCTTATGTGGCCTTAAAGTTTGTCTGCAATCAGGGCCTATACATTACGCCACATTGTTTGTATACAACAAAACCAACCAAGCGACTTAATCAATGTAATGTTTCCGTCCTGTGTATTCAATACTAGACTGAATTTAACATGCAGGGCGGTACACACGTTGTAAATTTTTGTGTTTTATTTCCATTGCTGGTGCGGGGAGGAAGATGGAAGGAGGGAAGAGTGAAGTTTTTACGAGTGTGGAAACCAAGCTGAGTTAAATGTAGGGTGAGTGGGATTGTCATCTGAGAATATGTAGTGTTGTGTGTAGGATGCCCCAAGTTCCACGACGAGAGACATCCCGTTTTACGAGACTCCCGCTGCTCTCAACTGTTGATGCACACACTCTGAGCTACCCTTGCAACCACTAACATTGGACAGGTGAAAATACCTTTTATAAACAACAAATGCAAAATTTTTGTTTTACTTCACCCGGCTATAGAGAGATATAGGGGAAGTTATGAAATCGGACACAAATACGATGTTGAGTTTTGAAGGAAATTTCATATTTTGTAGACCCTGATTCGAAATGAAAAAATTATTTTCATTCTTTATTCAACTTGTACATCGGCTTATCCCTTCTAGGACTGAGTGGTTTACAAAACTCTAAGTACTGAGTGGGGTGCGCTCTCAGCCCAAATTTGAATTTATTTCATGATTTATTATTTAAAAATTTTTTTTTTTTTACATTGTATTTATCTTATTATATATATATTTTTTTAAATATATAATTTTGATTTTTTTAAATTGTATATTTGTATATGCAGGGGCGTAGCCAGAATTTTGAGCAGTGGGGGGACAAAGCTAGGCTACGAGGGTAGGGTATAGACTCCCGGGGGCATAGCCCGCAGTTTCCGTGGTTAGCGTTGCAGACTTTTTGTTATTAATTTGGGAGACTCGGACCTCTAAAAGCTCCCCCTGAGGTAACCACTGACTGTAATACTTAAGTTGACTTTACATGAGTAGCAAAAATGCAAAGCGCAGCAGTAGCAAATGCACGCTGTGGTTTCTGTGCTTTTAGAATAAAATTACACATCCAATAGCGTGTATTTGCTGCTGCTGCGCTTTGCCTTTTTACTGCGCATGTAACATCAGGTTTAAGAGTATAAAGTATAACATAAATGACGATTTTGAGCGAGGAAATGAAATTCATATATATTTAAATGAATGTAATATGACTTGTTTTGTACATGTACATTTATGTAACAGCTGATTTAGGAATCAGACGCACGGGAAATTTGAATATCCTATTGGGATCGCCGCCCTACCCCTCCCCCCCCCTTCCCCCCCTACCATGTGTATATGTATATTTTTCCTAGATTGTCTAAAATAATCTCATTTTCCTAGTCTTCAGACGATAGTTCATCATTTACCTCTTCATGTTTCTCTGAGAAATCCTCTTCTTCAGAATTGTCATTGTTAGAATAGAAATCGGGTGTCTGACCTCAAGGTTCACCAGGAAAGTCACCGTCGGATTGCTGGTTAGATGTAGCTATACAATATATTGTATCGTTTTGTAAACCACGCTGGCCTATAATCCTTTGACCTCTTCTCCAATAACATTCACCATCTGATGATGTCGGCTTGACTGACGAAACTGGTTGTGGTTAAAATAAATTCTGTTGGACTGAAACATCTTATTAATTATTTAACAAGTAAGTCCACTACATCTGCCTACCACCAAGAAATAAAGATTTTTATGTTTTCTATTTTCCTGTTGAGGAACAATATTATTTGTCTATCTAGGTAGCAGTTCAGGAAACAGTGTGTGTAACCTCTCGTTATCTCTCATCAAGTTGTACGTTGTATATCTAGCTTAATAAAGGAATAACGTGGTCTCAATAGTGTTCTATATATATATCCCAACAATCATTAACATTTCCATTAACATATACTATACATCTTATTAATTATTTATCATAAAAGCTAGGTGGAAGGAGATTACAAGAAAATTGAGGGATTGTTTTCTAGGAATACTAATTTTTATTTGATGTTTTGTGCGAATGAAACCGCCTTCAAAAATAGCCTAGAAATAATTAAAATTAAAATAAAAAATTTAACTTATTAGCATCTAGTAACTTTCACTATTCAGTTCAATGACAATTTAAAATTATCAATGCGTATTTTAACTAAACTAAAATTAGGCCCCACTATAGCCGAGGTAGGGTGCGAACGCCCTCAAGCCAGGTTTTGATAACTTTTTTTTCAAATAACATCAACCTGATTTATTTTGTTCAAATTATCTTTCAATCCAGTGATTGCAAATACATGCAGGATAAAAGTCATAAGAGGCCAATTGCGAATCTATAAATGTGTTGAAATAACAGACGAAAAACGAGCCGTGGGGTGCGCTCGCACCCCACTCAAGCCTAGGAAGGTTAAAGCTACCTGGGGACGTGGGCAAATGCAAATCAAATCATGAAACGGAGTCCTGAAACAAGCCATCAACCGTTTTCTTGATAAATAATCTTAGAAAATGTTAAGTAACGTAAAAAACGTAGTATAAAATTTTATGGAGATGTACAGTTCATAGAAACACTCAAACTCCCAGGAAATATTGTTTTCCTTCTTAAAATCAAGAGGTCGGAAAATATGAAATCTCGGTGAAAAATCAACATCGAATTCGTGACCAAATTAATGTTACGTTACAGGGAGGGGGGGTCAAAAATGTTTGAGGATTTGGTTCCGTAATTTATGTACGGTCCCTTAGTACGTTAAACTTGTATCAAATCCGATCATGTTAATCCGCCAATATGCAAAACAAACCTTCCCACCTAACTCAACGATGTATTATTCAAAAGAAGACTGAAGCTGGCAGAATGCTCTTGTCTGAGCATGGTTTTGATCCAATAGACGCTCGATATTCGTCCCCTCTTTTGCACAAATTGTCATTATAAATGAAGGGGGAGATGTTGGGTTTGCCTAAGTTCCCAGGTCGGATTAACATAGCAAGGAGTGAGGAAGAACAAAGACCCGGCGTTTTTTGCGGTCTGGAAGAGGGTCGTCATTCAGGAGTGACCGCTCCCTACTAAGCCCTGATCACAAATCCGTTCTGTTTATCCTATCCATCGCCTTCCGTCCTGTCCGCTAAGCCCACTCCATTCTTCATTATCCTCTCATCCTATTTTCAAAACAATAAAAAACATATCATAATTACTAATACCCATCATCTTCCTATGTTTTAAATAATTACGTACTACAGTAGAACCTCGATAAGTCGAAAACCTCCAAACCTTCCTTTTCCTTCAAGCCCCAAAACCTCCATTACTCGAAATTTCAACCCTCTATTGGTCGAAATAATCAGTGAGTCCCTACAAGCCATTTTGGTACATATTTTCCCTCTATAACTCGAAAAAATAAATTGAACCTCTGTATCTCGAACATAGCAATGTTTTATTTTACAACCTTTACAACTTGATTATTTGAAACTTATTACTTCTATAGCTCGAAGAAAAATAAGTTACCGACTTAAAGAATTTGCCGACAATGTACACCGTACACCATTGTTTCTTAGAAAACAATTTAGGAGTATACAATAAATAGGATTACCAATTCTAAGAAACGATAAAGGATATTATTATTGATTTCATTTGAACTTTAGCCAAGCAAGTCATTTGTTGTCCATTGAAAAATTGTCAAAAGTAGTAGAATTGTCTGCTCTTTATACCTTAGACAATGCTATAGATAGAGAACAACCGAATTATCTAAAGCAAAAAAAAAATTACTGACTTTTTTTTAATACCTAAATATATGTACTACGTATTTTTTATTTTAAGGATGTTTTGAAATAATGTTGATTTATAGGTAATAAATATAAATATGTTTGTTACCTCTGTAACTTGAATTTTTATTTATTTCACCTCTCTAACTCAAAATTAGTTAGAATGAATCTTAACCTCTAACTAATTCTGTAACTCGAATTTTTTGGCGTCTCCCTTGATGCTCGACTTATAGAGGTTCTACTGTATATGCTATATGAAGTATAGGGGAGGTTACACAATCGATCATAAATTCGATGCGGAATTTTCACTGGAATTTGATCTTTTCCAACACACTATTCCAAAAATGAAAAAAAAAAAAAAAAATGCTGAGTGAACACGATAACTCTCCATAAAATGAAAGTATCGACACAAAATTTGATATGTGTTTCCAGAACCCCATAAGGACAGATTTTCAGCCAAATAGACCGAAGGGAAGTGGGGTTCAGGAGAGGGGGCTCAACTCAAAAACCCTAATAACTGTTGACGTAATTAATTTATCGACATATTGTGTCCGACCTTTCAGAAGCTCATTTGTAACTCAACTATTGATTTTTAGCGCAAACGGTCGACTGGTTTTGAAGGGGGAGGAAAAGGTTAATTGATTTTTTTGGAATCAGTGGGTCTCAAAACATGAAATTCAAAAACTGAATATCGAATTTTTGATTACATAACTTCTCCTATACTACAAGTAAAAAAATAGGTCCGGACAAATGTGAATGCCTCCCACTGGTGAGGTATGGTAATCAATAAAATATAACTATACTTTCAACAAAAAAATAAATAAATAAAAAAATTTAAATAATTGCTTTTCCTTTATGTCACGATAAAGGGTAGACACAAAAAATGATTGTTGTTTTTGGGGTCTGGGGGGGATCAAACCAGCCGTAGTTGGGATTTGTCAATAAATTTGTACACCTATCAGATGTAATCTAAAATAATATCACAAGAAGAAGAAGAAGTTTGGAGGTGACCGGTGGATAAGTTATGGGATCTGTTATGTATGGAAGACAGCCATTTGATATATGGAGGGACACCCTGGCTGGATCTGGCAAAAATGCTAATAGATCTTTGTAAGGCTAAAGTCTAACGTCCCAGTGTGTGAGACTCATTCGCAACCCGTAAATCTACTGTCTGCTCAAACTGAAAATGAGCCCATTTTGAGCACCAAATCCGATAATAATTCTGTAAAGTGTGTCAAGTCGCCAAAATTTCAAAAATTACTTAACACTATTCATAGATATATTTTTTTTATTATGCATATTTACAATCGTTACAAATCATGAGTAATTTTGTTGACAATTATGGATAATAGGACAAAGTGAAATAACAAATGGCAATGTCTACAATAATAAATAACTAAATATAAGAAAAAAAAATAATAATAGTTAAAAAATAACAAAGTTTCTGTTAAGTCATGAAGAATATGCACAAAATAATAATTATATATATCTGGGAGGTAAAATAAACTTAAGAACGTTGTCCTTCGGATGGGACGTTATGCGATGGTCCCGAGCCTGTACCATGTCAGGTACTCTTTAAAGATCCCTGCCCTAGGTGAATAAAAATTTAGGGTAGGCAAAATTTAGGACTACCACAGTAGAGTCGGGCTCATGTCCACCAGAGTGACGAAAGAGCACTCTGGTAGTAGGCGATATGACCTCATAATTAAAGCCCAGGCATGAGTCAAAATAACTAACTATATAATAAATAAGAAAATTATTATAATAAAATAATGAAAATCCCCCGACATACCACCGCGATGAAGCCATCCTCATTCCTCCAACTTAATGGAGATAGAAGCGACGGTAGCCCGGGTGATCCCCAGAACAACCTCGCTCTGCCAGCCACTGACCTGCAGTGGTGGCAAACCGAGAGGAGCGGGAAGAGCTTAATGTGAATACACGAGGGGAGAAACTGGCCAGTGCCGGCACTCTTAAGTAGTAGCTACTTAAACAATAGCTAACAGGTTTCTCGGCTAGGACCGTCTCAGCCTTCGGGGAGGGTTGTCGGGATGAGAATGAGATGAAAGAGAATGGGCAGAAGGATTTTTGTGGTAGGATAATTTACAATAGAAGTTTAGGAAACGGGACTTGATGAGGTCGTTGACAAAAGGAATTTTAAGGTGGAACGTGAAATTGGAAAAGTAGAAGGGTGCATCGACAATTGTTCTTAGGACTTCGATTGGACGGACTGGATACGCATGATGTTAGATGGCTTAGCACAACCCCATAGTTCAAGTCCGTATGTCTGTATAGGTTTTGTTATTGTCTTGTATATAGTCGGTTTGTTCTCAATAGAAAGTCTGGATTTTCTATTTCGCAATCGATAGAACTGCACAAACCGTTTTAGTCGTGTATGGGGATTCCACGTCAGTCTTCTGCCTAGAGAGAGGATATTGTTGAAGAAAACTGGAGGGCAGAATGCTCAAGTATAGTTAACTCTCAGATATACAACAGCGCCCTCTATAGCCTGTTGTGTAGAACACGTAATGTCTGTAGTATGTGATAGAACATTCTTTACCGTTTCTTATTTTAAAAATGTCCGTTTTAATGGAAGAAAGATGATTTTCGTAAAACTAAACATTGCTCCTTTCTTTTTGAAAAAAGTATAACTCATAAAGGAATTAATTTTTTTAATGCCTATTCCCACTTCTTGAAAACATCAGAAAAAATAAAAAAAACTTTAAACGAATAATAATATAATTACATTATAATGTTCATATTAGAGGTAGGCAACCCTCTATTCAGAAACGTTTTCTCATTGTTCAAAAATAAAAAATTTTCTGTCAAATCTACGCTTTAATCAATATTTTTTATTATTTATTTTTTCATTTATTCATTTATAATTGCTAGAACGTCCCGAAATGTCGTCGTGAAAAAGATACTTCCGGAAAAGTTATAAAAATGATCATCTTAATTTGAGTTAAATTAAAAGTTTATCTACTGTGTTTTTATTAATATTATTATTTTTGTACTCATATTTTCAAGTATTTATTTATTCATTTCATTTTATTACTTCCCCAGATACACCAAGTATAAAAATTCGATACAGAGTTTTCAATGGAATTTTATGTTTTCCGAAGATTTCAAATATTAAAAGAAAGACGTTGGTCAAGTTATTGAAATAGTAATATAACCCTTATAGGAATACTTCATAGAAATACCTCAAAGCAATACCTCATAGTAATATTTACTCCATCCTCTAAATCCTGGGATAAGAACGGTAAAGTATAAAGTCGGTGATTAATCGATGAAAGACTCAAATTGTTTTAAAGAAGATTGTAATGAGGCAAGAAGTTGTAGACAGAAGTAAAGTTTATAGTGAGCTTTGAAAGAAGGAAGCTTTATTAATCTAATGACACAATTCAAACTGCAATTAAAAATAATACGTCCAAATGATTGAGACATTTATTCAAAGTGTTATTGTGGTGAATGCTCGGATTGAATTCTAACGATGGGGTGAGCACTGAGGAACCTTGTTATTTGAACTTGGCCTTTTTGACAAATAACTCTCTGCTTCTCATTTTTTTTTATAATTACGGCTCTTGTCCCTTCATCGCTTCAACTTTCCGTAAAGCCCTTGTCAGACTCAAAAACAACACATCAAAATTTTTATATCACAGAGAAGTGGAAATCTGAAGCTGTCCAGTTTGTTGGATACTGAAGTACTGATAAACACTGAATAGATATACGAATAGTATTCATAGGTTCATAGGTAATAAATCTATTTGGGACGATAAATTGAAAAGAAAAAAGGTCTTCGGTGAATCACCGGCCGTATACTTCCCCAGAACAAATAATTCAATTAACTTTTATGTATTAGTGTTTTTGAATTGAGCTGAGCCCCCAACCCCCAAAATGAAAAAAAAATAAGGACGACACCTACAGATTTTCAGCCAAATAGACCGACGGGAAGTGGATTTCAGCTCAAAACCCTAATAACTATCGACGTAATTAATTTATCGACATATTTTGTCCGACGTTTCAGAAGCCATTTTGTAAGTCAGCTATTGATTTTTAGCCCAAACGGCCGACTGGTTTTGGAGGGGGAGGAAAAAGTAAATTGATTACTTCGTTCTGGGGATGTACATTGCCTGTGATTCATTGACGACTTTTTTCTGTTCTTTTTTTGGAATCAGTGGGTCTCAAAACATTAAATTCAAAAACTGAACATCGAATTTTTGATTACATAACCTCTGCTATACTACTGGATGGGGAAATTAAAAATATATTTTTTTTTGTCTTTATAATGTTGGTCGCAACTGTTACCATGACGCAACAACCAGCTACCAAGAGGACTTGATTGAATGTGGATGTCTTGATTGGCGTAAGAGAGGAAGGCCTCCTCAGGGCGAAAATTAAAACAATGAATATTATGGTTATTAACAATGAATGGGGATTTTATGATTTTGTTTCAAGAAGTGGGGGGTTGTAAGTTGGGACTATATTAAGTCACGGTTCCACCTTCTCTTCAATCTCCTGGGAGGATTGTGTGGCAAGTGTAGTCAAGAAAGTGAGTGGATGTATGGATTTGGGTGTGAATGCAATTTGTTGTGGAAACGACTGTAAAGGTCCTGAATTGTGTCGTGTATTGTGTTTATCATGAGGTCATTGTGAAGTGTTCTGTTACTTACATATGGTGGGCATTGTGTAATGAGTCTGAGTGTCTTTGACTGGAAAACCTGGATACGTTTCAGGTTAGATATTTTATCTGAACCGTAGATTTGTGAGCCATACATCCAGAGTGGCTTTAGTAGAAACGTGTAGCAGTTACGCTTTTGTGTTAAGGGTAATTTTGAATGCCTGTGCAGAAGAGGATAAAGATACGATTTAAAATAATCGTTTGTTTAGTGTACTACGTGTGAGGCTTGTCAGTCGTCTGTCCAGAGTAAGTCCCAAATATCTTACGGTGTTAGTCTGAGGGAGGGGCTTGTTGTAGATAAAAACGGCGGGACATGTATCTCGTCTTAATGTAAATGTTATATTTTGTGATTTGTCCGTGTTGAGTTTAATTTTCCAAATGTTGCACCAGTTCTCAATTTGAGTAACATGGTGTTGTAATGAGAACGAGGCATGTATGGAAGATTCAGCAGCAGCTACGATGGCAGTTGATTAAAAATATTTTAAAAAATTTTTAAAATATAAATCACTTTGAAAGAATATATATATATATATATATATATATATATTTTACTTCCCCAGCTATATGAAGTATAGGGGAAGTTATATAATCAGTCAGAAATTCGATGTTGAGTTTTCAACTGAATTTCATGTTTTCCGACCTACAGATTCCAATAACGAAAAAGAAAAAAAAAATATGTCTGTGTGTTACGTGAATACAGAACTCTCCAATGACACCTATCGATTTTCAGCCAAATCGACCAAAGGAATGGGAGGATTGGGAGCAGGGTTGCCACCTTTATTTTGTGCAAATAAAGTACATTGGTTATTAAAGGTAGAAAAAAAAAGTACATTGTGTCAAAATAAAGTTCATTAATTTTACTTTATTATTTTGCTTAAAAACATATTTTTCATTACTTTTAGGAACTTTTAACAAATAATTATCACTGCTAAACAGCTTCACAGCATCTTTATAGTCTATATTTAAGTTAAAGTAAATAAGAAATTCATTTTTTATCAGATTTAGAGACGCTTTGTTTCTTTCGTCTCGCCATTTGCTATTTATCACTTATTATTATTATTTTTTCGGTGTAATATATTCACGATCTATTTGATCCGTTTCGCTATCAAACTTACGTTCTGTAGGTGTGCAAGGAGTACTTTGTTTACTAAGGTTGTCCCTGTCCATGATTTACTACAACATAAAGCTATAAAACGGATTAATCGTATTTTTATTGCACTCAATCCCCCTTACACAAAACGAACAAGAAGTTTTGACAATGTTAACATTTGAGGTTAGGATGCGTTCAAAAACGAACGTTTATGTGGCGACCGCCACAGAGTATATTCGTCAATTATCGATCCTATTCGGCAACAATCGATAACGTCACCGACCCCAGTAAATCTGTCGTTCTGTTTTACGCAAAAATTCTTTCGACCAACCTTTTTTTGTATGTTATATGTAAAATGAATCCCAGAGAAATCAAATCATGCGAAATAAAGTATTTTCGCGTACTTTATTGTTCTCATAAAGTATAGAGTACAATTACCCGAAATAACGTACAGTACTTTATAATAAAGTACGGGTGGCCACGGGAGTGAGGCTTAATACAAAATAACTGCCACTAGAATGAATGTATCAACATGCAATTTTATATATGTATGTGTCCAGAATCCCATAAGGACACCTATTAATTTTATATGTAAATTTTATTTCCAGAACACCATAAGATATCTTTAGCCATACCAAAAGATTGAACATTGATATGTATTGATTTTCAGACAATTCTGCCAAAGGGAAGGGAGGTAACAAACGTATCATCTCGAAATTTAGGGTGCCGGTAGCTTAGAGGTAGCGTGCTAGCCTCCTAGGCTCAAAATCGCCAGTTCGAAACCTAGAGCACGCCGTCCTTTGGATGGGCAATTAAGATGATCCTGAGCTGAGCGATGTCAGGTACTCGTTAATGTGAATAAACCTAGGCAGGCAAAATGTAGGACTCCCTGTGTAAGTAAACTATTAATTTTTAGCCAAAACAGTTGATTGGTTTAAGCGGGAGAGCGAAAACGTAGTTGAATATTTCATGCTGGAGAAGTTCATTTCAGGATCATTTACAGCTAATGGAACGATAGATTATCAAAGAAATTGTGTCCTCAAGGTTTTATTTTATTTCCTGAATCGATTTCTGAACAATAATAGGTTCCAATGTGTCCACAAAACACCGATCTAGACACCGCACTAAATTGGATATGTACCACTGAAGATGACACAGTAGTGTTTGAGTACTTCTTGTTGTAAAATAAACCAGTGGGAAGGTAACTTCTTTCATTTCTTTGATAGATTTTTTCTTGTGCACTTTATTAATTGCTTTATTTGTAGTATACCTTCAGCAATTTTTTTTTTTTCTTTTTTGGAAGAAGATATTTATAAGAAGCAGGAGTAATAAGTGAAATAATTGTGAAGCATAGGTTGGTGGGATTTCCCAATGGAGAAGGGGATGATATAAAGGGGGCAGGATTGATTCATGATGGTAGGAGTGTAACTAAGAGATCTCAGCCCACAGAACCTGGCCAAAAAACAGTAATAACAGGATCTTGGCGAGGCGGGGGAAACTTGCTAACTCCTGATCAATGCCTGTTTCCTTGGGGAATATCTCTCTAAAGTCTGCCACAAGTCTGTTGCTATGAAGAGAGAGATGCTGAAGGGTACAGCACCAGGAGTATAGACGGCCAGCAAAGCTAACCACTTGACCATTGAGGATTCAGCCAGCCATTGCAACACACTAGAGGTGGTCAAACAGTCAATCACGGAAGCATCTTTGAAGCATTGTCAACTTTCCCGAGAAAATCAGAAAACGATATTCTATTGTTGATGGCTATTGTAGTTAAAAATCAGGATACTAGGATGAGAATAATGGAATAAAATTCAGTTTTAATCATTACGTCAAATCACTGGCTGGATCCCCGACGAAGTAGCTGCTACCATTGCTGGCTAGATTCCCATCGGTCTAATAGTTACCATAACTGATTGGATCCCCAGTTGACAAGTCGTCTCGCGTACGAATTTAAGTCAATCACGTTCATTCTATCGGGAGTTATCATGTTCAAAGACAAACTCACAACCAGCATTTTTCATTTCCATTTTTGGAATCAGGTTGTCGGAAAACATGAAATTCACTTCATCTACATTCCCCTTCGTATTGCTGGAGAAGTAAAAATATGCTAGTCGGAAAAAACCGTAGTCGTGAGTTTCATCAATTTAACACAAAGGAAATTGAGGCTCCTTACTTCGAATAAGGGGAGAGAAAACCTCGGAAAATCGTTATAAGTCAAGTAAATGTCCATTTTTCTTAGAAAACGAGATCGCTATTTCCGGATTATCGTTGTATTCGAACAACTTTATGTATATTAACATAACAATACAACCAAATTGACGTTCGGAATCGTTATAATCAGCAAATCGCTGTATCCAGCATTATAGTAAGCGGATTGCACAGTATAATTTTTTTTTTTAATTATAGGAAAATTATAATGTTTTTTTATCATACATACTTGATTTGGAACATTTAGTTGGAAACTACGGACTATGAGAACTAAGGCGGCTGCCATCTTATATATTAAACCTTTAAGAGGGCGCCGGTAGCTCAGTGGTACGCGTGCTTGCCTTCTGAGCTCAAGAACGTGGGTCCGAAACCCGACCGAGACCCTTAGTTTTATTTATCTGGGAGGTAAAATAAACTTAAGCCGACGCCGTCCTTCGGATAGGACGTTAAGCGATGGTTCCAAGCCTGTACGATGTCAGGTACTCGGTAATGACCCCTGCCCTAGGTGAATAAAAATTTAGGACTCCCACAGTTGAGTCGGGCTCATGTCCACCAGAGTGACGAAAGAGCGCTCGCGTAGTAGGCGATATGACCTCCTAGTTAAAGCCCGGGCATGAGTCATAAAACCTAACCTAACCTATTAAACCTTTACGCCGTCCTTTCTTTATATATATATCCTTCAAATTCGGACAACTGAGGAAGGAACATTTTAGTGGTAAAGGAAGATCTCTTTTTGAGAATAGAAAAAAAAAAAAAGGCGGTGAATCACCCGCAAAGTACTTCCCCAGAACGAATTAATCAATTAGCAGTTGACTTCCATAGGGGCTCCTAAATCCCCATAACAAAATTTTGTGCCGATAAATTCTTTAAATCGGCAGTTATTGGGGTTTTTGCCAATCCCGCTGAAAATTGTTATGTGTCGTCCTAACATGAAACTCCGCATTGAATTTTTGACTGATTACATACCTTCCGCTATACTTCGAATATCTGTGGAAATGAAATGCATCCTTGGACGCCTGTCTGTAGGACAGGGCTGATTGCTCGGATCTGTATTATCCATGCTCTTTATCCAGAAGACAGGGAATTCCCAATCTGATGCGGTCACTCCTCAGTGAGACAAGTAAAGAAACAAATCGGATTAGTGAGGAAGAACACTATTGTGACATGGGGAGGCGCCGTACATCAATAAGCTACAAGAGTTCAGACAACAGGCAGACACAAGTGCAGTCACTGCCGCCACCCGGGTCTCTGGGGCGCCAAAAACTTTACCTTGTCTTCCGTGACTGACAACGAATCGAATGCATTCTCAGTGAATTGGATGTACACGTTTCGAAATCAACTTACACCAATGTCCCCATTGTACGATAAGACCATAATTATGGAAACATTTTGTTTTGGTGTCTTCCCATTTCGTCCTGTCCTAGTTCGTCCAAAGGGTCAATTAGTCTTCGTTCTAAACCTATTTCCTTCTACTTCGTCCTTTTCTGTTTTCAGGTATACAAAGGACACTTTCAAGGAAGGTTTTCCAAGTGCGACACGCCTATTGAAACTTCTTCAGTAGTATTTGAAAAACGCAAAATATCTGCAATCTAACTAATTTTTCGTTCTCGCTCCTCAAGTCAATCGACCATTTGGCCAAATACTCGTGTCGTCCTTATGAGGTTTTGAATTTAGATATGAAACTTTGTATCGATACATTCATTAGAACGGCAGTTTTTGAGTTTTTGTGTTAAGCCTTCTCTAATTCTCACTTCCCTTTGGCAGATTTGGCCGAAAAGCAATAAGAGTCATCCTTAGAGGGTTTGGGATACACATATAAAATTTCGTGTTAATTCAATCAACCTTTGTGAGTTATCGTGTTCACTGATAAACATTCATAGATAGACATTTTTTTAAATTGTTTGAATCAGGTGGTCTTATAAAACATATTACCTCGGGTTCTACTTAGACAGCCGACTGACGTGGAACCCACACACACGACTTAAACGACAAGAGTTGAATCGACGTTACGGACTACTACGTAGACTACTTGGACCAAAATCAAAACTTTCTACTGCCAACAAACTGACCATTTACAAGACTATAATACGCCCAATATGGACATACGGCCTCGAACTATGGGGTACAGCCAAACAATCCAATATAAACCGCATCCAAGCTTTCCAGTCCAAAGTCCTTCGTCGAATTGTAAATGCTCCCTTCTACGTCACCAATAAATTACTCCATGAAGACCTAAACATCCCAACCGTCCAAGAACTCGTCCAATCCCGATTCTTAAATTTCCACAATAAACTTTCATCCCATCCTAACCCATTTGCACAAGTCCTATCCTCTCAATCCCATCCTGACAATCCTCCACGCCGTCTGAATAGGAGGTGGCCTCGAGATCTTCTAAGGGAAATCTAAACATTGTACTAGTATCTAGGGAGTGTCAGCGCTGGCTGACCTCTCCCAACATGTGGCATAGACACTCAGGCATACAGTTCACATATTTGCTCATTATATAAAATGTATATAGATTGCGAATAAATAAATTAAAAAAAAATAAAACATATAATTCTGGTGAAAACTCAAAATCGAATTTCTGAATGATTACGTAACTCCCCCTATACTTCTTAAAGAAGTAAAACAATTGTTTCGTTTTATTTCTGATTTAGAGGATGCACCAGCGCGAAATGATTATATTTATATTGATGCTAAATAGTTCCAAATTTTAGCGAATTGCTCGAAAACGATAAAAGATGGAGAAAAATCCATAATGGGAGGATTGCACCGAACTCGGAGTGCAACATAATATCATTAGAAAAAACATCAGAAATATTACTATGGATTCAAGCTGCATAGAGAAAACATACTTCAAAAAAAAAGGATTACATTTTAGAATCACCAGATTTTCAAGAACGTATTAGTTTATGTCTTTATAGAAATTCCACTGCGGCCATAATTTTGCGATGATTTTCAAACATAAAATGTAAGACGTACAAAATGTAAGTTAATTGTTCTTCTTGAGTGTATTTTTGGTTCATTTGGTTTTTTTGGGCCACTGAGACCAGCTTCAGGGCAAAAAATAATTATAATTTAGATATTTGTGTAGGTTGAATTATTGGGCGAAAGAATAACATAATCTAGGATACGAAGTATGTACAGGGGAAGTTATGTAATAGGTCAGAAATTTTATGTTGAGTTTTCACTGTAATTTGATGTTTCAGCGCGAAAATGAAGAAAATAATTCCTATATGTCTATGTGGGCTGTGAACATGATAACGTCCGGTAGAATGGAAGTATGTGTATCCAGAACCACATAAGGGTGACAACTATTAATTTTCAGAAGAATCAGCCCAAGAGGGGATCAGAAGTATTTAGCCCAAATCGATCTATTGGTTTTGGAGGGAGAGCGAAAACATAATTGATTAATTCGTTCTGGGGAAGTACATTGCCAGTGATCCACTGGACTTTTTATTTTTCATCTTGAAAAACAAATACGGAAAATACACAATAATCCATTACTCCTAAACAAAATAATTGGAAATTTCTTGTTTTAACTTTTAACTAAAAACAATAACTGACAAAGGAAGCAAGCAGGAAAGGAAGGCGAACGGGAAGAGGCTTCACAACTTTAACCACCCAAATTTGCATTATTGAATAATTAACGAATCATGGGTTTTGAGTTACAGCCGGAGATGGAAGGATATTAAGAGAAAGGGGGTAAATTTCAACTGATTAACATAACAAACCAACTGCAATTTCATCTTAATTTAGTGTATTTTTTACATAGAAAGACTATCCTTCAATATATATGCATATATATATTTATTGGGTGTATTTACAATAGGTAAAAACCATAAGAAAATTTGTTGACAATTGATGGGGTTAGAATCAAAATGGTCCGCGACATTTTTTAATTTTTTTTTGTTAAGTACATAATCGGGTACAAAAATGATAGTTCTGTTCAGGAAAAAAGTTGTACATTGAAATTCTAGCCAGTGCTGAGATCTACGAACCCTTTCTAAACTGCCGAAGTAATGACATATCTACACGAAATTTTATATGTGAATAACAAGGATTTTCAACCGGTTGAAGGAAAGAGAGGATCAGAGGAGGCGGCTCAACTCAAAAATCCTAATAACTGTCGATGTAACAAAGGAAGTGTCCACACTGAATTTAGTATGAGGATTCATAAGACCTTGAGTATTGATTTTCAAGCAAATCGGTAAAAAAAAAGTGATGAGTTGCTGGGAGCTATGAGTAGTTGATTACTAGCAGTAATATCCGGCGTTGCCCGGGGAACTTTGACTTTTCTCCCAATATCTCCTATAAGGCTATTCAGTTCCTCGACAGTACATTCATGATGTTATAATTTTTAATTATTCATACGGAATAAGGCTTATAGTCCTTCAACTGGAGTAACGCTAGCTTTGGAGCTAAAACTAATTTATTCAAAAAGATTTCTCATTAATCGTTGCAATGGTTTTCGAGTTACAAAGATTGCGTGAGTGGATGCTGGGATGGACCAGATATTGAGGTACTAATACGCCTATAACCTTCAACAGACGATGACGAACAAATAAAAAAAAAAATTAATCAAATCCATCAAGCCGTTCGTGAGTTATAGCGGTACAACGCACAGACATTTTCAGCTTTATATATATGATCATACAAGAAAACTAGGAAACAATGAACTAGTGCAACGGCAATCTCCTAGGCTCAAGATCGCCAGTTCGAAACCTAGAGCACGCCGTCCTTTGGATGGGAAATTAAGCGATGGTCCTGAACTATGCAAAGTCAAGTACTCGTTAAAGTGAATAAACCTAGGTAGGCAAAATGTAGGAACTCTTACGGTAGAGTCGGGCTTATTTCCACCCCAATGACGAAAGAGGGCTCTGGTAGTAGGCGATATGACCTCGTAGTTTCGGGCATGAGTCACAATCACTAACTACACAAAATTTGGTTTGAGGATTCAGGAGTCAACTATCAATTTTTAGCCAAAATTTTTTTTTTTTTTTTTTTTTTTTTTTTTTTTTTTTTTTTTTTTTTTTTTTTGTATTAAAGGCTTTAGCTTGACGCCATTAGCCATCGTTCTATAATAGTAGTATTAGTCTTTATTCAATATTACTCAAACACTAATTCCAATACAGCTAATATAGGTGCCAATAGCTTCAAATGTGACCGAGGGATTTGTCAGGATATCTAAATAAGTGGGAGAGGGTTTTCCCAGAAGAGAGCTTATAGTTCGCATACAGTGCCATCTTTCAGCTGCATACTTCATACAGGACATGATGATGTGTTGCGGATCGTCTCTCTGCTCACACAACTCACACACATCATCAAACCGTCTACCGATCTTATGTAGGTAAGCCCCTGACACCGCATGGTTCGTCCTTAGTCTGCACATAACTCGTATCCAATTTCTGGGGGCAGAAACGTTTCTATACCAGGGAATATGGCTAACTCCAGGATTGTGACATCTATAAAACAGGCCAACCTTACTACTTTCATAATTTTTCTGCCAATCAAATCGCAATTTTTGCTTAAAATGACAGTGTACATCGTTGTATGGAACGAAACGACCCTGATCATAAGACCGTGTAGCACCCTTGGCAAGAAGGTCAACAATTTCGTTGTTTTTTATTCCAGAGTGACCTCTGATCCAGGCAAATTTAATGACTTTACCTATCGATCTAAGTCGAACCAGACTCTCCAAGATTGAGATAACTATATTGTTCAAACGGGAACTGAGACTTACATTTCCAAGCATCTGAATGGCGCTCAAGCTATCAGTAAGAATCAAAACCCTAGAATAACTTACTGATTGTAAGTATTGAAGGGCATCCGCCAAGGCAGTTAGCTCAGCTGTGTAGACTGAAGCAGAATCTGCAAGCCTGATTGATATATCTACATTGGAGAAAGGATCAAAGACAGCCGCCCCAACTCCGCTGTCCATCTTTGATCCGTCTGTAAATATGGTAAAGAAAAGAGGAAACTTGGTTCGCAGCAACTCATCAAAGTAAGAGTTGCGTTGATTTTCATGGATCAAATCAAAATTAGGAAGAGAGACAATTGATGGTTTCAAAATGACAGATTCGAAACTGGACTGAAATACAGGAAGGATCGTGCTAGAATAAACACTGCCTTGGAACATAGCACTTCTTGTGAACCCTTCAACCAGTAAGGGGGTAGCTTTAGTCTTCCAATAGGGGTGTGTGAGCACCTCCATTGAGAGATGAGCCATCTTTCGATAAAGATCATTTTCCATGGACATCATCTTTACAGCGAACTTGGAGGCTAACATTTCTCGTCTTAGCTGCAACGGGGGCTCTCCAGCCTCAACCAATATATTGTTAACTGGGGTGCTGTTAAGTAGGCCAAGACATAGCCTCAGAGACTTGTTCTGTATGACATCCAGACAGTGAAGTCTGCTCTTACAGGCGTTACCGTAAAATAAAGATCCAAAATCGATAACAGCTCTAATAGTGGCTCTGTAGAAATTGAGGCAGACATTAGGATCGGCTCCCCATCTGGTGAAGCAGACTGCTCTTAAGATGTTTAGGTACTTTTCACACTTCACAGACACCGTAGAGAGATGGATATTCCAATTTAACTTCGAATCCAAAAACACACCTAAGAATCGAACAGTTCTACGACCAAAACACTTGATTGGTTACAGAGACAGACTTAACACTTAGTTGACTAATTAGCGCTAGGGAAGTACATAGCCGGTGATTCACCGACGACATTTTTTGAACTGGTTATGCGCTCTTGAGATAATAAAGATTAATACATGAACAATACAAAAACGGCTGCGTGACTACTCAGGATAATTAAAAAATGGAATTATATTGATAAAAAAAAAAAAAAAAAAAAATTGATCAATAAGAGATAGACATCCTTTTTTTGTTTTTGTTTAATTAAGTGCAATACATAATTCCAGGCTTTTATGCATTTCTTTATTAATTATACAAAGTACCTGCTAATAATTGTTAGTATCAGTGGAATAAAAACTATTTTAACATACTAAAACCTAACAAAAACCGTCGGTGAATCACCGACAATGTACTTCCCCGTAATGAATTAAACGATTCCAACCTTCAACAGGGATTGTCCTCATGGGGTTTTGACTTTTCATTACATCGACATTTGTGGCCGATTTGACTGAATCGTGTCGATTTATTGTTTTTACCGGGAATGATCGTGTTCACAGACAGTATGTAAACGTCTGGATCCCGAAATTCCCGGATTCTATACTTTAGACCGAGGTGGAAGGCATAATATTCGTAAAGCACCGGATCCCATAAGATCGTCAAAAAAAAAGCTCATAACTTAGTGTCTCTTATGGGTAACTAGAATTGGAGGATTGCCGTTGCGCTAGTTTTCTTGTATGATATGCCACTCATCCTAGCTCCCAGCAACTAGGGATGGGTATCGATTATGGTGCTAGTTAATCGATACACTTATTAATCGTTGATTAAATAATCGATTAAACGAACGCACAAACAAAAGTTAATACAATCAGTCAATCACAACTCACAAATGACAAAACACAAATGATTAGAAATTAGAATTAGGAGTAGAACTATTAGAAGGTTACTTTTTACTTATCCCCAGTTCAACACAGAGTCACTGTGTTGTATCGATAGTCAATACGATAGTCTCCTCCCACTTTTCTAGACAAGTTGCACTTCGGATGAATAATAATTAATTCATTTTTCTTTTTTTCTCCTGTTTTTCGGATGAGTTGTAATTTTAATTAAAACTTTAATAATCGTTAAATAATCATCGATTATCCGATTAATCAAACCTAGATGACATCGATTAAAAAACCACAAATTATTTTACCAAATCATCGATTATTTCGGTTAATCGATACCCATCCCTACCAGCAACTCATAGCTCCTTTTAATAATAATAATAATAATAATTAGTGAAAACAATACAGCAATGTTGGCAGATAGGCATCACCATGGCGGTCTACCATAAGTAAAGATGTAAATCTGTTCTAATTGGTTTTAACTGAAATAGCCGAATATTTTTTTTTTATTTTTTTTTTTTTACAAACAGATATTTACAACTGTATACAAATAAATACAACAAGCAAATGTGCTAATAGGGAAATAATGGCAATGTTGAAATGCCAATAGGGGAGAAATCACCCAGTGGTGAGACTCCCTTATATATAATTAAAATTAAAAATAACTATAACAAATATTCAAAAAATAAAATGAAATAAATAAAAAATAAATAAGTATTTGAAAATATATGAGTACAGAAATAATATTACTAATAAATTCAGTAGAATATAAATTATCCTTGTGCCATAGCCTGGGGTCGTCGGTGAATCACCGGCAGTCTTCTTCCCCACATTTGTTCCCCCTTAAAAACCGGTCGACTGTCTGCGCTAATAATCAGTAGTGTTAAGCATCATCTTCAAATCCCTCTTTCTCCTTTCTCCGATTCGGCTGAAAATCGATAGGTGTTGTGGGGGTTGTCTTTATGTGGTTCTGGACACAGAAATGAAATTTCGTTTCGATACATTTACATTAAAGATTTTGTTTCGTATAAATTATTAATATAGTATTTCGTATATATATATTAATAAGAATAAATAGATAGTCAATTGTAGAGCTAGAAAAGTTTAACATTCTGCCCAAGATGAGAGCAAGCAAGTTTAAACCAAACCTATCCTAGATGATAATGTTTATATTATGTTCCCCTTGTGACATTTTTCTGGATCCACCACTTTAGTACCCTCCTATAAGCGAAAGATATAAAATGTTCATGAATGATATAAAATTCAGGGAAAGTGAAAAAAAAAAGGGTGATTTTCCGAAATATCCCCGGACGAAACTTCACTCAGCTTTTGGGGTTCGTCAAATTTGAAATTCAAATTCGGCGAGGTGTCTCTGAGGACCTCTTCAAATTCTAGATGCCATGTAAAGCTCTTTCTTTACGTTTATGACCTCTCCTCTTTAAACATATAAATTTAACATGTATAGAAACGGGGGCTTGAGCCCTCACGTCAGTTGGTTCTAATGTTTGGCCATTTTCTAAACATGTTTTACTGACAAAACGCCATGCTACCTTACCTCGCCTATGGATATAAGACCACCGTCCATTAAACAATATTTTAGTGGTTTCTTTTCTAATGATAATATAATGGAATTGAACAAGGGATTTTGTAAATACATTTAGAGATATTGTGAAACACCGGCTACCTCTTCGCTCTCTTTCCAAAATCAATTGTTTCATGTTGATACATCATAACATTGACAGTTATTGGGATTTTTGAGTTGAGCACCCCTTTGATACCCTCCTCCCCTTTCACAGATTTCGCTGAAAATTAGTAGGTGTCGTGCATATAGGGCTTTGAATTTACGTATAAAATTTTGTGTCATATTTTGTGAAATAGGGAGTATATGTTTGACGCTCGATGCGCAACTCAGAAGACTCGCAAATAGACTCCATCGATAGGAAATGTTTCACTATACAATTTTGATCTCATGACTTTCCATCGTATCTGTTGTAGTATACGAGTAAATCGTCAAAAACGAGGACAACTGTCGTTGAGAGTCGAGAAATGGCTCACGTTTTCAAAGTCATTAACTCCCAAACCGTTGGCTGTATGAAAAACATGGATGTGGTCAATTTTTCGTTGACATTTACGGGTTTAATTTAGATTCAGTACATTTTCCTCATTAGGGGAACTGTTTTTGGGAAAATTAATAAAAACCGATCACAGGTCAAAGAATTAAAACAAAAAGTCGTCTGCAGCACCATTTTTTTTTTCATTCCAGATTTTACGCCGTTTTTTTTTATTTTCTTATAGGTACCTTAATTTTATGGAATATTTTAAAGATATGTAATGTATTCTAATAGTCCAAAAATTCTAGATCGGAATTTCAAAGGAATTTCGCGTCGATAGGTGTTGTCCTTATAGGGTTCTGGTCACACATATACAATTTCGTGTCGATATATTCCTTCTAACGGCAGTTATTAGAGTTTTAATGCTAAGCCTCCTTTCTAATCCCCCTTCCTTTTGTTCGATTTGGCTGAAAATCGATAGATTTCGTTGTTACAAGGTTCTGGATTCACATATAAAATTTCTTGTCGATACATTAATTATATCGGAAGTTATAGTGTCCACAGACAAACAGTCAGACAACTTTTTTTTCATACATAACTGTATCAATTTTTTGACCGATTACATGATTACCCCTATACTTCGTAGGGGACGTAAAAAAGGCGCACTTTATATGAAAAAAAAATGTTTAAAGCGAAAACGGGTTAATATCGATAAATTGGTTCTCAGGGGATGTGTGTAGGTGTTGAGTTTTGCGGATCCCTCCATTTAAATTAGTACTTAACTTTCAGTGAACTCATAAATATATGAATGTCCTAATAGAATGGATTATGTTTTTAATGATTATGAAGACTCCTATGTTTGTCTGTCAGTCTTTTGGAGTATATAAATGGGACGAACAAGGCGTATTGTGCCAGAGGTCTGAAGGACACACAACGGAGCACTCATACAATAGACACTGTTTTTTTTACCTGAAATCTTTCTTTTTGGTGGCTCTCACTCAGCTCAAATTGAAGAGTGAGTGACAAAAGAAGTCCTGGAGATATTGTTATCCTCTGTTATATCTTGCAGTATCTCTCGAAAATACCAGGTGTAAGGCGAAATCAATCTCGGAGACTGGATCCATTTGAAATAATGGCCAAAGAACTTAACTGTCAACAAAAAGGTACCGCCTCAGGTAGACTTTTTTTTTGTTATAAAAAGTGTATAGATTTCGGATATAATCTACCTTGTAAAAAAGAACAGAAAAAAGGGATTTTTATTTATTGCCGTACCTACACTAGCGTTGGGAGATCAACTTCGAAAATGTTTCAATTGAGATGATCCCGAAACCAGATTAAAATTTAAAGTCAAAAAAGTTGCCTCCTTTGACTGGTTTCACACTTCAAGTCGATAAAGGAACCCTTGTAACGAGTGTATGAGGTGGATATTCAACTGTAGAGAACATCAGACGGAGAGGGGGAGAGAGAATCATGAAAATGATAACCAAGTGAGTAGATCTTCTCCTGTGCGAGTTGGTAGTGAAGGAAGACGAGGTGATCTGCTAGTGGTGCACTAGCCAGCCTGAGACTGACTGGGGTCCCTCCCAAATGAGATCAAGGGGCCCTCCCTCCATATGGTCAAACTGTGGTCCACCACCCAGCCTGACACTGAGGTCCCTCCCAAATAAGATCAAGAGGCCCTCCCTCCATAAGGTCAACCTGTGGTCCACCACCCAGCCTGACACTGAGGTCCCTCACAAATTAGATCATGGTGCCCTCCCTCCATATGGTCAAACTGTGGTCCACCACCCAGCCTGACACTGAGGTCCCTCCCAAATAAGATCAAGAGGCCCTCCCTCCATAAGGTCAAACTGTGGTCCACCACCCAGCCTGACACTGAGGTCCCTCCCAAATAAGATCAAGAGGCCCTCCCTCCATATGGTCAACCTGTGGTCCACCACCCAGCCTGACACTGAGTTTCCTCCCACCTGAGATCAAGGAGCCCTCCCTCCATATGGTCAACCTGTGGTCCACCACCCAGCCTGACACTGAGGTCCCTCCCAAATAAGATCAAGAGGCCCTCCCTCCATATGGTCAACCTGTAGTCCACCACCCAGCCTGACACTGAGGTCCCTCCCAAATGAGATCATGGGGCCCTCCCTCCATATGGTCAACCTGTAGTCCACCACCCAGCCTGACACTGAGGTCCCTCCCAAATGAGATCATGGGGCCCTCCCTCCATATGGTCAACCTGTGGTCCACCACCCAGCCTGACACTGAGGTCCCTCCCAAATGAGATCATGGGGCCCTCCCTCCATATGCTCAACCTGTGATTCACTACCCAGCCTGAGACTGACTGAAATCTTTTCTTCCCAATCATTCCTTCATCTAACAGCTCTTATAATAACAGTTAGTTATAATCACATTTTCCTTTTATTTTATTTTATTATTTTTCTGATAGTCTTTGGGAGGGAGGCAATTACCCAATATTACGAGGAACGTAACACAGCAGAGAGGATATAAAAGATAGAATTGTTGATTGATTGGCGCAACTGAGTTCGGGGATCAGGCTTCTCCGTTCCGGCCTCCTGAACTAAAGCTTTATCGAGCACGTGGATGCAAATTGTTCTCAATGTTTTCTGCTTCCACCCCAAACATTTACATTTCTAGACAATCAAATCATCTCCTTAATGATTTGCAAACGAATGATCAAATCAATTTCTTCTTGTTTTCCTCTCCTCTCAAAATTCAAATATTTTTTCATTTTGTCTCTAAACAATTGAGACTGAATAATTTAGTTTTGTTCCTCAATTCTAAGACAAAAACATATGTATTTCTTACTTCCTCGGCTATATGTTATGCATTTGGTCAGAAATTCGATGTTAGCTTTTCACCGGAATTTCATGTTTTTAAACCCCTGATTCCAAAAATGAAAAAAAAAGATGTCTGTCTCTGTGTCTGGGAGTTTGTGTGTGTCTGTGAACATGATAACTCCCGATAGAATAAATGTATCGACACGAAATTTTATATTTGTATCCTAAAACTCTATAAAGAAACCTAAAACCTAAAAATTTTCGGCCAAACAGAAAGAGGAGATAAGGAGAGGGCTCAACACAAAAACTTTAATAACGGCCATTGTAATGAAGGTATTGACATGAAATGTCATATATAAATTCAAAACCTTATAAGGATGATACTTATGAATTTCCGGCAAAATCGGTGGAAAGGAAGAGGGGGTTTAGAAAATGGGAGCAAAAAATCAAAAACCCTAATCTGCAGATGTGTAATGAATGTATCGATACAACATTTAGTATGAATATTGAGAAGCACCTATGCAAGTACATTTTTAGCCCAGACGGTCGATTGGTTTTGGAGGGAAAGTTAAAACTTAATTGATTTATTTGTGGAGGGGATGTACATTGTCGGTGATTCACCGATGACTATTTTTCAATAATATTTCAATATTCAATGGATAAATGTGTATAAAAAAAACCTATATATTATAGCTATAATGCTGTATTGAAAAATTGGTGCGGAGATTTGACACCGAAAGGTAAAAATTAGACAGCCACTGACATGGATGGTGAGGAGGGGAGAGGGCTGTTTTACAGGAAATTCTATTTGAAATTCGCAAATCATTTAATACCAAACCGGAATTTAATTTTTCCCAACTACCTGAATTAAAAAATAAAAAAAAATAAGATTTTCAACTAGATCGGTCAAATGGAAAAGGGGGCGGGATCAGAGGGAGGTTGATTCCAAAAATGTAATATCAGTTGATGAAATGAATATATCGACACGAAATTTAATATGTGGATTCAGAACCCCTGGGTAGTTTACCTATCAAATTTCAGCCAAATTGGTCAATGGGAAGAAGAAAGATAATTCAAAAATCCTGATAACTGCCGATGAAATGATTTACCGACACGAAATTTTATAGGTGGATTCAGAAGCCGCTGATTAGAAAACCAATTGAATTGAAGCCAAATCGATGAAAAGGAAGGGGATGCGAAATGCTAATTAACTCTCTGAAATGAACGAATGTGAAAACGAATGTGATGAAATGAAAGTTCTAACTTAATACAGAAAGGAAATATTAGTTAGCCTTGACATTGTGTATTTTGATATAAACTTTGAACCACCATGAAAACATCTAGACACAAAGTCAATCATGTGACATATATCTGCTGAGAGTTGAACCATATATTCAACTCCAATACTTCCTCCCTCTTAATAACACAACGCAATTCCCTGGACTACAGCCACAGCCGCTGGGATGGCCGCCGATCCCGGTCCGGGTAGCGTCTGAGCCACTGCATGTCGCACTTCTGGTCCACAGCTGCTCCAGACCCTGACTTCTCTGTTCCTCCAGGTCCTGGATCCACTACTGCGCCCGCTGACTGGCGCGGGAACTCTCAACTACTCAATTCCGGTTCTGGTGGGCATCCCACAGTTCCCCAGTCATTCTGCCTCTCCTGCACAGGTCACCGGGCCGCACTACGAAGGCCACGTTGCTATTTTGCTGTACAACCGTTCCTTCCTCGCACCTTTCTCGTTCACCTCGCTTGCACTTGACTCACACCAGGTCGCCACCAGTAAAACTGTATCGTTCTAGAAATTTGTAGTGTGAAAACCAATTTATATTCTTACTGGGCTGATGAAACAATCACTCCAGTGGAGAGAGACTTATAGGAAGACGAAAACCATAAGATATTCCTAGCCTAGGAAGCAGAGGTTTGCTGAGTTAGGAGGCACTGGAAAAGTAGGGATTTAAATGAAAGAAGAGTTGGAGCATGGCAAACCTGAAGAGAGAGAGTTCCAGAGGGAGTTAGTCGGGATAAGGAAGGAGTTGTGGTAGGTTGTTGTCTTGTGGCAGGGGAGATAAATATTGGAGGAACGGAATCTTGTGACTTTCTGGTGTATATGGAATTTATATATATATATTGTATATTTTGAAATGAGAAGAGAGTCGACTCTGGACGAACTCTGCTATAGGCTGGATCAGGTGTGCTCCAATAACCAAGCCGAGCAGCTGGCTATACTGAAGGCAGTGGACATGAGGCGGGACCTGGAGTAAGCACAGTGGTAGATTGGACGGATAGGCAGGTAAGCATAGAGAGCTCGAGGAACCACAAGAACCACTTGGCACTAATGGAAGATATAAGGGTTCGGGTCGGGGCTCTTCAAACAGAAGGCTGGACAATACATTCAGTTGGGTTAGGGCGCATGATGGCGATACCGGTAACGAACGTGCGAACTGTCCGGCAAAAGAGGCGGCACACGACGTAGATCTTCTTCTGGACTACGCAAAATACCCGAAAACACTGATAACGGTGAAGACGAGATGTACGTTCATCCTGAAATGGAAGGAGCAATGGGGGCGGACGAATAAAGGTGCGGTTACAAGGAGCTTCTTCCCGACTGTAGAGGACAGGTTGGCGATGAAGATCGACAAACCGTTCCCAGCCAAGATCTTGAGTGGACACAGCGAGATGAGGCACTACCTCCACAGGTTCAAGATCCTCGATTCGCCTCTCTGCCTCTGCGGCACCCAGGAGCAGACAGTCCATCATTTAATCTACAACTGTGAACTACTGGAGCGTGTAAGAAGTTCCCCCGTGAGATTTGTGGTGGTCAATGGTGATAGTTGGCCGTTGTCAACAATTATTTTAGTGCTATAGTCTTATAAAGAATTTTTGAACTTTGTACAAGAAATTAATTTTTATGAACTATAACTTTATTGTCTATTTAAATTATTGTATGTAAAATTCAAAATTAAGTTATGTTAAAGCATGTAATCTACATATGGCGCATGCAGTTAAATATATTCCCTTCTAGTAGGGATACTACTGAATGGAAACCGGGGAAAAAAAAAAACTATACGTTTTCTTTTGAATATTTACAATCGATTAATACACCATAAATAAATTTGGTGTATTAATATATAAATAATAAAAAATTGATATGTTGTTAACATTGCCCTTAACCATAGCCCATGGATAGAAAACATGTAGTAGTAATATGGACGAAAGGACACCCTTGGTATGTTTGTGGATGATCTGAAATCACTAATGGATCCGGGGTAAGTTATGACAGAGGGAGTGGAAGTGTCTAGGGAGCTTATGTTCCAACTATACCAAGAAGGGGAGCCATGCCACTGGAATCAGTCCTATAATGTCCACAAGATAATAATAAAATATGTGATGAAAGAGAACTTAGATGGAGATAATAGGAGTATTGGGATGGAGAGGCTTTCCAGGGGTCGTTCAACCCTTGGCACTAAGTACATTGAGGGCGTCCGTAGCTCAGTGGTATGCGTGCTTGCTTACTGAGCTCAAGTTCGCTGGTTCAAAACCTTTAGTTTATTTTATCTCCGAGGTAAAAAAAAAAATCACGCCGTCCTTCAAATGGGGCGTTATGCGATGGTCCCGAACTTGTATGATGTCAGTTACTCGTTAAAGACCCCTACCCTACGTGAATAAAAATTTAGGACAGGTAAAATTTAGAACTCCCATAGTAGAGTCGGGCTCATTTCCACCAAAGTGACGAAAGAGCGCTCGTTATTAGGCGATATGATCTAACACACACATACATACAAACACATATGAAAGACATAATAATTATTATAAAAATGAATATAAAATTCCTCATATTAATAAATATTATTTTTATTAATTTTTTTATATAATTATATTATATTGATACTTCCTAAAGATAAGTCTTTATTCACGATGATATTTCGGGGCGGTTGCACGACTGCATTTTTTATTTATGCAATGCAAAGTGTAAAATTATAATATACATATAATGTAAAAAATTATAAATAATAGCAATATTAAACTATAGTAGAACTTATAGGATATTGGTGGAGGACCTGTGGCAAGAAAATAAAAAATAATGAAAAGTAAGAATTAACGTTTTTATATATTCAACACGACTTTTATATGATGGTTATATATTTTTAAAAACAATAAAACAAAAAAATTATTTTTCCTTTACATAAACATTTTTGATGATTAATTTAATACTACATTATATCGTATTAATTTTTTTTTTTTCATTGTATCTATTGCTTCCAAGAAGTGGGGAAGTTAGTTATTACGACTCATGCCCGGGAATTAACTACGAGGTCATATCGCCTACTACCAGAGCGCTCTTTCGACACTCTGGTGGACATGAGCCCGACTCTACTGTAGGGGTCCTAAATTTTGCCTAACCTAAATTTGTATTCACCTAAAGCAGGGGTTTTTAACGAGTACATGACATCGTACAGGCTCGGGACCATCGCTTAACGTCCCAACCGAAGGATGGCGTGCTTAAGTTAATTTTACTTTCCAGATAAAATAAACTAAGGGCCTCGGCCGGGTTTCGAAACCACGATTTTGAGCTCAGAAGGCAAGCACGCATACTTCTGAGCTACCGGCGCCCTCCAGAGTGGGGAAGTTGATTCCTTTATGTGTTATACTTCTTTCAAGAAGAGAGGAACAATGTGAAGTTATTCAAAATTCTTCTTTATTCCTGGTATTTTTGAGAGAAAAAATATTTTTATTATTTCTAATGACCATAATGTTTCAGATATAAACAGTGCAGGTAATGGCAAGATTTTACGTTTATTAAATATCTCTGCAGCTTGTTATTTCATTAATGTTATTTATAATTCTTAGTGCTTTCTTTTGAAGTCTGAAAATATTAGCACTAGGGCTCCACCCAGTGAATTTAACCGTAAATAATTATAATATGCAAAATATACAGGATATATTGTAATTAACGTTTCCTTTTTTTCAGATTACGAAGTAAGAAACGAACAGAACTCAGTTTTTTACCTACGAATGATGCATGTTCAGCCTATGTTAGTTTCGTATCAATTTGGAGACCCAGAAATGTTGTATTAACTTTAAATTATATGGAAAGAGTTCTAATTGATGGTGAGTTTTCATTTTATAATTTAGAGGTAGTTTTCAAATTAAAAATGGTTATTTTGGACGCATTTAACATTAACTCATTGATTAGCAGCCATTCTTTTAATGTTCCAGGAGCTTTGGAAATGGATTCAATCAACAATGTGAGATTTTTAGCCGTCATAAGAATATTATTATCATTTGGGAAAATGAGTTTACATCAAGCTATGCCGAATGGATGACATCTACAAAGAATTACGAAATAGATTCTCGACCCAGTCCTATCATCGATACACCTACCTAGAGTCAGTGGCTTGGTAAAAATCAGTGGGTTATAGGGCACAGTTCATTTCCTGTATCTCCGGTATTTTCAATTGAGCAATCAGGGTGAAAAATTATAATTTCAAGGTTTGTCAAGACGGATGGAGTCATTTATATTCTTTCAATGACCCAAACCACAAGAAATGTATTCTCAAAGGATCACTGAATTTCGCTGGGTCCAACTGAACAAGGTCGCAATTCATCACTGAGAACCGGCCTCTTCAAGCAGCCTCCGCCTGATAGTTCAGCTCTGTTTCTACATTTCAGTTTCCGACTCTGATCATCCTTCTTGCGTCGGACACATCCCCTTGTTCAGTCACTTACTTCAGTGGCTCTGCAACTCGTCACTGAGAACCGGCCTTCTCCAGCAACCTCCGCTAGATAGTTCTTCTCTGTGTTCCTGCATTTCATTTTCCAACTCTGATTAGCCTTCTTGCGTCGGACATCATCCTCTGACTCAGTCACTTACTTCAGTGGCTCTGCAACTCATCACTGACAACCGGCCTTCTCCAGCAACCTCCGCCAGATAGTTCTGCTCTGTGTTGCTGCATTTCAGTTTCCGACTCTGATCATCCTTCTTGCGTCGGACACATCCCCTTGTTCAGTCACTTACTTCAGTGGCTCTGCAACTCGTCACTGAGAACCGGCCTTCTCCAGCAACCTCCGCTAGGTAGTTCTGCCCTGTGTCGCCGCTCTCGCGTCCGACATACTCCCCAGAACACATTAATAACGGTTTTGTACTAGGCATGTAGAGAATCTGAAGGAATGGAGCAATGAGGCCTGTCGAGCTACAGCCACCTTAACAATAAGTAATATTAGACAGGGATCAGACAAAGGCCTCGCGCCTCTCACAAAGTTTTGACACTTTAGCCTTAATAACCTAACATTAGGCTTGATCCGTTTTGTGGCTGAGATACGGTTCCAGTTAAACTATTGATTTGATATCAGTTGATCGGCTTGTAAGGCTACCAGCCGGCTATCCACAGGTTCTATTCTATTCTAAACAACGATGGGTAATAGGCAGATATATAAATTATAATTCATACTAATGTCGAGAGGATTCGAATCCTTATTTTTTTGGTTGGTAAGCACCATGTCTAGACTTCCAGCTCCCCCACTTCGCTTTGACACCGGCCAACCTAGTTCAATAATTTTCTTATAGAGTATTAGATAGTTCAATAGAAGAGAAAAAACAATTTAGCAAAGAAGTATTTAATTTCTGATATATAATAGTATTTATTATTCATAATTATAATTAATACCACAAAAAATACATTTGAATTTACAGCTACCATTAAATACTTTATTTCTTGTATAGATGTATCGTAAACATTTTTTTTTCTATTTTTTTTTGTAATTAATGAAAAATTATATATCAAAATACTAGATGGCAGTATGAAGGGTTTCGTAGACGAACGTAGCGGAGTGAGTGACCGATTTTGTTTTTAATAATAATAATATTTATTTCCGTTAAACCATAATAAGCACTTCTACTTATTGTTTTTGTACAGATTGTATAGCACTTATACTAATTTTTTTTGTACAGATTGTATTATTTTGTAGATTATTTTATTTTATCTTAATTTGTGTATATTGCCATTGTGTTTATTATTTTGTATTTTTTTTTTCTGTTATTTTTTATTTATTATTTTTTTTTTTTTATACTCACTGTCATCAAATTTACTTATAGTTATATTTTAACTGATTGTAAATATACCAAATAAATAAACCATAATATTTGTAGGAATATTGAGGGTCAGTCAAAGATGAAAAAAAAACACTATTCAGATGCCAACTTTTCGATACATTTTATATCATCATCAGGGCTATGAATAAGCAGGGGTGGGGAGAAGGCATGTACACTGGATGGAGTCTTACATTGCAATGATATGGAGTCTTATCATTGCAATGTAAGACTCCATCCAGTGTACATGCCTTCTTCCCAACCCTGCTTATTCATAGCCCTGATGATGATATAAAATATATCGAAACGTTGGCATCTGAATAGTTTTTTTTTTCCATCTTTGACTGACCCTCAATATTCCTACAATTATAATCTACAGTCGCTAATCAACATCTACCTAAACCATAATATGTTTATAGGATCCGTCATAAGAATGTATACATTAAGATAGCTTATAAATTAGGCACTTATATAAATAGATATTAACTCTTAGAGTCTGACACATATGGATTGGAATTAACAATACTAATAAAAAATGAAATTAAATAAATAAATACTTGAAAATATGAGTACAAAAATAATAATAATATTATGTAGATAAATAGAGTATATATATTTTTTAATTTGATTAAAATAAAGATAATCATTTTTCATAACCTTTCCGAAAGTGTCTTTTTCACGACGACATTTCGAGACGTGATGTCCCTTCCTCAGGTCACAATGTGCAAAGTATAGAAAGAGAAAGAAAACAAAATAACAAGATTACTTACTTTATTGTAAGGTAAGGAGATATTTATGTATCTAATTATAATAGTGTACAAAATTAGTTTTGTTTATTATTATTATTAACCTGAATTGATTTTAATGATAATAATAAAAGGAAGGATGAGCAGTAAAGTAATTGTATCATAATATAATTTTCAGATGTATATGAAGTTGATAATGTCTGCAATGGACGAAATATTGTTCTACAATTGGTGAAAATAAAAATTAATGAAAAAGATGAAATATTTTGAGACTAAAAAAGCTTTTAATATTATTTGATATAATACCTTCAATAATTTGAAAATACATGTCTCTTGAATCGGAAACCTATTTGCGATCTTTATCAAAGATTACTTACGATGCATTGTAATAAATTGATATTTTCCCCTCGATACCATCTTGCCTATAGAAACGAAGACTAAAAATATTATATTTTATCGAGGGCAGAGGTCGGGTGAACTCAAAATATAACTTTATCCATCCCAAGAGAAGCTTTTTAAAAATTCAAAAAGATGATTATGTCGTCGATCAGAAGGGAAACGAACAAAGACCCCTAATGCCTGTTTAATACCAGCTCGAATATTCCATAAAGTTGTGGAGGCTGCTTGGTGAAGGGGGCGGAAGAAGTATCAACTATGCAAAATCAATTGCGGCAGGAGTCTTTTCGGCTGAGAGATCTACTTTTTTTTTTTTTTTTTTTTTTTTTTTTTTTTAATATATGGACTATTTATAACAAAGGACAGAGTGTAAAGTATAAGAAAAAAATGGCTCAGTTTACGGGTTAGTTAGCATTTTTCAGAGGAGCATATTGCACCAAAACCTGCATAATTTATCAATAATTTTTTATCATGGGGTATTTCACCGTGTGATAGGCTGAAGGAAGGATGCATTTATTCATAGTACTTCCCAAGGATCGCATAAAATATTAACATTGGATAGTGAGGTTGTCCCCCTCAACCTTCCGTATTAGCTTCCCCTTCTTGCAGGCCCATTCAATTTCACAATGTGTCCTTCTTTTGGAATTTTCAAGTGTCTCAGAATTAAGTATTAAATATTTCTTGGAGGGGTTATATTCATGAGCATTGATCTTAAGGTCGAAAGGTCTTCAATTTTTTTTTTTTTTTCTTGACTTCTTTTGAAAATTGAGTCGTCAGGATCTTCTTTTGTAAGAACTAGAGATAATCATAGAAATAGAATCATCAATGTTTGCCAACCGAGGTGAAAGGAAATTATACAATCTGTCAGAAATTCGATGTTGGGTTATTATTTGAAATATTTTTCGTTCTCTCTCCAAAACCAATCGACAGTTTGAGCTAAAAATCGATAGTTGACATACATAAGGCTTCTGAATCATACTAAATGTTGTGTTGATATATTCAACGCATCGGCATTTATTAAGGTTTCTGAGTCGAGGTGCCGTCCTTATGCGGTTTTGAATTTAAATATGAAATTTCATGTCAATACATTCACTACATCGGCAGTTAAATCACCCAGTGGTGACACTCCCTAGTCACTGTTTTTCTCTCATTTGTAGATAATCACTGTCACTGCTCAGGAGGTCTCTAGACCATTGACGTGTAGCCATCGTTGGGGAAGTATGGCACAGACTAGAGGATTATTGTGGGAACTAAAAAGGGAAAATAATTTTTTATATTTGGATTTAGCGACTTCAGTGATGAAAGGTACGTTAAGATCAGTGTGAAGAGTTTTGTTGGAGACGTAGTAAGGAGCATTGGCTATTGTATGAAGGATTTTGGATTGAAGGGATTGGATGCGCTGGAGATTGGAAGCCTTGGCAGAACCCCAGAGTTCAAGTCCGTAGGTCCACATAGGTTAGAGTACCGCGTTGTATATAAGTCGTTTTGTTTTCAAAGTTAGTTTGGATCTTTTGTCTAGTAGTCTTAGTAAAGGTGTATAACGACTGTTCATGTCTTGTCTTTTCAGTCTCGTATGAGGATTCCAAGTTAGCCGTTTGTCGATTATGAGGCCTAGATAGCGGACTTCGTTTTTTAAAGGGATGTGATTTTTGTTGAGGTACACTGGAGGGCAGGTACATCGGCAGTTATTGGGATTTATAAGTTGAGCCCCACCTCTGATCCCCTCTTCCCTTAGGCCAACTATTCGGAAAATTGATAGATATCGTTCTTATGGAATTTTGAATTTACATACGAAATTTTGTTTCACTGCATACATTCATTTCAACGGCACTTATTAAAGTTTTTGTGTTAACTCCACCTCCCTTAATGCCACCTCTCATTGGTCGATTTGGATGAAAAGAATAATTCTGGATACACATATATATATTTTCGTGTTGATAATGTGTTAATAGACACACACCCACAATTTTTTTTTTATTTTTCATTTTTGAAAAGAGAGACTCACCTACACCGTTCTCCCAGTTGTGACTCCAGATGGTGGACAGGAATAACTCGTCTGTCCCCATCCATGATATTTTAAATTGTTAATGTTTTAGATTGTTATTTATTTTTTTTAAATTATATTATTTAGTTTCATTCAAAAAAAAATTATTTTTTTATCAGGTATGTTTAATCAAAAATTGTGTTTTCAATTTAATTATTTATCTTTGCTCATTTATATTACATATTATATTAAGGATGGTTTCTTTTGTAGACTGCCTGATGATAAGGAAAACCTCGAAAGCCGGCTAGCTACCACTACCAATAAAAATCTGTGAGAGGTCAGACTATATTTTATTTGACAGCCTGTGAAATAATCACTTCTCACTACATCAGCCATCTTCATATTAAAGATGTCGTCTCATATGAATCGTAAATATGCGCGGAATTATAGAAAACGCAAATCAGAGGAAAGCTTGCATCAAAAAGAATTTAAAAAACCTAAAAAGTCTAGTGCCGAGCAAATGCAAGAGCTACGGCAGCATCGAAAAGAAAATGAAAATTGATTGTATCCCGACGTTTTCACGGAAAATCTACGCCGTGGACCTTGACTACGCCTTAATGTTTTTTTAACAATTTTTTAAGGAATTGGAAAAAAGTTTGAAAAACTTTTAATTCCTGTGAAAACTCAACACAAATTTCCGACCGATTGTATAACTTAGCTGGGGAAATAATATCTTAAAAGAACGAAAAATTGTTATTGCTAGAATTTCCTTGATGTGATTCGACGACGTAACAAAGAGGTTGGTGATTGAAAATGTAGCTACAAAATCAAGTTATGGAGTTTCATTCAGTCTGAAAATGAAGAATGGTAAGATTCTTTCCCATCCCTCGTCTTGAGAAAGTTTGGAAAATCATTTTATTTCTTGGGGCGCTTCAATAATCACATAATCTGGTTAGGTAAATCACAAGAAGGAGGGGGAGCTCAGATATGTTGCTCTTCCTAACTTTTAATTGGATATCAACCAACTCTCCAACAATTTTATTTTATTTATTTTTTTTCAAAATTCCAATCATCCTCTCGCTCATTCCTACATAACAAATTGGCTACATACAAGTTTCCCCATCAATTACCTGAGCTACAATACCAAAACCTGCTCTCACTTGTCAAATTATGATCATGAGTATAGCCAGGGGGGTAGGAGTTTGAGGGGGGGGGGCTAAAGTTTGGGAAGAAGAAAAAATTAAATAATGAAAATCATAAAGTAAAGAAAGAAAGCAATTTATTTAAACCGGCACTCAAGTGCCTTACACAAAATGAAATACAATGAAAAATATAAAAAATAACAATAAAATTATAATAATAATAGTTTATAGGGCCGAAATGTCTTGTTGGAGTCCAGTCCATATCCAATGTCTTATGGACGGCCTCAGAGCTGTGAAGCAGGATCTGGAGGAAGGTCTCAGAGTTCACAGGATGGTGTCCATGGGGGCTAGGTCCTGTTCTTTATGAATTATTCTGCCTCTCACGAGCTTAGTCGCAGTCGGGGATGTGCGCTGAGCTGTCCAATGTCTTGTGAACGGCTCCAGGGCTGTGAGGCAGGTTCTAAAGGAACGTCTGATTTTGTTTAAAATTCATAGCTTTCGCCTTTATAGAGCTTTGAATCTACATATAAAATTTTGTTTCAATATATTCATTGCAACGGTAGTTATTACAGTTTTTGTGTTAAGCCTTTCCCCTTATCCACCCTTCCATTTGGCGGATTTGGCTTAGAATCAGTAGGTATCGTTATATATGAGTCTGAAATGCATTTATAAAATTTCGAGTTGATACATTCATTCTATCTGGGGTTATCCCAACAGACAGACAAAATATTGTTTTTTGTTCATTATCATGAAATTCTGGTAAAAATTCAACATAAAATTTCTGTGAGAACCGTGGATTCAAGGCAGTAGCCTACAGCGACGATCTCGTGGTCACGGTGCCCGTAGATAGTCGCGCTGCTCTCACCTAACGCGCAGAGACCGCCATTGAGCATATCGACGGCTGATGCTGCGCCAACAAACTCGCCCTCTCACTAGGCGAGATGTTGGTTTTGCTAATGAGGACTGACGCCCGGTATCCTCTGGTTATAAGATATCATGGGCTACGCGTTGAGTGCCATTAAAGAAAAGACTATAGCCACTTTCAACGCTTTGATCCGCCTAGCCCGCTCAATGGGGCCTCGGCTACTCCCCGTGTAGAGCGATCCACATCGGGATGTTCGAGGCCTTTGGCCGCAGGATAGTGGCATCGCCCCACGAAACTGCAACGAGTTATCCTTGTCCAGGCACAGATAACAGCCTTGTTAAGGGTCACACGACGGGGGAGCCCCGCCCATTGACTTAATCTTGGACGGCGCCGTTGCCTCCTACTGCCCATTAGAACAGATACCGACGAGCCGTTGCGACTAGCCCTGGAGGAGGAACTACACAGACAGTCCAGACCAGAGCGTTGCAAGGACATAGTGCAAGACTGGATAGTAGAGAAATGGCAGCTGAGATAGTCACGATCTTCAGTCGTCCACCTGGAACTGAACCCTCGGAAGCTGATGAGTGAGACTGATTTCCCTTTCAGCCGATTTGTCGCCTCCTGGATAAGAATGCAGTATAACCTAGCTCCGGGGGTGACCGCCGAGTGCTCTAACTTGGCCCACCTGAGACTACCCCCGGCGCAACTCAGCCATACAAACATAGATGCGCTGGTCACGGCAATAAGGTAGGATGGAGGACCCAACCTATCGCTCCAGCGAGTGGCGGAGTCCTACAACCGGCCGTAGCATAATCAATAAAAACTAAAACAGAATAAAGACATATTTCCATTCTATGCTGCGGACGGGTGGTGTGAAGCACTACAGGCGTCTGGTACACCCGAAAAAAAAAATCAAATTTCTGATCGATTACATAACTTTTCATATACTTCCTATAACTGAAGAAGTAAAATAAAATAAAAAATAAATGAGTAAAATTATTAAAATGTTTGGGAGTTGTGAATATTATGGTTCTCAAGTTCTCATTTAATCCTGTTGGGTTAAGGTTTTTACTAGACAGAATGTTTGCATGTTGTGAAAACAAGGAGGTGTGATCAGTATGCATATTCATGCAGGCACTAGTAGGGGAAGGTATGTCGCGGGATAAATATTGAACAAGATTGGTGAGAGGAGGGAGGAGTGAGCCTTGCTCTACCCCTGCGTTTATTGCCCCCGTGGATGAGAATTTGTTATTGTTTCATACTGAAAATATTCTATCGTTCCAGAGAGAGACTAGAATATTAAACAGATATTCTGCATTTTCATTTTTCTTGTTTTAAGACGTCCAACCCCCCCCCCCCCCCCCCCTATCGCGTATTTGCAGCGGAAGCGAATATTTCGCTTCGCTAAATGGACGCCGACTCAATCCACATGAGTAGGGTAAATAGGCCGATCCTGGGCCAGGACGGAGGCTGTGGCAACCTCCCCGAGTGGTTATCCGTGTCAGGTTACCCTAACCCATCCTTAACCACATTTTAGAGGCAAAGCGAAAACTTAATTGATTTATTCACCGACGATAATGTGATATTTCATGACAATACATTCATTACAACGGCAGTTATTAGAGTATTTGAGTTAAACATCTCCCCTAATCCCCCCTTTTCTTAGCCCGATTTGGCTGAAAATCGATAGATGTTGTACTTATAAGATTTTGGTCACACATATAAAATTTCTTGTCGAGACATTTATTCTATCGGCAATTATTAGAGTTTAAAAATTTTTTTTTTGACGCCACATAGCCTATTATTCAATTGGGGTCAAAAGGATGCTACATGTGGAGTATCATGAAGATCCGTCCAGCGGTTTGGGCGAGATGCTGGAACAAACCCACAAACAAACCCGTTTCAGGTTTATTAATATAGAAGGTTATGAAAGTCGGTCGAAGAGAACGGGAAGATAAGAGAGGGCTCAATTCAAAAATCCCAATAACTGCCGATGTAATGAATATATCAACATCAAATTTCGTATTTAAAATTAAAGTCCACTGAGGACATAACCTGTCAAATTTCAGCGATATCGTCTGAGGGGAGTGGGGAGCTCCGGGGAGGGGGCTCAATTCAAAAATCCCAATATATGGGGTAGTGCGGATTAAATTGAACGTAAACTGATTTGCATTGGATTGAAGATCTCGAAAAATTTAAGTGTGACTGGGCTGTAGAAATAAGGTAGTTGTCTCTACCTCTTCGAATATTTCGAATTGTCCTAGGAATGGTGTTATTGAAGGAGACGTTTAAAAATGTTTAGTCTCTTTCAAACCTGGTATTATATATGTACATATATATTCTGCAGAGGATGTTTCCATTGTAATCACTCCTGAGACCATTCAAAACAGGCACCGATCAATGTATCAACTTTCCTGAGATCTAATGAAGCTATTATCATCAGGACTACTAATGAGAAATCTTTAGCAGATGGGAGCTGTACCTGAGAGCTCAGCCCTCACAAGAACCAAATCTTGGAGCAAAAAATTACATTTACTTCATGTCTATTATCATTTTCTTGCGTCTTTGATTTGCATTCTATTCCTTAATTTACCATGAGCCTAAGAACGTCCCGAAATATAGTCGTGAAAGAAGACACTTTTAGAAATATAAAAATATTAAATCAAAATTTAAAATATAACTAAAACTCTATCTATTATATTTACTAATATTATTATATTTATATTAATTTTTTTTATATATCTCATTTCTAAGCTCTCTTGAGGTATACATTTGCATGACGTATCCTATTGTTATGGTTTAATAGATTTATATTTATATTATGGTCGTATAGAGGAGCCAAGCCTACGTAAGTCAAACTGGGCTATGTGCTTCCCCAGCAGTTATTTACAGATAATAAAGTCATTTTCTCAGAGATCGATGCGAATTCGATAAGCTGGGTGCTGAAGGTACGAGGTGAACTTCCTTATTTAAATAAGTATTCTTATACTAAGGAAATCAAACTTTGCTCCATGTGTAATAACAAGCAAGATGAAGATGTGTTTCACTTTATTGCTGTATGCCCGCCCCATCTTAAAAGAATTTCGTTTTATTTATTTTAGTAAAGCAGAGTTAAGCTATGTTCAGTTTATTGAATATGTAAATGGACGAAATTACGAAATTAAAACCATCGCGCTCTCGACGTATAAAAATGGAATTAATTTTTATTATCTGCGCTCTGGCCATAGATGGCCGAATATGTAAATGGACGAAATTACAAAAGTTTAATTAACTATTGCAAAGCCGCCTGGAATTATAGATTTCAGAATTTAATTATTAATAATATATAAACAGGAAGATGTTTTTTATTTTTTATTAGTTTTTTTTAAAGGATCATTTGAGTTAATTTTGTAAATTACTGCATTTGTATTTGAATTATTTAATTTTTATTTTGTCACTTTTATATATGTGTATTATCGAGTAGAAATAGAAGAGATAACCCCTCAGACGGCCAATTTGACCATAAGTATTGTCTGTCAATATTATTATTATTATTAATGTAGATGTTGATTAGCGACTGTAGATTCTAATTGTAGGAATATTGAGGGTCAGTCAAAGATGGAAGAAAACACTATTGAAATGCCAACGTTTCGATATATTTTATATCATCATCAGGGCCTACAAACATGGGGGGGAAATCAAAATTAGAATCACAAATAAACAAAAATTTGTTGATAAACATTACTGAACGTTAAAATAGACATTGTAACAAGTTAAAAATTGAAACTGACTTACTAGGAATACATTACTAAACATAAACATAATAGGTTTTTTGGTCAAGCAGCTTTTTATTTTTTACTCCCAATTTTTATTTATACAATTCTTTTATTACATCGTCAAACGTTTCGGGACCAATCTTCCCATCATCAGTGAAATTTCACATTTCATTAAACTGAATATTCTATCTTCTTCTTGGATGTCGCTGCCGTCCATCTTTAAGAATATTCATTTAGAATATTCAGATTAATGAAATGTGAAATTTCACTGATGATGGGAAGATTGGTCCCGAAACGTTTGACGATGTAATAAAAGAATTTTATAAATAAAAATGGGGAGTAAAAAATAAAAAGCTGCTTGACCAAAAAACCTATTATGTTTATGTTTAGTAATGTATTCCTAGTAAGTCAGTTTCAATTTTTAACTGTCAAGCAGCTTTTTATTTTTTACTCCCCATTTTTATTATATATTATATGCTCCAATGTTTATTATATATTATATGCTCCTTACACAATATTAAACATAAACATTAATAATGGATTATTATTAATGTACATCTGTAAAAAGAAAAAGAAATAAAGACGTTTATTATTATTATACTTCCCCAGCACAAATTAATTGTTTACGTTTTCGCTGAAGTGATGGGCTAAAACTCAATATTTGACCTATGTAGTGGCTTTTGAATCCTCAAACTAAATTTTGTGTCGATACATTCACTAAATCGGTTGTTATTTGGGTATTTGAATCAAGGCTCCCATCTCTGATCTTCCCTTCTTTTCAACCGATTTTGCTGAAAAATTATAGTTGTCATCCTTATGGGATTCAGGTCAAACATATAAAATTTCGTGTCAATACATTCAATAAAACGAGAGTGAGTTTTTTTTTTTTTTGGAATCAGGAGGTCGGAAAATATGAAATTCGTTGAAAACTTAGGATCGAATTTCTGACCGATTACATAACTTCCCCTATACTTGGTACCTATATAAAAATGGAGGCTAAGAAAAAGTTGGAGACATATATTTTTTGTATAGTTTATTGTTTATGGTGACAAACATTATGTTAAAATGGGAGCCACCCACACTTTTGAAGAAAGACACCAGTCATGTCTCGAGTGTGTCTCCTGATTAAGATGTCAGTCCTAGGGGCAGTCCAAACAAAAACAGTGTCAACTCAACTGTCCATAGGTAAACTGCATATAATGTTATGGGGTTTTGTTTCCTTTGTTTGTTTGTTTGTTTGTTTGTTTGTGAAGGACCTTAAGGAGTTTTGGGATAATCGCCACACATGACTAGACATCTTTTCAGTTGTGGGACCACATAACCTGATCAAGGGCCATAGGCGCCAATTTTGAGTGGACCAAGAACTCTCAAAGAAAGTATCTCAAAAAGAAAATATATACAGTAGAACCTCGATTAACCGTGCTGTATGCATAGGTTCCTAGAAACTTAGAAACAGAGACCCTCAGCTAGATACTTCCGATAAAAAAAATGCAGCTGCACCTTCAATAAAATGTTCTAGGAATGATTTGATATGAATTTTTCATGTAGTCTGCCCACATGAAAATTGTTACTTCCATCACGTCATGAATTTGAGAAAAATTAGAACTGAAGTAAGGAAAATCATTTCAAACCGCAAAAAAACAAAGAAGGATTACTTCAAGCCCTGATAACGTTATGTATTAACCGTGGTTTTCATTTACCCGTGTGACCTCTCCCCCCCATTACCCCGGATAATCGAGGTTCTACTGTATATATATATAATTTTTATACCTTTTAATAAAAATCTACCGATAATAAAAATATATTTTAAAATGCGTTTATATGCGTTACATAGAAATATTTCCTAGAGAAATTTATTTTATATTATTTGGGTCTACAACTTTGGTCGGATTGGACCTATCTCAGATCTGACACTAGAGATTGGAAATTTAATTGGAAACAATTTGGCAAATAACAATTTTCCGATAGGATTAACCACTTTCGCCTAAATCGAGCAAATATCTAAAATAATCTATTTCAGTTATCGACATGTGTCTCGCACTAGCGAAAAAATCTTATTTGGAATAAAATGTACCTGTCAGTTTTCTCTACTACGTTTATTTGAAAAGTTTTTTTGATTAGATCATCTGAATATAAACGGTATCGAACTAAAGTGATCTCGATACTCGTCCGATTTCTTTACATCATCATTTCAAATTTCAAGTTCATAGCTACCATCGTTTACGAGTTAGAGCTCTCACTAAGTTCCAATCCACGCACAATAGAGGGAGACGAACAGACAAACATCGTCGCGAAAAATGGTCAAAACATATTCAGCGGAAATTCCATTGAAAGCTCGATCTCGGATTTTCACACGATTACAATACTTCCTTATTTATAATTTTTTATAAGAAAATAAAAATGATGTTTTTATGCATATTTGAGGAGCAAACATTCAAACCATGTTTTCTCCTTCGGATACAATTTTTCAGGAAACACAAAAAACGAATAAAAGAAGAAATAACTTGTTTTAGACGCTAATTATTGTATGTTTAGTTGTATTACTGGTTTCTAGGAAGATTTGTAGGCGTACTTTACCTAATGAACTTGAAATTAATTAGAAAAAAGCATTTGAAATTTGGAGAAATCATGTTTTGACAGAACTCACTAATATTATTTACCATCTATTATTTCTTCCATTCCTAAATTAATAACTAATAAAAACTTAGGTAAAAGCACACCACTCTAAAATAAACAAACCAACATAGCACCAAACAAACAATAACATAACCTCTGAAACACTAGAAACATCAGGTAAAAACTGGGTCACGTGGCCAGTCACTGTTTGACTGAAAACTGGCTCTGGAGGAAACACTTTTGGAATGAAACCTGAATTTTCAAAATAGGTTTATAACCGGATAAAACTTGTTTTTGTTGAAAATAGTAGTATATTTTTGCACCATTTAATGTTGAGTTCAAAGAAAAATCACTAACTCATTTTTTTTCTTTTTTGGAGAAAACACGGTTTGTATGTTTGCTCTTCATTTAAATTGAAAAATATATTATATCTATATTTTAGAGTCTGACACACATGTGATTAGAATTACCTAACAATATTACTAAAAATACTTGAAAATATGAGTAAAAAAATAATAATATTAATAAATACAATAGATAATTTTTATAACTTAATTAAAATTAAGATAATAATTTTTATAATTTTTCAGGAAGTGTCTTTTACACGATGCAATTTTGGGACTTTCTTACGTCCCTCCCTCAGGTTACAATGTGCGAAATATAGAAAAGAGAAAGAAAACAAGATAATAATAACAGTTATTTAAAACATATATATAAATAAAATAAAAATAAATAAAATGATAATGAAAATACATAAAAGAAAAAAACAAGAGAAATAAAATAAAATAGTACATAAGTATTAAAAAATAATGATTAAAACGTAGATTCTCTAACAAAAAACAAAAACTATATACCAAATAATATTTTTGAATATGAAACACGATTTTTTTATTATGGTTAATTTATTATTTTTGAACAATGAGAAAAAAAATCGAGTTCCGAATAGAGGGTTTCCTCTGACTTAATCATTTTTAGTTGAAGTTCAAATTTTGTTATTGTTTCTATTGTCTTCAAGAAGTGTTATTGTTTTTTTATTTTTTCATAGGATTTCGACTCTTACAATAATTTAATTACTGGCAATAGTTGGAATGAAAATATTTACAGTAGCATGCTCAATACGAGACGAGAATACTGAAGCGGAAGACATCTGGAAAGCATACGGTGTTGGGAAGAGGTGATAATACTTAAACGTATCTTCTTAATGTTCTTGTCTTAGAAGACGGGTCCTTGAGTCCTCCTGGAAGGTTGAAGAGCAATGTCCACAATTAGCCTACCTCGTTCACAGGGTTCTCTATCAGATATGGATAAATTCATTCAAATGCTAATCCCCGGAGGCGATTACCATATCGATTTTTCTCAATGCTCCTTGCCCGATCCCAGCAACTGTCACAATGCAAATTACTTCTGGGCCATCGCTTAGAGGAGGCCCCCTCATTTCCATTCCGAGTCTCTTCGGCCCCGGGGGAAAACCCGTCCTGGAATAATCCACCCGTCAGACAATCTTCTCCCTTTTCCAGGCTTCACCACCCGCCGCCTCGCTCCCTTCTTACCAAGCCTCAAGTCCGACTTCGCCTGTCCATTCCTTCTATCCTGATACGTTTCCCCCCCTCGAAATCTTTGTTCAAAATGGATTCCTTTCTCTTGCCATCAAGCTAATCATCAGTTGACGTTCTTTGTTGTCTACGGCTTCTGTTGATGATAGTTATACTGCGTGGGATGGCGTGCGCACTGGTAGCTCTACCCTGGTATATGGGGTTTTTAACGAGAATCTGACATCGCACAGATTCGCAATTCACCGAAGGACGGTTTGCTCAAGGTTTTCTTACCTCCAAAATATAAAAAAAATCTCAACATCCCTTACGTCCAAGATTTAATCCAGACCCATTTCAAAAAATCCCATACAAACCTCAGCAACCATCCATAATCCTTCCAAACAACGCCTATCCTCTTTTAACAAACATTCTTAGGGAGTGTCAGCACTAGCACGCTTCTCCCATCTGATGTATTCTAGTTTTTATTTATTGTATATACATAGTCCTCATTATATAGTACATAGTCCTTACTTATTGTATATAGTACTATATTCTACTTAGCAAAAATAAATACAGAAAAACAATGATTACACTTACACTAATTTTCTACGTTCTTTAAAAGTATATAACATTTAATTCCTTTCTCCTTTCCTTTTTCTATAATTATAAAATATGTTTTGTGAAATATTGTGTGAATGAATGTATCGACACTAGATTTTATATGTGTATTCAGAACTCTCCAAGGACGATTTTCAATGGACTTTCATGTTTTCTGACCTCTAGATTCCAATATAAAAAACGATAACTCTCGATAAAATAAATGTATCGCCATGAAATTTTTTATATGTGTGACCGCAACTAGTCTATGAAGACAACACCTATTGATTTTTCGCCAAATCGGCCAAAGAGAAGGAGGGATGTTGTGAGAGGCTTAACACAAAAACTCAATAACTGCAGATGTAATGTATCGAGCTTGTCCACTTTTTCTCAATGATATTTCGAGTCGATTTTTCATTTAATTTTTTTACATTTTTTAAAATAATATAATAACATTTAATTAATTTCTCCTTTCCTTTTTCTGTAATTAGAGTTTAATATGTTTTGTGTGTGACGGCCGCCAAACACAAAAGCCGACTATTGCTTCAGTCAGACTCCGTCACTGCAACATGTGTGCGTGTGAACACGATAACTCAACATAGAATGAATGTATCGATACCAGATTTTATATATGTATTTAAAACTTTCCAAGGACATGATGTGAACTTTTCAATGGTATTTCAAGTTTTGAACTGCCGATGTAATGAATGTATCTAGCTCTCCACTTTTTCTCAATGATATTTCGAGTCGATTTTTCAATTAATTTTTTTACATTCATTAAAATAATATAATAACATTCAATTAATTTCTCCTTCACTTTTTCTGTAATTAGAAACACCGCCAAACACAAAAGCCGGCTTGGTCTTCAGTCAGACTCCGTCACTGCTACTTTTGTCGCTTGTGACTTTAATCAATCTTTTGCCAAAACAAGTTCGTTGTTACTCTTCTATATTTGTTAAAATTTTATTTTTCCAGCTAAACGAAGTATAGGAAAAGTTATATAATCGATCAAAACTTCGAAGTTGAGTTTTCAATGGAATTTCATGCTCTCCGACCCCTAAATGCATGTGATTTAATATTTTTATTTCAAAACATTGCAATATATATTTTTTTTTTTTACAAAAACAACAAGCATGAAATAAATTTAAAATCGTCGTTGATGAATCACTTTCCTCAGCAAGAATTACGCAATTGCAGATGCCTTATGGGGTTTTGAATCTAAATATAATGTTTCACGTCGATACATTCACTAAGGCAGTTATTGAGTTGTGCCCCCTTTGACTCTCCCTCCTCTTCGGCTAATTCCTGATTCCGCTGAAAATTTATAGGTGTCGTCCTTGGGAAGTTCTTAATACACATATGACCTTAAAGGTCACTTGATTGTACGTTATTGTTTTATTTATTCATTTTTTTATTAATTTATAATTTTTTATCAATTTAGACTTTTTCATATATTCATTTATAATTGATTAATATATATATTTATATATTGTTATAGTTACATTGTTTTCTTTCTTTTCTATATCTCGCACATTGGGACCTGAGGAAGGGACGTCCCAAAGCATCGTTGGCATAAAGACACTTCCGAAGAGTTTTTTGAAAAATAGTTAACTTAATTTTTATTAAATTGAAAAATGTGTCTACTTATTATAAACGTATCATGTATTAATTTTGTTTATGTACTCATATATTTTTAAGTATTTATTTGTTCAGTTTTTATTAATTTCATTTTACTTTTTTTTAATAGTTTTGTTATTACTACTAATCATAGATGTATTAGATTCAAGTAGTTATAAATCTAATTTATAAACTATCTTAATGTATAAATTCTTTTGACGTATCCTATTACCATGTATTGCTTTAACGGAAATAAAATGTATTATTATTATAAAATGTCATTTCGATACATTCATTCATACATACCGAATTGTTTTTATTTTTGGAATCAGGAAATCGAAAACATTAAATGATTTCATAACTTCCTCTATACATCTAGCTGGGAAAGTAATAATAATAATATTGACAGACAATACTCATGGTCAAATTGACCGTCTGAGGGGTTACCTCTTCTATTTCTACTCGATAATACACATATATAAAAGTGACAAAATAAAAATAAAATAATTCAAATTCAAATGCAGTAATTTACAAAATTAACTCAAATGATCCTTTAAAAAAAACTAATAAAAAATAAAAAACATCTTCCTGTTTATATATTATTAATAATTAAATTTTGAAACTAGTTCAAATCTATAATTTCAGACGGCTTTGCAATAGTTAATTAAACTTTTGTAATTTCGTCTATTTACATATTCGACCATCTACGGCCAGAGCGCAGATAATAAAAATTAATCCCATTTTTATACGTCGAGAGCGCGAAGCCTCTATACGTCGAGAGCGCAATGATTTTAATTAATTTTTTTTATTTTAAAGTTGCCCGCCCCAAAGGCCGCCACTGCAAAGGCCTACTGATTACACGTTGCTGATGTGGAAGGTTTTCAAAGGCTCCGCTACCATCAAATCGAATCACAAATAAATATGAGGAGTGCAAATATACTCAGTCCTATAGTGAATATGTCCAGTATTCGGAAAAAACTCGACTATATTTTCAATGCATCAAAATATTATAAAAAATAAAATTATAATAAAAAAAAAAAAGAAGCAAATACCTGACATATAAAATCATTGCGCTCTCGCCGGCCAACGGCTTTGTTTGAAGTCCTGTGATAAATAATTAATTAATTTGCGCTCTCGTCGTATAGTGACCCTCATAATAAAAATCAGCTTTGCGCTCTCGCCGGCCAACCCCACATATTCAATAGCTTTACTAAAACTCTGCTTTACTACAATAGATAAAACAAAATTCTTTTATGCCCCCTCTACACTGTGGGCCAAGGTAGGCCAATGCATTGGCCACCAATATTGGCGTAATGGCGGCGCTGGCCTGAACCTTGGCTCCACATACTGGGCCAGTATCATGGCCAAACATTGGACCAGCACTCAGTTGCTTGAACCCTATTTGGATATGGATATCGAGAAAATCGCTGCTGCATACAATTGTTACTTACATATTATTGACAAAAACATGGTTGAAAAGAAATTGAAACAAAGAAGATGGTGGACCATATTTTTATTTTTGTGAAAAGGGTTTTTCGGATTCCAAATTGCAGGTTCATTTTGGTACAGTTCTAAAAATTTAAAAATTTCCTCATTTGTCCATATAGAAATTTTGTATTTGTAGTTTATAATAATAATATAAAATAAAATATTATAGTATTTAACAGGATAAAAGGAATATACAAAACACTACTGACAAGAAACAACCAATGTTGGACAAGATTGTGGATGCGTCACTTATCTGTACACTTGGTTCACGCATGTTGGCCTGCTTTGATGTGTGTTGAAAAACCACTCCGAACGCCAACCTTCACCAACACAAGCCAACACCCTGGCCCAACATGACCAACACAAGCCAACCCCTCTCTACACAGTGGCCCAGCAGGTGTAGAGGGCCTATTAAGATGGGGCATACGGCAATAAAGTGAAACATATCATCTTGCAGATAGTCATACATCTATCTCGATCAGACAAAATGACATTTTGAAATAGTAACTTCCATAACTTGTTGTATACAAATTGTTAGAGGAGAGCTTTGTTTGGGTTTGAGTTTGATGTTGTCAGAAAGCATCTGGAGCTTGGAAAACATATAATTCCATTTGGAAGTTAATTTGGCAGGTTTTGAAGTTACACGGTTGGATGGGTGGGGAGTGGGGAGGCTACGACAGATGTCGCCCTGCATCCCCTGCCTCCATTGACAGTCATCGATACCATAGGTTTAATGAAGCCCTTCCATGCAGAAACAGGGTTGGCAACCCTTCCTTCTGCACAGCTATCTAAGAGTTTAGATAGACAAGTTTAGATTCTAGAACTTCTATAATAATAATGATAATTTATTTTGTATTAGTATTATAATTATATTTTTGTGGAATTAGACAATATAAGTGTTCAAAAAAGTGTTTTATCTATCATTTTATTTTATTTATTAGTATTTCCACTATATCAACACAGAACGCAAAAAATGTATTCGGACATTGAGTTCATTAAAGAAAATCAAAGATTTTCGACGTGGTGCAATGACTGTAGAAACACTAGATGATTACAGTATTCTCTACATAGAACGGAATATTACCAACCAAATTGACTTGAATACCACAATAATTGTTGTTCAATTATTGAATTATTTGCTGAGTGCAAAGCAAGAAGAGGATATATCCTTTGGAAAAAGTACGGGACCCCGGAGAGCTTTTGCTGACTTAAATCGGCCATTGATGGTTAATGTCCTTTATAGAAACTTATAACTCCAAGTCAGAATTTTTCGCATTTATTGATACATTTTAGCATAATTCCAATGCAGATCATATTCCATGAGGGGCGATCAAGCGGATGAAGTTTATCTTTTCCTGAAAAAAAAATAAATAAATAAAAAATAAAAGTCTACATTTTCTCTGGAGTTTCAGGTGATTGACGTTACTACCATTGGAATTGGAATGGGAATAAAAAATTTAAATTCAATGTTGGGAGATGTAATACATATGCAAACGTGTATGTGAAAAGTGTCAAGATAGGGGAGGGAGAGAATGTTGATGAAGCGAGCTCTGGCAGGAAGAAGAGTGTGTCAATGTCTGCATCATTTATCTGGGCCAATATGGGAGAGAAATAGGAAGGGAGGAAGGTTATTTCAAATACTCCAAAGTGAATATATAGCCTCGAGTGATGGCTCTGTTCTGACATACGAGTATAGGTGGAGCTACCGCATCAATTGTAATTCTTCTTTCTCCAACCTACACAAAACCCACCCGGGGAACTCATCCTATCCCCTTTCCAAAAATGATCCTAGAGAACCTCTCCCTCTTTGACATTTTTCTAGCAGAGCTTGTTATTTTTCCTAGTCTCCCAAACATGGTCTATAACGAAAAAAATAAGTTCCAAGCTGCCCGCCTTGAAAATGTTTACGGCCCGCGAGATTCATCACAATTTTACAAAATATGTTTTGTTGTCAGGCCCGTGCGCAAGGGGGGGGTTTTGGGGGTTCGAACCCCCCCCCATTAGGACTCTCTTGTACTTTATGACTATCATCATTAAAGTTTTTTTCCACGAAAATTTCATGTATTTTCAAAAGTTATATTTTGGATTCTTAAATTAACTGTACAGTTCTACAAAATAATTCTTTGTACTTTTTATTCAAAAACAGTGCTAAAGATATTGTTATAAATAAATAATTTATATAAATTATTCACTTAACACTTGTACGAGGATAAATTTACTGGATTGGAAAAGTATAACACACTTTTCATTTCAATTTCCGCGCTATCGACCTCTATCGATTGTGGGTGATCGTCAATTGTCGCTGTATCATCGCAATATTTTATCGAATTTCGCTTGCCTTTTTCCGAACAAAATGAAAAAATTTGATAAAGAGTCATGTGAAAAATTATTCGAACCCTACTCTTCAATTTTGCACGATGATTCGCGTGACGCATGGGTGAATGAAGTCATACTCTGGAGACGACGCATTATTGAAAAGGACATCAAAAATTCTCTCGAAGCCCTTGAAATTTGCAATGCAGACGCGTTCCCGAACGTACACCAAATGCTTCGCATTATGGCCATTTTACCCGTGACGACAGCGAAAAATGAACGCTCCTTTTCAACATTGCGTCGTCTGAAAACGTACATTAGATCGACAATGTCTGAAGATCGGCTCAACGGCTTAGCCTCCCTCAATATACACCGTGAAATGGAGATAAATGTGCAAAAAATTCTGGAAGAATTTTTTTCGTTACCTCGAAGAATTAATCTGTTAAGTAATGAGAAATAAATATGAAGTTTTTACATGCAAACGTCTTTAAAAAATAAAATAACAGTTTGTGTGTTTTTTCATATTATTGAAAAAAAACTTTTATTTCAAAACCCCCCCCCTTAATTGATTTCTGCGCACGGGCCTGTTTGTTGTTAATTGAGAATTCAATTTTTTGGGACCTTCTCCTTTAATTTTGTTATGTATAGGTGTTATATACTATAAATACACACTTTTTGGCCATTATGGTCTCCCTTTCTACATTTATTTCTATTTTTCCATCAGAATTCCAACCCTATTCCGTCCCTCGGCACATTCTCAAGTATTCTTCTTTAACATTTATATTATTATTTGCTTCTTTCCAGTTATAAAAACTTCGTCATATATTATCACACCTCACTCGTTCCTCCATTCTACTCCCCTATAATCAAACATGATAAGTAAGTACTTTCAGCATTTCTCACAAAAAATCTATTATTCCCAATATGTCAAAATATTAATATAAATTGCATTTTATTTGAGGTCCCATTAAAACTAACTCCAAAATCTTAGGGTAACCTGAGGTTAAGGTTTCATTACTATCGATCTAATCTATATTTATCAATATTTTTTTATGTCCTACATATTCTATTTTTGCTTTTCAAAAATCCCAACCTATCAAATTGAATGTTATATTCCCCTTGTTTTTGATTTCTTATGCTTTCTTCAATTTGTATATCCCTGATTGTAAATAGAAAAATCTACTTTCGTTTTTCTCCCCCCTACTTTAATATAATTAATTTTTATAGATTTTTTAAATTTGCTAGCGTTTCAGAGTAAAAATTGTTTAGATTCCTAGAGTCTGTTTTAAAGTAATATAAATGTTTAAAGAAGAATACTTGAGAATGTCCCAAGGGACGAAATATTGTTGAAATTCTGATGAAAAAATAAAAATAAATGTAGAAAGGGAGACCATATGGCCAAAAAGTGTGTATTTATAATATATAACACCTATACATAACAAAATATGTTTTGTCAAAAAAAATATGCAAATATTCGCATTGAGATCGACTTGCAAAAGCTAAGTGAAAGAGTTGAGAAATAAATATCTCACTAATTAAATATTATTCGATCATTACAATATTATATTATATATGTTTATATGTATGAATAATAATAAATATATTTTCCAAAGTGGCCCGCAAGATCATTTGGGTTGTCCACTCCTGTTCTACCTAGTCATTAGCAAAGAATTACTACTCAGTTTCTGTATTCTGAGATAAAAAGTATTGAGCGAGCTTCATATGCGGAGCCCTATTGGCTTCGGAGATCTGGCGCAGCTAGTCATTCAGCTTAGTATGTACGAGTATGTATTATGCAGAACCGAAGTACAGTAGAACCCCTCTTAACCGGCCTCGGATTAACCGCCCTATAATAGCTGGCAAGTGACTCATTGATTGTCTGACGAGCCTTTCCTGGAAAGTTCCTGGAAATGGAAAATAAAACGGGGTGTGCAATTTGTTTGTGTTGTGGCGGGCAGAATGGGGGAGTGGGAGGGACGAAGGACTCGAAAACGAATTTTTTACGTAAGAGAAAATAATAGGTATCGCCAGTAAAGATGACTGCGAATGCTAAGACGATGGCGAAAATGCAGACGTGGAAGACTTACAAAAAAATAGGTCACGAAAAAGCAAAAAAAGCTGCAGAAATTTAATTGCACTATGTTGAGCAGCAACAAGATTCAAGCATTGGACGTGATGAACGTATGAAAATGGAGACTTGGTTTTCAAAAAATCTTTGAAAAAAAAACAGAAAAAAATAACTGATTTTTTTAAAACAATGATATGTACAATGTTCATTAAGTTTTCAAAGTGTATGTAAGTTCGTAATGTTTAATTTTTTCATAATAAACAATAAAATGAGTTGCAATAGGGTCTTATTTGCTTGTTTATTCATGATGCCTGATGAAATATGTATTGTTATTTTTGAACGAAAATTGATTTTTCACGGGAACCTCGGAGTAACCGGCCATGGTCTCGGTCCCGACCAGACCGGTTAAGAGGGGTTCTACTGTACCAACTTTCGAACGGAAGACAATAAACATCATCATAAAATACTCACACTTATGTTTATCCAACAAAAATTATGTTTCGTATTCGATTTTAGTGGTCATTGAAAAAATTGCTTCAAAAAATGCTAGAAAAAGTATGCTATCAGATAAAGTTCGATATTATTGTAAGTTTACGTCCCCAACTTTACGAAGTATAGGGAATTGAGCTACAGGTCGATTGATGTTGGAGGGAGAGCGGAAACTTAAATATTTCAGGGGAATTACCGGTGATTCACCGACGACTATTTAAAATATTTTACTGCAGCTTGATCTAAGTTTTCAACGGAATTTCATTGTTACTGACTGACTGATATCTTGTATTAATTTGGTTTATATACTCATATATTTTTAAGTATTTATTTGTTCAGTTTTTATTAATTTCATTTTACTTTTTTTAATAGTTTTGTTATTACTCTAATCATAGGTGTATTAAACTCAAGTAGTTATAAATCTAATTTATAAGCTATCTTAATGTATAAATTCTTTTGACGTATCCTATTACCATGTATTGGTTTAACGGAAATAAATTTATTATTAAAGGCAAGTGGTGGATCAGAGGATGGATGTCCAACGCAAAAACACTAATAATTGTCGATATAACTAATATCTCAACATGAAATTTAGTGCGGTGATTTAGAAGTCCCTCAGAAAAGCGATTCACCGACAATTTTTTTTTTTTCACTTTTGAAATCACGGGCCGGAAAATAATAGTTGATTACATAGTGGCTTCTGAATCCTCACACTAAATTTTGTGTCGATACGTTCATTACATCTGCAGTTATTAGGTTTTTTGAGTTGAGCCCCCCCTTCTTTCTCCCAATTTCGCTTAAAATTAATAAGTGTCGTCCTTACTGGAATTTGAAGTTAAATATAAAATTTCATTTCGATATATTAGTTACATCAGGATTTATTAAAGATTTTGAGTTTCCCCATCTCTTCAGCGGATTTCGCGAAAAATTAATGAGTGTCGTCCTTAGGAGGAAATTACGTTGAAAACTCAAGATCGAATTTCTGAGGAATTACATAACTTCCCGTAGACTTGGTATAGGCTAGAGAAGTAAAGAGAACTAGAAGTGGGACTATCTTGTTTCCGTTGTATCTATGTCTGATCCTGGTTCCAGATAGTGTCTACATATGTCGGACATACAGACTCCAATACTCCATACTGTCCTGTCTCACATTAGATTAATTGTCTCATTTCCGCTTTTTTTTGTAACTCGACTTAATGAAACACGCTTTAATCTACTGGAGAGCGGGCCGTATGACCTCATCCTCTCATCTATACTGAATCAAAAATCGAGACCATATTTTGTACATATACAATGATTGGTAGATAAAATACACATACGGAGTATTCCACGCCAAAAAACAGTTCACATCCGCTTGAATCATGGATTTTTTAAACATTGATATTATGTAGTTTTTTTCATTGTTCAAAAATAATAAAATACCCACTATAAAAATTGGTACAGATAAGTCAAGTGTTACGAAACACAGTTATGAAGAGTTCCAGCGGCTTTGGCATATATTAGGTCGAAAGGTAGCTCGAATATTAAGTAGGTCGAAATTTTAGGTAGGTCGAAATATTAAGTAGGTCGAATATTAGGTAGGTAGGTCGAAATATTAGGTAGGTCGAAATATTAGGTAGGTCGAAAACACACATATGAAGAGTTCCAGCGGCTTTGACATATATTAGGTCGAATAGCTCGAACACTAACTTATGGTTAAGAGCACCGTTAGCTCAGAGGTAGCGTGCTAACCTACTGTGCTCATGGTTGCGGGTTTAAAACCCGACCTTGAGCATGCCGTCCTTCGGAAGCGATGGTTCCGAGTCTGTCGATGTCAGAAACACGTTAAAGATCCACACCATAGATGAATAAACCTGAGTAGCCAAAATTTAGGACTCCCGTAGTAGAGTTGGGCTCATGTCCACCAGATCGAAGAAAGAGCGCTCTGGTAGTAGGCGATATGACCTCGTACTTAAAACCCGGGCATGAGTCAACTAATATTTGATTAGCCATGGTAACAGCGAAAAAAAAAAAAAAAAGTCCTGGAGGAAGTGTCTATCTGATACAATTTCATTTAATATTTAAATCCTCCTCTGCCCCATTTTCCCTCCTACCGATTTTGCGGGAAATTAATAGATGTCGTTCTTATAAGGCTTTGAATTTACATATGAATTTTCCTGTCAATACGTTTATTACAACGGCACTCATTAGAGTTTTTGTGTTAAGCCCCCTCCCTAATCTTCCCTTCCTTTTAGTTTACAGAAAATCAGTAGGTGCCGTTCTTAGAAGGTTCTGGAAATACATATAAAATTTCGCGAAGATACATTTTTTCTATCTGGTGTTATCATGTTCACAAACACACACACACAGACTGATTTTTTTTTTTCATTTTTGGTATCAGGAGGTCGGAAGATTTGAAATTCCGTTGAAAACTCCGCATCGAATTTCTGACCGATTACATAACTTTCCCTATACTTTGTAAAGCTGGCGAAGTAAAAACCAAATACAAATCATTTATATAATAAATTTATTATGAAAGATTTTAACCTAAATGTATAGAGGTAAATATTATTCAAATGATGCAGACAGTCTATTTTGAGCAGCTTGGTTAGATGACCATGGTGCTTACCTCCGGTGAGATATTGGTTCTCGGTCCAGTCTCTTGAGAGTAAAGCGATATGATAACACGAGAAAAATACCAGTAGTGTTTGGTTTTTTTTTTTTTTTACGACGCTGCTTCAACAAGGGATTATTGAGGAAAGTGCCAAGCCAGGGTAGGGGAGGGCTCCCCTTGCAGACACCCAATCAGCCCTGATTGCACCCGGTTCGCATTTGTTTGGGACTACAAGTTGGCTCCTATTGGATAAAAAACAAACCACTCAACTCTTATCCGAAGAGAGAGACACAAATGTGCAGTTGAAACAACATGCTGGTAGGCATCTCTAGATAAGTTCGCTTTTAAAAGAACCAATCTCTGAAGAATTAAGTTAATTGAGCAACAATGTGAGTAAAGTTTCCCTGTCATCAAGCAGCTACGGAGCCCTTTGGAGAAATCTGAAGCACAGGATCTACAGCACCTTAATAAAGCCTGATGATCTATGGGTGTGAGACCTGGAGCCTGAACTCACATCTGGAGAAGCCTTTCCACACGTTTGGAAATAAAGTGTTAAGGAGAATAGCAGGACCGGTCAAGGATAGAGAAACCAAAGAGTGGAGGATCCGAAGAAACAGGGAGCTGAAGGACATCTAGCAATAGCCGACCGTAGTAGCAGACATAAAAACAGGGGGTTGCGGGGGTGAAACAGACAGCCGTTGGACCCAAGATCGATTTTTCTACGGAATTTCACGAACACCATTTGACCATAGGCTATACATCTTCACGCTTTACCAAAAAGCATCTGTGATGGTAAAAGTGAAAGACAGAGGAGAAATGGCCGTTCTGCATTCATTTATTGCATACTCTGCCTAAGCTGTTGAAGGTATTTCAAAATGATGTATGAGGAATTGTTGACAATAAAAAGTTTTACAAAAAAGCGACACCATAAACCTATCTATAACAGATAGCCTTCGATAAGAGTTTATAACTCTCTATATAAATCTACTGACTAGGTGTGTTTGTAACAAGTTGACGCAAAACCTACTCACGCGACTTTGATGAAATTTCATATGTAGCATCTTTATAAGCCCGATTGAATCATAGGCTATGTGGCGCTCCAAATATTAAATTGGAGAGGGGTTGTAGGGGGTGGTGGGGGGGGGGGGGGGGGGAGGGGGCTTTTCGAGATTATTGTATAAAACCAAAAATGTAACATATCAAATTTTCAACGTTTATAGTCTAATGATATGTAGCGATATGTAGGCCATGATGCATCAGAAACTTCCTGAGGAGGGATGGGCCACCAGCCTCATAATCTATTAAAATGTCAACTTAATTTTTAAATCATGTAGGTAACTTAAAGTTACTAACCGGGCTGATAATGTTACTCCGGGCGAAGCCGAGTAACCTGTTAGTTTAAAATATAATTTGAAAATGTACTATTATTGTATTTATTAGTATAATTATTTGTATTATTTACACTTTGATCTCTTTCCTGGCATTTTGGAACAAACTATGTCGGTGCATTAGAGTACACGTAATTAATAATAAAAAAAAAAAAAATGGTACCGAAGTATAGAATAATGAAGAGGGTTGATTGATCCTTGATCGATATACTGTCTATCATTATAATGCTATTAAGATTACATTAGGCCGGAGGGCTCCATTAGTTGTATTGTTGGAGTCCTCCATCCTTCCACTGCTCCGGGGAACAAGAAGAAGAAAACCTGGCACAGGATACAGAAGAACAGAATATAACACAGGATCCTAGAGAGAAGTTTCATCATAACACACTGCAGGGTTAGGCAAACAGCGTTAATCTGTTAATTAAAACACGTTTAATCAGGGCTTCGATTGAAGTTTATGGGGGCCCTCCAGATCGGGCTCAATGAATGTTATTCTAGTTCCCATAAATGTGAAAATTATAATGCCATCCTTCATTCTTAACTTCTGTTTCTTTTAAAATTGAGCATATCGGAATTAGAATTTGACAAATTCCTAGTTTGTTTGTTATTGTGGCTCATGCCAGGGCTTTAAATACGAAGTTATATTGCCTACTACCAGAACGCTCTTTCGTAAAATTTTTATGCACCTAGGGTACAGGTCTGCGAGTAGTTGACATTATACAGGCTCGGGACCATCGTTTAACGTCCTATCCGAAGGACGGGATGCTAGTGGTTTTTTCAACCCCTCAGCCAGGTTCCGAACCAGCAATCTTGAGCTCAGTAAGCAAGTACGCTACCCCTGAGCTACCGGTGCCCTCAAACTCTTATTCCTAGGTTCCAGCCTAGTCAACCTTCCCTTAAATCCGGCCCTGCATTTAATATGAAGTGCATCAGTAACTCATCGTCAGAAATTCGATGCTAAGTTTTCAACGGAATTTCATGTTTTCCGACCCCCTGATTCCAAAAATGAAAAAAAAAAAATGTCAAAGTGAAGTAGTGGATCTGAGAGAGGCCAACACAAAAACACTAATAACTTCTGATGTAATTAATGTGTGTGAGGATTAAGAAGTCCATCAGTAAGACACCTAATCATTTTCAATCAAATCAGTGGATTATTTTTAACGGGAGAGCGAAAACTTATTTAACTCTGATTGTTTTATAATTATAAAACTTTCCTTGTGGGAAATTAAAAATAAGGAGAACTTATTTATTCATCTAATAAAGAATTATCTGGAACCATGAACCAGTTCGTTCTCGTTCACCCAGCGAAATCGTTCAAGAACGTCATGATGGTGTGTGGTCCCTGAGGTTGTTCCTTGTCTCTAATCAAGTAAGGACTGATTGAGAATGCATAAAGAGTACAGAAAAGACGAAGACGAATCATCCAGGCTTCACCGCCCCCACAGAAATTACCTTAATCAATAAAGACATGCTAAGGACTCGATGTGGTAAAGTTCGAAGCAGGAGGGATCCCAACGAACGTGGAACATCTGATGCGAATATAATTACACGGCCAGGGCTCCGACAGATCAAATACGGGACCATCAGTTGAAGCGCCCAACCTAGGCATTAGGCTCGCTTCCTCATTGATTCCCGTCTCCTAATTTTTTGTCCAAGAAGGCCCTCAGAGAGCCTGGAGGCATCGGTCCCCATCAGCCTTGTCAGACCTCTGTACAACATTATCAAATGAGAAGAGGTTGGAAGTCATTACGCTGAGGATGTATGATGAGAGATACGACTCAGTCCAAGACAGGTGCATGGAACTTCTCTGGTCACAACAGAAGTTCTAGACAACAGTCCTTCTGACGAATCCGTCCGAACATTCAAACAATTCAGACTGTCCGGGTAGTAATCAGACTGTTCGGGTGGTTATCAGACTGTCAGAGTGGTTATCCAATGGGTATAACATAATGTGTCATTTTACGGTGATCTGTCACACATGGATTAACATTAACAATAATATTAAAAAATAACGTGAAATAAATAAATAAATGCTTGAAAATATGAGTACAAAAATAATAATATTAATAAATACAGTAGTTAATTATTTTTAATTAAATAAAATTAAGATAATAATTTGTTATAACTTTTACGGAAGTGTCTTTTTCATGAAGACATTGTACGAAATATAGAAAAGAGAAAGAAAACATAATAACAATAACAAATAAATCAAATTAAAATATGAAAAAACTAAGAGAAATAAAATAAAATATTAGTATAATAATAGTAATAAAAATTAATGATTAAAATATAGATTCTACAGACCTTAAAGCGGATATCTACGGAGAAACTCTGCCAAAAAAACTAAAATGAAAGCTATGTATCGAAAAATGTTTTTGAATATGAAGAACGATTTTTAATTACGGTTAATTTATTATTTTTGAACAATGAGAATAAAATTCGATTTCTGAATAGAAGGTTTTCTCTAGTGTAAACATTTTTAGTTGAAGTTTAAATTTCGTTATTGTTTCTATTGTGTTCAAGGAGTGGGGAAGTGCATTAAAGCAATTAATTCCTTTATGAGTTAAGTATACTTTTTTCAAAAAGAGAGGAACAATGTTTAGTTATTTGAAAATCTTCTTTTTTCTTGGTATGGTAATCATGACTCAAATTGTTAAAGGGAATTTTTATTTTATTTTTTTCCTGATAAACATTAATGTTTCAGATATAAAGTGCAGGGAAAGGCAGGTAAACAATTTAAATATTTCTCTGCAGCTCGTTGATTAACTTACGTTATGTAGTCAGAAATTCAACGAGTTATGCCCCGGGTAAAGTAGTCGCAATGTTTATCCGATTTCATCGAAAATCTAATCAGAACTAAGTTACCAGATATGACTTCTTTTACAATCTCAAGATCATAGTTCGTATACAATCGTTTTTGAGTTAAAGCGCTCACAAAGTTGCAATTACACACACACACACACATGCACATGCAGACAGAAAGTGGTCAAAACGTATTCAGAGAACATTGAAACCTGAAAATCTAATGAAAATTCGATCTTGGATTTTCGCTCGATTACAAGACTTCCGGATACTATAACTATAAGAAAGTGAAAATAATAATAGAATACAAATTATTAAAAGGATAGGGGGAAGAAAAATAGTATCGGTAGCAGAAAAACATCGAAACAGAACCATCGATGGCAAAAACATTTGGTCGAACATCCTTACCATACCACGACGGCACTGCTTGTAGATATTGTGGAATCGTAAATCGTTTATTACTACTCCAGCTGTACGTTATATTTATATTATATATATTACATAAATTTCGATAATTTATGGTTTCCAGATTTACTTTGTGCAGCTCCATTCTAGGAATAGATAATTAAAATACACAATTTCTTTGTCAAACTTCACTATATATTCTCAAATACTCAACCAGTTTCGCCGTGGGATTATCAAGTTTATAAGTGACTTGATAATGCCTTAACACGGCGAAACTAGTTGAGTATTTGGGAATATATAGTTTGACAAAGAAACTGTGTATTTTAATTATCTATTCCGATTCCAAAAATTAATTAAAAAAATGTTTGTCTGATGGCTTCCATGTGTGTCTGTGATCATGGTAACTCCGATAGAATGAAGGCATCGAAACGAAATTTTATATGTAAACTAAACCCTCTAAGGACGTCACCTATTGATTTTCAGACAAATGAAATCCCCGAAGAGGAGGTATTAGGGGGAGGTTTAACACAAAAATATTGACATGAAAATTCGTACGTATATTCAAAGTTGTAATAGGACGACACCTATTAATTTTCAGTTTATTCTGCCGAAGGAAAGGTGAGCCAGAGGAGGTGCTCGACTCAAAAACCCTAAGTCAAATATTATGTTTTAGCGAAACGATAGATTGTCTTTGGAGGGAGAGCGAAAACATAATATAGTAATTCCTGCTGGGGAAGTACATAGCCAGTGAATTTTTTTTTTTTCATATACATTTAATCAAAGAATTTTCTCACAGAGGTTCCAATAACCTGTTACAAATATAGGGATATATAAAAACCAGCTACAACCATCTAAAGGTTTCGATAAGTTGCACGAACATATAAAAAAAACTGCACCGATGAAGGTCAATAAAAGAAAGAAAAGAAGAATCGGAGTTTCGGAATCTATTAATGAGGTCGGGCGGGCTGCGGATGGGAGTCCGAAGCCCGATTAGTGCCGATCTAAAAACCATCCACAGGGACACCGATCTCAGTTCTACTAAATTCTGTGACGGCTCCCCTTCATAGCTGGAATACTTCCGACACACACTCCTCACAAACCACTTGACTTTTTCTGATCTTTTTGAAACATATTTCTGATTCTTTTAAATCTTTTTTTCATTTTCCATTTCCTTTTTCAGCTATGTGCATAGTATAGGAGAAGTTACATAATATTTCACAAATTTAATGAAAGTTTTTAGACGAAATTTCGTATATTTCGTCGGTGATATGGGAGGGGGAGAATGATCTGTAGAAAACTGGTTAGTATAAGAAAGTCATGCAATCACATTTTTATACAATAACTAGCTAAACCCGCCATGCATTGCAATAGCTATTTTTGTAATTTAAAAAAAAAATTAAAATTAAAAGTTGTCAAACCACTTTTTAAACCGTTCCAGTGATGTGCCAAAAATAACCCATAAGTTTGAGCGCAATAGCTTCGACAGTTTCGCATCCTATAGGCCTCACACAGACGGACATTCATTTATATAGGTATATATGTTACTGTTAATTTGATAAATCTTGACATCATCTTAAAAAATGGTCAAAACGTGTTCAGGGAAAACGTAAAAATTCGTTGAAAACTCGGTTTCGGATTTTCACACAATTGGTATAAGAATGTAGGTAATAAATAAAATAAGGGCTTCCTAAGAAAAATACCATTTACAAAAGTGTTATGTTGACCCTTTTCGTCAGTTTCTTAACGTATGTGTCTTCAGACACGAGTATTATCTTAACAAAACATTCTTGGTGGTGGGTGACCAAGGAACGCCATTCGTATAGTCAGTCGTCCTCTATCTCTCATTACTTCCACTAGATCCACTATATTGATTTTGTGATTTGCTTAAAGCCTTATGTTCTGCTTCTATTTTTTTTTTTTTTTTTTTTTTTTTTTTTTATAAATCTCTTTCTTTAGGGCTCTGTATAGAAGACCGCTTGAATTGGACCCTTATAACGAACATAAGGGATTGTGCAAATTTCCGTACGCCCAAAGATAGAAACTAGAGCAAATTATACATAAAAGTAACAGGGAGAGGCTTCTTTAAGAGGAAGAACAGCCCTACCTGCTCGTGTGGACACGTCGAGACTGCGGAACACGTAGTTCTCGAATGCCCGCTATACGACGGGCCCAGGGCGGCGCTGATTCGCCAGACAGGATCTTACCTGGAACTGGACCTGCCGGGAGGCTGGCTACCCTGGCTTTTGGTCGGTTCGTCTCCTCCTGGCGGATAATCAAGTAAAGCCTTCTAACCCGGTGCCGGGGGCCCCGCCTACCGCCGACAAGCGTGCGGCAGCCGCCCCCGGCTCTGGGACGATGGCCAGAACAGAACCCCGAAATGATCCCGAGTTCACTCGGCGTAAAGCGCCGAAAACCCAGGACGATTGTGGACCGTAGCCATCGAGCCGGTCCACCGCCGAAGAACCCGTCCCAACGCAATAGAGTGATGTGACCGACCCCCCTCAGGGGGTCAGGAGCACGCGAAAAAAAAAAAGAAAAAAAAAGGTATTTGTTTTATAAGAAGAAAAATGAATTATTGAACAATGATTATATGAATAAAATACTTATGTGTTTGCAAAAAAAATATTTAAAAAGTGATTTACATTACTTCACAAATTAATAGCAAAGAGCCAAAAGCAATCACACAGACATGATGTTTCGAATATATAATTGACTTCTCCAGCTATACAAAGTGTAGGGGATGTCTTCGCACAACATTCGTAAACATGGCACTTTCTGAGTGGACTGTATTCGATAGGTGCTATTTCATGAAGACGCTAATTTATTAGATTTCTGGCTCTCTTGAAACTGGATTTAGCCGCATCTATAAGGTACATAATAAAGAGGGAAACACTGATATGGAATTAACATATAGTGCCTGGACAGGCTTATATTAAATTGAACAGGGCTTGACTGCTCGTTTGTCTATAAGCAAACATAAACTGAGAAAACGTAATTAACACATTATGAACGGTTTCCCACGATGGAAACTAAATAAGAAGCGAAGTACCACATGTACTTTCAGACACACTGAGTAACCAATACGGCTTGTAAGACCGTACTTCTGTCACTAGTATTTGGGCACTAGTTCGAGACGAGCTTGGTCGTTCGAGAGTGAAGGGAAAATTACTCATATCTATCCGCTAATCCCTTATTCCCCGTTTTCTGAACACTCTCATGGCCCTATGCAACAAACAAATTGTTGACAAACTTTCAGTGGGCACGGCTCCTTGGGCCCTTGAACAGCCCCCCTCTTCACTGTCAGCGAGCCTGGTAACAGTAAAGATTGAAGGAAGAAGTGAGTAGGTAGGAGGGAGGGTTGGGTAAGGAGGTCGGGTGAATTGGATTGGGGGTCGTGGAAGGCCCCCTGAGTGGGTCAAGTGAGGTTGGAGACTTTCCTCTTTTTTTCTGCCGATTTAAACAGACCGCTCTCACTTCAACAGGTACAAGGAGTTTTCAGGGTTCCCTCCCTCCAAGGGTGGAGGAGCAGAGGGGAGAATTCCATCCAGATCACCACCCTCACCTTATTGCCCACCAAAACTTCTTTCCCTTCTACCCGATCACTTCCTCAACTTATTTTCCCATCATAACCCTATGTTTTCTGAATCAAATCAAAAAAATAAGACTTCGATAGCTCGCCAATATTCGATCTAAATTCGCGAAATTTTCAGTAAATGTTCAAAGTGAACTAAGACAATGAATGGGCTAGTTATAGGCTAGTACTAAATATTTCTGGAGGGGCTTCGGCAAAATTCAATACATTACTACACATTGAGTGGCATATCGTTAATATGATATTCTCGAGTTGCAACAACTATTTTATGAGCTGCAAAGTAACTTAATAGTGCATCCTCCTCGTCGATGTCAACTCATCTCGTGGTCATCCCCCACACCGTCTTTTTCCTAGATGTCCATCTCAGTCTTCTCTTGCTGAGTGTCATCAGCTCCGGCTCTTGGTAGAGGTCCCTCAATATCTGGTTAGTCCTCCTCTGTCTCCTCACTCTCATCCTCCTCAGATCCTGCTCAACGTTATCCAGCCATCTCAGTAGCGGTCTTCCTCCCGGCAGGATGTCTCTACTCGGCCCTTCTCCATCTCAGTCTTCTCTTGCTGAGTGTCATCAGCTCCGGCTCTTGGTAGAGGTCCCTCAACTTCTGGATAGTCCTCCTCCTCTGTCTCCTCACTCTCATCCTCCTCAACGTTATCCAGCCATCTCAGTGGCGGTCTTCCTCCCGGCTGGATGTCTCTTCAGCACTATCTTAACTACTCGGCCTTTCTCCATCTCAGACTTCTCTTGCTGAGTGTCACCAGCTCCGGCTCTTGGTAGAGGTCCCTCAACTACTGTTTCCACTCTGTGACTCTCGAATTTTTCGAAAATGCTCGAGGTGAATTAGGTTAAGTGCTTAGCGTACCTAACGTTTCTTTGGATAATGTTGAGTAACAGATCCTTTCAAAAGTCTGTACCAAGAGGGTTGGAAAATTATATTCTCTAAAATTTTCTGTACGAAGGGTACTCCGAAAAAGCTGAATCTGACTTGGTACCATGGTGAGAACATTGTTAGACCAATATTTAAGGAGGAAATTTCATATGTAAACTAAACCCTTTAAGGACATCACCTATTGATTTTCAGCCAAATTGTGGATGTAACAAATACTATAAAGTCAAAATTTGACATGAGGATTCTGAGGGAGAGCAAAAACTTAGTTAAAAAATTCATGTTTTTTAAGAAATATTGTCTATTCCACAAAATATGTAATATGAGAGTACATACTTTCGGTATTGCTACCATCTTCAGCCACGCCTTGACACATACTGAGTACTCCAAAAGTACTCCCGAATATTTGTGAAATAGACAATATTTTTCCTTTATATTTTTTGAAATTAATAAAGTTTTCCCTTTCTCTTAGAATCCTCATATCAAATTTCATGTTGATAGTATTCCTTATGAGTTATATATTTTTTCAATGAGTGAGATGTAATGTTTAGTTAATCCCTGTAAATTTTGACTGAATAATTTTGCGATTAAAATTCAATTTGTTGAAATACATTTACCTGGGATGAGTTATATCTTTGTTAATTCTGGGCAAGGGAGTTAATTTGGGTGGGCACGGTCCAGTGAATTGATTCGAAATTAATTATCTGCCCTGAACAATGGTCCATGAACCGATATGGTTATCTAAAGGCAGACTGATCACAAGATCCTTCTAACCTACCTACCTACCTTCCCATCCCTTCCCAGCTCTTTGGCTATATTTCCTAACTCCTCTACCCACTTCACTTTGTTGGGTATTACCTAAATAATTGGGTATTGTTTACCGACCAACAAACAAAACTAAACTGAACAGAACTTCCATTATGGGTTTGGAGGATTCAAAATGAATCTGACAGGTGGATCCATTCTAAGTCTGTTTGTCTGTCCATTTCATAATAATAATAATAACAACATTAAAAATTTTATATTCATCCATCTTCTAATATTTATCTATGTAAAAAAATATTATTATTATTATTCAACTCACATATATAACTCGCTTATATTCTAAGATTCAATATAGTTTGATGTATATAATTTATACACTATATTGATATAAAATTTTTTATGACGTATCCAATTACCATGTTTTTTTAAGGTAAATAAATCTTTCTAATACCAACCATGTTTTTACAGATTACTTACATTTCCTCTTCTCCCTCTCCTGTAAGCAACCGCTGATGCCAACACAGTAATGTTGGACTGAGTAATTCGAAGAGTAACTTTCTTTTAGTAAGGCCAGATTAAAATGAAGTTGAAAGGAGGAGGGGGTTGTGTGTCAAAACGTGGTTGGTATAAGAGAGTCAGTTATGATTATAGCAGATATATTTTGTTTTCAATTGTATTGAAGAATTATATCTCCATCTGTACCACCACTAATACAGCTTCCTCCACCTATATCTCCATCTGTACCACCACTAATACAGCTTCCTCTACCTATATCTCCATCTGTACCTCCACTAATACAGCTTCCTCTACCTATATCTCCATCTGTACCACCACTAATACAGCTTCCGCTACCTATATCTCCATCTGTACCACCACTAATACAACTTCCTCTACGTATACCTCAATCATCAACACCATTAATACAGCTTCCTCTACCTATACCTCAATCTCCAACACCACTAATACAGCTTTCTCTACCTATACCTCAATCATCAACACCATTAATACAGCTTTCTCTACCTATACCTCAATCTCCAACACCACTAATACAGCTTTCTCTACCTATATCTCAATCTCCAACACCAGTAATACAGCTTCCTCTACCTATACCTCAATCTCCAACACCACTAATACAGCTTTCTCTACCTATACCTCAATCATCAACACCATTAATACAGCTTTCTCTACCTATACCTCAATCTCCAACACCACTAATACAGCTTTCTCTACCTATATCTCAATCTCCAACACCAGTAATACAGCTTCCTCTACCTATACCTCAATCTCCAACACCACTAATACAGCTTTCTCTACCTATATCTCAATCTCCAACACCAGTAATACAGCTTCCTCTACCTATACCTCAATCTCCAACACCACTAATACAGCTTTCTCTACCTATATCTCAATCTCCAACAACAGTAATACAGCTTCCTCTACCTATACCTCAATCTCCAACACCACTAATACAGCTTTCTCTACCTATATCTCAATCTCCAACACCAGTAATACAGCTTCCTCTACCTATACCTCAATCTCCAACACCACTAATACAGCTTTCTCTACCTATATCTCAATCTCCAACACCAGTAATACAGTTTCCTCTACCTATACCTCAATCTCCAACACCACTAATACAGCTTTCTCTACCTATACCTCAATCTCCAACACCACTAATACAGCTTCCTCTACCTATACCTCAATCTCCAACACCACTAATACAGTCTCCACGGAATTCCTTCCACATTTTTTATTGGTATTTCCTTCAACATAAACATTTTTAGTTTTTAATTATTTATGTGAGATTCTATCTGCTACCCTATTCCGAACCTGATGAAGAGTAAATAATGTATTCGAGAAGGTATTACAGTGGAGCCCATTTTCTCCATGTAAATTATTACAGTTGTGTTTCAATGAATAATTAAATATTTATGGTTGTATTAAGAGAATCCGTAGATTCCGAAAATGTTTAATCAACATTAACTTTTATAAAAAAATATGACCGAAGGGGCTTTTTCCATATTAATGAAGACAGAGGGAAGGACTTTCATAATTTTTATGAGAGGGGCGATGGGGCAGAAAGAGGAGCGGGAGGTGCCAGGGTGGTAGTTTAATTTTGGTTGGGGGAAGGCGTGTATGAAGAGACGGAGCATGTCTCGTCGATAAATAATGCATGGTTTCCTTTGGACAGGGATGGAGCTCTTAGATGTGTAATCAGGTTTGGGAGGGGGGTGGCGCTAAATGGACACAGTCCGTCCTCACTCTGATTTCTCTCCTTTGATCCTCCTCGAAACCCCCCCCCCCCCCCCTCCCCCCCTCCCGTCCAACCCCTCCTCCCTCGGACATACCCGACAAATATTATCCCCCGCCTTTCCCTTTCCTCATCAACCCTATCTTCGTCCAGACTCCAGGGTATTCCCTTTTTAGGAAAGGATCCTCTCCGGTACATCGGCAATGTTGACTCAGAGACAGCCTGACTAATAACGAACCCTGAAAGGAGACTCAAAACACAAGTTGATTGCTTGGTTCAAAATTTTTTTTTAATGGCTACCAGTGATTCTGAAAGATGTGAGAGGTGGAACACAAGAGAACTACTGTCCTAAAGCATTTTATAGCGATGTTTGTATCTGCATCATGGAATAACCAGTGATTCAGGAAGATGTAAGTGGTGGAACGGAAGAGAACTGCTCTCCTAAAGCATTTTATATCTGCATCATGGAATAATCGAATAACCAGTGATTCAGGAAGATGTGACAAGAGAACTGCTCTCTTAAAGCATTTTATATCTGCATCATGGAAAAACCAGTGATTCTGGAAGACGTGAGAGGTGGAACACAAGAGAACTGCTTTCTTAAAGCATTTTATATCTGCATCATGGAATAACCAGTGATTCTGGAAGACGTTAGAGGTGGAACGGAAGAGAACTGCTCTCCCTAAGCATTTTATATCTGCATCATGGAATAACCAGTGATTCTGGAAGATATGAGAGCTGGAATGGAAGGAAAATTAGGTTTATTGTTATCAATACTTTACATAGCACAAGTAAATAGGTGCATAACTTAAAAACTTTGATTTATATCAAGCTATATATTCATTTTATACCTCAATCTTTCCTTGTATCTAGCATTAATATCGGTCCTGAGACGTTCTAATATCGGGATCCCAACTAATTCATTACAAACACGCACCATCTATAAATTTTCTACAAACAGATACCTATACTGTGACTTATTCATTTTACAAAATCAATATATTTTATTTCCATTTCGTGCTTCATGTCCTCAATCATATTCAAAGATTTCTCTTACAATATTGTAATAGGTATTTACCTATTAAGTATATTTCATCTGGTTTATCTTCAACATTATTAAAACTAATTTAAGTTCAGTACTGCTGTACTGCTCTATTGACTTGCAATATAATAACATGAGAAAACAGGTGCATTTTCACATTAGCTTAACTAAAATGGGCCAGGGGGTCCAGTTTCCCTCCCCCAAATATTTTCGAAATAATTAATAGTTATGAGACGCTGACAGAGGTGACTGAAAGTATAGGTTAGGTTAGGTTTTACGACTCAGGTCCGGGCTTTAACTACGAGGTCATGTCGATAGAGCGCTCTGGTGGACTAGAGCCCGATTCTATTGTGGGAGTCCTAAATTTTGTCTACTCTAAATTTTTATTCACCTAGGGTAGGGGTCTTTAACGAGTACCTGACATCGTACAGACTCGGGACCATCGCTTAACGTCCCATCCGAAGGACGGCGTGCTTAAGTTTATTTTACCTCCCAGATAAAATAAACGAAGGGCCTCGGTCGGGTCTCGAACCCATGAAAGGATAGAGATGTGGTTTTATCTGGCAGTCATATAATGTTTCATATGGTCTTCGGACACATACTCTTACGTACAATTATACTTAACATTCTCTCAATGTTAGAGTGCATTGACTCTTTTTTTGTGTGGCCTCTTCATGTTATTTGGCATTGGCCAAACAGATGTGGACCAAAACCCTAAAAGAACAACATCAAATAGATTTTCAGTCAAATCGGGCAAAGGGCAGGCGAGATTAGGGAGAGGCTCAACTCAAAAACCCTAATAACTGCCGATATAATGAATGTATCGACATGAAATTTCATATTTGAAATTAAAACCTAATGAGGGCATAACCTGAATAGATTTCAGAGATATCGGCTAAAGGAAAGAATGGGTTCACGGGTGCGGGCTCAATTCAAAAACCCTAATAACTGCCGATGTAATGAATGTATCGACATGAAATTTCATATTTGAAATTAAAAACCAATGAGGGCGTAACCTATAAAACTTCAGAGATATCGGCTAAAGGAAAGTATGGGTTTAGGGGTGCGGGCTCAATTCAAAAACCCTAATAACTGCCGATGTAATATATTTATCGACACTAAATTTAGTACGAGGGGGACATGGTGGCCGTGCGGGCTAGAGCGTAGGGCTTTGGTCGCATGGTCTCACCATGGTTTGCGGGTTCGAATTCCTGCCGGGAGTGAGTTTTATTTCGTAGATAGAACTCCCTCCCGGGGCCATGGATGTTGTAAATAACTAGATAACAAAGTGACATGGCTAATATGCACCGTACATAAAGCCAAAAAAAAAAAAATTAGTACGAGGATTTAGGAGCCCCTATGTATGTCTGTTGAATATTAGGGCAAACGGTCGTATGGTTTTGACTGGAGAGCGAAAAGTTAATTGATGAATTCGAACTGGAGAAGTACATTGCCGGTGATTCACCGACGACTTTTTTGTCTTCTGATCAAACGTTTGGTGTTTCAGTTCTGCATAATATCTTGTTGGACGGCTCGGTGCGCCCATTCTCTGTATACGTTCCATCGTTTGACAAAATGATCTGACGAAAACTTAATCCTAGCTGCTATTTTATTAGATGAAGAAGCTACTTTAAAAAACAAACAAAAAAACGATTATTTTGAGAAAAGAAATGTTGAGGGAGAATATACAACACGATAGAGAGAACTAATGATGACGAACCAAATTTTTCCAGTGTGTCAAAATATAGAACTGAAACGTAACAATGTTCCCACTATCAATACCACTTACGAAACGTGTCAGCCTGTCCGTAAAATATAGAACTGAAACGTAACAATGTTTCCACTATCAATACCGCTTACGAAACGAGTCAGCCTGTCCGTAAAATATAGAACTGAAACTTAACAATATTCCCACTATCAATACCGTAATACTGACCGTAAAAAATACGTTTGCATCCATATAGAACTGTACTGTTTGGAAACGGTCTGTAAACGAAATGAAGGTGTGCATACGTACATTCATTTACAGCCAATATATGGAACGGAAATAGTGAGAATCAATCTTAACGCGGACCCCCAGGCTAGAACTATAACAGCCCCCCTCTTTCGCCCCACCCCACGGATTGAACGAACTAGGAAGTCACAATAACAAAGTATAGTTGAGTCATCAAGAACTATGGTAGTCCAGTGTGAGTTGTCATTACTCATCAGAACCGATGTTCAGTCATTTAGTGAGTATCATAATTGGGGATCACTGGCGCCATCACAATAACCACACCTAATTTACTGACAATTAACAATTCATCAGCACTATTAACACTCATTGTGGGCAGTCCGTTTACCATCATTCTACCTTAAATATTCGGATACAACTATCGCTCTTAGATATACTGGAAAAATACGTTTTTGTACGTCCCCACCACAAATTAATCAATTTGCACTAAAACTCAATATTTGACTCACATAGTGACTTCTAATTCCTCATACTAAATTTTGTATCAGTACATTCATTACATCGGCAGTTTTTTTTTTTTTTTTTTTTTCTTCTTATTACGCATCGGCTGTTGTGGCCATTAGCGTTTCCAGAATAGGATTAGCGGTAACGATGGAAAGGTATGGTGAGAAGTGACGGACTCTCTCCAGAGATAGCGTCGAGTCTAGGAAGGAGAGGTCCTCTTGGATGGTAAGTGAAGGTGGAGGGTTGGACAACCAGCCAGCCTAGCACCAAGTCTAGGGGTGTTGCCACAAAGGATAGCAAGCCTCTCTAGGGGGCCAGAGCGCTTCCCATCGCACCGCCTGTCCTTCAGTAAACCATCACTCAATGAATTTCAACAATTATCGATCCTGTCCGGCGTATCAACTCCACCCTAGGCCCGTCGTACAGCGGGCATTCGAAAACTACGTGTTCTGCAGTCTCGACGCCGCCGCACGAGCAATTCAGGCTGTCCTTCTTCTTGAAAAAATCCCCGTGACCCGATAGTATCTGAGACGTCCAGTAGTCCGGCGTTACCCAAACAGATTCAAGTCTTGCTCGGATGTTTGGAAAGTAAGCCCAGGTCGTTCGGCTGTCTGATGATCGTGACCATCGCTGCTGCCATTTATCTACTATCCACTCTTGGACTATGTCCTTACAACGCTCAAGTTTTGAATGTAACTATAAAATTTCATATCGATACGTTCATTAGAGCGGCAGTTATTTGGATTTTGGTGTTGAGATTTTTTACCTTTTGCTGATTCTCCCGAAAATTAGTAGGTGTAGTCTCTATGACTATGAATATATATAAATGAAATTTCGTGTAGATACATTCATTACAACGGCAATTATTGGAGTTCTTGTGTTAATCCTCTTTCTAATCCCCCCTATATCTCAGTTGGTTCGACTGAAAATCAACAGGTTTTGCTCTTAGGGGGTTCTGAGCACACATATTACATTTCATATAAATACATTCATTCTATCATGTTCACAGACACACACACACACATAGATATACATAAATGTTTCTTTTCATTTGTGGAGTCAGTTCGAAAAACATGAAATTCCGTTGAAAACACAGCATCGAATTTCTGATCGATTGCCTAACTTCCCGTATACTTCATATAGCTGTGTAAGTAAAGTCTAGAGAAGCTCCTCTGGTTAATGTGTAAGGTACTGAGGAAGTTATTCAGGATACAGGAAGGTACTTATGAATATTGGATATCAATAGCCGTTATCCTGAAAGGATTGGTTTCAATTCTGCTTGCTACCTGTTGCTTCTCTGACCTGTGATTTGAGGAGGGTTCCTGGAAGGGGAGTTTTGGAGACATAGGATTTTGTACTGACTAATTTTGTAGTATTTTACTTCCCCAGATATACGGTGTATAGGGGTAGTTACTTAATCGATCAGAAATTCAGAAATTTTGAGTTTGCAATGGAATTTCTTCTAGAAATTTATTCAACTCCCTGATTCAAAAAATTCAAATTCATATTAAAAACTTTAGAGGGCATATTTACAATCGGCAAAAATAAAACCTTAAGTAAATTTGATAATATTGATAAATAATAAATGATAGATGGCAATACGTATAAGGATAATTAAACGTAAGAAATTATTTAAACAATAAAATAGAATAGGTAATAATAATGACAATAAAAAAAAAAAAGTGTAAGGAAAAATTATATTAATAAATTTCAAAAAAATTGTCGGTGAATCAGGGTGTTATGATAAGTTTGTTGTGTTGATTGAGTGCTAATATGTAAAGGTTGTGATATGTTTTGAGATTTGATGATTGAGGACCATCATGTTGTCAGTAGGAATCAGATATAGCTTACGAAGATTATTGTCGAAGTGAGCATTCGAACCCGGGTCTTTTAGGTTCATTCACTCACCCATCGAGGCCTCCTAATGAGATGGCACTGGAAATCCGTCAAATAGAAGAGTACTTTGACCGAATCTTTATTGGTTCCTCTTTGACGTGTTTGGGAGTACAAAGCAATGGACTGATAAAGAGTGTTCATCCTTAAGAGCAGATGAGATCTTGAAGTGATCTCGAGTGTTTGGAACGTTCTCAAAGGAGCTGTTCACTTTGAGCCATGCCACCTATTGTACATAACGAGCAAGGTTGGTGACCCGTGAAAATAGAAGTCGCACAGCCTCCCTCTTTCTCGGGCAAAATAAACATCCGTTCAGGACTGGGACTTGTTGGAGAAGGACCATTATGTCCATCGAAAGGTTCATAACTCATCCGGAAATATCTATGAATTCAACTGAAATAGTCCCTCCCCAATATGGCCAATCTCTGGCTACCTCTAGAGCAGTCTGATCTAGGTAGGTCTGTTCTATCTCCTCAAACTGCCATCTCGGCTCATGAAGTGAGCTACGTCCTCCTCCTCTTCCGAGCTACACGGGGGGCACAGCCTCTCTCCATGGCACCGCTCTCACATCCACCACCTCCCTTCTAGAGCAGTCTGTCTGGCCGGAACCGTTGGTATTGATCTTTGGATGCGAAGGGATGCCATTTGTCTTTCTTTCGCTTCTATAGATCCAGTCTTTCAGATGGCTGTATGATGTTAGGGTTTCTTATAGACGGGGCTAGGTGACTCGTTTGAATGGTCAATGAAAAATGAGGAATCGGACAAGACTCTAATAAATTATATATAAAAGTTGTGGGGAGCGAGAGGGGGGGGGGGCGGAGGAAGGGTTGGTGCGGGTCCATTTACTAATGTAAGACCCGGCTCAGCCCCTTTTTTAAAAAAGCCCCAGAGCAGATAAGCCTCTCTCTTTTTTGTCTTGGTTTTGTCACCCCCCGGCGGCGGTAATACATTGTGCCCGGAGGCCGTTTTAATTTTACAGGAATCGTTCTTGATACAGAGCCAGTATTAGGGAGGTGGGGGTGAAGGGGGAGGGGGGGGGGGGGGGGGGAATCAACCCTCCGCCATTACTTCTAGTCCCCCTTCCGTTACCTTCCTTTACTTTTCATTACTCTTCACCAAGTAATCCTGTTAGCATGGCAGAAAAACTTCAAACCTTCTTTTTCTGTTCTATTTAGCCTGGTCGACATCACCCCTCGTTCTAAGGTGAGGGAGCACCAATTACGTCCCTTAATATATATATGACTTGGATCAAGGGGCGTGAGCGCCTAGTGCCTGGAAGCGCTAAACCGGAGAAGGGCTAAGAGACTGGATACCGTGTCTTCAATAAGAGCTAATCTCATAGCTTCCTTAGCAAAGCTAAGTATGTTCTCATAACCTTCTGTGATCGTATCTCTATCTATGATTGTGGGACATCGTCTGGCTTTATCCGGGGCATTTATCTAGGAAGTGAACAAGTTTCATCTTCTTCGCATCTATCGCAGGCAGGTCTGGCCTTGACACTTAGGACGTTGACGGGCCTCTTCAATTCCTATTAGTCCATGTTTCTTCCCCAGGAACTGTCAACATTTACATCTCTCTCAAATCTCTTGTCTACCTGCATTATAACTCCCTAGGTCACTTCGTATATTATCGTTCTGTTGAACTCTACCCCGAACAATCATACAATTGTATTGTAATGAAAGGGGTTAAACCATTGTTCATAACTGAAAACATAGGACTTGGGATTTAGAACATATCGGCTCTCCGTAGATAACTCCTTTGAAAGTGGATTTTTAATGAGAGTAAAGAGGATTAGATTATTAGATTTTGTTCGAAAACAAAGTATATGGTCACGGGTCAAGAGGTAACACCTAATGAAGAAGTTCATATTGGCCCATACTTTTTCGGAAAAGTGAACGAGGTTAATGTGGACAATAAGCTCTCAAATGAAATAAGAAGCAGGATCACCAGGTCTGTTTCTTTGGACTCCGGCGTCACCTCAGAAGTAACTTGCTTTCTAGGGCAACAAAGCTGGAACTCTACAAAACCTTGATCCGTCCAGTGTTAACTTACGGTTCTGAAACATGGACAATAACAAAGACCTACGAACAAGCACTCCTGATTCACGAAAGGAAGATCCTACGTTGCATTTATAGAGGTGTGAACTGGAGAAGAACAAATCAGGAGCTATATACGCTTTGTCGCAAGAACCGGAAGTGGTAAGGTTTGTAAGACTTCACAGACTAAGATGGGCAGGACACTTGGCAAGAATGGGGGACCATGATGTGCAAAAGATGACATTACTGGAGGAAATCCACGAGACCAGACGTGTTGGGAGGCCGAAGCTACGTTGGAGGGACGGTGTTGCGCATGATGCGAGGATCCTACATGGAGTCAGGAACTGGAGAGCAGCTGCACAGGACCGAGACGACTGGCGAATGCTGATCCAGGAGGCCTTGACTCAGAGATGAGTTGTTGCGCCGATGATGATGATGATGAAAGAGGATTAGAATGAAATGTTGACGACAAGTAGATACACTATTATTCGGTGTATATTGGAGAATTAGACTGAGGGACGAAGAGTGATCTTCCTTGATATCCTACAACTGACAGTTGATTATTCACATTTGACATAATGACAGAATCAGAACCATTATTTTACATCGAGTTGAGAAACGTTGCTCATTGTTCTCAAATCATTTATATTATTTAGGAAATAAACTTCCTTCATTCAATGGGTGTCCTAATGGCGAAGTGGGTAACGGATGATCTTGCCTTCGGGGCCAAGGGACCCGGGTTCAAATCCCAACGAATGTGCGAAATATAGAAAAGTGAAAGAAAACAAATTAACAATAACAACTATACATAAACAAACCAAGAGAAATAAAATAAATTAGTATATAAATAATAAAAAATAGTGACTAAAACGTAGATTCGACAGTCCTCAAAGAGGATATATGGGGAGGAACTGCCAAAAAAATAACAATGAAAGCTATGTATCAGATAATGTTTTTGAATATGAAATTCAATTTATATATACATAATATGGTATTGGTATTCAATTTATATATACATAATTGGGTGTTTGAAATGGAGATGCCAACCTGCAAATAGCATATTAAAATATAATATTTTATTTATACAAAAGTAAAAATGTTTGTTGAAAAATAATAATAATCTACATTGTTGTAACAGTTATTGAGGCTGAAAACAGAGAGATCGGGGTTGAACAGTGACCGGATTTCTGAGAGGCCAACCCCTTACCGTGATTTGAATTTTAAGACATCTCCCCTCCAGCCAGATAATTGGGATCCGGGAAAGAAAACAAAAATTGAAATGAGATTCTTTTAGCCTGCTGGAGAGGCTTCTCCGACCCAATCACAAGTGATAGCTAATTGTACGGAAACCAGAGGATCGCCCCTAATCCAATCCCAAGGAACCGGCTAATTCCCGGAGATTCCTGCCCCTTCCGATTTTAGCTCCTTAAATTAAACCACTCACTTTCCAATTCTCCAACATAATGGCTTATTTCCCTCCTTCTCCTTTTATATCTTACTTCAGTTTCCCGCCCTAAAGGCAATGGCAAATGAAACAGTCTCTTACCAATGTTAATCGCTTTTTTTGTCCAGTAGTTTTTTAGTCTTTCATGAAGCAAAGGACATCCTTACTCAAAGAACTTGATTGCTCACCTACCCTTATAGACTTTCAAATACTCCTTCACCTTCATTACGTCAATGTTCTACCTATGAGATGGGTACTTTCAGAGTTGGGCAAAAATCAGCTATATAATAGCTAAAATAGCTAAAAACTGTAGTAATGGACTAAGAGCTAAAGATCAGTTGATATCTGTTTGCCCATAGTTGATTCTTGTAACTAAATTAGCTATTAGCTGAAATAGGTATCTTTACAACTACAAACTAATAAATAACATAGTTAATTGTTTTGCTTTTTGATATGTATGTAGGTACTTGAATTTCAAGGAAAATAAATATTAACATTTTGCAGAAAACACATTAAAATTTTTAATATTAAAATAAAATATATACATACTTCAAAATAATCTTTAAAAACTTAAGCAAAAAAATAAATGAATAAATTAAAAATACTTTAATTATTAATATTGAAATATTTACAAATAATCTTTTAAAAATTTAAGGAAAAGCATTTAAGGAATCATTAAACATCAAATAGGAAGATAAAATATAATTACTGTTTACTTTATGGTTTTATATTTGGTTTGTGGACAGTTTAATTTGTCAGCATATCGTATTAATTAAAAAGTGGTCAAATGACCGATTTTTTAAAATAGAATTTTTCACGCTGAATAAAATGAAAACACTCTCAATTTGCCACTTCAAATTTTAAGCAATACATATAAGCGTTTTATTACAAGCGAAAGAAATAACGAGTTATTTTTGAGTTAAATTTTTTCCCTCAACAATAATTATTATTATGAGGTGATCTTTAATCTATTGTCAAGTAAATCAGAGATAGTTCTTGACAAAAATCACAAAATGATTTTCAAATTATAAAAATAAAAATCTAGTCATGATATGATTTTTTCCTCCAAAGCAAATAATTCTCACATTCAACCCCTTGCTCAAAAAACACACGTAAGGAGATAATTAGTTGTTAGTTATTAGTTGGCAGCTACAGCTAATTAGTTTAAGTTGCCATGACAGCTATTTTCTATAGCTTAAAACAATTAGCTGTTTATTTAAACTAAAAGCTAATTTAGTTGTAAAAATTAGCTGCGTGTCAACAGTTAATAGCTAAATTAACTGCATTTTTATCGCAACTAATTCTGTTTGAGCTATCAGCTGTAGTTACACCTATAGCTAACTAAAAATTAGCTAGCTAATGCCCAACTCTTGGTACTTTCTCCTTCGTCAGGCATCAACTACCGGTTTTGCCTCTCTGAGAGCCGGACGAAGCTTAAGGCATCGCAGGATGCTAGGGGCAGTTGAAGGAAAGTTGGAGCAGCGTTGCGACGAGTCGGGATCTCTTTTCTTGCTATAGATCAACATCCAATGGGATTAGTCGATAAAAGAAATCGGGAATCTTCTGCATTTTTGATGGTATGGACGCAGCTTTAGAATACTTTGACTCACAGCAAGTAATCTGTTTTCATGATTTCTTTTGTCCAAACTCTAGTGATAGGCAATTCTGAGGCGGATAGCGGAAGATTTGCAATAAGTCCTGGGGATTCTTACCTTCTTCATGACTTAACTCCTGATATTTAACTTCTCTTCCATTAATGTGTTTTAGTCGGTTTTGTTTTGTGTAGCTTTTCTCCAGTTCCGCACTTCGATGAGACTCCTGTCATCTTTGGCTACACAATCCATCCGGTATACCCTCAGCCGATCTACAATCCTCAGTCATTCACAAGTTCCTTTGTCTCTTACAATGTCAATGACGATATATTTTTTTCGAAAATGTCGTTAGTCATGAGTTCTTCTTCAAAGATTCATGGCCCAAGTACCGTTCGTTGAAGGCGAAAGGGTCATAGACATGCACCACCAGCATTATTCTTTGGAAACAAAAGCGAAAATCAATTAGTAAAAAATAAAAAAATTCTGATGGGTCAATGCTGGAAAAAAGAATAGGGGGTGAGACTCGTTATTGAGCTGTTTTGCATACTGATTTGAGGCTATTGGGGATTGAATGTGCAATAAAAATGGAATTAAACCAAACTCAAAAACATGTTTACACTGTGTCATTTCTATTTGTAAGATAGAAGTAAGATAAAAACAAAACCATGTTTTCAAAATGTATTTATTTGTTCTTTCTATAGTGACTTGACGAGGCAATGTAAGTCTCAGAAGTGGCGGAACAATTACTGTATGTAATAGTGTTTGCGATTTCCTTTTGATGGAATTAGCCATGTAGCTTTGGAATCCCATAGATTGTTTTCCCCGCACCCATAAAGCTAATATTACATAAAATCATATACATATAGTTTGACCTAATACTCAATTTTGGAAGCGCCCATCTTGTGACTCTGCAATACAGGAGGCAAGGTATTTGAGGAATCATCCTGTGAGACTAATCGACTTTTTAGAAAAAAGTATGTTTTTTTGAAAAATATTGACTATTTCGCTGTGAGGTCCGGCGTTGCAAGGCATATAATAGCTGTGATACCCAGCCTGCGTAAGTACGTATTAGCTGTTGTGCCCTGCTAGCTGTAGTGCCCAGGGCTCCTAAACACTTAATATGTTAAGTTATAGTGTCTGCCGTTGAAGGACTATAAACCTCATTTCAAATAAATACTTGAAGAATACAACATCCTGAATGTACTGTTGAATAATTGAATAGGATTCGAATGAGAGATATTAGCAGGAAAAGTAAAGTTCCCAGGGCAACGCCGGGTATTATTGCTAGTATATATAATATATGGGAGTACTTTTGGTATTGCTACCATCTTCATCCTATTTAGTATTTAAGTCGTTGCTGAAAATGGTAGCAATACTGAAAATACTCGCATATATTTTGTGAAATAGAGAATATTTTTAAAAAACATACGTTTTTCTTTATATTTTTTATTAAGTGTTTGACAGAATTTCTGCAAAATATGAAAATATCAAGTATCATTAATGATAGATACCTAGTTAACCTAATACTCAATTTTGGAAGCGTCCATCCTGTGAATCCTCCAATACAGTCTACGTGACACTTGAGGAATTATCCTTTTCATTCAGGTTTCCTGAGGATAATAGTCTAAAAAATAAAAAGAAAACCTTAGGTAAATTTGTGGTTAATATGGATAAAGGAGTAGGTAGGAAAGGCTAATGCTAGTGTGTGGTGTGGAAGAGGGAAGCATACAGAGATAAGCGAGGGTGGGGGTGTATGAAGCGCAAGTTGGTGACGTCTTGGTTGTGACAGAGGTCGGGTAAAAAGGGACTTCCCTTCCCGTCATATACACTCACCCCCCACCCTTTCGGTTCGCCTAACCTAGTAATTAGACTTCAAATGCTAAGATCCCAAGCGGAAAATCCAACCCCCACTGCCCCCCCCCCCCTCTCACAATTGTAATTGTTTAGTTCTAACGTAATTTTCGACTAAATTTTAAGGCTTGACATCCCGTCCCACTTTCCTTTCCCTTTTGTCCCCTCTCTTCAACTTCCGTTTTTCAATTTCAAAACATTTTCTACATGATGTCTATTTGGAATGAAGTTTCAAAAACTCAAACCGAATATTTATTTAAAAGTTTTGTTTGAATTGAAAAAACAGTATATCTGAGGTTGTGGTTACAGTTACTGAACCCACCACCATCTATGTCGAAGATGTGGCTGTTACAGATCTGCATCAAGATATACGAGGGTAGTCCCAGAAGTATCCGACCTGAAAAAAATAAAACACAAAAAATTTAAGAAAAATATCTGTATTTCTCAACATAGTCTCCTTTTAGCTCGATACACTTTTCCCAGCGTGGTTCAATAGCTTCGATACCCTGTTTATAGTGAGAACAAAGTAGCCATCAATCGCAGATTCCACCTCTTCATCTTTTACCACCGAGCCATTTTTTCAAGTTTAGAAAGAGAAAATAATACGAGGGGGCTAAATCTGGCGAATAGGGTGCGTGAGGAAGCAATTCGAACTTTAACTCATTGATTTTGGCCACCGCGATAACGGATATGTGAACTGATGCATTGTCTTGATGAAACAACACTTTCTTTTTCGCCAAATGCGGCCGTTTTTTCTTCACTTCATTACTCAGACGCTGCAATAAGTTCGCATAATACTCGCCTTTGATTGTTTCTCCTTTTTGAAGATAATCAATGGAAATTATCCCATGCGCATCCCAAAAAACTGACTCCATGACCTTGCCTGCAGATGGAACTGTCTTTGCCTTCTTTGGAGCCGCTCCTCCCCTTTCAGTCCATTGTTTTGACTGTTCCTTCGTCTCAGGTGTGAAGTGATGGACCCATGTTTCATCCATGGTTATGAATCGACTCAAAAACTCGGCTTTATTGCTGTGAAGCATCGCCAAACACTCGATTGCAACATCCTCACGACGCTGTTTTTGTTCCATTGTGAGCAAACGCGGCACATCCCATACCATTTTGTGGATTTTCTTCACAATTTCTGGCGTGGTCACCACTACGATGTTCGTCTTGGCAGTTCGTACGGTCTCCGAATTGGAGAGGTCATGAAGCGAGACCATGCCCAGATGCCCTAAACGAGACTACTTCCCGGTCTTCAGTCTTCTGAAATTCATGTCTCTACCCATCGTCCTCAAGACGCAGATTTAAAAATCCCTTGTAAAGCGGGTGCTGCTGAATGGCTGTGAAGCTTCGTCCCTGACGGATCTTGTAGGAAGTGAAATGAAGGGGCATAACCTATAGGAAGGAGGCGAACAAGATTCCGATATTGTCAACAGCCCAAAACAATGGAATCAGCTGGTCAAATCGGCGAAAGACAACAGGTCCGTAGCCGATGGAGATTTATATACTGGGTGGGATGGTGTAGACCTAAGCTCCAAATGCTCTTTACCCTTCCCTAGTGGCTCTACTGTGCGTGTCCTAAATTTTGCTTATCCAGGTTTAATTAGTAAGGGCTCTTTAACTTTTACCTAACGTCTAGCATAGGCTCGGCCGCCATTTAACGTCCCCTCCAAAGAACAGCGTCCTCAAGGTTTGTTATCTCTCAGAAAAAAAAAACCTTGAGCGCCTCGGAGGCTTTGAATCCGCGATTTCGGGTATAGTAGGAAAGTACCCTACCTCTGCGCTACAGGCGCCCACGGCCAACGGATGAAATATGTATGAGGTTACAGTACAAGTGCCTTCCAACGAATAAGCTCAAACTATTAGGAATATTTATCCTATTCCAAGTGGTTAGTGTAGTTGCTTTCTATCGAAATGATATCACTTTTTCTAATTTGTTTAGGCCTCCAAAATTTGAAGACCTTATCTTATATTTCAACGGAAATAAATATTATTACTATAAAAATTATCTAATTTCTTCGTCGATCTCCTAGGGATCTTTGGAAAAGTTAGTGATCGGGATCTGACGAACGGTACTTGTAGTGTAACCTCGTCCGAAACAATTCCATTATTTCATTGTTCAGGCGTATTCGTGCTAACGCCTATTCGTTACAGCTGTAACCAAAGACTAATTCGCAATAGATTCTATAGAACACTGGAATAATCTAGGATTTCATATCTCAATAATTAGTAAGCCCGTATTCGACTAGAAAGTGTGTCTAATAGCAGAGGATACCCAGATGCCTTCAGCCCGTGACTCTGAATAGGAAATGAGAACTGTTATTTTTATAGTGTTCGCTTTATTGGGAAGAACATATCCTTCATTTTATGGCCATCATCCCCGTTCTCCCTTTTTTATTGCTTTGTAATGTGTCGTGTGCACCTTGCGTTTGTGCAACATCACCCGTCTCTCTTTGTCGAGGGAGCTCGGGATCTGGCTAGTGCCTAAGTAAGACTATGTCGGGCCGGGGGTAACCACCGGTCGACCAACTTGTGGTGATCGATTGTCGCCCCAGCTCGTCACACCGCTTTCTTCTGCTCCTGGAGGAGCCGACAAACCGGCTGAACACTGGATAGCCGGTCTCCGTCACCAGCTGCCGCAGATCCAGTCCCAGGTATGATCCGGTCCCGCGAATCAACTCCACCCTGGCCTGGTCATAAAGAGGGCAATCGATGACCACGTCTTCTGCAGTCTCGATGCCCCCACATGAATAGTTTGGGTTGTTCTTCCTTCTAAAGAAAAAGAGTTTGGAGTTAATGTCTCCATGGCCTGATAATAACTGGGACATCCAGTGGTCAGGTTGTACCCGGACATCCGGAAAGTATGCATAAGTCGTACGGCCATCCGAACTTCGTGACGAACGTTGTTGCCATTTTTCCACTATCCATTCCTAGACAATGTCCTTGCCACGCTCTGGTCTGGACTGTCCGCTCACCTCCTGCTCCAGGGCTAGGCGTAAGGGCTCCTAAAGGCATAGTGCATCTATAGTAATATAAGGTAAGAGCACCATCCAAGACCAAATCTATATCCGTCCCCGTTCTCCCCGAGTGATATCTTGAAATGTACCTACTCTACTGATGAGGTTGAGCGTCATGTGATGAAAAACTTCCTTTTTTTTTTTTTCACCAAGAACCTAAAAAGATCATGGAACTATGAATTGTACGTAAGGCAAATCAAGGTACGTCGGGCAAATTCGTTTTTGAAATGTTTTTCTAAGTGGTAAAATACATAGGAAAATCCAAGGAATTATCAATAGCACACGAAACAAATCCAATACGGCACAAGTTCCCAAGATAATTATTTTTTTGGTAGAAAAAAAAACGTACGAAAAGTCAAGGAATTACCAATTGCATGTCAGGAAAATTGCTTCTCCAGCTATTCTGAGAGCGCAATGAGAATCCAAAATTACTATAGCTACAGCCTGGTTGCGGAGTTAGAAGCGCATGAATGGGTAAAGGTTTAGAGTGAAAGCGGACGCGGGTTGGGGACTACCTGTTGCCGTCCAGATTTTTCATCACCTGGTTTAAGCCAGTTTAATTCCGGGCTTGGTTTTTCCATTGAGTTGGTTATTGGCGGCTCCCAGCCTTGTCAATTAACGCCCAGCCTCCTCGCTTGGATTAACACCCCCCCCCCCCCCCCCCCCTCCCCCCTCCCCTGTTTCCCTAATTGCCCAATATTTACCTCACAGCTTTCAATACCCCAAACATCAACCCTCCCCTTCCTACCAACACCGCTTTTTTTTTCATTATTTCTTTTTTTTTTCTTTCTGTTACGGTCCCTTTTCAGCTCATTTTCCACTTGTAGAATATTACAATATTTAAAAAAATAATTATATTATTAAACGTTGCACAAACCACGCAAACCTTCGGAAGCGATTAGTTTCCTTGCAATGACATGAGATGTGTCCAAAAATGAAATCATCAGTCTTATAGGCCCTCTACACTATGGGCCAGGCAGTGGCCCAATCCTGCTGGGCCACTGTGTAGAGAGGGGTTGGCTTGTATTGGTCATGTTGGGCCAGGGTGTTGGCATGTGTTGGTGAAGGTTGGCGTTCGGAGCGGTTTTTCAACACACATCAAAGCAGGCCAACATGCGTGAACCAAGTGCGCAGTAGATAAGTGACGCATCCACACACTTGTCCAACATTGGTTGTTTGTTTCTTGTCAGTATTGTTTTGTATATTCCTTTTATCCTCTCAAATACTATAATATTTTATTTAATATTATTTTATTTTATTATTATAAACTACAAATACAAAATGTCTATATGGACAAATGATGAAAGTTTAAAATTTTTAGAACTGTACCAAAATGAACCTACAATTTGGAATCCGAAAAACCCTCTTCACAAAAATAAAAATATGGTCCACCATCTTCTTTGTTTCCATTTGTTTTCAACCATGTTTTTGTCAATAATATGTAAGTAACAATTGTATGCAGCAGCGATTTTCTCGATATCCATCACAGAAATACTGTTCAAGCAACTGAGTGCTGGTTCAATGTTTGGCCATGATACTGGGCCAATGGCTGGCCCAGTATGTGGAGCCAAGGTCCTGGCCAGGGCAGCCATTACGCCAATATTGGTGACCAATGCATTGGCCTACCTTGGCCCATAGTGTAGAGGGGGCATTAGGTCTTAGTATCTGCATGGTCCCAGCTAGGATAAGTTCCCCTCTCCAACAATCTAACAAGAGGAACAGGGGATGTTCAAACTAAAAGTTATATGATCGAATAGAACTGACTAGGTCAAAACGGGGTGATCTTCATCACTGTTGATTATAGCAAGGGGCGCAAACCTCCCTCATCCAGAGAGACCACATCAACCACATTTATGCTTCCCCGAAGATTACCTTGCAGTATGTTGAAACTTTGGGCAGCTGAAACATTGCAGCGAATTAGTATACATTGCTCGACTATGGCCATTATAAGTAAATAATTAATATTCTCTACAACAGGCCAAAATGGTTTTTGAAAAATATATCTTAAATATTAGAACATTCGTACTTGTGTCATCTCTGTGGGGACTGCTGAGTGCGTCAAGTCAAGCCCCCCACTTTAGTTTTTCAAATTATTTTAAATGGTGCTCGGGCTGTGCTGGATTGTGCTGATAATTATTTCGTACTGCTTCGCAATACAGTGTTTTGAACCATAAATATGGGGGGCCAACTAGAAGCTAGCCCCCTCAAATTTGGATTTTCAGAAAAATGTTTTGGATTGTGTTGACAATAATAAGTTTTGTACTGCCTCGCAAATTGTTTTTTTTTTTTTTTTTTTTTTTTTTTTCAAAAAACATATCTGGCGGGGTTAATTTCAGGCAATTCTTCTAGATCGTTTTTTTGGCATTACTTGAACGCTAATGAATTGCGCAAGTTTTGTGCGGAATACTGCAGACATTTTTTTGTGTTACCAGGGAATATACTGTTTATTAAAAAAAAAAACTTTAACAAACTTGATTCAAGTCCCCTCTCCTCTTGGCCCCTTTAATGGCCATGTTGGCAATACATATTTCCATATATAACACCAATGAATTGTGCTGAATTGTCCTCATATTTGTCTTGTGCTGCAACTTATTATAATTAACTAGAGGAAAGAAGTGACGGCCATGAGAGAGGTTTGGTAATTTAATCAGCCCACAGATAAGGTTTCCAAGGAAAAGCATAACTTCGTTATGTTATATTTCTTTGGCTCATATACCGGCAAATGTTTTTTTTTGTTAGTTGAACTCAGACAATATACAGTAGAACCTCTATAAGTCGAACATCAAGGGAGACGCCAAAAAATTCGAGTTTAGTTTTCGACTTATGGAGGATTTCGACTTAGACGGATTTTGATTCGACTTGTAGAGGTTAAGATTCATTCTAACTAATTTTGAGTTAGAGAGGTGAAATAAATGAAAATTCAGGTTACAGAGGTAACAAACATATTTATATTTATTATAAATCAACATTATTTCAAAACATCCTTAAAATAAAAAATACGTAGTATATATAGGTATTAAAAAAGGTTTTTTTGCTTCAGATAATTGGTAATTTTATTTATTGTATACTCCTAAATTGTTTTCTAAGAAACAATGGTGTACATTGTCGGCAAATTCTTAAAGTTGGTAACTTATTTTTCTTCGAGCTACAGAGGTAATAAGTTTCAAATAATCGAGTTGTAAAGGTTGTAAAATAAAACATAACTATGTTCGAGATACAGAGGTCCAATTTATTTTTCGAGTTATAGAGGGAAAATATGTACCAAAATGGCTTGTACTCACTGATTATTTCGACTAATAGAGGGTTGAGATTTCGAGTAATGGAGGTTTTGGGGCTTGAGGGAAAGGAACAAAACTTTTTTTCGAGTTTTGGAAGTTTTCGACTTATCGAGGTTCGACTTAAAGAGGTTCTACTGTATTTGACTTATTTTTTATTACGAAGTATAGGGGAAGTTATGTAAACGATCAGAAATTCGATGTTGAGTTAACCGGAATTTTATGTTTACCAACCCTCCTGAAATTATAAAAAATGTTCGCCTGTCTGTTTGTGAACTCGATAACTCCAATATATCGAAGCATTTATATGTGTATCCAGTAACCTAAGCAAGAAACCTATTGATTTTGTGCGAAAACGACGCCAGCCCCCCTCAAATACTATTTTCTGCAAACTTCTAACGCCAATGAATTGTGCTCATTTTAGCCTGTTTTTTAAATTTTTTTTGGCCTTATATACGATGCATATTAGCCATGTCATTGTGTTATCTAGTTATTTACGACATCCATGGCCCCGGGAGGGAGTTCTATCTACGAAATAAAACTCACTTCCTGACGGGATTCGAACCCGCAAACCATGGGAGACCATGCGACCAAAGTTATTCGCTCTAGCCCGCACTTAACCTGGGTTGTGCTGATAATTATTCGTTTTGTGCTGTCTCGCAATATGGTCTTATTTACAAAATACATATCTGGGGGCTAACTGGATGCCAGCCCCCCTGGAAATTGTAATTTCAGCAAAATGTTTTCACTAAAGAATTATGCTAGTTTGTGCTGACAATTATTAAAAGTAATATATAATTTTATTAATTTAATTATTTAAGTGCTGCTTCGCAAAATTGTCTTATTTAAAGGTTAAGAAATATTACAAATAGGTAGGTACATAAACATTTTTCACATATTTGGCTGCCTGCAAAACAAAATAAATTATTTCAAAAAGTTTTCTACTATAGTTTTTAGGAGTTGTTTTTAACTTATCTATTTATTTCATACTTATCATGATTACGTCATTACAGTGTATGGTACCATGAATTAGATAATACTATGTTAAATTGCTCATCACTTGTTCTAATCCATTTCAAACTAATACAATAGGTACATATTTTATGAAATAGACAATATTTTTACGTTTTTCTTTATTTTTTATTATGTTTTTCACAATACCTCTTCAAAAAATATTAAGTTTCATTATATAGAGGGTATAGCACAAGGACTTTTGTGGGCGCTGGTAGCTCAGTGGTATGCGTACTTGCTTATTGAGCTCAATAATACGGGTTCCAAACCCGGCCGAGGCCCTTAGTTTATTTTATCTGGGTGGTAAAATAAATTTAAGCATGCCGTCCTTCGGATGGGACGTTAAGTGATGGTCCCGAGCCTGTACTATGTCAAGTACACCTTAAAGACCCTACCCTATGTGAATTTAAAAAAATTAGTTAAGGCAAAATTTAGGACTCCCATAGTAGTGTCGGGCGGGCTCAAGAGCGCTCGTAGTTAAAGCCCGGGCATTAGTCAAAATAACTACTAAGGATGGTGGGTGGGAGTATATAATCGAACTACAAATATCGATGTAGTCAATATTTCGGCATTTACATATCGATATACCATGTGCATCATTGGAGGACCAACGGTTCTGGAAGATTCATCGTGGGACGGAGATAACGTAGCGAACTGCTGTCGGAAGGCAATTTGCAAGGATGTTTATAGCTACATTATAGAAGGACCAGGGATTCTGGACGGTGTGAGAGGAACGCAAGAGTTTTAGCATTACAATTCTAATTTCCTTCTGACAAAATAAGAGAATTATTACTTTTAATAGATAATTTAATGATACATCTTGGATGGAGGAAGGATGGGTTTACTTATTCAATTAGCTGATTTGACATGGTTCTGTCGGACCTATTCATTTCTCATCAATGGAAGTATGCCGCCACTACCGTCCCCTTCACTTCACTTTCCGTCTTCAGGTATGTATCGTATCCTACCTTCCATGCATTCTATAACTGCATGTTTATACACAGACCAGGCATTCCCATCCTCACTCTTATCAAGGTATGTATCGTATCCTACCTTCCATGCATTCTATAACTGCATGTTTATACACAGACCAGGCATTCCCATCCTCACTTTTATCCAGGTATATATCGTATCCTACCCTCCATGCATTCTATAACTGCATGTTTATACACAGACCAGGCATTCCCATCCTCACTTTTATCCAGGTATATATCGTATCCTACCCTCCATGCATTCTATAACTGCATGTTTATACACAGACCAGGCATTCCCATCCTCACTTTTATTCAGGTATATATCGTATCCTACCCTCCATGCATTCTATAACTGCATGTTTATACACAGACCAGGGGTTCCCATCCTCACTCTTAAGATATGTATCGTATCCTACCTTCCATGCATTCTATAACTGCATGTTTATACACAGACCAGGGGTTCACATCCTCACTTTATCGTATCCTACCTTCCTTGCATTCTATAACTGCATGTTTATACATGGACCACCCGCACTTTATAATAAAGTATTGTACGTTATTTCGGGTAATTGTACTCTATACTTTATGAGAACAATAAAGTACGCAAAAATACTTTATTTCGCATGATTTGATTTCTCTGGGATTCATTTTACATATAACATACAAAAAAAGGTTGGTCATAAGGATCTTTATGGAGAAATTTCTTTAATAAACAAATTATATAATCAAATATATAGCTCTGAAGGTTTTGCGGAATTGTCTACTGCACAAAAATGGCAGCAAGTATTTAATAAGACTGATGATAGTTTTTCAAATTTGTATAAATTAATATCATTTTTACTATCAATTCCCGCCACGTCAGCATTCACAGAGAGAGTTTTTTCTGTGATAAATAGCAAATGGCGAGACGAAAGAAACAAAGCGTCTCTGTCTATATTAAATATAGACTATAAAGATGGTGTGAAGCTGTTTAGCAGTGATAATTATTTGTTAAAAGTTGCTAAAAGTAATGAAAAATATGTTTTTAAGCAAAATAATAAAGTAAAATAAATCGAACTTTATTTTGTCACGACTTTTTCTTTTTCTACCTATAATAACAAATTTACTTTATTTGCACAAAAAAAAGGTGGCAACCCTGATCGTATCCTACCTTCCATGCATTCTACAGCTGCATAGTGTGTGGTGTGACCAAGGTTATGTTGTTGTTTCGTGTTTTGTTTCTGTCCACTTCTGCGATGTCGCCGTAGCCCAGGTACGAATGCTACATATGTATAGGTTGTATTGTTTATATGTGTATTTAAACGTAATTATAGTGTATTTTTAATGTTCGGGTATGTATTGTAACGCTCGTTTTTACCCTTTGATTTTATCAATCGCGAAAAGAAAAAAATACTATAAAACGAAGTTACATTCATAAATTCATAATAAAAAAGATGAGATTAAATGGTTGCTATAACATTAAAAGAGACAATGAACAATAAATTACATTTTTTTAAAATTAGTTTATTTTATATCTTAAAATTTCCTTTTTTATCTATAATTTTTCTTTATAAAAAAATTTGGAGTTAGTTACATGGTGTACACACATAGATTTACCACACATACAGGCTTGAAATATTCCAACTGATGGCAAGATGATCCAGTTGTTGTTTCATTTGCGAAAATAGGTTGCAGGTATGTCCATCGCGTTGCCTTCTGACTCCTGGGGTTTATCCCTTGAATTATATCATGTTCTGTTCTCTCGACTTTCGTACTCTCGTTCAATGTCTCGTCATCACATGACCATCGATCATAACGTGATACTCTTTATCGGTGCTTCCGGGTCCTCAGGCATATCACTCGTTCACTAAACACATTTTTATTAGTATGTCACTCCTCTAAGCACCTCCCCACTCACACTCTCACAACGAACAACCCTCTTTTTTTTACCATGCCTAGAAAACATGGCCTCCTTATATCATGTCCACATTTCATTGGTCACATGTTACAGTGCCTTTTCAATTTTTTTTCTTTTAAAACCATTAATTTTTTTTTTTATACAACTTCATGACATCACAGGTTTACATCATTATTTTTATGCAGGCCAATCATCAACATTATTTAATTTTATTGACAGAAAAAAATGCAATACGGATAACCCCTATGCATCTCTAGTAGGCGTGGTCTAGTCGGCAGTAATACTCCCCTCTACTCTCATACATCCATGTAGGGTTACATAGACCGCTACAGTATATATCAGGCCGAATCCCTTGTTTAAAAGACGTATATCCTAAGGGCTGATTACACTACGTAACAAAAAATTGTTCATGTTTATTTCTTTGTGTTTATTTTTTACAGATGTAGATTTTTAATCATTTATTTACCGCTTTTTCTATCAATCATAGTTGTTCAAACTGATCACCAGTAGATGGCTCTAACGTGGTGTTCCAAATTTATTAACCCTCCTAATACCACGTGACCTATGAAACGAAAAATACCACGTGGGGTCCTTTTGAGACCCCACTTCAGTTTTCAATTTTTCATGTACCAACTAGCTTTTCATTCTAACTTTTTCAATCAAGTTCATTCAAAAATGAGGGAAAAATAACAAAGAGTTTAAAAAGTTGAGAAAAAATGGTATAAAAAATGTTTATAAAAAAAAATGTAAATCATGAAACTTATAAAAGTATATTCACACTATGGGTGCTATTATTATTTACATTTAGCGCAAAGAAATTTTTTTGTGACATGGTTTTTACATACGTACTTCTAGCCCATCAAGTTCTTCATCGTCCTTTTCCAAAACGTCTTCAACATCGGACATCACTTCGAGCTGTTCCGTTTCCACAAGGGCCTCCTCAGATTCAAACCCTGCAATCTCCCTGGCACGCTCTACTAACATCAACGTTCGCGAGGACACAATGTGTTCCATGATTTATCTTTACGGTCCGAACCGTCAACGCATACTGAAATTAGATCTAAATAAAATTCAGGTGAACGAGAAGTGGAAACCAAGAAATGTTGATCAGAAAGAGCTCCAGGAAAAACTCCAGCGGGTGCGGGCAATGTCTTCTTCGAATTGCAGGTCAATTGAAGAGCAAACGTAACTTTTCGGAATTGTTTAGTGGAACTTCTTGAAAATACTTCTCATCAGACGAACGAAAATGTGATACGGATAATACCATGTGGGGTCCCGCGTGACCCCAACTACCTTTTTGTGAAAATATTATTTTATATCAATTTTTAAAATACAAACTGAATACATTTTCTTAATGAAATCGAATGGAGATAGTCTACGGATAAATATCCTGAAGCTTCATCGTAATAGAAATTATATTGAGCAGTTCATACACATTTTAAAACGCATGGGGTCTTTTTTGACCCCACGTGGTATTTGGAGGGTTAATATAAAGCTGGAAGGTTTCAATATATCGACTTCTGTAACAAACCAACAATATATATCGATATAATATCATCTTATAACCAAGTTCTGTGGTTATAAGTAAAGTTCATTGTTGTCTTTTAAATAAACATGTATTTTCCTCCCTCTTTGTATCTGGCCAATATGTCTATCATGAGGCCAAAAAAATAAAAAATAATAATAAAAAATAAAAAATAAAATAAACATGTTATATTAGTAGCTTTTAAGAAAATTGAATAATTTATTATCACCGGCAAAATATTGATACTTAAGAAAAACTTCTTGTATATTCATAATCAGCATCATCAAATTAAGCAATAAACACTAAAAAACTAAGATAAACAAAAACTTGGTCAAATTTTGTTACTTAATAATTTAATTATTTTTACACTAGGTACGTAAAGAAATTACATAGAAAGCGTTCAATGTGTGATCTGCACATTTTATTTAGCCAGAGATGGATGGTAGGAGATTGATTAGCTGTAATCCCCTTTCAATGATTCAATGTGGAATGTTGGACAAGGGTTAAGTCTTTTGTTCCCCTACCCTTTCTGGATCCACAGGATGTTGTTTGTTTTGCCACTGACCTTGTGAGTACATAAACCACTCAACCACTCTCTCTCTTCACAGTTCAAACATTTTGGCGATACCAGTTGAAGCTTGAGTGGCCTACTTCACTATCCTGTTTGAAAATTATTTAAAATTTTTGAATGCTCATTTTGCTACAGTTGGGTAGCGATCTAATATTCTTATATCCCTCTAAACTCATCTTCAACGATTTAGTTATACTGACTGATGCCCGGGCTTCAACTACAAGGTCATATCGCCTATTACCAGAGCGCTCTTTCCAGGGTCTGATGGCCATGAGCCCAACTCTACAGTGGGAGTTCTGAATTTTGCCTACCCTCCATTTTATTTATATAGGGTAGTACCTGACATCGTACAGGCTCGGAACCATCGCTTAACGTCCTATCCGAAGGAAGGCGTACTTAAGTTTATTTTACCTCCCAGATGAAGTAAACTTTTTCGATAAACAGTTTCGATTCTTTCTAAGCTCCAATAAGCATACCACTGAGCTACAGGCGACCACTTCTACGCCTTGATAGATCCAAATCTCAAAAGGATAGGCATAGGATTCACTTACCATCTTCAAGTTCGAAATCCTCAACGTTAGTAAGTTGGAAGAAGAAGGAATGTTCTAACAAAAGGTAATAATAAATCGAAAATTCGTAGACGAAGCCCATGACGAACACGTCATGACGTCTTGAATTTTGTTGACTGAGCGATATCTCAAGTGTAATCGCTTGAGTTATAATACACATTTTTGAATATAGAGAAATATTCATCTTACCGACTGGTCGCCAGAACATGCTTTTTAACCCTGCAGAACAGTTCAAAGCGTCTGTTCAGTTTTATCATCAAAAGCTGTCGGCAAGTGGTTAAGACCTGTCTACAGATTTTTCAATGGTTAACTCGACTACAAAACGTGGCTGTACGTCCCACCCAACAACCTCTGTGGCATGCCTTATGCATCTGATGAAGAATCCGTTTCCAGTGTAACCGTTCGAACTTAGTTCTTGTCACCAATAATGACAGAAAAGTGGATCAAATCCTTCCGCAGATGGTTTTCAATGGTTAACGTTGACTGTCCGTCAATAAAAGGACGTAACATGCAACAACTCGCCCTCCGTTGAACATATATTATCTAACTTACGAAGAATTTTCTTGCAGTGTATCCGCGCCAGCTCACCAAAACGCGGGACTTGTATCCTCAGCCCTACAAAGCAGTCCAAAGAATCTGTTCTGTTCTTATGTTCAAAACATTTATTTTTTAATTATATTTTTTTATTTAGTGTAGCTCTACAACACGCTGATGAGTCTTGGCTTCCTCCAACATCAATCACCATGTGTCCCTGTTTTGTGCTGCTGTCATCCAGTTACGGACCCCGATGCTCCTGGCGTCTTTTGCCACGCAGTCAGGCCACCGCAGCCTCGGTCATCCCACTCTCCGACGTCCATATAAGGGCTCAGATAAAAGTTTCTTCGGGATCATATCCTCATGCATTCTGGCGACATGGCCGGCCCATCTAAGACTGCCCAGTTTTACCACAGTAGCAATGTCTGGCTCGTTGTACAGCTCGTACACCTCCTTATCGCTTCTGCGCCTCCATTCTCCTCCGTCGCAAACGGGGCTCAAAACTCGACGGAGGACTTTTCTTTCAAATATCTGGAGGTCCCGGTCCTCGGCTTTAGTTTTGGTCCATGTTTCCGAGCCATATGTGAGTACAGGGCGTATTAGCGTTTTGTACAGGGCCGTCTTTGTGCGCCGAGACACAAGACTGCTCGCCAGTTGTTTCCGTAGCCCAAAGTAGCAGCGATTGGCGGCCGTGATCAGTTTCTTAGTTTCCACAGAGTATGTTCAAAACTGGCTGGCAAATGGTTAAGGCCTTTCCACAGATTTTTTATTGGTGGATGTCGACTACAAAACGCAACTGTCCTTCAGAACACGGATGTAACACCCAACAACTCGTATTTTGAACTTGGAAAGCAAGGGTAAGTACCTGATTAACAATTAGCTTCCAGCGTAACCGCTCCAGTAAGCCAGATCGCCAGAGAAGTCCAAAGCGTCTGTTTAGTTCTTTTCACCAAAGGGTACGTCCATAGTGCACCGCTTCCCGCTTCCAGCTTTATCGCGGTCGGCCCGCTTTAACTAGAATGAATTATTGTTTCTTTTACCCGCTTAGCACGCCCGGTCAGTTTGCTTCCGACTGCGCACGTTGTTCTTACTCTTGTTTTTAACAAATGGAAGCGGATAAAGACATTTTAATCTCCAAAGTGTTTATGAAAAGTGCCATTTAGTGCCATAAAAGTGGAAGTATCTTAGAGACCAATTCGCCATAGAAATGGGAAAATTCCCTCCTTATCGTTCAGGTGATCCTGGCGGTCATCCAGAATCTACGTTGTCATATTTTAAATCACTGATGTTCTTAGTGGGCATCGTCAAGCCAAGACCCACATCGAGCAACTTGAAAAGCAGCAAAATTAGAACTCATCTGGACAATGAGAATTCTGAAATAATAGCTCACACTGCTGACATTGGAACAGAACGGAGGGTGTTCTATTCGAGTCCTATTCATTTCATGGACTTTCGTCATTCTTTCTTGTTAAGTTTTATGATAAATATTATCTGTTTTCAACAAAATACACAATAGATCCTCACGTGATAGCTCCATTATGCCAACTGACGTACGCTCCCGCGAGCGGTGCTCTATAATAACCACCTGCTAGAATCGCGCGGGTTCACCTCGCTGTTTGCAACTGCCGCGGTTTAAGCGGTTGAGCAGGAAGCGGGAAGCGGTGCACTATGGACGTACCCGAAAGTGGTCGGCAAGTGGTTAAGGACCTTCCCAAAGAGGTTTTTCTTTGTTTGAAACCGACTGCAATTACCTTCCGTTAAAACTTTAGTAGCGGATATCCGCAATAATATTGCTATTAGATAAAAGGAAATGCTATTAAAGGGGGCTGCGGTGTGGTGTGGTGGGTGAGGTGGGTGAGGTCTGGTCCAGGAAGGTAATGGAAAAGGAGGGTGTTCCAATCCCATTTGACCAACACTGGTGTACAACCAGAACTGAACAGACAAATCACATTACAGGAGTCCCACCTCCCAACTCCACCTCCGTTATCAGCATTAATTACAGGCCCACATTTGGGGGCCGGACCCCCAACCGCCTTCCTATCTTTATACCTAGGACCCAGAAGCCTCGTTTTCAGTTCGTAAACTTCAGACCCCAAACTACATCGTATATCCCAATCACCATGAACTGTGTTCTTGACAGCCGTCCAGGGATATCACTTGGCAAGGAACACTCTCTCAGAATCTTTTGGATACGAGTAAATTAACTTAACTCTAGACTGGACATACAAGCACACCCTCTCCAACAGGCCTAGCTACACCGGGGCCTAAGCCCAATGCCTAAAGAGAGACGCCCAGTTGTGCCGTTGCTTGTCTCCTGGCCTGGTTGGGACGCTCACTGGGTGCCCCGGGGTCCTGTGCGGGGTCCCCCCTCCGTTCGCCCCCCGGTTTCTCTGAGGGATCTCGTACTTATTATTTGAACAGACCCTCGTGGTTGAAATGCCATAAAAAAAAAAAAAAAAAAAAAACTCTAGACTGGGGGAGGGCGGTATTTCCATCGCACCTCCGAGACCTTCATCGGTTCTTTGATAATGATATACGAACTTACTTCTCATTAGGCAAGTGCTCGCATACCAAGACACATTAAAGGGTGCCAAAAGTCTCATTCTACTTTCCCAGCTAGGCGAAGTTATGTAATCGGTCAAAAATTCGATGCGGAGTTTTCAAGATCAGATTCTAAATATGAAAATAATATCTGTCTTTGTGAACACGATGACTCTCGATAGAATCCAGAACCCACTAACGACGATACATATTGATTTTCAGCCAAATGGGCCAAAGAGAAAGGGGGATTAGGGGAGAGGCTTAGCTCAAAAACTAATAACAGCCGATGTAACGAATATATCGAGACAAAATTTCTTATGTGAATTCAAAACCCTATAACGGCGACACTTATTAATTTTAAGCGGAATCCGCAGAAGGTAAGGGGGCTCAACTCAAAAAACCCAATAACTGCCGATGTAATGAAAGTATCGACATGAAATTTCATATTTGAAGTCAAAACCTATGAGGACATAATCTTACTAAAAATTATTCTAATTAAATTTCCAATCGCTGATATGTCCTTAGATGTCAGATAGGACTAATACGATTATAGGTATAGACCCCAAAGAATGTAAAATAAACGGTAGAAAATATTTGTAAGTAATGTTTAAATATTGGTAGTTTTCTATTAAAAACGGGGTTAAAAAGAACAAGAAAAAAAATAGATGTGTGATCTGGCCATTACAGGACATTCATTCACCAACCACTTTTTTACAGATCACTCTCCTTCCGGAATAAGAAAGTTTCTCTCAGAATTACGCTGGCTAACATATTACTTTCGTGTCCAGTAATGTCAGTATGAAATGATTTTGAGAGTATTGTACAAAAGACGTTCGTATAAGAACGTCCTGCACTCATCACATCACATATTTTTGTATTTGGTATTGGAAAAGGTTAGGCATGTTGCAAGTGAGTATAAGTTTGGTAAAAATATAAAAATTTTACACATCAAATTTTGTACGAGATCTCATCCGACTGTATCCTGTACGTTTACCCAGGGAGTGAAGTGTCAGATCTTCTTAACAATTATCGGGTAGGACTATCCTTGACCCCTATGATTTTGAGGCAACTGGTCCCTGAAGTCCAAATGGCTTTTAGTGGTTTATTAATGTTAATTAAAGTATCATTAATGGTTATTATTGGTTCTATAGAATACGGCCTTTGTCTTGTCTCTCGATCAAGGCTTGTCTGGTCCACGTCAAAAGTGACTAACCAGGTACACAAACCTCCGAAGGTTGAGCAGGAATTTCTAGACCCAAATCTCAACCAAGTCATCTAGATATTCCCATCACACTCTACAACAAGCTTCCTCACAATGTTAACTACGTCGACATCAGACACTAGATGACCTCCATCGATGATACTTAGAGACTCCTCCAGTTTCCTTCAACAATATCCCGATTTCTGTCTCCGAACAAGTTCGCTACCTTGAGTTTTATCTATACCGAAGACTGACGTGAAATCCCCTCACAAGACTGGACCGAATCCCAAAACAACCAACGGCTTGGGCAGCTTTATCGGCTGCTAAACAGAAAATCTAGACTTTCTGTTGAGAACAAACTATCTACAGAACAATAATAAGACCTATATGGAAGTTGGTGTTTCGATTATTACTCCATTCAGCAAAGTTTTTCTTACTTTCTTCAGAGAGTCCTAGCCGCACGTCCGAAGCGAGGCGAGCGATGTCTCTCTAGATCAATGTCATGGGCACGATGCTGACTGCTAGGTGGGAGGGGTTGCTTTTCCTGGGATGTGTCTTGGGCCGCCCATTGTCAGGGTATCCTGGTCACAGGTCCGATGCGAGGCGAGCGATGTCTCCCTAGATCTATGTCATGGGCACGATGCTGACTTTGCGGTGGGAGGAGTTCCTTTTCATGGGATGTGTCTTGGGCCGCCCATTTGTCAGGGTACCCTAGTCACAGGTACTAAGCGAGGCGAGCGATGTCTCCCTAGATCTATGTCATGGGCACGATGCTGACTGCTAGGTGGGAGGGGTTCCTTTTCATGGGATGTGTCTTGGGCCGCCCATTTGTCAGGGTACCCTAGTCACAGGTACTAAGCGAGGCGAGCGATGTCCCCCTAGACCTGTATAACGTTGGAGGAGGCGGCAGGAAGACAGAAAAACAATCAGCTTTATTTATCTAATATTATATTTGGCATAACATCTTCGTCAGAAAGACTGTTCGAGTACGAGGTTTTAACCTCTGCCTGTGTATCTAAGGGACCATTATACTGTGGGAATTAGATTGTGGGAGCAGGGGCCACCCCTAATCGACATAAGACACATCGGACACATCATTAAATGTATTTAGCATACATTTCTACCTAACTCAATTAGAGTGACTGGACGCTGCTTCCCACTAAATTATATTCTCTCAAACATATTGTATCCCTAGAGACACCTCTGTCAATTAAACTTTAATTGTAAACAGTTTGTAAACGGCTCATCTCTCTTTGACACAAGTCAACTAAAATACCTGTGGTAATCAAGCTTACATCTAGAAATGACCTCCCGTCGTGATGTTGTTAGATTGATGAACGAATACTATATTGATATAACCGTAGTTCGATTATATCGACTCCCACCCGCCAATCTAGTGCTATAACCTCCGTATTATTTTGGAATAGTTTCAAAAAAGTGATAGTTATCGACGGTATATGGTTTATAACTCTTACTTGAGGAGATTTTTGATTAGGTCATAAATATAAGCGGTATCTTGTATGCACTTAGGCCCCGAAATGTCTCAATTTTCGTTCGCTTTTGGCCAACATCAACACAGATCTAAGTTAGCACATATGACTTCTTCAATCCAAATTTTAATTTCATAGCTACAGTCGTTTCCGCGTTAGTGCGCTCACAACATTTCAATCACACGAAGACTTCACCGCGAAATTGGCCAAAACGTATTAAAATTCTTTGAAAATTCGATCTCAGATTTTTGCACGATTATAGTATAGTATAGAAAAGAGGGCGCCGGTAGCTCAGTGGTATGCGTGCTTGACTGAGCTCAAGGTCGTGGGTTCGTAGCCCGACCGAGGCCCTTAGTTTATTTTATCTGGGAGGTAAAATAAACTTAAGCACGCCGTCCTTCGGATGGCACGTTAAGCGATGGTCCCGAGCCTGTACGATGTCAGGTACTCGTTAAAGACCCCTACCCTAGATGAATAAAAATTTAGGGTAGGCAAAATTTAGGACTCCCACAGTAGAGTCAGGCTCATGTCCACCAGAGTGACGAAAGAACGCTCTGGTAGTAGGCGATATGACCTCGTAGTTAAAGCCCGGGCATGAGTCATAAAACCTAACCTAACCTATAGTTTAGAAATAATACACATACAACTATCAGTAAGAATCATTCTAAAAATGTTATTAGCAAAATGCCTACAAGTAATGTAAATTCCAACGATATATAGACCGACGATATATTAATATTTTCCTTTCGATATTGTTGAACCGACATATTGGTTTACCGATATTACGATAATTTTATGGAGCTCTACTTACATCCCAGGATCCAACCATCCCAAACCCAAATACCAGTGTAAGTATTTGGAACTACTAACTTGTTTTCAAAAATTATAATTTACATAAGATTAAGTGAAAAATCAAATGAAATACTAAAGTTGAAAAGAGCTCAAAATTATACATTCTCACTGATATCTCTCCTAATCAAGCTCTTTATTAATTACACTTTATAAATATTGATAACCATGGGGATAAATTATGTTTCTTTGTGAATATATAAGTCCGAGCTTAATACAGATGCTTCCTTCCTCTTCGTTATGAGAATCGTGTTGCTAATTTTCTGTCAGTATCCTCTAGCCTCTCTTCCAAAAATCAAATGATCCTAAATTTTTTCTTTTTATATTTATTGCGTCCTTATATATCCAGGATTATGGACGGCTACGTCAAGTACTTCAGCCCCCACGGGTGTTTTCCGTCTCTCCTGTACAATTATGTCACAAAATATGGAAAACATTAAAAATAAAATTTCGTCTCTAATTTAAATCTTAATAATAAAAGAAAAATTTTGAATATAGTATGTGTTTATTAAAATACAAATATATATGCATTTAATTAATTTATTTAAATATATATGCGTTTTTCTTTATATTTTAAATGTAAACCATGATGTTAACCGCAACGTAAACCTGATGTTCACCAGAAGGTAATTCTCAATGTAAACCCTGATGTTCACCATGACGTAAACCTGGAAGTTAAGGCCGACGGCACTCCTCCTTATTTCTATTGATTGATACATTGCCATTTAATATAGGTTCTGGATAGGATGGTAATGATGACACCTAATCAGGTTGGACATTGTCTAATTGTCTCCGCAGCGTGACTCATGACAATGACAATGACAACGACAATAGCTCACCATGGAATCAACACGATTCTCCAGTAATATACCTTTTAGCTAATGAGCTCATCCCGCATTAGGATTGCTGTGTCCTTCTCATTTCAATGATCTGGTTATCAGTCCATCTTTAATTAGCCTCCAGCCAATAATTCTCATCTCGCGTCAATAGGAAGAAGGTTAACAGTCACAACAGACCTGGGCCAATTTTGCCCTCATAAAGAAGAACGCCATAGTCCTTCTTTCTGCATACGCTGCCTAGTGCAAAGACTAGTGAATTGATTTTGATGGAATTCATATGTAGTATCCTTATAACCCCGATTGAATCATCGGCTATGTAGCGTCCCAAGTAACTTAACGGGAAGGGCCCCAAAAAAAAGGGCAAAATAAAAAAAATAAATGAAGGCTTTTTAACTGCTCCGATTTTTATGAAATTTCACAAATAGCATTCTTATGAACTATTCATAGGTAGACCATGCAGCCAACCAAAAAGGTAGCAAATCAAATTTCCAACGTTTGAACATATGGATACTTGACGTAATTATATATTGGTGGGGAAAGGCAAAAAAATTGAGTAGAACGTCATTTTAGAGGTCTTGTGTGTGCCATGAGGCACAAGAAATTTCGATCTATGCTGAGGGTGGGGGGGGGGGGGGGGTGGGGGGAGTCACAAACCATCGGCCTCGAAATCATTGAATATTTCAATTTATTTCTAAAATCATATAACTTCAAGTTACAAAGTTTAATAACTTGAAGTTATATGATTTCTTGAAGTTATTAACCGGGCAGATAAAGTTATTTACCGGGCAGATAAAGTTATTAACCGGGTAAATAAATTTATTATCCGGGCAGATAAAGTTATTAACCGGGCAGATAAAGTTACTTTCCTGTTTAAAGTTACCCTGGGCTAAGCCAAGTAACCTATTAGTGGAGAATAAATGGATATTTAGCGATTTGGTTGAAAATTATTAGGTTTCTCAGGGACTTCTGTATTCTCATATTAAATTTCGTTATATCAACAGCTATTAGGGATTTTAACCCTCTTCTCTGACCAACCCTTACCTATCGGCCGATTTGGCTGAAAATATCGTAGGTATCGTCCTTACTGGTTTCTGGATTTACATATAAAACTTTATGTATTCTTCGTGTTCACGTTTATAGTGCATTATATATATATATATATATATAGGCCCAACGAGCAGACGAACAGATTAGCAACGTCTGGGGATTGCTAAAAATATTTATTTATCAAATACACTAAAAAACTGGATTTATCATCAAAATCGCCGTTGAATCACCAGAAATGTACTTCCCCAGCGGGAAGAGAGTAAGTTTTTGCTCTTTCTCTGAAACCAGTTCACTGATTTGGTTGGACGCATGCCCAGGCTTTTAACTACGAGGTCAAATCGCCTACTACCTGAGCGCACTTTCGTCACTCTGGTGGACATGTGCCTGACTAGAGTAACTGACATCGTACAGGCTCGGGACCATCCCTAACGTCCCAACGAAAATTAGTAGGTGTTTTCCTTATGGGGTGGTACTCCAGCAGTTATTGGTTTTTTTTTTAAGTCCCCCCTTCTCTTTGATCGATTTGGCTGAACATCAGTAGGTGTCCTTATGCGATTCTGGACACACATATAACATTTCGTGTCGATCTGTCCCTCATAGGCTCCTTTATAGATGAAATGATCTTTTTTTTGTGAATCAGGAATCTTTGTCCGTCGGTTTTTGGTATTGAACATGAACATTGAAAACATGAAATTCCTGTGAAAACTTAACATGGAATTTCTGACCGATTACATAACTTCTTCTATACTTGCTATAGCTGGGGAAATAATACACGAGAAGTGGACTCAGATCTCACCGATTTCCAGAAAGTTTCCTATATGGAAGCTGTTGATCCATTGGAATCTGAATCATTTGGAGCTATAAAAATTGTACTGAATTACTTAGGGTTGGGCAGTTTTGTGGAGAAGAAAGCCGTATAACCGGGGTGTGCACTCAAATCTGAAAAAGGATCCTGGAGGGTGAGAAGTGGGGTGCCTGGAACAGTCTTCCCCAATTACCTTATCCCTGATCAAATCTTTACATGAGGGAGAGATCCCACATAAAATCGGTGTATTCTTTCAGTGGTTGGGATAAGATCCCCGATTTTTACTGAGGTATAAAGCCATGCCTCCTTTATGCCCCACGTACCCCAAGATGAGACCAGGTTTACGGTTATGATCCTATCAACCAATTAGGCTCTTTTATTATTTGTATCCCTTAGAGCTATTCCCTTCCCTTATCCCCCAATTTTGCTTTATTTTTTTCAATAAGTACACAGGAACAGCATCCTTCCATCCAACATTTTAATGAATGTTCGCCTTGTACGTAGCACCCCAACGCTATTCCACAATATCAGTAGGGACATTTACAAGGGTGCTCGACCATAGAGGCGAACTAGACGGCCGATTAGAGCATCACTGCGGCAGACGATTTTACATTCTTATAACTATAATATAAGAGAGAATTGTAATCGTGCGAAAATCCGAGATCGAGTTTTTAACAGATTTTCACATTTCAAAGTTGCTTGAACAAGTTTTGATCATTTTCGCGATGATGTCTGTCTGTGTGTGTATGTACGAGTTTGATTGTGAGCGCTCTAATTCAAAAATATAACTATGAACTTGAAATTTGAAATGAAGATGTCACCCCAACAATATTGTAGTTGCTCTGCTTTCACCCAAAACTCGCAAACCCTCTTTCATTTCCACCTAATTACATATATATCTTTTCGGAGCATAGAAAAAAGACAAACTGGTAAAAATGAGGGCGCCTGTAGCTCAGTGATATGCGTGCTTGCCTTCTGAGCTCAAGAATGTGGGTTCGAAACCCGACCGAGGCCCTTAGTTTATTTTATCTGGGAGGTAAAATATACTTAAGCACGCCGACCTTCGGATGGGACGTTAAGTGATGGTCCCGAGCCTGTACGATGTCAGGTACTCGTTAAACACCCCTGCTGTAGATGAATGAAAATTTAGGGTAGACAAAATTTATGACTCACACAGTAGAGTCGGGCTCATGTCCACCAGAGTGACGAAAGAGCGCTCTGGTAGTAGGCGATATGACCAATCCACCCCCCCCCCCCTTTATTATTATTATATATTGTGATTGTAGTTGCTAACCTGCTTAAAGAGACTCCGAGCGAATCTACTAGTGATTAAATATAATGATTTCGATGAATGTTGAAACAGCGTCCCCAACCATAGTCACTATGACAATGGACCACAATTTTTGTTTAAAATCATGAGACCAAGTATATTTTTTCCCATTGCTGAGCTGTCAGACATGGCCGGACAAGAAGTTCCATTTATCAATTTAATCGGTAGAACATAAAGGGGAGCTGGGGGTCACAAATTGCTTATGTCCTTCGCCGAGGGGAAAATTCATGTAAAGTCTGGAACCAGATATCGAGATATCTTTTTTAGGGTTTCCAAGATCGGAACTGTAATACGAAACTCTGTACTTCCCCAACTCAATCCATAAACTCAACATTTCACTTACATAGTGGCTTCTGAATCCTCACACTAAATTTTGTGTCGATACAATCATTACATCGGCAGTTATTACGGAAAATAAATGAGTGCTATCCTTATGGGGTTTAGTTATGAATTTTCAATTTATTGGGATTATTGAGTTGAGCTCTCCCCCTAATCCCCCCCTTCACTATGACCGATTTGGCTGAAAATCAATAGGTGTAGTCTTTAGAGGGTTCTAGACATACATATAAAATTTCGTGTCGATACATTCATTCTATTGGGAGTTATAGTGCGCATAGACACACACAGATATTCACACACAGAAGAGCATACTTTTGACGTGAAAACGTCTATTAGCTCGTTAGTGCTAATCACTGTGCTAGTGATAGCCAGTCAAACTTTCTTGTTAGCGTCAGATTTCAATCGATAATATCTACGAGACTAATAATGCATAACAACGGTTGAGGTCACAATGGATAGAGCATGTCTGTACGTGTTTGCTGTGCAGTGTTTGTTTTGCCTGTAATGTTATCGGGCTAGTGTGGGCGCCGGTGGATGATTGTTGCGAATTAGCGTTGTGTAAAATTAGATATTAGTGTAGCGTTTAGATAGGACGTTGATTCGGGTGTCATTGTAAAGAGCTTGAGGAGCACTACTAGGACTCAAAGTGAAACAATAAAAATATTCGCCGAAATATGTATATGTAAAAATCGATATTAAATTGAAAATGTCGTCTCATATGAATCGAAAATATGCGCGAATTATATAAAACGCAAATCAGAGGAAAGCTCGCATCAAAAGGAATTTAAAAAACCTAAAAAGTCTAGTGCCGAGCAAATGCAAGAGCTATGGCAGCATCGAAAAGAAAATGAAAAATGATTTTATCCCGACGTTTTCACGGAAAATCTGTGGACCTTGACTACGCCCTAATGTTCTATACATTTTTATTAATGTTCTATAAATCTTTTTTTCTCATTTTTTGGAATTCATGAAACATGAAATTCCGTTGATAACTCGGCATCAAATTTCTGACCGATTACCTGAACGAGTATCTGAAGTTCGAATCTCATTTCGAGCTGAGCTTGGAGATCGAGTAAGGTGCCACTCGAAGCCGTTCATCCCATTGTACAAAAAGTTTCTTCACAAATATTGCAAAAAAAATGTACAGTTTAGCGTAAGCCACAGACACAAAAGACAAAATCGGGAGAAAAATGAATGCTTCCTAAAAAAATTAGTGATACAGATCTATAGCAGTTTGAGGGTATGAAATATAACTATGTTCTTATAGTAGGCATACCATTAAACATTTAGTACTTAACTATTTTTAACATTTATTCCAGGCATAAAAGTGGACAAGATGAAAAGGAGTTCGGATCATTGATACTAAAGGAAGATTGTGGGCGGATCAAAGGAAACCGACCGCCATACAAAACGGCCCCTATCTCAGATAACAAACTTGTCAGAAAGGTGAAAATGTTTATTTTGCCATTCAACATGGTATACATAAAAAATAATTTATTAAAAATAAAAAAAAATCCCCATAATTTTCTTTTCAAGGGCCATCCATGTACATTTGCATCTAAAATGTTTAGACACGTTATTACTCGAAATAAATTCATTCTAACTGACAAAGGGTTGAACCAATGATACTTACGTTCTAAACTATATGAGAATTATATATCATCAGGGTGTAGAGGATAAACGGCTTTATCAGAAAATCAATAGTTTTCTGGGGTTCTGGTTACAAATATATAATTTCATACCCATCAATGATATAAATGTATATATTTTTTTTTTCCGAGTGCTTATTGTATCACCGTGGCAAGACTATGCCTATTGTGCGCCCTGTGTGTTGGTCCTTACAGCAATCCTGTGTCTTTAATAAAGTCCAGGATTTTGCTGCAGGTTCCCTCCATTACTTCGTAAGTTATTAGAATTTTTGTTAAGCCTGCCAAGTCTCCTCATTTCCTTTGCCCAATTACCTGCCCCAAGTATGATGATTTAAAAAATAAAATATTTAAAAGCAACATAGATACTTCATTTATGTTGGAATTATTACATGGTAAAGATTGGCAACTACTGGTAAATTATTGCAAAAAGGCTTACGATTTCAGAAACTGTGAATTAAATAAATAAATAGGAACAAAGATATATTTATTATTTTATTTTTATTTGTATTTTAGAAAGAAAAATTTGTTGTTAATAATTTTATAAAATAATATTATTTATGTAAATCTAGACTCCTCAAGACGGCTTAGGCCATTGAGTTTGTCTTCATAAAAGGTCACATTATTGTATATATGTTTTGTATGTAATTTTCTATTATGATAATTGAATAAAGACTTTACTACTATTAATCAATAGATGTCGTCCATATAAATATATAGGTACACATAAAATTTCGTGATGATTTATTCATTCTGTCTGGAGTTGTCATGTTCACATACAGACAGAAATTTTTTTTCATGGAATCAGGGAATCGATTATGAAATTCCGGTGAAAATTCAACATGAAATTTCTGGTAGATTACATAACTTCCAATGTTCTTCGTATATATATGTATATTTTTTTTTTCCGAGTGCTTATTGTATCACCGCGGCAAGACTAGGCCTATTGTGCTCCCTGTGTCTTGTTCCTTACAGCAATCCTGTCTCTTTAATAAAGTCCAGGATTTTGCTGCAGGTTCTCTTATGGCAGACCCGAAGCAGTAAAATCTCCTGCTATCTAGTGTCTTACACTGGGTTAGAATATGGATCGGAGTCTCATTTTCTTCGCCACATTTCCTGCACAGAGGACTTCTAGCGAAGCCCATATTGTGTAGGTATTTGTTCTTATGACAGTGTCCTGTGATCTGCTCTTAGATCCAAATTGCTCTCGGCTCCATTTCTCTGAGGGTTCCGCAACAAGGAGTTTTGAATGTCTTTGCTTTGGGAACCCTCTCCAGAACTGGATGTGTTTTCTGGTCAACCAATGTTTTGTTGCCGCCCTTGCGGTGCTCATAGAGATCCCGCAGAAGGGTTCCGGTCCTACAGGTCCTCCGTCCGCTCCTGACCAAGCAACCATCCCAACTCTACTCTATTTTGGTCCGTCAGGGACTCCAGTGCTTAAAGGAATTCCAGGACGATTTTGGAATCTATGCTGACAGCTTGCAGTGCTTGCAGCGCAGCATGGCTGTCAGACAATATTAAGATTCGCCCTCCCCTGATGTTCCGTCTCTTAATGAGCCAGGCACACCCGAGGATGGCATATACTTCAGCTTAGAAGTGGGATACACACCCAGGGATATACTTGTATCTCCCCTGACTGTCCTCCCATGTATTCCAGCTCCAACTCCTCTCTCGGGGTTGAGCCGTCTGAACAGTTTACCCCGATCGCGTTCCAGACAGTAGTTATTTCTGTCTGGTATTGATACTTTAATTTTTTTATTAAAGTCAAAAAGTTGCGTCAATTTGAGTGTTGTCCGGTATTAGGTTATTTGTTTTTAGCCTATAGGCTCCCCTTCTTGCCTCCGCTTTCACCATCAAAAAGAGTGGGGGGAGGTTTAGAAGAGTTTCCGTTGCTGCTATTGGGGTGGTGCTCATGGCCACAGTGATTCCCAAGCAGGCGTTTTTTTTTTTGTTTTTTTGGTTTCGTAACCTAACAATGATAATGCATTTGTATCGTATGATTTATGCCTATATCACAACAGACTCCAACCGAAATTGTATTCCTATCACTTGGTCCCCATGTCTTCTCTTTGGCTCTATCCCTGGGACCGGCTTCATCCTCTCGGGTCGTCTTTTCTTCCTCCATCTCCACTCACCGATAACCTTCCCCGCTCGCCTATACTTTTTTCATTCTCTGCTCTGTCCTTGTATTTATAGTGGCCTTTTGACTCAAATGTCGATTATCAAAAACATATTTTACTTTAAATCTAAAAGTTTTACTGTTAAAGCGACATCGCGTCTGTAATTTATTTTCTAAATGATATTCATCTGTTACGTCAATTTGATCTTGAGTATAATCAAATTTCGTACAAATCGCTTCAAATTTAGCTCAGAGAATATATAAGCAAAGGATATTTTTCTAAATAATTTTTAATGTACGAAAGTTCTGAAACTAATGACTAACTTTTTTTTTTGTACTTGCTTCCATTTTTCTCTTGTCGCCACTGTTATATACTTATTCTATACGAGGTATATGTAGGCACTTTGAGATATGTAAGAAACAAATTCTCGTAACGCAGTAATTGTGTATGTATTTCATAACCTAACATATACCAAATGAGTTATATCTTTATCACACAACATATCGTATCTCCATATAAAGGATCGTGGATTCGAAACCCGGCCGAGGCATTTAGTTTATTTTATCTGGGAGGTAAAATACACTTAAGCATAACGTCCCTTGGATAGGATGTTAAGCGATGGTCCCGAGCCTGTGCGATGTCAGGTACTCGTTAAAGACCACTGCCCTAGGTGAATAAAAATGGGCTTACGTCCACCAGTGACGAAAGAGCGCTCTGGTATTTGGCGATATCACCATATAGTTAAAGCCCGGGCATGAGTCATAATAACTAACCATTAAAATGCACCATTCATTCTGTCTACACAAATCGAACGAAATTGCTTTCTAGAAGACATGTTAGTAAGAGATAATTCTTAAGGTAATTCCTCGATATATCGTTTATCGATATTGCTGAACAATGAAATTGGAAAGAGGCGATTTCTTAGGAAATTCCTTGGTGATCGCTTGCCAGTAGATACTGTTGAACCATGAATTTGGACTGAAGCGATACCTTAGGAATTACCTCTGTGGTCGTTTTTCAGTCGATACTGTTGAACAATGAGTTTAAAAAAAGGCGATTACATAAAAAATTTCTTGATAAACTTTCGGCATTTAAATTCTGCATTTCCCATGGAGAAGAGTGTTGGAAGGGGATTGAAGATATCGGATCGCCGCTGAGAATAATCGTAGCCTTCTTATCAGCCTGCTCGCCCCTCTCCGACTACCGATTAATCACAATACTCCCCTCCCCAACCGATGTCTTGGGTATTTGTCAAGATTCTATCGCCTTCCTTGGAACCAAAATAATTTTTCACCTACCAAAACCTATAAGGGAGAACTTTATCTTTCACATATTGCTTTCGTTAGACTAATGTAATCATGAAGACATTTATGAGTAATCACATTAGGTAATATTAGCCTTTTTTTTATGTTCTAGACTTCAGGATATTTTTACGATATATATACGAAGTATAGGGGAAGTAATGTAATAGGTCAAAAATTCGATGGGGAGTTTTCAACGAAATTTCATGTTTTCCGACCTCAAGATTCCATGTGTGTGTTGTGCGCCTTTGAACCCAATAACTCCCAAATAATAAATAATAAGTGTAACGATACGAAATTTTATATGTGAATCGACACTTAATAATTTTCAGCGGAATCGGCAGAAGGAAAGAGGCTTTCAGAGAAGGGGGCTCAATTCAAAAACCCTAATAACTGCCGATGTAATGAATTTATAGACAAAATTTAGTATGAGAATTTAGAAGCTTGTACATAACTCAACTTTAAATTATTAGTGGTTTTGGAGGGGGGGCGAAAGGTTAAATAATTCTTTTAGGGGAAGTACATAGCCGGTGATTCACCGACGACTTTTTTGTATTGTATGATTTCTATTCACCCAACACCTGCAGGTTACCCAACGCGGCGTTGTCTGGGAATAACTTTGGGTTATGTAACTTAACCTAAAGCTGTTGGACATCCGGAGAAATAAAAACTTCCCCACTCCCCCCCATCTCACCCCTTCGCTGCCTCTCATCATAGGCGCTACAGCCCATCAAGAACCTTGGTCTCCACCAGGAAATGTCTCCATGCAGCTCTGTCCTGGGCCAGTCTCCACCAGCCCACCGCACCAAACCGTCTTGCGTCTCTGTTCACGGTCTCCAGCCATCTTCTTCTGGGTCGTCCCACTCTTCTCCTACCCTTCGGTGTCACATTCACGAGTTTTCTGGGTATAATGTCCTCGTCCATCCGTCTTACGTGTCCAGCCCAACGGAGTCTGGCAACTCTAATCCAGTGCGACAATTTTGGCTCTGTATAGAGTGCGTACAACTCCTGGTTGTATCGGATGCGCCAGACGCCCTCCTCCTGGGTGGGACCGAAGATCCTGCGGAGTATTCTCCTCTCGAAGATGTCAAGACGTCCATCTTCCGCCACAGTGAGGGTCCACGTCTCCGACTATGTCAGCACTGACCTCACAAGCGTCTTGTACAGCAGCACCTTCGTGTCCCTGGGGAGCAGCCGGGATTTAAATTGTGACTGGAGGCCATAGTAACTCCGGCTGACCGCCAGTATCCTCCGGCTCACCTCTGCGCCCACATCATTGGCCCGGTCTATATATGATAGCTGCCTCTCGCCTCTTTCAATACTAGAAAATTTTATTTATGTTCAAACTTTACCGAAAAAATGTATAGAACAAAAAATGTTTAAAATGTAAATGCATTTCATATTGATTCTGTAGAAACTAAAACCTATTTCTGAATTGGCAGATCCAAAATATGAATATGATGAATAAGTTTCTTGAAGGATATCAATAGCAATATCGAAAAAGAGAAAGAGGCGGACTGGAGAGTGTGATGGAAGGAAAGACATGCTATAGTGTCGTTTGTCATATGGAGCCGGGGGGGGTACAAGAAACAGATAAGTGTCCATGATTGATCTGGCCACATGTAATATAGGGTCTATTTATGTAGATTAGAGATGGGGCAGATATTGGGAAATACACGCAAAACAACCATACATACCACTCACGACCGTTTTTCACTAATTAATACACTTTCTGACCACACCCAAAATATTCACTCAATTAGATTAATAGTGTGAATAAGTAAAGAATGGGTCAATAAGCTCTAATGGATGAGACAATGACAAGGTTCAAATCTCATCAAATTACCTTCTATCCTTTAGCAATATGTGATGAGTCCTTACATTCATTCTAGCTGCAAGTTTCGTGTTTGCAGACAACACACCCACAACAAGGAAGTACAGTAGACCTCTTAACCGGACTGGTCGGGACCGAGACCATGGCCGGTTAATCCGAGGTTCCCGTGAAAAATCTATTTTCGTTCAAAAAGAACCTACATATGTACATATTTCATCAGGTATCATGAATAAACAATCAAATAAGACGTTATTGAAACTCATTTTATTGTACATTTTGTACATATCGCACCTTTGCGGAACAGTAACCTAACTCAAAAAATTTCGATTTTCAGGTTATGTTCTTCGTTCAAAAATTGTTCATATTTTTACTAGAAAAAGGACCTAATGAAAAATACTGGATATTTTTCATCAAAAAAATATATATTAATTTTTGAAAAGCGTTAATTTTCTTGCGGAAACAGGTACCTAAGCTCAATAGGCCACTGAGAGAAAATTTCGAGATAGGTCACTGTTCCGGTAAAGGTGCGATATGTACGTACATACATAAACGAACACGAAAAAATTAAACATTACGAACTTACATAAACTTTGAAAACTTAATGAACATTTTACATATGTATATAAAATTGTTTGTAAATTTTTTTCTGTTTTTTACCTTTCAAAGATTTTTTGAAAGCCAAGTCTCCATTTTCGTACGTTCATCACGTCCAATGCCGATGAATCTTGTTGTTGCTAAACATATTGCAATAAAATGTTTGCAGCTTTTTTTGTTTCTTCGTCACCTATTTTTTGCAAGTCCTCCACTCACTCATTTTTATTCAAAGGCAAGAACAAAACTGAAAGAAAAATGTAACTTCCTTCTCTCCCTTTCCAAATTTTCAAGAAATTTTCATACATTCATTTATAATTGACTAATTATATATATATTATTTTTCATATATTGTTATAGTTACATTGTTTTCTTTCTTTTCTATATCTCGCCACATTGGGACCTGATGATGGGACGTAAGAACGTCCCGAAACATTGTTGGGGGATAAAGACACTTCCGAAGAGTTTTCTTTGAAAAATTGTTACCTATCTTAATTTTTATTAAATTGAAAAATGTGTCTACTTATTATGAACGTATCTTGTATTATTATTATTTTTTTAAATTTTTTTATTAATTTATTTATTTTTTTTTTATAGACTCATATATTTTTAAGTTTCATTTGTACAGTTTTTATTAATTTCATTCTAATTTTTTTAATGGTTTTTTTGTTACTACTAATCATAGATGTGTTAGACTCAAGTAGTTATATATCTAATATATAAGCTATTAATGTATAAATTCATTTGACGTATCCTATTACCATGTATTGGCTTAACGGAAATAAATTATAATTATTATATAATTGATAATCCAATAATTGAATGTTAGTTTAACAAATTTGATATTATTTTGCGAGCGCCGGATAAGGTAGAGTCTACTATACTTAACTTATATATAACTCTTTTCCGTTACATTGAGATTTTTGTATTTTTAAATTTAGTTGAGTCCTGTGGAGAAGGATGCAAAGTGCGGAGTTGGGACATATCGTCCACATAGGGTGAGTCCTCGACATATCGGTGACATATGGGCCTCATGAACTGGGCGCTATGTTGTATGTTGCATGCCCCCACTTCAAGTTCACCACAATTGTTCCCCCATTTTTCCTCGAGGGTTGGCTCCTGTTTTTGACACAGTTCCAGAGTAAATTTAAATAAAAGTTTGCCATCGAAAGCCCTGGATGAAAGGCTATATATCTGAGTGCCTCTGTCGAAACCTCAGATCCGCCAAAATATACTGCTCTCCCTCCCCAAATATTCCCAGCCCCCTTTCAGAACAAGTTATGGGGTATCTAAAGGGTCAATACACTCCGTTTGTTATCTTATTTATATGTTTTTTATTAACTATTTTTTCCTTGTTATTTGTAGTATAGAAGAAGTTATGTAATCGGTCGAATATTCGATGTAGAGTTTTCACCAGAATTCCATGTTTTCTGATCCACAAAAATAAAAATAAATCGGTAAATTTCCGGCACTCTTCATTTGGAAAAAAATGTTTCTGCTCACCTGTATACCCTCTTTGTCCTATGCCCGATTCTGCTGAAAATTAGCAGGTGTTTTAATTAATTCTGAATCCACATTTTGAATCCCCCATCCTTTTGGCTGCGTTGGTTGAAAATCGATAGGTCTTCCTTTTGGTTTTCTGGAAATACATATAAGTTTGTGTCGTTTTATTCATTCTATTGGAAGTTGTGTTCACAGACACACATATAGACATAAATAATATTTTTTGAGGGCGCCGGTAGCTCAGTGGTATATATGCATGCTTGGCTTCTGAGCTCAAGAACGTGGGTTCGAAACCCGACCGAGGCCCTTACTTTATTTTATCTGGGAGGTAAAATAAACTTAAGCACGCCGTCCTTCGGATGGGATGTTAAGCGATGGTCTCGAGCCTATACGATGTCAGGTATTCGTTAAAAACCCCTGCCCTAGGTGAATAAAAATTTAGGGTAGGCTACATTTAGGACTCCCTCAGTAGAATTGGGCTCATGTCCACCAGAGTGACGATAGAGCGCTCTGGTAGTAGGCGATATGACCTCGTACTTAAAGCCCGGGCATGAGTCATAAAACCTAACCTAACCTAAATTATATTTCATTTTTGGATTCAGGGGGTCGGAAAACATCGAATTTTTGATCTATTGAATACACACAATATCTTCTGATAGACGAGTATAGTGACAAGAATTTTATATGTGGATCCAGAAACCCATAAAATCGACACATATTAATTTTTAGCCAAGCAACACAAAGGGGGATTGGGGAGAGTAGAGAGGGAAGAGATGGAAATGATCATCGAAAACATGGGACACTTGCGCAAGCCTTCCTCTAGTTCGGGACACGGAACAGAGACCCTAAGAGGCCATATTGAAATAGAAGCAAGAGCTCTCCAGGAAAAACATCAACACAATTAAGAGCAAAGTAATGCATGTGGGGAGAGAGAACGAGGAAATCTACATAACATGTGAAGATCAGGAGTTAGAGCAGGTGGAAAAGATCTGCAGGGACGGAAGGATAGACCAAGAGGTACTGAATAGGGTGAGGAAGGTCAGCGGGGTCTACTAGCTCAGCAACACTCTCCTCGGGAAAAGAGAGGTCAAGAACCAGACCAAACTGCAGGTCTACAGGGCCGTCAAATTTGTCAAGAAGATCACGGCTGCTGAAATCAAGTTCCTTCGGAGAATCGCAGGAAAAACGAGAAGAGACTGCATGAGAAGCAACACGGGAAAGCCCAGGGGTGAAACCCTTAAAAGAAACTCTGGAGAAAGGTCAGTTAAATTAAAGGTCAGTTAAAGAACCGGAAACCAAAGGAAGACAAAAAGGATGCTGAAAGCAACGTCTCAAGAAAGAAGACCTAGAGGAAGACCCCGATCCATGTAGGATGGGTACATAGAGAGCCTGGAACGAAAGAACGAAAGAAAGGAAAGACGCTGGACGAACTGGAAGTGGATCCGATGCAACTCTAGCCAGGAGGGCACCCACAGAAGAGGAAAATAAGTAGAAGGACAAAATTTGATATAATATAAAGAATTTGATATTTTTAGGAAGGTTCAAAAGGAAGAAGGAGAGAAGCAGGTAAAGGCCCTTGAGGGACTCCTGAAAGGAGAGGGAGGAATGTTGGCAAAGTAGACGGACTGGGAACGACCTTGGAAGGTAGGACTAGATCCAGAGAAGGACGCTATGGGGGAGAATAGAGTGGTCCATAGAACCGAACAGTTGTCAGTTGCCTATGTCCTGTCTGAAGACTTCCATGTTAAGTCCAGTAAGTCTAGTGTCCTTTCTGAATATGCGCATATTCTTCTGAACGGATTATATTTCCAAATTCTCTGATTTTATATTGCCAGTTGAGGATTAGCCGCTATCTTTGTCTGTGAACACGATAACTCCCTGCAGAATGAATGTATCGGTATAACACAAATGTTGACGATGTAATGAAAGTATCGACACGACATTTTTTACGTAAATCCAAAACCCCATAAGGATGACACATACTAATTTTCCATCGAATCGGTTTAAGGGAAGGAAAGTTGACCAGAGAAGCGGGGTTGTCTTAAAAAATTCTAATAACTGTATATATAATGATGTATTGACACGTAGTTTCATATATGGATCCAGGATCCGATAAGGACCCCCTGTCGATTTTAACGAAATTGGCCTAAGGGACGAGGGTAAGAGAAGAGGGGAACCCTAATAACTACTGATGAAATGAATATATTAACATGAAATTTAGTAAGAGGAGTCTCCAAGTTAGGCACCTATTGATTTTCTAACAAATCAGTTAATTGGTTTCAGTGGGAGAGCAAAAGCCTAGTTGATTAATTCGCGCTGGGGAAGTACATTGCCGGTGATTCACCGACGACTTTTTTTTTCCTTTTTGGATTCAGGAGGTCGGAAGACATGAAATTCCATTTGACCGATTACATAACTTCTCCTATACTTCGTATAGCTGATTGAATAAGAGAAGAAAGAGTGCGGAACATACACAAAAAAGTATATATGTATATACATATATAAATAAATTAAGAAATATCAGTAAAGTAAATAATATAAACTAAAATAATTGATGATAATATCATTATAATAATACAAATATTAAATAAAAATAATTACGATAAAAATTATAGATAATAATGTACAGTGGACCTCTTTAAGTCGAACATCGATAAGTCGAAAACCTCCAAAACTCGAAAAAAAGTTTTGTTCCTTTCCCTTCAAGCCACAAAACCTCTATTACTCGAAATCTCAACCCTCTATTAGTCGAAATAATCAGTGAATCCCTACAAGCCATTTTGGTACATATTTTCCCTCTATAACTCGAAAAAATAAATTGGACCTCTGTATCTCGAATATAGCAATGTTTTATTTTACAACCTTTACAACTAGATTATTTGAAACTTATTACCTCTATAGCTCGAAGAAAAATAAGTTACCGACTTTAAGAATTTGTCGACAATTTACTAAAAACAATTTAGGAGTATACAATAAATAGGATTATTAATTATCTAAAGCAAAAAAAATTACTGACTTTTTTTATTACCTACATATACTAGGTACGTATTTTTTATTTTAAGGATGTTTTGAAATAATGTTGATTTATAATAAATATAAATATGTTTGTTACCTTTGTAACTTGAATTTTTATTTATTTCACCTCTCTAACTCAAAATTTGTTAGAATGAATCTTAACCTCTACAAGTCGAATCAAAATCCGCCTAAGTCGAAATCCTCCATAAGTCGAAAACCCTATAACTCGAATTTTTTGGCGTCTCCCTTGATGCTCGACTTATAGTGGTTCTACTGTATAATTATAGAATACAGACAAGTTGACTCTTGTGCAAACCTGTGCGCGCGAAGCATTGAGAGCGCCAGTGTGATACAGTGAATCCTCCTTACTGTTGCTACTTATTTTTAATATTTGAGGGTGTTTGGGGGCTGGAATATGTAGGAAATAAGTGAAAAAATTGCAAAAAAACCTGAAAAATCGATCAATTTTAATGATTTTTTTTCAATTTAAGGGGGCAAATCCCCCCCCCCCCCCCAAATCAACCACCTTTCTACAAATGTTCATGTTTTAGAACTTTTCACCTCTCTAGCCCCTCAGAAGAGATTTAAAGGCTAAAATAATCCTTTTCATCCCTCCAAAATATCGAAAAGTGATCAAAATAGGTGGGGGGAGGGCCTCCCCCGAAAACGGTGGGTGATGGGGGGAAACGGGGGTCATATTCGGATTCAGAAGGTCATTTTACAAGATTTTATAAGAATCAGCAGGAATGGTGTCAGGGCCGATTTTCATGCCGACCAGTGTTATTGGTGGAGAACCTCTGGCAAGAAAATTAAAATGAAAGAAAATATTAAAGCATTTATGTATGAAACACTACTTTTATATATGGTTATTTTTCTTAACCTTATTTTTTGGTTTTCTATAGACTACCGCACTTTTCCTATTTTTGCCACCCCGTGCGTTAGCGCCGACTCGGTCTCCGGCAACCTCTTACTACTTACTAACGAGTATAAAAACGAAAAAGTCACATTCGCATTTTCTCATCGTGCAATGACATAAAAGAATATTTAATGAATGATGACTAAATGAATGACTGTTCCACGACTCTGAATGATATCAAATGAAGATGACCTGAATGAAAGGCCTTCAAACCTGAAAAGAAAAGTTGCGCAAACGAATTTGTTGTTAAGAAAGATTGTGCCATTACAAAAAAAGTATGGAAAGCCATCAGGGCATTGACACCGAACGTTTCCCAGGAAAGGCGCTTTTTTTTTTTAAAGAACATTAAGAAAAGATGGCCCGATCTCCTAATACAATTATAATGGAGGGCAACTCAAGATGGCGCACTCAGAAAATAACCTTTTAAAAAGTTTTTCTTTTACCACTAAAATTTTTTTTTCTTAAGGTTATTTCCTATGATTTCTATAAATTACGTTTAAAAGAGGACGAGTCGATGGTTAGTCTAAACGGTGTGAGTTGTAGCTTTTACGTGTGATTGGTCACTTAGTGTGTCGTCCAGAAGTCATTCACTAAATTCCCAGTCACTCCTCAGTCACCCACCTTTTAGTTCTCACTACAGATTCGGAATTCCCGGAATTTTCAATTTCTCACCACTCCAGAACATTTCACGAAAACTTCCGGATATTCATTTTTTTCCAAGGAAATAATAATAATAATATTTATTTAACGGAATTTTTTTTCTTTGTTCAAAAATATTAAAATAACCATAATAAAAAAAAATCGTGTTTTATATTCAAAACCATTATTTGATAAATAGCTTTCATTTTTTTTTTCTTTTTTGGCAGTGTTCTTCCATAGATATCTTCCTTTAAGGACTGTCGAATCTACGTGTTAATCATTATTTTTTATTATTTATATACTAATTTATTTTTCATTTCTTTCTCTTTTATGTATTTTTATTAGCATTTTATTTATTTATTTCATTTCTCTCTGTCTCTCTCTCTCTCTCTCTCTATATATATATATATATATACGCTCTATATATGCATATATATATATATATACACATATATATATATTGTAACGCTTGTTATTAGTGCTACTTGATATTTTAATTTAATTATATAATTTAATAATAATTATATGAAATAACGATTATGAGAGAACCTGGTTATGTATAATTTATAAATAAAAATAAAGACTTTAAAATAATTTGTTACATTTTTCTTTTATTTTAAATTTCATCATGACATTTTTTATGGGTTAGTATCACATAAATTTTACAGACATAGAGATTTTTTTTTTTAAACACACATTCAACTAAACCTGCGGGGCTTGCATGCTGTATTGAGTTGATGATCGATGATTTCGTTTTGTACCACTGATGAGATGGGATTGTTGGTAGACCTCTGACGTCCTCTCCTGATTTTTGTTAGTCATTCCATCATGAAACAGCCATTCCTCATTTCCTAATTATTCGCCTCTGGATGTCTTTACCAGTTGATCTTCATTATTACGGGATACACACACACTTTTTCTTCTATGTCCTCAGACAATCAAACTTACTCCACTGCACATCTTTCCGCAGATCCCTCCACAGACACCCTCTCACATCTCACTCTGAACAACGACTCTTCTCCACGAGGGGACAGCTCACTTCTCTCTCCTTTTGGATTCAGCTCCGTCATTGGCCCACAATTTTTACAGCCTTTAGCACTAAACATCTGGGTTTTTTTATATCACTTTCATATTCCCGTATACAATCCTAGTTGCTTACATTTATTGTGAACAAATTATTAGCCTAACATTTAAATTTGTGACATAATTGAAATAAATGATTTGATATATTTTGAAACTATATCGACCCTGGTACAAATCGATTAGATAACCCCCAGTAACCTTCCTTAGGTCTACTAACTGATTATATTTACGTATCTTATTTTCCATTTCTTAAATATTACATGTAATGGACAATATAGAACATTACATTGCCCTCTGCTAAAATATCAAAATATATCATTCATTTGCTTACATAAGTGTTTAGTACCAAACTATTTCATAATCTTATGGTTATATGTCCCACTTGGCGACCCAAAAATAACATGGTGACCCAGTTTCTATACTTAATTAATTACACACAAATTTTTTGTCTATTATGGAATACATTCTTCAAGGTAACTCTTTTTAATAATATAAAACAACAATTAGGTAACAAATCCAATTCAATTATTTTGTTTACGTCTTATCATAATGTTATATTAGATTTATTTTCTTATTTTACTTTATTTATTTATTATTTAAGATTCCATTTATCAATAACATCACTGTCACAATTAGACATAACTCAGATAATTATTTATATTTTACTACTTTTATTTACGCTATCTCGACTTACTTTCCCTATAGATTTACTGCACTAATTTTTATATAATGTTCCTAATATGATATTCTTAAAAAAAAATATTCTTATAACATTTTCCCCGTTTCACTTACAAAAATTTTTTTTTTATTTATTATTATTATTATTATTATACGGAATTACTTTCAAGGTTATATTTCAATATTATATGTTTTTTATTTTTTTTATTATCCATTTTAGGATAATTCCTTTTATCAATCTATTATTCTGAACCTACGAGCGATTATCGCTCTCAAAAACCATTTGTGGGTTAATATAACTCGTTTCCGTAAGGACGCTAAACTCCTTAAATCAACATGGCCCACGTTGTTGACAATTACGGTTAAATAACACTAACAAACCCTTTAAACTAATATATTTTTTTTTTTTTTTTTTTTATAAATATTTTTATTTTATCACCAATACTATAAAAAAATGCATGCATAAATACCAATAAATAGTTCAATTCGAGACTAACCCTTATTATAAAATTTCCCATAAAAAATAACCACCATAAATATAATATTTCAATAAATAAATATGTTTTTATTTAAAAACATTTAAAAATAATAAATTTTCTGTACAGAGTGCAGAGTAAACTAAACATTATTTACATCTAATTTTAATTATATAATTTTTTTTTATTCTATGACAGAGCATCACCCACTCTCATATTTTTAATCAGTCTCAGACCCAACATTGGTCATTATTACCTCTTTTATAATACCACCACTCTAATAAAAAAATAGCATACATCATATTAAAAATAACAAGACATACCATAAACAAATACACAATCAATATTAACATTATTTGACGTGTTTACAAACTTCAGTTGTTTATCATAAAAGACTCTAACAGCTGTCTTATCCTTTATCTATTCATCAGTACGTCTCCTCAATCTAGACTTGGTTGACATATCATGTTAACTACGTCCCATATTTATTTCTAACTTTAGTTTAATTTATTCTTTATTTACAATTATTTATTAATTAGACCCTATTTACATCTCGAGTGACAACTTCTTTGTTTACATTAATTTCATTCATTTTATTGATTTTTATTAACTCAAATTTTACATGCAAACAATTCTTGACAGATAAAATTGTGATATCAAATCTCAGGTACATTTTTCATTAATTAATTATATCATTTTATTTTGCAATTATTCATTTCGACATAATTTAACATATTAACTGATACTTTCTATTTCTATTTTTTTTTTTTATTAATTTTAATGTTACATTTTATAGTTCCAGATCATATTCCTAGGACAAGCAATTTTCAATATCCAAAATTTCATCGGTTAAACTACCTATGTTATTTCTTTCTCTTATATTTATAATTTCATTTTCGATTATCTATTTTTCTAAATTTGTTACTAATGTTTAAACTTATCTTTTTCTTTATTCGTTTATTTCTTTGACGTAGATATTTTGTTTTCGAATTTTTCAAATTATTTTTATTATGATTATTTTTGAACTCAAGTTTTTTACACTTGTTATAGTTACGTTTATTTACACATCTATGAAAATTTGTTTTTCGATATCCGATTTTTCTAGGACTTTTAATTTTATTTATCTCATGTTTTCTTAAGTTTGTGATTTTTTTATTGTATAATTTCCTTGTTTCTTTATTTTTATTATGATTCGGTCTTTTCACCACACTACCATTTGTTATTTGAATTGTAATATATTTAAATTTCTCTAGCACCTTATTGATGTTTATATTTTCCTTTATTTCTCCATTTTCCTGTCCCTCTACACTCATATTTCGATTTAATTTACTCTCGACAGCTTCTACCGCACTTTCTATCTTATTATTTAATTGTTCACATGTATGATTTATTTCTAAACTTTGATCACTAACTTTCAGATCAACAATTTTATTAAATTGATCGAAACGTTTGTTTAAATCTTTATTTAAATTTTCAAATTCTATGCTTACGTCTTCCTTTAATTCATCAATTTTTGAATTCATTTCTAACTTCATTTCATTAAAATGTTTTGACTGTTGCTCGAATTTTGAATTCATTTCATTAAAATGTTTTGATTGCATTTCATTAAAATGTTTTGACTGTTGCTCAAATTTTAAATTCATTTCATTAAAATGTTTTGATTGCATTTCATTAAAATGTTTTGACTGTTGCTCAAATTTTACGTTCATATTTTCTATTATCATTTCCATCATGGTATTTAAATTTACATTTGTCTCACTCTCCGGCTGAAGAGAAAAAATTACTCTATTTTGTCCGCCATTATTGTTCAGATTCGTTCTCTGAGAACTTCTATTATAGTCGGCCATTTTGGACGCTAACTTTTTATACAGATTTAAAATTAATTTTTACAAATATTTCTTTTTTTACAAAATCATACATAAGGTCCTTTTATATTTTCTTTTCGGGCGCCGTATAAAAATTTAATATTTCAAATCCTTAATGTTTCAAGTTCTTAATTTTTCAAGTCCCTGTTCGAAGCGACATTTGTAACGCTTGTTTTAGTGCTACTTGATATTTTAATTTAATTATATAATTTAATAATAATTATATGAAATAACGATTATGAGAGAACCTGGTTATGTATAATTTATAAATAAAAATAAAGACTTTAAAATAATTTGTTACATTTTTCTTTTATTTTAAATTTCATCATGACATTTTTTATGGGTTAGTATCACATAAATTTTACAGACATAGAGATTTTTTTTTTTTAAACACACATTCAACTAAACCTGCGGGGCTTGCATGCTGTATTGAGTTGATGATCGATGATTTCGTTTTGTACCACTGATGAGATGGGATTGTTGGTAGACCTCTGACGTCCTCTCCTGATTTTTGTTAGTCATTCCATCATGAAACAGCCATTCCTCATTTCCTAATTATTCGCCTCTGGATGTCTTTACCAGTTGATCTTCATTATTACGGGATACACACACACTTTTTCTTCTATGTCCTCAGACAATCAAACTTACTCCACTGCACATCTTTCCACAGATCCCTCCACAGACACCCTCTCACATCTCACTCTGAACAACGACTCTTCTCCACGAGGGGACAGCTCACTTCTCTCTCCTTTTGGATTCAGCTCCGTCATTGGCCCACAATTTTTACAGCCTTTAGCACTAAACATCTGGGTTTTTTTATATCACTTTCATATTCCCGTATACAATCCTAGTTGCTTACATTTATTGTGAACAAATTATTAGCCTAACATTTAAATTTGTGACATAATTGAAATAAATGATTTGATATATTTTGAAACTATATCGACCCTGGTACAAATCGATTAGATAACCCCCAGTAACCTTCCTTAGGTCTACTAACTGATTATATTTACGTATCTTATTTTCCATTTCTTAAATATTACATGTAATGGACAATATAGAACATTACAATATATACATATATACATACATACATATATATATATACAGGGTGATTCCCAGTGTCATTAAAGGGGAGAAATGTGTGACTTGATGGCAAAAAACGTGGTTTTCTCAAAAAAAACTTTAAAAAATCATTTCTCGGCAACGGATTGAGATAGAAAGGTGCGGTTGGGGGCATTCTACTCCATTTTTGGTCTAGTTTCACCCAAAAATTTTACCCTATATATATATACATATATATATATATATATAATAATTGTTATCGCTTTTCTCTCACTTTTCTATATTTCGCACATTGTGACCTGGACTTGAGAACGTCCCGAAATGATGTCCTGAAAAAGACACTTTCGGAAAAGTTATCAACAATTATTTTAATTTTAAGTAAATTAAAAATTTTTCTACTGTATTTATTATATACTTTATTTATCTATTGTATAATATTATTTTGTTAATGTTATAAGCTATTTTAATGTAAACATTCTTATGATGTATCATATTATCTTGTTATGGTTTAACGGAAATAAAAATATAATTATTATTATTTCCGTTAGACCATTTGGTTACTCAGCATCTGAGGATTCAGAACCCCATATTTTGGTCAACTATTGATTTTTACCCCAAATGGTTTTGGAGGAAGAGCGAATATTTAATTGATAAATTCGTCCTAGGATAGTACGTTGCCGGTGACTCACCGACTACTTTTATTAAAATTATTCAGTTATTCAATATTCTTAATTTTTGTGATAGTATGTACGTTTTGACGAAAAATTTATGATTATGTTCAAATTTAAAAAAATAATATGTAGCATGGGCTATTTCATATGAAATGGTTAATCAAGAGCATTTTAATTTTCCTAATTGAGAAATTAATTAGGTATGTCATAACGTTCGTTGTGAATCTCATTCATTTTTTTTTTCTTCTTTTTCTCACTTATCACAATACCCCCCCCCCACCCCCTCCCACCCCCTCTTTTCCAATTAATATTATTTCATAATACAAAATTTTAATTACACATATTTAATAGAGTTTTAATTAAAAAACAACCCTTTCTCTTATTTTTCAGTGTTTTGAAAAAAATTAATTTAATTTACGAGACCTGTGCTTGTGCATAATTAGGGGAGTCTTTGTCTCTTGTTTTTTGAGAAAGGGTTGTGGTTAAAAGAAATCTGCCTGCCCGTCATAAGAAGCATGAAAAAGAAAAAAAAATTTTATATATAAATAAATAAATAAACTAAAAAGGAAAAAGGTGATGAGCTGCTAATTGGGAAAAAGGGTGAAAATTGAAAGGGCGGAATGCAAGGGCACATTGGTCGTTAAAGGGCACACTCAGGGCCCTTCAGCTCTCTGGCCCTTTTTACTTCTCCAGCTATTCGAAGTACAGGGGAAGTTATGTAATCGGTCAGAAAGTTAATCCTCAATTTTAACCGGAATTTCATGTTTTCCGATACCCTATTCCCAAAAACGAAAAAAAAATCTGTCTGTGTGAGCGTGTTTCTGCGAACACACAACTCCCGATAGAATGAATGTTCCGACACGAGTTTTTATATGTGTATTCAAAAGCCTCTAAAGACGACATTTATCGATTTTCAGCTAAATCGATCTAAGGTAGGACTAGGGGGGAGGCTTTACACAAAAAGAGGGGTGCTCAACTCAAAAATCCCAACAACTGCTAATTTAAGTGACTCATGGACACCTCCTGGTGGGGAACAGACCTCCAAGGTGTGTCCTCTATAGGGAGTTGCTGACAGTGAGACATGTCGTAGTATCGGGAAAATAACTGCATGCCTGCAACCCTCCAAGATATATTTAGCGAGAGAACACCTAGATTCGGGAACTTAATTGAATTTCTGAAAGAGATACACATATTCATGCATATTTAGAAATAATTGTTGAAATTCATTGAGTGATGGTTTACTGAAGGACAGGCGGTGCGATGGGATGCGCTCTGGCCCCCTAGAGAGGCTTGCTATCCTTTGTGGCAACACCCCTAGACTTGGTGCTAGGCTGGCTGGTTGTCCAACCCTCCACCTTTACCTACCATCCAAGAGGACCTCTCCTTCCTAGACTCGACGCTATCTCTGGAGAGTGTCCGTCACTTCTCACCATACTTTTCCATCGTTACCGCTAATCCTATTTTGGAAACGCCAATGACCACAGCAGCCGATGCTTAAAAAAAAAAAAAACTGCTAATTTTGCGCCTTCACCACTTTGCCCTACGAGATGGTGAAGATACCTACACCGTTTGGTGGATCTCTGAGCAACTGAAGAACAGAATTGAGAAGACCTGGAAAATAAGGATGGGAGAGAAGTGGATTCTATAGTGTGACAGTTGTATAAAAATGCAGTGTATTTATCAGAGGTGAAGTCAGAGGAACAAGTGTCGTTAGGAGTATCTCCCCAGAGCCGAAGAATAATCTATATTTGGGGGGTCCGGGTAATGCCCTAAGAAAAAAGGCCAACTCCAGCTAGGCTGCATTGTCTCCTCAGGCCACCCATCATTTATTCTTAGCCGCCCCTTTTCGCTCTTTCTAATAAATGATCCTTCTCTGATAAAGAAACATTAATAGCAACCCTTAAATATAGGCCATCCCACTCCCTCACATTGTCTCATATATTTTTAACTTTTCTTCCTTCGCTGTCTCCACGACTTTGGCATAGCCATACAAATTGGTTCCATCTATCATTGGACGTGTCATCGAAACGTGCTTCACAGATCCTTTCCTTCCTCACTCCGTCTATGATCACTTTGTCTTTATTCTTTAATTCTTTTCTTCTACTATTGAAAAGTACTAAGGAAATAAGATACTCTCGCACAATCTACTAACTAGGGCTGTGAATATATATTTTTTCTATTAACGTCAGCATCCCGCTTAAAAATTATCTTTACGTTTTGGCCCATATTGAATCAATTTAAGCTACTTTTATTTTGTATATTTTAGCATATATATCTGAAAATACATATTTTTACATATCTGAACTTTATTCGCATATTTTCATTCATATATTTCAGTTTTTTCGGCAGCTCAAGGATAGACTCTGTAAAGTAGGTACATACCTATTTTAAATTAAAGCAATTTCTATTTTTTTTGTGAGATGACGATTAATAAAAATTAATCCTACTTTTTTTCCAAATTTTTCCCACTAAATTTGCTTCTGCTCTGTGTATGCGCCTTTTATTGAGATGAGTGCATTCCAGGAACTCAAATGTTTCTCTTGAATTCATTGCGAACTTTTTATTCTGTTTGTTTGTTTTCTTTAATAATTTATTCTCGGCACTTTTTTTTATGTCCATTTCCCTCCTTCTTTCTTATTCTTTTCAAAGTCAATCAGTTCAGTTTTAAACGTTTGGGTGAAAAGAAGTGGACGTGGTGAGCGAAGAGTCAGGGGTTGAATTGAGCCCAATGGATATTGGGGTTTTCTATTATGCGCCAGTTACTTCAATTGATGTGGAGCGAACATTCAGCCGATACAAATCTATTTTTAGGCCAGACAGACGATCTTTTTTGTTTGAAAGTTTAAAAAAAAGTTTGTGTAATGTGTGTAATTGTAACAGTTTTTTAGACGATTTAGTTTTTCTCTGTTCGAATAATTTTTTATATCACTATATTTTTTACTTTATTTTTTTGCTTATATATTTTTTGTTTAATAAATGTTATGTCTATAAAGTATATATATTTTATTCTATATGTACTTTTTTCTTTGCAGTCATTCGTATATTTTTAGTTTTTAATTGCATATTTTGCCAAATATATTTAGCAACGCTTTAATTGTCAGGTGCTTTAACTGTCCTTCATATGTTTTTCTGCTAACACAAAAGATAGTGCAATCAGAAAATTTTCTCAATTCGACGATCCTTCGGTTATTATATTATATTTGTAACCTCTGTAAAGAGCAGATAACTGTTAGTGATCTGTTATTTAAGTAACAGGTATGAGTATGTCACTGTATCAGTATGTTCCTTGCTACTGAAAATATTAGCACCTAATAGTATTAGGTATTTTTAACCTTATAGCCCCTGGAGCAACCAAATAGCGACAGAATGGAGCTGTAACAGATTTTCAGGAACGTATTGAGCCGCAATTTAGCACCAAGTTACAGTATGGATGAGTTCTAATATTCAGTCATAAGTTCACTGGTTACAATAGAAACGGGTAAGGTTAAATATGGAAATGTGATATGTGAATAAGCTATTAGGTATTTTGTAACTTGCTTTTCACCATCGCGCATGCGTGAAATTCATGTTCAAAAATATTGAATATTTGTAAAAAAAAATTTATGGAGCATTTCCGGTTCTTGTTAAGGAGCAGTTTTCGACATCACTAGTAACTGACGACTTGATTGAGGTGTAATGGGAACTTGAAGTATTTAAACCCAGTTTTACCAACTTAAAGAGGCGTAACACGCGAGCAACGAGCCGAACATTAGTCAGTGCGCATGCCTGGGGATGAAGTGCGCAGGCGCTCGACGAACAAGGGAGGCTCGGGGTCTGCTCCACCTGTTGTCGGTTTTTTGACGAACCATCAAAGGAATGTTCGGCTCGGGCTGCGGTGTGTGTGGACTGGTACCAAGCCGAACCGTCTCGACTTGACCCGAGCACTGTTGTTTATAACCAATATTATAACCTTCTCAATTATTTAGGTTTTTGGAAGTGCAAGTTCTTTTTTTTTTTTAAATTAAATATATATTTAAATATTATTCAATAAATTATATTTTATCATGGCTTCTGAAGACTGGTATCAGGAGCTTCAAATTCAGTTTGCTCAGGCTATGAGACAGTACCCAGTCATATGGGATTTAAAACACAAATTACATTTTAATAAAATAAAGAGATTGGATGCTTGGGAGGAATTATTCAAACACTTTTCCTAAAAAAGTGTTCATTTTAAACAATTTATATGTAAAAATAAATTACGTATCATAATAAATTCGTATCGGTATTAATTGTACTACAAATATGTAAATTAATTACGTAAGTAGCTACCTACCTTGAGCATTTTCTGATTGAAGATTTTGAATAGTAATAAAATGATATACAAATAAACGTAAATTTGTTATCTGCAGATTAACTTGTGTAGGTTATGTTCGTTAGTATGGTTGTGGAGCATCCAATTGCTCGGCTCGTCTCTGTTCGGCTTGGAGTGTGTTCGTTGAAAACTGAAAACGAGCCGAACAGTGCTCGGTTCGTTGCTCACATGTCTGTACTAGCCTTTAGACAACAAAGTATACCCAGTGGGGTCGTATATGATTCCATCTTTAATGAAGACGTGAGGTCAAGTATATTGTTATAATTATCTAAATAATTATTTTTCAAAAAAATAAATATAATAATAATCCCAAAATTCTTGGATTTTTGGGATTGAAATTTTACCGGTATCCCGAGATTAACGTTAGCCATAGATTGGATAGCTACTAGATAGTGTGGGGTGGGTAGGAAGGTATAATGAACAAGGTTTGTGAATATTAAGGCGAGTTAGAGTTAATCGAACTAGTTACAAGTCCCGGACTTACGATAGGTCCCTTCTCTATTGATTCCATATTAATTTATTCAATATACCGGTCAAGTGGTCCCTTCCAGTTAGTTGTCTTATTAATTATACCATCCCTGGTATCCCCGCACTCCGCACTCGGGTCGTCTTCAGCACTCCTCACAGTGGTCTAAAACTCAAAAAACCTGAACTAATTATTCATTTAGATATTGTAAGAGAAGGCTAAACGATGCTATAGACAGTAAAACTTAGTATAACACTCTAGCATATATCGCTTTCCCTGCTATAGCTCTCTTATCTCCAACCTCTTTGTATGATTTTCTGTGTATTCTTTCCGCGATATAACGCTTCTTTTCAGTCAGAGAGAAAAATAAAAAGTCGTCGGTGAATCACCGAAAATGTACTTCCCCAGAACGAACTAATCAATTAACTTTTCGACCCCCCTCCAAAGCAATAATATTGAACAATTGACTTACATGGGGGCTCCTAAATCCTTATACTAAATTTTGATTCGATAAATTCATTACATCGTGAGTTATTGATGTTTTTGAGTTGAACCCCACCTTCCCTTCTGCCAACTCCGCTGAAAATTGATAAGTTTCCTCGTTATGAGGTTTTGAACTGACTTATAAAATTTTGTATCGATACATTAATTACAACGACAGTTATTAGAGTTTTTATGTTAAGCCTCCCCCAATATTTCCCCCTCCCTTTGGTAGATTTGGCTGAAAAATAATTGGTGTCGTCGTTAAAGTGTTTTGGATTAACATATAAAATTTTGTGTCGATACATTCATTCTATCGGAAGTTATCGTGTTCACAGATACACAGACACGCAGACTTTTTTTCCATATTTGGCATCTAGTGCTAAGAAAACATGGAATTTCGTTGAAATCTCCGCATCGTAGTTTTGATCGATTTCATAACATCCTCTATACTTCGAATAGTTTGGGAAGTAAAACATTGCATAACGTTGAATGAATTTATGTGTATTTTTTCTGTAAACAAACCTTGCGTTATTTTTCTTAGTACATACTCACAGCTTTTCATGAACTTATTTTTCTTCAGTTTGAATTTGCTTCTTCTTAAAGGTAGATGTCATTTTGAATGAAAAAAAGTCGTCAGTGAATCACCGGGTATGTACTTCCCCAGAACGAATTAATCAATTAACTTTTCCCTCCCCCTCCAAAACCAGTCGACCTTTTGCACTAATATTCACCAGTACACTTACATAGGGGTCCTAAGTCCACAAACTAAATTTTATGTCGATAAATACATTATATCGGCAGTTATTAGGATTTTTGAAATTAACCCCTTTCCTTTCTGCCGATATCCCTGAAATTTGACAGGACGTCCTCATTGGGTTTTGACTTCAAATATGAAATTTCATACCGTATTCATTATTGAATGGGGGAAATCTCATTAAGAATGCAAGGTTCATATAGTTTATTTCCCAGCGAAATATAGGAGAAGTTATATAATCGGTCAAAAATTCGATGATGAATTTCCGATCCTTTTTTTTCCCCCTATTCTTGATTCCAAAAATTTAAAAAAATGTGCTGTCTGTGGACATAACTCTCGATAGAATCAGTGTATCGGCACCAAATTTTGTATGTGAACTCAGAACCACATAAGTACGACATATATTGATGATCAGACAAATCAGCGTAAGGGATGGGGGGGGGGGGGGGGGGGGTTAGGGGGGAGGCTTAACATGTAAACTCTAATAACTCTTGACTTTTTTCCTTTTTTTCCTCCATTTCTTCCAGAGGTGTCTTCTTTTTTCTCTTTTTAGACACTTACACATCCTTTCTTCTGTACACATCGTTCAAAGTGACCAGAGAAGAAATACGATACATTCATTCTATCGGCAGTTATTAGAGTTTGTTTTATTAAACTTCTCTGGGACGTAGAAATGTTGATTTTTTAAACTTTTTTCCGTAATTTCTTCTCTGGTCACTTTGAACGATGTGTACAGAAGAAGGGATGTGTAAGTGTCCCGAAATATTGTCTAAAAAAATAAAAAAGAAGATACCTCTGGAAGAAATGCAGGAAAAAAAGGAAAAAAATCAAGAGTTATTAGAGTTTACATGTTAAGCCTCCCCCCTTATCCCTTTAGCTGATTTGTCTGATCATCAATATATGTCGTCCTTATGTGCTTCTGAGTTCACATATAAAATTTGGTGCCGATACACTGATTCTATCGGGAGTTATGTCCACAGACAGCACATTTTTTTAAAATTATTGGAATCCAGAATCGAAAAAAAAAAAAAAAAAAAAAAAAAAAGAAAATCGGAAATTCAACATCGAATTTTTGACCTATTATATAACTTCTCCTATACTTGGTTCGCTGGGAAATAAACTATATGAACCTTGCATACTTAATGAGGTTTTCCCCCGTTTTTTTTGTGTGTTTTTCTACTGAATTTAGTACATGAGTGTATCATGAAACTCAATGTGTTGACAAAAGTCAAATATTGACGGAAGGAAGCGAGAGGCAGGACATGGGAGGGCCATCTCGATAATTCAACCATGTTTGTAAAACAGCTCACTGTACAAACAGTAAATTAAAAAAACAAAACAAGGGATTGAGGCTCATATCGGCTGGTCACTTCGATAACTGACTGCCCCAACCCAACCTTCACAACTTTCGTCTTTCCCCTTTCAATTTCGTTTATTTTTATTTTTTACAATTAGCTGAGTAAAATTTCGGAAAACTTATGAATCTCGTTGAGCAAGGAAGTTTTTTAATTAAATCTTTTGCATCCCCTTCAGAAAGACCATATAAGAAGAATGCGCAATGGGTTATTAAGTGTATGAATTTTTTTTAAATAATAAAATCCGGAAAAACGGGACGTCGGCGCGCGGAGAGCACGTCCGGGAGAGTCCTTGCGATAAACTTAGATTCATCAGGATGTGATAGCTTCCTAGTAAATAGGGGCACGAAAAACGCGTGATTTTCTCAGGCATGATCTCTGCGTGACGACGTTTAAATGCGCCCCATTTTTCGGGATTTTAATATTTTGAAAAAATTCAAAGTACGTTCGATAGAGGACACTTTCATCCTGGCGATAAACTTAGTTCCATGAAAAAATATTTATTTTCTGACAAATGAGAGACAAAATATTGTCAAACATTTATCAATTCTACTGTATTCAGTTCAATACAAATGTTCAAACAATTATGTTATTTCGACTTATATTTAAATTTATAACGATTTTCTGATGATTTTTACCTTTTTTGACTAAAAAAAAAAAAAATATTTTACAATTGCGGCACTTAACAGCCTTAATTTTCAATTTTCAAACGTCGTTGCGCAGAGATCACGCCCGAGAAAATCACGCGTTTTTCGTGCCCCATTTACTAGGATGCCATCGCATTCTGATGAAACTAAGTTTATCGCAAGGTCTCTCTCGGACGTGCTCTCCGCGCGCCGACGTTTAAACCAGCCCCGTTTTTCGGGATTTTATTATTAAAAAAAAATTCAAACACTTAACAACCCTAATTTTCAACCCTAGTTTTACGGGCCGCCATTTTGGATTTTTCAAATTCTGAGTTCCTAATCGTAATCAGCGACCCCAAAAACCCCCGAGTACGAATTTTCCATTAATTTTGACAATTATATTTGGAGATATTGCATTTATTCATCAAATGTGTTAATTCGTTTAGTTTCTTCAACACTTACTTGTTTACTACTTTGTTTACTTTCTTCAAAATTGCTCGTCTTGAACTTTTGATTTTTTTTTAGGCCCTTTTCGAAAACTACTGTATAAATCCAAATTTAGTAGAGGAAAACTTTTTTTTTAAATTTTATTATTTGTTTATTTAATTATTACTAATTTTATTAATTCAATTACTTTTATTTATTAATTTAACATTTACACATTTTTTTAATTATCACACGGAATTCCATGTTTTCCGACCTTCTGATTCCAAAAATGGAAAAAAAAAAAATGCTGTATCTCTGTGTTAAATTCAAAACCCTTTAAGGATTTTCAGCGATGATGGTGGACCAGAGGAAGGGCGCGACTCAAATACCCTAAAAACTGCCGGTTTAATGAATGTATCGATACAACATATAGTATGACGATTCAGAAGCCACATTCTAAGTCAAATATTGAGTTTTACCCCAAAGGATCGATACTTACGTAGCCGGTGATTCACCTACAAATTTTTTGTTTTACTCTCAATTTTCTGAAAATTCAATACATCCCATCAAATGAATTGTTGTAAGGATGTAAAGTTGTCAAATAGGCCAGAGAATGTGAAATATTGACGTTATTCGTTGAGTGTGATCTGATTTGCTGTGCGTCAATTTGTCATCACGGCACTGCAACATATGCTCTCACTCTGCTCATCCGTCCCTCACCTCATGCTTCACCTCACATTCTATCAATAATATAATCAGCTAACAACTGTAGTTTAAATACGTAATACAGAGTATACGAATGTTGTAGTTTTCATTGTTTCATTGCATAGCGTAATTCTGAGAGTGCCTTTCTAATGCCCAGTAATGTCACTATGAAATGAATATGAGAGAGGAGAGTGAGTGATCTGTACAAAAGTGGCTGGTATAAGAAAGTCCTGTAATGGCCATATGTACATATTATTCTATTTTTTATAAAAACTACTATTAATAAAACTATATTTTTAAATTTGTTGCTATGCGTTACAATTAAAAAAATTACTTAAAAATGTATCTTCGGCCTAAACGTGATACCTCGTAAGCGACATTTTCCCGAAAATAGTTTTTTTTTACCAAAAAAAAAGAAGAAAAAAAACTATAAAAATCTAGAGGGACCTCGTACACGACATAAAACGAAAAAACCATGAAATACGGTTTGAAGATGTATACTTTGCAAAAGAAATAGGAAAGAAACTGTGGTGAAACCTCGTAACTCCGTAAAGTAAGTTAATTCTTTACTTGGATTAGTTTAAAAACAATTCATGGCATGCACATACATCTCACTTAATACAAATGTCGAAAAAATTGAGGTTTCCTATAAACAATATTTTTTTGTCAGTTTTTTGTCTCTCCTGTAAAGTTGGCTTTTTGCACATACGAGGTACCACGTTTAGACCTGATTTTACATTCTTTGGGGTGCTATAACTTTGATCAAATCTGAAGCATATAATATATATATGGATATATAAGATAAGACTAACCATTTTCGCGTAAATCGCGAAAACATATAAAAAAGTGGGTTTAAAAATTACATTTCAGTACGAGTTTCTGTATGTATCTCAAAAACCGGGAGACACGCAAAAAATCTTATTCTGTACAAAATACACTTCAGTTTTCTCTATAACTTGTATTAGAACAAAGTTTCGATAAGGTCATAAATATACGCGGTATCTAGTAAAATATATTTATTAGTAAAGTGGTCTCAATTTCTATTCAATTTCGGCCAAAATATAATCTTAAATATAACTAAGTTAACACATGCGATTTTTATATTTCTGCTATAATCGTTTCCGAGTTGGAGAGCTCACAAACTTCCAATCATATATGCACATTGACAGAGATCATTGGGAAAATGGTCAAAACGTGTTCAGGGGACAACATCGCCGATATGACATCGATGTTTAACTCCAACGTTTAGGCTGAAGAGCGGTGAGACCGCTGTTTGGTGGTTGCAGTGATTTGAGGGAACAGAATCCAGTTTTCTCTTTTTTTTTTTTGACTTACTAAGAGGTCTGATTAACTATTGGCTATAGGCCTGAGGGAGGCGGAGGGCAGACGGAGAGGACTGGGGGTGGTTAGGCAGAAGAGAGGATAGACCGCAGACCGGTGGGGGTGGAGTGGAGGCGGTGGTGGAGGGGTGGCTAGCCACGGAATCTAGGGCCCACTCCCTGTATTTATCCCTTTGTACCAATAATGACATCCCTCGACCAAGGGCAAAACACCGACCACACGGGATAATATCAGGAGGAGGGAAACCATCTCTGATAGTTGAACAAACAGTCCTTAGCTCAAAGTGTGCACTTGAGCCCTCTCCTTGAGGCTGTCAAGGTATCACTATTGGAATGTCGGAGAGAAGTTAGACACACGTAGAAGGGACCTTCTGACTTCCACTGTCAATTAATGGGATACATTTTATACAATTCATACCACTTCGATTAAACAGAAACTTCGTTCATGACCATGAAAATTTAGTTGTATTGTACTGTCTGAGATAAAAACTGAACACAAAAAACGACTTACCTTTCCATATAGCATATATTTTTTTATTTACTTTTTTAATAATCAAAAATGTATTTATTGTTACAGTAAAAGTGTATTATAAAGAGAGAAGATTAATAAAAAAAAAAAAATCTAACTTCTTGCCATCAAAAATGGTCATGTAGTTATGGTTGGGTGATTTGATACGGATTGACCCATGGGTGTAACCTAGTGTCTTCTTGTAAGGATAAGGGTATTTGCTAAGAAATTACTAAGTAAGAAGGAGAAAAGCGGAAGCTCTGGATGTTGGGTGTCTTAACAAGGCTCAGTGACAGGGTTTGGTGCGGCTCGTGTTCCGACCGTGAGAACCACGAATTAGACATCTTTATAATGAGAGAGTTGAGACAGGGTAATGTGTTGGTATTTGTGGGAGTCGTGGCGTGCATCCGGACACCTGCCTGACAATCCGCCCTCTGTTATACGGCTCACGACACGTCTCATGTACCCTCATCAGCCAATACGAACGATATTCAATCAGAGCACTTTGGTCCATCGGATATCATAGAGAGTTGAGACAGGGTAATGTGTTGGTATTTGTGGGAGTCGTGGCGTGCATCCGGACACCTGCCTCACAATCCGCCCTCTGTTATACGGCTCACGACACGTCTCATGTACCTTCATCAGCCAATACGAACGACATACATTATTAAGTGTACTGTACTGTATGTATATTTGTGATTTACGATTTTTATTACGTTTAAGTATGTATTTAGTAACTTTATTTCAATTTTTGTGAAATAATTTTCGGTTTCAAAACCTTCCTTTTTAATAAAAATGCCTCCTACAGGCACCGCGGATAATCGAGAGTTTACTGTATTTGGAATCTGGAGGTCGAAAAACTTGAAATTCAGTTGAAAACATTGCATCGAATTTTTGAGATATTACATGACTCACTATACTTCGTATAGGCGGGGAAGGAGAAAAGGAACGCGTTAGGGTTAGTGAAGAGAGTTGTATGTGAAAGGAGTCATTTGTAATGGGGGCAACATGGAACCGTACGACTCCATCCTTAAATATGCCATATTTTATATTGCCAGTTGAGTTGAGGTGAAGCCGGCGAGCAGCGAGCAGCAAGCAGCGAGCCAGAGAGCTACCTTAACACACCTACCTATCACATTTGGTATAAATCCTTAACTCCAGCGCTGCCTTCCTCAGGCACTCTAGCCTATAAATAAAAGGCTCTAAGACAAATATGCTCCGCTAAAAGCAAAACCATATTAGATGGGTTTCTATATTCTCAGACGGAGGGATTCGGTGAAGGGTGTGGCAGTATACGATTTATCAAAATCCTGAAGCGTGGCATTTGAAGAATTCCCTAGAAATAATAGACATTTTATAAACATATTTCACTTGGAACTACTTTAACATTTTTTTTAAATTCTTTATTTTGGATATTTACAATCGGTATAATCCATGAGTAAATTTGATGAGTGACAAAACATAAAATCGCTGTCCAGCAGTGGAGGCAGTCCAAGAAGGAGGAGAGTTGAAGGTAAGAGGATTACATGAGGGGAGAAGCTGGTCATCACCGACACTCCTTAAATATTTTTGCTACAGTAGCAGGTCTCTCGGCCAGCGCCGCCTCAGTCTTCGGGAGGGATTATCTGGATGGAAATGGGATGACAAACCTACAGTTAGAAAATTCTATTTGTATGAGCTATTTCAACAATTTCGGCTGTCCTTTCCCTACAATCCATACCCTAGCATGAATTAATCAATTACCTACGTTTTTCCTCTCACTCAAAAATCAATCGACCATTTGGGCTAAAAATCAATATTTGACTTACATACTTATATATTTATTACATCAGCAGTTATTAGGGCTGAGCCCGGACCCACTGCTCTATTGCCCTCCTTTGCTTTGGCCGATTTCACTGAAAATCCAAAGGTATCGTCCTTATGGGCTTCTGGCTACACATATAAAGTTTCTTGTTGATACATTAATTTTATCTGGAGTTATCATGTACACTGACACATATATACACAGAAAGACTTTTTTTTTAATTTTTGGCATCGGAGTTCGAAAATATGAAATTCCGGTAAAAATTCAAAATCGAATTTCTGAGCGATAACAAAAGTTCCTCTGTAATGATCTTCTGAGGATGACTGTAGTTTACGGAAACTTGCTCTGGTTTATAAAATAAACAAAGGGAAGACACGTTCTTATGTTATATCTCATCCCACATTTTACAATCAATATTGATTATTTTTGTAATTTTTTGAGATGGAATTTATGTTGGTTTTCTTCAATTTTTTTTATTTTTTTTTTTTTATCTTCCAAATTTTTTATTTTTTGAGTTAACATCTCGTCAGTTGGATTTCTTGTGAGACTCAGAAAGTCTCGTTCAAAAGTTTGAAAAAAATGTGGAAGATAAAGGCTAACTTTACAAAAAAAAAAATAGGTCTGTCTGTCCGTTTAATTCCCTCTCCACCCGAGCAATACTTAGTGGAGAGCAAGTAATGTAATCAGTTTGACATTTGATCCAGGGTTTTCACTGGGATATCATATTTTCCGAGAACTCGAATCCAAAAAAATGACAAAAAACCGAAACAAATGCCTGTCTGTCTGTGAACTTGGTTCTCTTAGTGCAAAGAACATTTCGAACACTTAAGTAAAACCGGGTTTTCTATGTCTAAGGAGATTTATAATAAAGCCGTGTTTGCTGCTCTCAGTTTATTTAAACATTTTTCTTCAGATAGTTTCGTATCTTCTCAAAAGTCAGTTGAATTATTTTGTCAGAAAAATAGACTAAACAAGAAAAAAAAAAAAAAAAAAAAAAAATTCCAACTCAAAAAATGACAAAAATTATCAATAGTGATAGTAAGATGTGAGATGAGATATTAGAACTTGTCTCCCCTCTGTTTATTATATAAACCAGAGCCAGTTTCCGTCACTATAGTGTCATCCTCAGAGGATGATCATTACAGAGTAACTTTTGTTATCGGTCAGAAACTCGATGTTGAATTTTCGTCGGAATTTCATGTTTTCGACCTCCGATGCCAAAAATGAAAAAAAAGTCTTGTTTATAGGTATGCAGTGTACATGATAACTCCCGATAGAATGAACTATACAACACAAAAGTTTATAAGTGTAGCCAGAACCCCATAAGGATTAACCTATTAATTTTCAGCTAAATAGGCCAAAGGTAAAGGGGTATTAGAGGAGTGGAACTCGACTCATAAACCCTAATAACTGTCGATATAATAAATATATCGACATAGGATTCAGAAGCCCTTAAGTAAGTCAAATATTGACTTTTAGCCCAAACGGTCGATTGGTTTTTGAGCGAGAGCAGTGAGAGTGACAGCCAAAATTGTTGAAACCCTTTAAGGACGAGACCTATTAACTTTCAGACAAATCGACCAAAGGGAAGGGGGGCATTAGGGAGAGGCTTAACTCAATTAACTGACATTGAAATGGTTGTAATGACACAAAATTTCTTATCTAAATCCAAAGCCCTATCAGAACGATACCTATCAATATTCAGCAAAATCAGCTGAAGAGGAAGGAGGGACCAGAGGGGGCTCGACTCAAAATTCCTATTAACTTTCGATGTATCGACGAGAAATTTAATATGAAGGTACAGAAGCCACTATATAGTCAAAAATGTTTATTTCATTTTTGATTTTATATTTACTGGTACGGATTGCCATTTATTATCTTACTTTTTCCTATTATAATTGTCATGAAATTGGATTATGGTTTTTACCAATTATAATTTTTAAAAATAATAATAAAATATTACAAACAATTGGAACTGGGAAAGTACATTGGCAGCGATTCACCGACAACATTTTCCTTTCTGTACACCTTTTGCCGAAAACCATTACTGAGAGAGGAACTAGCAGACCTTTTGATAAGGGCCAAAATGTCCTTCGGGCAGGTCTCTTGGTCCCTTCTCAAAGAGCATTCCGAATTTCCGGAATTTATGTCTTAGAGACCTGAATTTCCGGCATTTGCCTACTGAGCAAACAGCAATCTCGGAATGTCCATTAGTTTGAGGTTTGTGTGTGTGGCGCCTTAGGAAACGGAGCCTTATATTAGCGTGGATTTTCATATTTCCTTTTAAGGAATAATTAAGGCTGAGTGAAAGAAATAGAAAATTGTGTTTCTAGCTATGAAATTCATCGAGATATTTGAAATTTAAGATAATTAAGTACTTATTGCAGTAAAGCGTCAATTATCCGGAAGGATTGGCCCAATTGTGAGCTTCAAAAACGTGGTTGAGGGTGCCAATAGGTCAAAGGTAGCGTCCTTGCTCACTCAGCTTAAGATCATCAAGTTATATTATACATAAAGTAGAACAATAAAAAATAATAACAAAAAAGAATAATTCTTTTTCATTTTTTCGGCTATTCTGTAATTTTTTTGTTAATGAACGTTTTTACAATTGGTAAAAATAAACCATTAATAAATTTGATCTAAAATAACATAATAAATGTCAATATGTAGAAGGTAAGGAATATACAAAAAAAAAAAAAAAAAAAGTAATAATAAAAATAAAAATGTCTACAAAATGGTGAAGGATATATACAAACTAATAAATAATATATACACAATAAGTAAAATGTATACAAAATATATTTTTTTAAAAGTACAAAATAATGTTTAGTAATAAAACTGAAAAGGATTATGTTTGTTTAGAGTTTGTTCCGACTTCACACTCCAACCATTGAACGCATTTTCATGAAACTTCAGATGTAGCATCCTTCTGAGTCATATTGAAAAATAGGCTATGTGGCGTCCCAAAATTTTGGAAGGGAGGGTTGTGGGAGGGACTAAGTACAACGAGTGATACTTTTTGTTCATTTTTGAAGAGATATTGTGAAAAATATGATGAGAAGCGTATGTTTTCTAAAAAAAATTGTCTATTTCACAAAATATATGGAGGTCATTCGGTATTCCTACCATCTTCAGCCACGACTTAACAAAGAAAAAACAATTGATTTAAATTAATTTTTTTTTGTTAAGTCGTAGCTCAAGATGATAGCAATACCGAAAGTACTCCATATATTTTGTGAAATAGACAATATTTTTAAAAAACATATTTTTTATAACGAGTGCGTAAATAACTAATCAAAAAATTATGTGCAGATAATTGGATTATCATGTATTGAAATATTGATGTTTTCCACACAAAACTGACTACTGCTGTTCAAAATATGTTTGTCAGTCGGAGTTGTGCAAAGAGAGCAGTTAATTAAAAAAACAAAAATTGTATGTGAGCACTTCATAGTACCAATGTTTTTGAGTTTTGTGTTTGAAGAACATCGTAAATACTGGATAAATTCTTCTCCCGTTAAATATTCAAATAACCAGGGTGTGTTTATGAAGGACTGCCCAAGCTAAAAGTGCAATTTTTGTCAGATATACGTCAGGGGCAGCTGTACGAGTATGATGACTAAGTGCAGTAGAAGTGGTCCGTTTAAAAATTTTGTGTTGACTAATGGCCGTGATTATACAGAGCTCTCTAGACAGGTTGGGAACACTTGTCCAATTGACAATGCCGCAGTCAAGCCTCATAAAGATATCATTTTACATTCTCAGATATACGATGTACTGGACAAGTTATGTAATCGGTTAGAAATTTGCTGCGATGTTTTCAACGGAATTTCATGTTTTCCGACCTCTAGATTCCAAAATGAAAACAAAAAATGTCTGTCGGTAAATGTCTGTGAACACATAACATAGAATAAATGTATAGACACAAAATTTTATATGGGTTTTGGATACACACTAATTGTTTTTTGTTTTTTTTGTTTTTTTCTGGCCTCATGAACGATGCATATTAGCCATGTATATGCCACAAGGTATGGGACATGGGAGGAGGACGAAGAGCCCAGGGGAGAACCCCGGGGCACCCAACCAGCCGCAAGACCGAACCAGGGGACAAGGAGCCGCACCACCGGGCCGCTCTCTGCAAGCACACTTAGACAGTACAGTAAACATTAGCACAACAAGGCCTGAGACGAGAGTGTGCATGTGTGCGAGGCCGTCCACACCCTCCAAGCCCCGACCGTTTCAGTCCAGAGAGCCCGGTGATGCCGCCCTAAACCCCCCAGCCCGGCCAATACCGCCCGCCAGGCCACCCCAAGGGATTCCCACCAGGACCCCGCACTCAGCCTTTAGGGAAGCCTATGTTTTTAATAACTGTACTGTATTATGTTATTGATAGATATGAATTGAAATAGGGATTCAGAAATTTCAGGTTTTTTAATTGCCAATGCCAGAATAAGATCTATTGAGGTGGGAAGCTGAATACGACTGTCTACCAATGTCCTAAATAACAGGTGACGACCGGAAGAGGTGAGTTGACAGCTCCCCCGAAGTAGCAACCTTTTATGTTTAAAGATTGACTATATTCGAGTTGCCACTTTGACAGATAGTATTTGGAGATATGAGATCTGATATCCATAGGAGTAATAATATTCATCAGAGCACCAGAGCATGCAGCCTCCTTTGCCAGCAGGTCTACGGCGTCGTTATACTTGTGCCCACTATGTCCACCAATTCAAATAAGAAATACTAATTTGTTGTTCACATGCTGCTTCATAAGAAGTCTATGAATTTCTAAGATAACAGGGTGATTACACTTAATAATATTTCGAAGAGTCATAAGGACGCTAAGGCTATCGGAGAAAACTAAGCAATTGGAAATATTCAAGGTGGATGAATTGGTTGAAAATATATAAATACTAATCCTCATACTATATTTCTGTCAAAACATCCACAATTATTTCAGTTTCTGAGTTGAGCCCCTCCTCTGAACCCTCCCTCCCTTGGATCCACATATAACATTTGGTGTCATTACATAGACCGTTATTAGGGTTTTTGAGTTCATCCCCTCTCTTTTGATTTCCCCTTCCTTTCCCTGTCTATACGTTCATTACAACCGCCGTTATTAGGGTTTTTGAGTTCATCCCCTCTCTTTTGATTTCCCCTTCCTTTCCCTGTCTATACGTTCATTACAACCGCCGTTATTAGGGTTTTTGTGTTAAGCCCCCCTTTTTCATTGGGCGAATTGATTGAAAATCAGCAAGTGTCATCTTTTTGGGGTTCGAGACACTCATTTAAAATTTCGTGTCGATATTTCTCATCATAATGGGAATTATTGTGTTCACAGACACACAGATATATAAATTTACACACATTTTAATTATTTATAAAATTATTTATATTTATTTGTATAAAAAACAGTGAAGTAACTAAATTAGTAAATAAATATATGAAGTCGCATTTGTTTTGAAACAAAAATAATGAATGAAAAACAAAAGACGATGATCAGCTGTGTTCTAATAGGATGGGCGAGTCTATGTGGGAGACGGTCCGAGATGGGATGTAAAGGACGGACAGACTAGGAGTGAGAAAAGTGTTTAGGTTTAAGGTGTGGTGAACCAAGTAGGTGTGAATTAACAGTTAAATAGATGCGCAAAGGAGGTACTTTTATTTATTTAAACATATATATGCCCTAAATAACTTTGATTTGAAGAATGTCCAATATTTATTAGTTTATAAGATTTATTTTTATTTAAATTATTTTAATGTTTTAATTTTTCAATATTTAGTTAACAAATTTATAATGTAAATTTAAGTAAATAAACCCAAATATTTTTTCTCTAATTCTATGCTATTCATTTTCCCTGTTAACCCAGTAAGATAATTGATACAGATATAACGTTTTTGCAAAATTTAGAAAAACAATATGGCATCTCTTTAGAAATCCAAATGAAAAGTTTGTTAATTGAATTTTTTTTAAAAATACGTGCACTTTCTTCAAAATTGCACGTCTTGAACTTTTGATATTTTTTTAGGGCCCTTTTCGGAAACTACTGTAGAAATCGAAATTTAGTAAAGATGGGTTCTTTATACTCAACCACTACATATAATACATTTTGATAGGATCAACAAAAAATAAGATCCAAAGATATTCCCGAGCAGCGCCGGGGTAACCTGCTAGTAGAAATATAAAAAATGAAATCAAAGAAAAAAATATTCATGGCTCACATAGAGACGTTGTGGAGCCATCATGAATGCATACTTTGTGTGAGACAAGGCGTCTCTGTGTAAAATAGAGAGAAAGGGATGGAAGGAATGAAGGAGTTCCTATGACAAGGGGAAATCAATGTTGAAGGCTCTTCAAGTAAGTTCACTCTGACATATGGAACCGACCTCCCCCCACTTCCAATCCCACTCAGAAACAATCCCATATCACGTCTTTCCAACATTTAATTATATCATATATTCTACCCTCTCTGAACCCTCCGATTTTTTCTTTACATTTGAACTTTAATTTAGACAAAAACTGAAGTTATTAAAATCCCAAACGCTTTGATCTTGTTAATCTAATCTAAGACAAAGAATACAGTCGGACAATATGTCTCATTATAATGAAAGGTTACGGTGTACGCATATCTTGACGAACAGCAGTTCTCCGACATACGCCTCACAATTTATTTAAATGTAATGGTAGATGTGACAGTGGACACGTATCCTGACGAACAGCAGTTCTCCGGCATATGCCTGGAGAATTTATTGAAATGTAATGGTAGATGTTACAATGGACACGTATTTCGACGAAGATACTTTCGCAGGACAATTAAACCATTGCATTGTAATAGAGGTTACAGTAAAAGTGTATTCTAACGAACAGCCATTCGCATGAATACAACCAGTTTCAATGAAACTATTGAAAACTAATGAAAAAATGTAAGATTTACATTGGGACAGAAGTCAGACATTCATTGTTTTCGATCTTCTGACACACGGAGCCATTGAAAAATCAGAATGAGTCATTGCCTTCTTTCCAAAGAATCAACCAAACTGACTCATTTGAGAAAATTCTCCAGAATAGCTATTCATCGAACAATCTTCAGCTGTCAGGCATAGTGTCATCACGGATTGCATTGGAGAATATGACACAAATAAACACTCCCCAGGGACCTCGACAACAAACAATTTCCATGGGATTCCAAGTTCCAACTTTTTTTTTTCAAGATTACAATACTCCCTTATCCTTGTGTATGGAACAGAAAAGAAAATGGGATGATTGGAAGAGGGGGAGGTGTCTTGTATCTGGAATAAGGAGTTGTTAAACTGTGTTGGAGTTGAAGGCAAGGAGGGGGGTAGGAAAAACTTGGCGGAGGGCGGGGGGGCATAAGGCCCTAATTTAGAAGGGGCGATGGAAGGGATCCTGAATAGTTGAGCTTTTCAAGTTGGCTCAGGTATATCAGACACAGCGCGAGGAGAGAACCGCCTCAGGCATCTCTTGTTCTTGTCTCACATACCTACCTCCTCCCAGCTCTTCTTTACAGAATTTCTTCAATATTATAATATTGAATATTTTCTCTTAAGGAAGCCCATATTTTCCAACAAAAACTTCTCAAATTCCGGGGGAAACTCCGTGATTAAAGCCAGTCGTTTGCGCGAATATGCCCAAAAAATTGAATTGTAAAGAAAGCGCTTAAAATGGAAGAAGCCGCTCAAACTCATCAAAACAAGACTTTCCAAGATGTCTCTAGAAAACGAATAAACTGAAGTCTATAAACCTCAAACTCATTGCAATGGATTTCGTTTACGGTCTTCCAACTCTTGGAACGCTAAGAGAAATAGAAAAATGCATTATCTTTCGTCAAAAAAAGAGTAACCAAACTAAAGACAGTTCAGAGATATCAGAACAGGCTTTCAATTTAACCTCACTCTCAGTCAAAGTCAGAAGACCGTAAACGAAACCCTCATAACGAGTGACTGCCCATCTTTCCCAAGTGATATCATGAATAGTACGTGACGCTTCCATTACAGTACACAAAAACAAATATGACAATAATAAATATATGACTAAAAATACACTGTTTTGTGAAAGTAAGTACGTATGTATACACAGAGGATGGAGGATTATATTATATTGGCGATAATTGAATGAACGATCCTTTTATCGCCAATAATATAATCCTCCAGCCTCTACTTTCTCAAATCTGCATATTTTTATTCATATATTTATTATTGTCATCTTTGATTTATTCCATATATACATTTTGCATTTTGATCAGCACTGATACTATTTCAAATTTTTCTATTATCATTAAGATTTCAATTTGAGTCGAAATTTTATTTTTGATCACAGCTCTCTATCAGACACAAACACTTTACCTCTTTCACCTACACACGTCCACTCGAGTCATTATAAGGCCCTGAAGAAAAAAAATAAAAATTTGCCAAATACTGAATTTTTTATTCACACAGAACCTCGATTTCCCCAGTCTTGGCTGAAGATGGTAGCAATACCGAAAGTACTCCCATATATTATGTATATTTTGTGAATTAGACAATATTTTAAAACATACCTTTTTCTCCATTTTTAATACAAATTTTGTTAAAGCTAATATTGTAAAATGTTTTATTTAATTTCAATTCCACTCCCCTCCCACATTTTTTTGGTCCAAGAAAAAGACATGTGGTATTTGGCATTTATACCAAAATTATTTTACACACGTCAAACCTGACAGTTATATGTAATAACCTGGGTAGGAAGGAATACTGTATACAAGAATGTCATGTCATATCAGATGTTTTTACATCTGTTCTCTTCTTCCCCTTTACTGAATGATATTAATATCAATAAAAGTGCCAGAAGTTCGCTTCGTTTAATTGCCTTTGAACAATCGTATCCCCAAGGGTTTATTAAACTACAGAGTCTCAGAAACGGCTGGTCCGATTCCATCTCGTGCCTCCCAAACGCTCGTCTTTAACCTTCCGCCAGTCGAGGTTCTATGAGTTACAAATCCGGGTGCAATTCACCTAACTAAAATCATAATTTTTCTGTAAAACTTAAAATAATAGATAGGATTTTTTTTTTTTTTTTTTTTTAATTTTTATTTATAAAGATGCAATTGTTGCTAGGGTGCAACAACCAGCATCTATGATGGTAGGTATTGATATGTTGGCGTGAATGGCATGTGAGAGGAAGGCCACCCAGTGGTAGATCTTCGGGATGAAAATTTATCTGAATTATTAGGACAAGAACAGAATAAATACATAAATAAGGAAAAAAAAAATTAATAAATAAAAAGGAATTGAAAGACAATTTTGATGGATGGGTAAGAGAGATGATAAAAGTAAAGGAAAATAATGTAAAAATAAAATAAAAAATATTAAGAACGAATAGGATTTAAGGTGGCAGTAAGTCGCGGTTCCATCTTCTCTTCAACCTTCGTGGGGGGTTTTGTGGTAAGTGTTGTGAAGATAAAGTACGTATTTCTGAGTTTGTATGTGTGTAAAGTTTTCTAAAAAAACGTATGCAAGTAGTTTGTCTAGTGTCGGGTACTGTGTGTATCATAAGATCGTTATGAAGTGTTCTGTTGTTTATATATGGGGGGCACTGTGTTATCAGTCTGAGGGTTTCTGACTGAAACGCCTGAATTCATTTGATGTTGGATGCTTTTGCTAAACCGTATATCTGTGATCCGTAAGTCCATAATGGTCTAAATAAGTAAGTGTAACAGTTTAGAAGTCCGTAGAGTATTTTGAGACGACGGTTCAGCGTGTTTCGTGTGAGACATGTGTGAGGGTTCCATGTCACTCATCGATCTAATGTAAGTCTTAAGTATCGTACAGTATTAGTTTGAGATAGAAAAAATAACAAATAAAACTACATTCAACTTTTTATTTATGAATTCAACAAAACACAATAAAATATAGTGCCTACAAAACTGATGGGACGTTAAGCGTTAGTCCCGAGCCTATACTTCAGATACTGGTTAAAAACTAGGTGTAGGGATAGACAAAATCCACCTGAGCAATGAAAAAGTGCTCTGATAGTTCGGGCATGAGTCATAACTAATTTTTCGTGATGCATGATAACAGCTGAAAAACAAAGAAAAAAGACAACAGTATCTATCTGATACAATTTCATTTAAGAGTAGAAACAGAGTGAAAACAGAATCTGTATTACTATTACAGTAATTACGATGCATAATAATAGCTACAGAAATGAAAATACTTACAAAATGCTGGGGTAAATACAAATTCAAAACGGAACAAACAATTTTTGAAATAATTCTACTCAAGTTTGTATAACTATACGAGTGCTAGTCTACTCAGCTCAAGATCGCGGGTTCCAAACCCGGCCGAGGCACTTACGTTTTTTATCTGGAAGGTGAAAAAACCTTGACCACCAAAGCGACGAAAGAGCACTCTTCATATGTGTTAGTAAGATGTGGGATGAGACCCGCTACGCTGTGTGGGTGGGATGTACCACTGATGATGACGCTGTTGTGTTGAAACCGGTTCTGGTCAAAATAAAACAGACATTTATTTCTATGAAAAAGAGCGCTCTGATAGTAGGCGACATGACCTTGTAGTTAAATTCCAAGTCATAATAACCCCTAATACCCCTTTTCCTTTGGCCGATTCGGCTGAAAATCAATAGGTGTCGTCCCTAGAGGATTTTGGCTGCACATATAAAATTTACTGTTGCTACATTTATTCTAACGGGAGTTATCGTGTTCACAGACACACAGGAAGGAGGTCGGAAAACATAAAATTCCGGTGAAAACTAAACATCGAATTTCTGACCGATTACATAACTTCCTCTATACGCTGGGGAAGTAAAAAAAAACACTTCAATAACTTGCAATCATTGATTGTCTTTTCAAATCTGATATTTCGGAACTGCGAACTCCATAAGTTCTTCTTGTTCTAATGAGAGTTGACAAGGGGTGAGGAAGGAGTTGTGTGATGCGGAGCCCTGTAAATGTAGCGTTGAGAAAACAAGAATAGGGGCTTAATCAATAGAAGGAAGAGAAGAGAGGAGAAAGATGGGGATGAATGAGATCCTGGAGTGAGATCTCTGTTGGAGTGTTACCATCTTGTAGCCCTTTGCAGTCCTCCACTTCTTCGTCCTACACTCATTAAGACCACTTTAAGTATAAGCAGAAATTAGAAAAAAATGCTTAATTTCAGACATATTTGCCAGTTAATGCTCTGTTTTTCCGGACTTACGTTCTCTTCAATTTGCATTGCATCCAAACCATTCTGTATTAGTCTCCTTATTATATTCCCAATAAAACGAGAAGAATAAAAATTTAGGGAAGGCAAAATTAAGGATTCCCTTAGAAGTGTCGGGCTTATGTCCACCAGAGCGACGAAAGAGCACTATGGTAGAAGATATGACCTCGTAGTTAAAGCCCGGACATGACTCACAATTACTTATATTAATATTTATTTATTTATTTTTATTTAAACCGTTAAACCAATACATGGTAATAGGATACATCATATGAATGTATACATTAAGATGGCTTATAAACAGATATTAACTCTTAGAGTCTGACACACATGGATTAGAATTAACAATACTACTAAAAAATAAAGAATAAATAAATACTTGAAAAAATGACTACAAAAATAATAATATTAATAAATACAGTAGATAAATTTTTTAAATATAATTAAAATTAAGATTATAATTTTTTATGACTTTTCTAGAAGTGTCTTTTTCACGACGACATTTAAGGCTGTTCTTACGTCCCTTTATCAGGTCACAATATGCGAAATAGAAAAGAGAAAGAGAACAAAATAACAATAACAATTATTAAAAAAATAGATATAAATAGATAAATGAAACAATAAATAAAATGAAAAAAACCAAGAGAAATAAAATAAATTGGCACATAAGACCTTAAAGGAGGATATCTGTTGAGTCGCGGGTTGAGTGAAACAATATCTGTGGAGGAAGTCTGCCAAAAAAATAAAAATGAAAGCTATGTATCAAATAATATTTTTGAATATTTAAAATGTCGTTATTGTTCCTATTGTCTTCAATGAGTGGGGAAGGGCATTAAAGAAATTAATTCCTTTATGAGTTATACTTTTTTTCAAAAAGAGAGGAGCAATGTTGAGTTATTCGAAAATCTTCTTTCTTCATGGTATCGTAATGAAGACTAGAATTGTTAAGAGGGAAAACATTTTTATACTATTACAATTTATTTTCTAATCTGAAAAAGTAGCAATATTTGTTTGTATCCTTACATTTTTTTCAAGATGAATATCCCGATATTGGCTAATCAAGATCAGGTCTGCAACACAGTCAAGTTAATATTACGGTTTAAGATAGATTTCGCAGGATGTCAAATATAAGGTAGTCTGACCTCTCACAGATTTTTATTAAAGTAATAGCTAGCCGGCTTTCGAGGTTTCCCTCATCATCAGGCAGTCTACAAAAGAACCATCCTTAATATGTAATATAAATAGCAAATAAATAATTAAAAACACAATTTTTGATAAAACATACCTGATAAAAAATCTACAACAAACGTGAACAATTTAAAATATCATGGATGGGGACAGACGAGTTATTCCTGTCCACCATCTGAGTCACAACTGGCAGAACGGTGTACGTGAGACTGGACAAACCTCCCATCCCCTCTCTAGAGTTGAGGAGGGGGGACTCTCTCTTCCTCCTTTCCAATTTGATTTCGATACTTTCCAATGTATCCATCTTTCTACCTTTTTGGACATGATGCAGTAATGAGACTGAACCGGCCTCATGTCCTGTGTTCTGGAGGTGTTGGAAAAATTCAGAGTCGCCCCTCCTCAAATGCTCCCTCACTCTAATCCTAGTTTAAGATAGAAGTAATGTTGTCTTTCCTGCAGAACACCACAATCTCATCACAATATTAGTGCAAGGTGAAGTTTATTTTTAAGATCGATATCCCGATATTGGCTAATCAAGATCAGATCTGCAACATAGTCAAGTTAATATTACGATTTAAGACACAAGTAATGTTGTCTTTACTGCAGAACACCACAATCTCATCACAATATTAGTGCAAGGTGAAGTTTATTTTTAAGATCGATATTCCGATATTGGCTAATCAAGATCAGATCTGCAACATAGTCAAGTTAATATTACGATTTAAGACACAAGTAATGTTGTCTTTACTGCAGAACACCACAATCTCATCACAATATTAGTGCAAGGTGAAGTTTATTTTTAAGATCGATATCCCGATATTGGCTAATCAAGATCAGATCTGCAACATAGTCAAGTTAATATTACGATTTAAGACACAAGTAATGTTGTCTTTACTGCAGAACACCACAATCTCATCACAATATTAGTGCAAGGTGAAGTTTATTTTTAAGATCGATATCCCGATATTGGCTAATCAAGATCAGATCTGCAACATAGTCAAGTTAATATTACGATTTAAGACACAAGTAATGTTGCCTTTACTGCAGAACACCACAATCTCATCACAATATTAGTGCAAGAAGTTTATTTTTAAGATCGATATCCCAATATTGGCTAATCAAGATCAGATCTGCAACATAGTCAAGTTAATATTACGATTTAAGACACAAGTAATGTTGTCTTTACTGCAGAACACCACAATCTCATCACAATATTAGTGCAAGGTGAAGTTTATTTTTAAGATCGATATCCCGATATTGGCTAATCAAGATCAGATCTGCAACATAGTCAAGTTAATATTACGATTTAAGACACAAGTAATGTTGTCTTTACTGCAGAACACCACAATCTCATCACAATATTAGTGCAAGAAGTTTATTCTTAAGATCGATATCCCGATATTGGCTAATCAAGATCAGGTCTGCAACACAGTCAAGTTAATATTACGATTTAAGACACAAGTAATGTTGTATCTTTACTGCAGAACACCACAATCTCATCACAATATTTGTGCAGGGTGAAGTTTATTTTTATTCTTGTACTTTTTCATAACAAAAATATGTTGGAGGGCTATAAGCGGATTATAAGTCCGGACCTGGTTCTAGCTCCAGCTCCAGAGCTCCCTCCTTCAAGATATATTTTAAATCTATACCCTTTTTTTCCTAATGCTATTTGTTTTAATGAGTTCCATAAGTAATTGCGTTTCGTAAAAAGTATTTTTTGTTCTCTCACTAAACACTTTTTACCCACTTATTTATTTATAACAAACATTTAATCCTCCCCTTTCTGTTAATCTTCAGAAGGTTGGCTGAGAAAAAAAAAAAAAAAAAAAAAAAAAGGCTTCTTTTTATTTATTTTTTCTCGTTTTAATACTATCACGGTTGATTTACAAAGACAATTGAAAATGATTTTTTAAAGTTATTTTTCCTGAAAATGTAATTAGCTGTCCAGTATTTTTTTTTTTTTGTTTACTTTTTCTTTCTTTCTTAAGCTGGCTTTTACATACTTACAGAATTGTAATTGTATTGATCAGCGATCAGATCTCAAGTATATAGTGAAAACTGACATTATTGCAGAGATATTGTGAAATAATTCAAATGAACTTGAAAGAAATAAAACTTGTTTATTTATGATATTGTCTAATTTCACTAATTATATATACATGGAAGTACTTTCGGTATTTCTACCATCCTCAGCCAAAAGCATAAGAGATAAGTCTTATCTCTTATGCTTTTGGCTGAGGATGGTAGAAATACCGAAAGTACTCCCATGTATATATAGTTAGTGAAATTAGACAATATCATAAATAAACAAGTTTTATTTCTTTCAAGTTCAAGTATATGGGTTCAAAACTTAAATATATAGTGAGTGATAATTAACTAATTCAAATTTTCTGCAGAGAATTTTTTAAAATATTGTCTATTTTACAAAATATAATATTAATAAATTTATTTCCATTAAACCAATACATGGTAATAGGCTACGTCAAAAGAATTTATACAATAAGATTTATAACTACTTCAGTCTAACACACCTATGATTAGTAGTAATAACAAAACTATTAAAAAAAGTAAAATGAAATTAATAAAAACTGAACAAATAAATACTTAAAAATATATGAGTATATAAAAAAATTAATACAAGATACGTTAATAATAAGTAGAGACATTTTTCAATTTAATAAAAATTAAGATAACTATTTTTCAAAAAAACTCTTCGGAAGTGTCTTTATCTTAACGATGTTTCGGGACGTTCTTACGTCCCATCATCAGGTCCCAATGTGCGATATAGAACAAAAAAAAAAAACAATGTAACCATAATAATATATGAAGAAATAAAATAGATTAATCAATTAGTGTGGAGGAACTCTGCCCAAAAAAGAAAAATGAAAGCTTTGTATCAAATATCGTTTTTTGGATATGAAACACGATTTTTTTTATTGTGGTTATTTTATTCTTTTTGAACAGTGAGAATAAAATGTATACATATATATATAATATGGAAGTACTTTTGGTATTGCTACCATCTTGAGTCATAAGATAAATACTGAATATTTGCTAAGTCGTGGCTGAAGATGGTAGCATCACCGAAAGTACTCACATATATTATATATATTTTGTTAAATCTATTTCACATATTTTAAAAACATAGGTTTTCTTTATTTTTTCAAGTAAAAAGGTTCAAAACTCAAATATATAAAAGTTCAAAACTCAAATATATAGATTCAAAACTCAAATATATATACAGTTTTTAAGTTTACAAGTAGGTGTAATATATACAACAAAAAAAATTGCTTAAAGAGTGTCACCACTGGGTGATTTCTACCCATCTCGACAAAGCCATATTTTTCTTTTATACAAAATTCACTGTCACTGCTGCTACTAAGGAGGTCTCTAGGCCGTTGGCGCTTAAATACATCGTTGGGGTGTGTAACAGGATTTTTTGTGCCTAGATTTAGCTTCTTCGGTAACGAGGGGAATGCTGAGGTCAGTATGGAGGATCTTGTTGGAAACACATTAAGGAGCATTGGCTATTGTACATTATCGGTTTCAGCACTGCTTTGCATATAAGTCGTTTTATTTTTTAAGTTAATTTAACTTCAAATAAACAGGTTCAAAAGTTGTTGTCCGAGCAGTAGCGTAGGAGAAATATTACTTTTGTGGGTACAGAAAAACAACAATAAGCTATTGAATTAAATGAAATATAGTATACTTTATTTATAAATATAATTTTTACTTTCTTATATAATAAACCTGATGATAGTGTAAGAAAGCGTTGTAATCGTGGGAAAATCTGAGATCGAGTTTTAAACGGATTTTTACGTTTCGAGTTCCCATGAATACGTCTTGACCATTCTCATAGCGAAAATCCGATCGCGACGACTATCAATATATTATAACGGTGCTTATCTTAAATTTTTAATAAAATATAATTAAAATTGGTACTAAACTAAGTGAAAGATAACACGTACATTTTTAATTTCTTTGACTGATATATTTTTATTTAAAAATTATTATTTTTTTTTTATTTAAAACAAAATTTGAAGGGTTAGTAACATTAACACACATAAATTACCATAATAAATATAGATCTTCATGCTGAATTGGTGCTGATGATGAGGACTTCGTATGATACTGGTGATATGATGGCATGACTTCGATGCGAGTTCATACTTCTTCACTTCTCATATTTTCTTGTAACTCGTGGTTTCTGAACAAATGGCCATTTATGATCTCTGGTCAATCTACGTTTTGGTGCCTCCATTACTGGTTCTTCATGATGATGTTGACCATTAACTTGTTCTGACTAGGTGTCAGGTGTCCTAAGACAAAAAAAGTACTCATTGAACTTCACAGATATTTTCTTACATCTCACTACTGACCCTCTAGCACACACCACCCTGCACACCGACCTCACAAGAACGACACACGTTTTTCTCTTGGGACCCAATTCTCCACCTTTTTACTGCATTCCCATTTTTCATTGGCTAAAAATTGGCACGGCCTCAAAAGGCAAAACAGATGTTTCTTTTTTTTTTTTTTTTTAAATTAGTTTTATTTTTTATTTTATTTCTTATTTTCTAATATAATTATGATTTACAATTACATTTATATACAATTTTAACAATCATCAAATAATATGGTTTAATTTTAAACAAGAATCGACCATTTCGCAGTATCGAGGTTGATAACATAACATAACCTCCTACTTGCTAGATACAGTGAACCATTGGTCATTTCATTTCTTTCTTTTTTTATTTTATAGTGTAATGTGGATCATTACAATATATATAGATAGGCAGTTATCGTGTTCACACATACACAAACGGATTTTTTTTCCATTTTTGGAATCGGGAGGTCGCACAAACTCCGCAATGAATTTCTGACCGATTACGCAAGGACCGCTGTGAATCCATTAATGAGACAGGTTGGTAGCGCACTAAGGCTGATGAAGGGTTGCCCCTGCAGATAAATGAATACTAACCATTTGCTTTTTTGTCTTTCGCCAAAACCCGCTTTTCTTACTTACTCTCATTACGCTGACACAACATATATTCATCCACCGTGAGCTGTACTATACTTCGAAACCTAGAAAAGGGCAAATATGAAGGTTTGGATAGAGAAGCAATTTATTTTGAAGGGTAGGATTGAGTAGGACGAAGGAGGATTGAGGAGGACGAAGGAGGACTCTAGTTTTATATTTATCTAATTACATCCAATCTGTCTTGGGACGTCAGCGGCAGTGCACCACCGGCTTCTGATGGATGCCCTATCCTACCACCCACCCTTCCTACATCCATCATTTTTCTTATTGACAACAACACATTTATTGACAACAATATCCCTCATTCTTCTTTTGAGATGGACTCCAAATCGAACAGCTCCTATTAGTTGCATGTCTGCCTGTCCGTTCCTCAACGGATATTCCATTATAACATCTTATTCTATTTCATTCTTGGTAAACACTTTGATACCCACCTTGTTGCACCGAACTGTGTTGAAAGACTTTGGAGATAGAAAATTGACATATCCTTGTAATTAGATTGTTACAATGGACCATCTTTCTGAACAATACGTCTGAGCAATGAAACAATTAAGTCGTTACAGAAGCGGTTAAACTGGTACTGGCCTCAGATTCCTCCTATTCTCTTCAGGACAGTACTTTTCAAGATATCATTCGAGGTCAGAAGGAAAGCGTTACGTTTACGACCTTCCGACTTACGGAGACCTTGCATCAGAGAACTCAACCACATCTACATCCCTAATGGTCATGTAATTGGTCAAAAATTCGATGTTGAGTTTTCACCGGAATTCATGTTTTCCGACTCTCCTGAATTCGAAAATAAATGTTTTTTTTAAATAAACAATTTCTGTTTGAGTGTCAGTGAAAGCGATGATTCCTCATAGAATCCAGATCCACATAAGAACAACATAAATTTTCAGCCGGAACTGCCTGAGAAGAAGGTTTTGGAGAGAGAGCAGAAAATTAATTTATTACAAATAATGCAAGCTGGGGAAGTAGCAATGAGCGGTGATTCACCTACAACTTTATTTTTCTTGGTAAGGGGGCACGTGCCTTCTTCCCTTGTATGCCTCTCAAGAAACATAAAAATAAACGTTATGAAACTTCCTTGATCAAATGGGGAAAAAAGACGGCAAAAATCTTCGTTAGCTCTTTGCAAGAAAACTGCAAAAAACCAATCAAAACTTGGGCCATATCATTAAGAGTCTCTTCTTATCTGGAGGTGGAACCTTCTAGGGAAACCTTAATTTTTTCCTCCCTCAACAAGTAATAAGAATATATTATCGGAGTAAAACTGGTATATACTGCCCATAAATTCATTGTCTTTCCAGAACCCTATATTAATTAGAGTAGATCTTGGACCCTATTCTGCCCTAACTGTTTGGAGGGTCGCCCCAAGATAAAAAAAAAAGTAAAAAAAAAAATCTGAATCTGGACCATTACGGAAGTGTTCGGACCGCGACAAAAAAATTATCTTTGTCCTATGACATTTACTGCTGATACATTTTTAATGTTTGCCCCCTTAGTTTCCCTATGAGTTTTATTTTATTCTAAAATGTTTTTCTCTCCGAGTCAGGGGAGGGTGTCCGTCCACATCCCCCTTAAATTATTAAAACTTCTCCCTCCCTCTGATTTCAAAATTTCTCGTTCTCCTCCAACTTCCGGCCACGACCGGAAATGATCGTCCCTTCTGTTAAGGTGGTTTTGGGGATTCACGAATCATCACCATTTATTTCTGTTTGGGAAATATACTATTTTTTTCGCCATTTCGATTGATTGAAGAGGCGTGTTTTGTTATCCGAAGCCTTAACGCTATATTACTACCTCTTTTTTTTCAAAATTCGGTTTTCTCCAATTCGAAGGACGCCTCATCGAAGATTCTCCATCGGAGGTGTAACTCCCCTTCACAAGAATGGTTGGATAGGCTGCGTTTCCCTCCATCTTCTTACAGAATGAATCAGGTACAACATACTTTTTTTTATAATAATCAGTGGTTTAAATATACTTTGACCACATTTTGGGTTGAGAAGTATACGAGGTGAACAGCGGAATTTTGTTAGGTAAGGTCGTACTGTTTCAATTTTAACGGCAAACCGTGATATTTTTTTTTGGGGTTGAGAAGTATACGAGGTGAACAGCGGAATTTTGTTAGGTAAGGTCGTACTGTTTCAATTTTGTTAGGTAAGGTCGTACTGTTTCAATTTTTAACGGCAAACCGTGATATTTTTTTTTGGGGTTGAGAAGTATACGAGGTGAACAGCGGAATTTTGTTAGGTAAGGTCGTACTGTTTCAATTTTAACGGCAAACCGTGATATTTTTTTTTTCATCCTAAAGTCATTTGCAAAGCACTAAAATCAGCTACAAGATATCGTTATAATACAGACTGATGGAATGTCTTAATTTTCAGTATATTGGATGATGTGAAAAATGCCCATTTGCAGCGAAGAGCCATTGGAATTAAGATTTCATCGCATAAGGAAGGGTATAGCAGGTAGATGGAGCGTTACCATAGATAACCTTGTTCCACAGATCCATCTCAATAATCAAGATTCAATCTAGAATGTTCATTCAAACCTTTACAAGCATCCTAAGCCTTGGACAACATCAGTTTCTCTGCAGATGTCAGGTACAAATCATTCAGTTTCTGTGCCCTCTGTCTGAATCTCTCTTCTTCATCGTCCTCCTAATATCTCCTTTGGGGCTCTGTCTTCACAGACGTCATAGCCATCGCAGCCTCCCCTGGCCACTAAGCCCAATCTTTTCAGGTGAAGTCCTTCAGCTCTCTTTTAGACCTTGCCCTCCATCTGTCTCTCTCTTCTGTCCTTCAGATCTGTTGATCCTGGCCTCTCTCTCTTCTTCATCGTCTTCTGTCCAGCTTCGTCCTTTGCAGACGTCCCAGCCATCGCAGTCTCTTCGGCAACCAAGCCCAAACTCTTCATGTCAAGTCCTTCAGCTCTCTTTTAGGCTCCATCTATCTCTTTTTTCTGTCCTTCAGCTCTGTTGATCCTGGCCTCTCTCTCTTCTTCATCGTCTTCTGTCTAGCTTCGTCCTTTGCAGACGTCCCAGCCATCGCAGTCTCTTCGGCAACCAAGCCCAAACTCTTCATGTCAAGTCCTTCAGCTCTCTTTTAGGCTCCATCTATCTCTTTATTCTGTCCTTCAGCTTTTTGACCTTACCCTTCGTACCACAAATCAACCATATAATTGACAACAGAGCTTTGCTTTTGACTGAACGTAAATTATTTCTGTTTTCTTTTTTAATTACAATGTATTTTATGCATTGCCTGGTATCTGGTATGCCATTAACCCCTGGTTTTTGGTTGTATGAGACAAAGGAAAAATTGTCTCTCATTTAAAAGATTTTATGTATCATAGAATGATATTAGAGAGGGGTTGAAGGCTTTGTTGTGGGTAGAAAGTCGGATGCCGGAGGATAGGAGAGCAAAAAGGAAAAATTAGTTACTGTGGGCTGATTAAAGAACAAAGGATTAACGGGGTTAAGGGATAAGGAAATGGAGGACGGGACGGGACGAAGCCCGGAGGCAGGCGTATGTAAAACTGGAAGGGGAGATAATTTATGTGTTCTAATAAGGAGAATCAATAGGTGGCGGGGAAGGGGTTCATACATAGTGGATTCTCCCTCCTTTATGAATATTCATATCGGCTTCTTAGCTACTGTCGCGCGATGGATTGGTAATTGCGAGTGACACTCCCTCCAGGTCGATATCCCAACCCTCCTCCCTTGATTCAAGTTTTAACTCCTTTGACTTAAAGCTCCATCTCAGTCAACCATTTTCATTATCTATCTAATCAACATAATTATAAAAAATTGCTTTTTTTTTTTTTTTTTTTTTTTTTTACTTCTGTATGAGCATCTCTTATAAAAACAATATTCCCCCTTTTAAGTCTTTCATACTTATATTTGTTTATTTGTAACCCATTACCTCATGGAAAAATGGGGCTTTGTTGAGATTCCAAGAAAAAATTATATGTTCGAATGGAGTGTGATTGGATCGTTCATTGACCCAACTATTTTAGTTCTCTTCTTTACTTGTATATGTCATCTACATGCTCACTTTTTTTTTTTTCTCTTCCTCGGGTGTACCGGTCCCTGAAGGGGGCTCAACAACACCCGTCCGCCGCGTAGGGGGAAATTTAGGTCATATTATAGGTTTTGTTTTTTTAAATTAAATTTATTTGCTGCTACGGCCGGTTGTAGGACCCCGCCAATCACCGGAGCGATCGGTTAGGTCCCCCAACCTACGTTTTCGGCGTTTCCCGAGAGAACTCGGGACCAGGCACTTATGTTCTTGGCTGCGTTGCGCCGAAGATGGTCGCAGGTGGGCCGTGTTACCAGCACCCAAAGGTCATCCCCGGAACTACGTTAAACTGCCTTCTTTACCTTCCGCCAGGAGGCGACGAATCTACATGCTCACTTGTCTAATTCTGAAAATTTGCATGTAGATTCCTTTCACACTGTACGTCACGAGAAAATTCAAAAATGAATTTTTATGTTAAGTGCCCTTAGAGAATTAAAAACTGCTTGGGGATAACCCTCTGTATGGGTAATTTATAATGGTCGAGAATCTGTTCATCAAATTGTTGGTTGTTACAATCTAAACCACATTCTTGGTGAATGACACGAGATTACAGAAAACTATTCTGTGCCGGATAAGTGAATTTTTTCCTCATCCATCGCGGGAAACTAAAGACAAAGCCGGGTGATTCACATAATGATATAGTTTCCTTGTCAAATCAAAGACCACAATGAGGATCTGAGCTTCTGAAGTCTTCTTCTGTGATAATGTCTCTTCCAAATATGTGGAGTTTCGTGTGGGTATCTTCCGGGCATGAACCACGGGAGCAGCCGTCTCGTCTTCTCGAACCCACCATAGAGTCTATCCTTCTATCCTTGACTCCTATGATGTAGTTGTGCCTGTTGGATGGACCTCTAAGAGTTCTCTTCTTCTGAAGTTTAGGATCCCTTTCTCATATGTTGGAATCTTTTTTTCTCTCCTCTTCTCTAATGCATCTCTTTTATCCTTGTCCCAAGATGTATCAAACATTTTTTTTCGTATATCACTTATCCATGGGTGTTGAGCTTATGAACCAAGGTGCGAAATGAAACTATTAGATTCTCTAGTTTAGCACTCTAGTCTCTAGGAGGAAAAATTGTACTTTTTGAATCACTCACTTCTTGAACAACCCTTTCAAGAACGTGCAAGGTAGCTGCCTTGACCAAAAATAGTAAATATCGGGGACCGAAGGAGGAACCTCTGCCAGGAAAGATCACATAAGGCTTTATACATCATACCGTAGAAGAGGACCCCACAAAGTAAGCAATAATGCAAAAATGATTACTAAAATCCTTTGAAGAATATGAAGAGGAACACGCAGACATTGAACGAGAATCAATAATAATATTGTATTAAATGGTACCTCATTCCTAAAGGAAAAAGGACTTCGTTGAAAATGCGAGTAAAAAATGGTAAGTAATCAATTGGAGGATTGTAGGGAGGGGGTGATGGAAATGGATGGAAGGAGTGAGTGGAAGTATCTGTTCAGGATATCAAGCCCCATCCAGGACAGACTCCTTCAATTCCCATCACTTATTCACAACCAACATATAACTATCAATGTCAAAACATCATCATCAATCCTGCTACATATTATTCGGGAGAATTAATGATAGCAAAAAGAGGAAATGTGATGTTGAAATATATATATATATATATTTTTTTTAATTGAGAGATATTGAGATCAACATCGAAAATTTGATTCAGACAATCGTCTACTATCATCTGGTGGACATGAGCCCGACTCTACTGTGGGAGTCCTAAATTTTGCCTGTACAGGTTTATTCACCTAGGGTAGGGGTCTTTAACGAGTACCTGACACCTTTCAGGCTCGGGACCATCGCTTAACGTCCCGGGTATGCCGGGTAGCATAGCTATTTAGTGTATAATTAGGGCGCCGAAGGCTCGGAGGTAGCGTGTTTGTCTACACGAGATATATACTCAAGATCGCGGGTTCAAACTAGGCGGAGGCCCATTTTTTTTTTTTATCTGGGAGATACAAAACCTTGAGAACGCCATCCTTTAGAGAGGACGTTGTTAAATGACTGCTTCGAATCTGTGACGTGTCACGTACTCCTTGAAGGCGCTTACACTAATTAAGAAAAATGTACAACTCGCACAATAGAGCTGCTAGAGATGGGATAAGACAATTGAATGCTTAGGTTTCTAGGTTGGCACGAAACACCAAAAAGAAGTAACCAATGCGAAATATCAAGCTTAAGATCTACTATCTACTTTGGCGAATTCGTGTAGGAATAGATAATTAAAATACACGATTTCTTTGTCAAACTTCACTATATATTCTCAAATTCTCAACTAGTTTCGCCGTGTTAAGGCATTATCAAGAGTCACTTATAAACAGTTTATAAGTGACTCTTGATAATGCCTTAACACGGCGAAACTAGTTGAGTATTTGAGAATATATAGTGAAGTTTGACAAAGAAATTGTGTATTTTAATTATCTATTCCTAGAATGGAGCTTCACAAAGTAAATCTGGAAACCATAAATTATTTGAATTCGTATAGGTTTTTCCTTGCGAAGAAGGTACTAGTTTTTAGTCAATTTTAATTTTCTAGTACTAAACAAGTTTTTCTCTTTGAAATCTTAGTAGGTTTGCTCTAGTTATACGAGGTATAAGGGAAATTTAGTCAGAAAAGTTTAATCAGAAATTAGATGTTGAGTTTTCACCGAAATGTCATGATTTCCAACTCCCTGATCCCAAAATTTAAAAAAATTTCTGTCTGTGATGATTAATAATTTCCGATAGAATGGACATGAAAATAAATTTTCTTGATTTTCCATAAGGACGACACCTATTGATTTTCAGTCAATTTGGCCAAAGTAAAGAGGGTGATTTGGAAAAATTGAAATGAAATCGTATTTGAGGGTTCCCAAATTTCTGAGTGAGACATCTATTAATTTTCAGTCAAGTCAGTCGATTACTGGTCCAGTTACTGGTGAAAAACTAACTAACTTTCTACTAGGGAAGACCGTCATGATTGAGTCATACTCCCCCAAGGTGAAAAGTCGTCGTAATATTAGAAGGTTCCTGATGGGGTAGCCAGCCGATGGGGTTAGGAATGGGTGTGGGATAGAAGAGGCAGAGAGAGCAATAAAAGGGTAAGATCGGAAACGGATGTTGATGGTGGGGGAGGCGGGAATCGAATAAAAGGAAGGATCTTCAGGCTTTGGATCTTGAAGCGTCCTACGAAGAAAGAGATAACAAAAAAAAAAAAAAAAAAAAAAGAAGAAAAAACTGTAGAGAAGGAAGGGAGAGGCTAGAGGCTTGTGGATCAGTGCCACTATCAGGAAATAGGGAGCTGACAATAAAGAAATAAAGAGCCCTATCTTGAGATGAGAGATAGGAGTGTTGTCTATAGAGGAGAAAAAGGCAACAAGTACCATCCCTGACTCCAGATAGTGTCTACCGCCATTCCCTCCATAACAGACAATCCTCAAAATATCCGATTTTTATTTATGCAAAACGGCCTCCTTCCAGAATTGTCATTTTGTTGTTTTTTTTCGAAAGAGGGTGACCAACTCCCCATGGGACTCTACACTCTAAACAACATGTAACAATAATTATAATATTTATTTCCGTTACCATAACATGGTAATATGATACGTCATAAGAATGTCTACATTAAAATTAACAATACTACTAAAAAATAATATAAATAAATAAATACTTGAAAATATGAATAAGAAAATAATAATATTAATAAATACTATAGATAATTTTTTTAATTTATTTAAAATTAAGATAATAACTTTTTATAACTTTTCCGGAAGAGTCTTTTCCGACGACATTCTTCATCAAGTCAAAATCTGGGAAATATAGAAAAAAGAAAATAACAAAAAATCAATAACGATTTGAAATATATATATAGCAATGGAACCACTTGATGTCCTCATGAACTTGTGCGAACAGGAAAATTTTGACTTCCGTGACGTCATGAGTTAGAGAAAAATTAGAACTGAAGTAAGGAAAATCATTTCAAACTGCAAAAAACAAAGATGGATTACTTCATATTTCAAGCCCTGATAACGTTATAACATGACAATGTACACACATATCGCACCCCCGCTTCAGAAATGACATAATTCAAAATCCGCTAATTTTTTGTTTATGTCGCATGGGGTAAGAAAAATGATCTTTTTATTCAGGAAAAACGACACTTCTCGGGTTCCAATAGATTGGAAACTAGAAAGAAAAACGTACGAGCCCTCATTACTTCAAAATAGTTATTTCAAATTACAGAAATTTTTCCGTGTCGTTTTACAGGCGTTCATGATTTTTTATTTGTGTCACTTCTGAAGCGGGGGTGTGATATGTATATAACATTGTGCAGACATATGTAATTCGTTAAATAAGAAATGTCTCGATTAACCGTGGTTTTCATTTATTCGTGCGACCTCTCCACTCCCCCCCCCCCCCCCCCCCCCCCAATACCCCGGTTAATCGAGTTTATACTATATATATATAATAAAATAAATTATACTTACAAAAAAAATACAAATAAAAAATTTTGTTTCGATGCATTCATTACCGCGGCAGTTATTGAAGTTTTAGAGTTAAGCCTCTTCCCTAATCCTCCCGTTCCCTTTGGCCGATTTGACTGAAAATCATTGGGTCTTGTGCTCATGGGGTTCTGGCCACATCAGTTATCGTATTACAGACACACAGAAATTCTGTGGTCGCTCCATTTTGTAAAAAAATTGAAAAAATGGGAAATTTGAGTAAAATGTTTCATGTACACTTATTATATCACATCAAAACCATAAAAATGCGGCTTTTATTCGCGTTATAACTAAATTTAGAATCCAACAAATGTCATTTTTTAGGTAAAAACAAGGTAACTCCATTTTATTTGGAAAAAAATAAAGTAACTCCATACACTTGTAGAGAATCAATATAATTGTGAATTTATAAACGTTATATTATAATTTATCGATGATTATACAAATTAAAAGAAAAATTTCAAGTTACTTGTGATTATACATGAAAGAATATATATCGTTGATACAAAATGGATGAGAACTGTCAGTATTACAACGATGAGTTTTTTTTGCAGTAACCTAGCAGATCTTCGCAAATTCAAATTTGGATTAGATTCGGTTGACTCAGGATTGGATGGTTTATTGACATTTTTTGCAACACTTCTTTTTCGTTTTTCCCTGGTCACTTCTGGACTGCCTTCAGAGTTTTCGTTCAACTCGTCTTGTAAATCTATGAAATCTAACGGACTTCCGAAAGAACGAACTTCCACGGTCAAAACGGTCGCAAAAGATGTAAAAGGCTTATCAAGTCTTTTTTTTTCTCTTTTGTGATGGGCAATGGACTGTGATAGCTTTGCACTAGGTAATCATCCAAAACCGCATTACTATCTTTTCTCAAGTCTTTCGGTGTGCTTTCGGTTGATTTAAGTTAACTCAAAATCAAACAACAGTTTTCAAAAGTTAATATCGTAAGCTTTTAGTAAAGATTAAACAATTGTTGTAAAAACTAGGTAACTCCATTACCGAGGAAAAACCAGGTAACTCACCTTATTTTTTGTTATTTATTCGCATAACTTGAGTAAAGTTGTTTTGTATTTAAAGATTTTGATTGATAACATTGCGATTCATTCAAACCATATGCCTCAATGCAAAAAAAACCTTTTCTGAACAGTCATTTCATCAAAACAATAACAAATACTTAAAACGTGTTTTTCTCGAAATTCAAAAAAACGGAGTTACCTAGTTTTTCCTCGCGACCACAGAATTATGTTGTATTATGTACAGATCGGAAAAAAATGAAATTCCTCCTGAAATTTTTGACTAATTACATAACTTCCCCTATGCTTCGTTTAGCTGCTAAAGTAAAATGAATTGTTACAGTGGGATATACAAGGAGAAAGTAATGACACAGAAGACTGTTACGAGGTCAGGCCCAGCCAATATCCTCTTATATTCTTATCAAGAACGAAGCTTACAAGGAGCCCGTGATCGATGCAGTAGACTAATGGATCCTGAAATTGAACTTAGAAAATTAGGACATTTATGGATCTCTTCCAAGCCTAATATTTATTACATTGGTATTCTTATGAAAAGAAGAATTCGAGCTTATAGCATTTTTTGAATCAGAAAACCTAACAATAAAATATAGGTGTGTCACCGTTTCCGCAACCATGAATTAATCTATTACATTTTCGAACTTCCTTAAAAATCATTTGTACTAAAAAACAATAGTTGACGTAAATAGAGACTTCTGAGTCCTCATACTGATTTTTTTTTTCTCATTTATTGGCAATTTTTGTACATTCAATTGTGCTAAAATCAAACAAAACAAAACATCTGGCATTGGAATGAGGCCGCTGACCAACGTCAGTCCTCTTGATTAAGGCCGCTATGGTGCTTCCTCTTCAGTCGACGTTCTGGTCTTGGCGGAAGCAGGTGAAGAGGGATGGCACGTAGCAGAGGGTTTTGATGATCTTGCATGGTCCGCAGCAGACTGGCGTAGCAAAAAGGCAGACATTTTTTCACCTCAGGGATCTCAAGATCATTGTGTATAGTTTTGTTTCGGACAAACCAGGGCGCACTGGTGATTATCCTTAAAGCCCGATTCTGGATACGTTTGATTTGAGAATCCGAGGCAGAACCCCAGATAGCGCAGCCGTAAAGCCACATGGGCCTGATGAGCATCATATAGTCGAGCCTCTTGAGATGGAGGGGGAGCTGAGAGTTCTTGAGGAGAGGTGTCAGCTGGTAAAGTCGATGTCTTAGTTGTATTGATAAATTTTTTACATGGCTTTATTATGATTATTGAGTTGAGCCTCTTCCTTCTATATAAGATTAAATAAATAAAATAAATTACGAGAAAAAAAGTGATGTACATAAAGAAATCATAAAACAAAATAAAGAAAACTATATATGTACAAAATAATTTGATAAATCATAAGAAAAACAACGACTGAGCTCCGAGACCACCCGGAAGTCCCCCGTATGGTACTGTCCTCATTCCAACAACTAAATGAAGGTAGAAGAGGTCAGGTGGGGGCGGGTGGTCCCCCGTACCCCCCGGATCTGCCTAGCCTCTGACTAGCAGTGGAGGCAGACCAAGAGGAACAGGAGAGCTGAAGAGAGTCGACAATGAGGGAAGAGGCCTCTCATAGGAAGAGAAGAATGCGTGAGGAGTAAGAGTATAGTAAGTTTGCAGTAAGAGTAATGTTTTATTTATGAATGAATACTCAGTCCCGGATTTGTCAAATATTGTGTTACATAGACGCAATCAATGAAACTTGGGTCCAGGGAATCGGGTCGTTCGTCAGATCCTGCTCAAACCAGGAACAGTTGAGTTGAAGATACGACTAGGGGACGGATAGAAGTGAGATAGCTTTCCCGAATGGTCATTGGCTGGCATCTTTCTATAGCCGAAGATTATAAGGTTATTTCAGAAAAGATCCAGCAGTTTCCTGGCGTCTCACTGGTAATCACTGTGACGAGTACCCTCTCATTTTTTTTCAATGCTCTCTAATCAACACCTTTTCATCTTCAAATCAATTCCGGAGAGCATCAAGGAAAAAAAAAAATTATAATGATGACTTGTTCAATCTTGTATTCCATTTTCAAAAAGCTTCCTTTAAATGGCCAGTGAATAAATAGATATCAATTTTGAAAGTCTTCATAGAAGAGCTTAAGGCTAAAGGGGACAGTCGTAAAGTTCATTTCAATTTTACTTTTCCAGCAATACGAAGTATAAGGGAAGTTATGTAATATGACAAAAATCCGATGCTGAGTTATCAACGGAATTTCATGTTTTCCGCCATCTTTATTCCAAAAATGAAAAAAAAAAAAAAAAAATCGATGATTCACCGGCATTGTATTTTCCCAGAACGAATTAATCAATTAACTTTACGCTCCCCCTCCAAAAATAGTTGTCGCGCTAATATTCAATAGTTGACTTACATAGGGGCTCCTAAATACTCATATTTTGTGTGGACACATTTATTTCAACAGGCAGTTGTTTTGAATTAAGCTTCTCCCCTAATCCCTCGTTCCCTTTGGCGGATTTGTCTGAAAATTAATAGATGTTGCCGTTTTGGGTTAAGGTCACGAAACGTTAGTTGTCCATGGATTAATTCTATCGGCAGTTACTAGAGTTTTTGTGAAAAGCCTCGCCTTATCCTCCTTTTCTTTTGGTCGATTTAGATGAAAGTTGATAGATAGACCATTTTACAGAAGGATTCACACATAAAATTTCGTGTCGATACACTCATTCTATCAGGGGTTATCGTGTTCACAGATACACAGACATGCAGACATTTTTTTTTTTCATATTTGGAATCTGGAGTTCGGAAAATATGAAATTCCGTTGAAAACATTGCATCGAATTTTTGACAGATTACATAACATCCCCTATATTTTGTATAACTGGGGAAGTAAAATTCTGTTCGTCTGTGAACACGATAACTCCCAATAGAATAACGATATCGATACGACATTGTATACATGTGTATTTTGCGTGCGTATTCAGAATCCACCAAGAACGACACGTATTATTTTCAAAGGAATCAGTCAAAGAGGAGGGGGGGCATCAGAAGGGGGCTCAACTCAAAAATCCCAATAACTGCCGATGTAAAGAATGTATCGACACAAAATTGAGTGTGAGGATTCAGAAGCCACTATTTAAATCAAATATTGAGTTTTAGCACAAACAGGATACAGCCGGTGATTTACCGAAGACTTCTGAAAATTGCATTGATCAAGGATCATTTTGGAAGTGTGGAATGTCATTAATATCGCTGAAAAAAAGAAAAAAAAAAAAAAAAAAAAAAAAAAAAAAAAAACTGTGATCGGATAATAAAAAAAAGTTTAAATTTGAAATGGCGGTTAATAATTTTGTATGTTCAATAGAACCGACCTATCTAAATAAAACTTAATAAATAAAACTTCAACTTAAGCACGCTGTCCTTCGGATGGGACGTTAAGCGATGGTCCCGAGCCTGTACAATGTCAAGTACTTGTTAAAGACCCCTGCCCTAGGTGAATAAAAATTTAGGGTAGGCAAAATTTAGGACTCCCACAGTAGAGTCGGGCTCATGTCCACCAGAGTGACGAAAGAGAGCTCTGGTAGTAGGCGGTATGACCTCGTTGTTAAAGCCCGGGCATGAGTCATTATAACAAACAATAACAATAACACCATTTCTAGGAGTTACCACTATCCGAAAAGGTTTAATGCCCTAATTACTTTCCTATTGTTCAAAATGGAGAAGAATTTTTTTTTTTTCTTGGCAGAGGTCCTCCATCAATATTTATAATTAAAATATAAATAATGCCTATAATATAATATTAATTAATAAATAAATATTATGTCTTAGCTCATACATATAATATCGGTTGTTGTATATATTTTATAAGATATTTTGAAGTATGATGTATCGAATTACCATTTTATGGTTTAACGGAAATAAATATTACTATACATCATTGTATCTATACATAGAAGTAGCTAAACTCAGGTACAAAAAGTTATTTTTTCCCTTAATTTCTACAATAATCCCTTTCTCAACGATGCCTTAAGCGCCAATGGCCTGGAAACCTTAGTAGCAATAGTGACAGTAACTAGATATAAATGAGAAGAACTCAGTTCCTAGGGAGACTCACCATTGTGTGATTTCTCCCCTCTTGAGTTTTGACAATGCCATATTTTACACTTAAGTACATATGCTTTTTGTTTATATTATTTATACAATTGTAAATACCCATTTTTAAAGTAGATATATAATATTATTATTATAATATTTCTGTTCTCATTTTTTTTTCCATGTCGAAATGAACAATGCGACACCACCCGCTATTCTCTAACACGAAATCGCCCAGGAGAAAGAAACGTGAGAGGACGGACTATTGGGTGAGATGGAGGTCTGTCTCTGGGAGGGTCCTCGTAGCTCAGTTCCAGGAAATCAACTTATCCCATTGTACAATCTTTTGCTATAGATGTCGACGGTTCTGTTCAACGTGAACATACACGATGTCATTTTCTTCAGGGTAAAGTTGTCTACAAAACGTCGTTTTCTTAACGAAACTTTTTTTCTGCGCTTTTTTGCCATCTCTCACATTCAAAATTCGATTCTTTATCTATTATACAGAATTAAAAACGAAAAATGTGGCTAGCTAGGAAATGGATTCTGCGAATACAGACACTTGACTGTCTTCCCCTATAGTCTAAATAAGAAATGAGTTGGTCCTTTCCAAGACTGCCCTAAGGGTCAAACATTCTTCCCTTTTAATTTCCCAGCTCTATGAGATATACGGGAAGTTATGTAATCGATCAGAAATTCGATGTTAGAATGAATGAATCCAGAACTCTATAAGGAGTCGTCCTATTGATTCTCAGCCAAATCGGCAGAAGAGAAGGGGGGAATAGAAGGCGAGGTTTAACAAAAACTCCAATAACTGTTGTATTGAATTTTTTGAATCGAAATTTAATATTTAAATTCAAAACGCCATATCTACTGCACCTACCATTCACCTTATAAAGAAGCATCCTGTAACATCGATACGGACCGAAAAGTTCAACTAGAATACTTTTGGGAATGCTCTGTTGTGTTAATGTTCTGTTTCTTTATAGTCTCTGTAATGCAAATGAATCAAACCTTCCTTCACTGGGATCATTTGCGAACATTATCCCTGATGAGTTCTATATTTCTTTCCAAGTCATTAATAAACAGATGGAACAACGGTAAGCCAGCCAACGCAGGCCTAGTTCAAACTCAAACTTCCATTCCATTCATTTCAAGCTATTCCAAACGTGAAGATTTCTGGGAGGCGATTTACAACCACTTCGTCTTGTCCTATAGATCAAGAACCGAAACATATAGGGTATCAACCATCAATTTTAAGGCTAGCACATGTTTATATATATATGTGGTGGGCAGGTGTTTTACACCTAGGGACCTAAGCATCCAGTGCTCGTATCCCTTCCCTGGAAGCGCTTATATATTATATATATATTATTTTAACTGTATTATTTATATATATTATATTAACTGTATGTTTATACTTATACTACCTGAACCAAGTCCTTCATGGAGTGCTCAGTTTCCCAGTTTCCTTAATGAACCTGAGAATGCTCTCATAGTCCAATCTTCTAAAGTCTTCTTCTGCGATTACATCTCTACCAAAGATGCGGAATGTCATTCGCGCATATCCCGAGCAGATGCCCAGGAAGTGTGCCGCTGTTTCGTCTTCTTCCCCACATCTATCACAGGTAGGACTGTCCTTGACTCCCACAGTGTGTAGGTGTCTATTGAACGGACCATGTCCTGTGAGAACTCCAGTCAGTTGTCTAAGCTCGTTCCTTTTGAGGTTCAGGATCCCGTCTTTCAGAACTCTGGACTCCCCTCCCAGGAACATGTTTAGTTCAATTAGGTTTGTTCCTCATATTAAATTTTGTGTCGATACATTTCTTACATCGGCAGGTATTGGCAGGGTTTTAGCCTTACTCCTCTGCCCCCCTTTTCCTTCGGCTGATTTCGCAGAAAATTATTATGTACTGTCCTTATGGGGTTTTGAATTTAAATATAAAATTTCAAGTCGATACATTCATTACATCGGCAGATCAGCGGAAAATTTATATATTTATTTACATATGGAATTTTGTGTTGATACATTCATTCTATCGACAGTTATCGTGTTCAAAAACACACACACAGACACAGAAAAGATGGAATTCCTGTAAAAACTCAACATTGAATTTCTTCTGTCTGCCTGTTTGCCTCTATGAGTTTGTTCACGATAACTGCCGATAGAATGAATGTATCGATACTAAACTGTATATGTGTTTCATGAACCCTTTACGAATGACACCTATTAATTTTGAGCCAAATCGATCGAAGGGAAGGGCGGGATTAGGGGGAGGCTTGGCACAAAGACTCTAATAACTCCCGATAGAATAAATGTATCGACACGAAATTTTATATGTGTGCCATGAACCCTCTACGAATCGACTAAAGGTGAGGGGTGATTAGGGTAGGGAGGTTTAAGACAAAAACCCTAATAAATGGCGACGTAATGAATTTATCACCAAGAAATTTAGTATGAGGATATAGAAGCCCCTTAGTATGTCAACTATTGATTATTAACGCAAACGGCCGGCAATTTAATTGATTAATTCGTTATGAAAAAGTACATTGCAAGTGATTCACCGACTTTTTTACGACACATATTGAATGACCATGACTAGAAGAAGAAACGCCTATGTGGCATTATCAAATATCCGGAATTATTGCAGTTGAGATAGTTGAGCTGCCGGGAACTGAGCTTGTGATCTTCCTATGGAACCTCCGACCCACATATAGGATAGGTACTAGACTAGATCAATTGTCTCCTATGATGTGGAATTGATTGAGACAGGAAATAAGCTGTTATTAGATCCTGAATGGAAGAGTTTAAACCTATTGTCGATCTATCTTCGGCCTATTATTGCCTATTCCCTGGGTTAGCCATCACCCAACGAATTAATTTTTGTTTCAGTGGCCCTATGTCAATTTCTACTTCAGTCCTATTTCCTTTATCAATTTGTCTTTTGTCTACCTCAATTGACCAATCAAGTACGAGACAACTACCTGTGTGAACTAACCATACGGTACTTTTTAGTATATTTATCTTTATATTATATACCCCCTAGCTTACTTTTAGGCTGCGGTTAATGTTCGTGTATGGATGAACAGCCGTTTGCGCGAGTATGCTTAAAAGAAGACCGTTCTGGCTTCTGAATCCTCATACTGTGTCGATAAATTTTACATCGGCAGTTATTAGGGTATTCAAGTCGAGCCCCTGTGATCCATCCTTCCTTTCGATTTCGCGGAAAATTAATAGTTGCCATTCTTATGGAGTTTTGAATTTAAATAAAAATTTTCATGTCGATTCTCTTCATTACATCGGAAGTTAATGGGATTTTTGAATTGAGACCCTCTCTGATGCCCTCCTTCCCTTCGGCTGATTCTGCAGAAAATTTATAGGAGTTGTTCTTATAGGGTTTTGAATTTATATATGAAATTTCGTGTCTATTCATTCATTACAACGGCAGTTATTAGAGTCTTTGTGTTAAGCCTCTCCTTGAGACCCACGACGAAATTTTGAGACGTTCTTTGTCTCTTTATCAGGTCACAATGTGCGAAATATAGAAAAGAAAACAAAATAACAATAACAAATATAAAAAAATATATATTAAAAATATAGTAAAAAATAAAATTAATAAAAATATATAAAAGAATTGTTAAATTATTGTTAAACAAAACGTAGATTCGACAGGCCTTATAGGAGGATATCTATGGAGGAACAAAATATCATAAATGAAAGCTATGTATCAAATAATGTTTTTAGATATGAAACATGATTTTTTTATTATAGTTATTTTTGAACAATTGAAAAACATTTCGTTTCCGAATAGAGTGTTTCCTCTAACATTAACATTTTTAGTTGAAGTTTAATTTTTTTTTAGTGTTTCTATTGTCTTCAAGAAATAGGGAAAGACATTAAAAAAATGTATTCCTTTATGAATTATACTTTTTTCATAAAGAGAGGATCAATGTTTAGTTATCAATAAAATGTTCTTTCTTCCTGGTATCATAATCATGACTAGTATTATTAAGGTATAATTACTAATAACCATTATTATTTCAAATATAAACGGGGCAGGCAAAGGCAGGATTTTAAGTTTCTACTTCTACAATACGAAGTATAGGGGAAGTTATGTAATCTGTCAACAATTCGTTCTCCATATTACAAATATGAAAAAAAAAAAAAAAATCATATTTGAAGTCAAAACCCAATAAGGACATACCTGTCAAATTTTAGAGAACCCTAATAACTGCCAAATGAATGAAGTTATCAAAATAAAGAAAACGTATGTTTTTAAAAAATATTGTCTATTTCACAAATAATATATAATATGGGAGTACTTTCACTTTTAATGATCAAATTTATGAACAAAAAGACGGATTAGCAATGGGTTCTTGCTTATCCCCCCTACTAGCGGATTTATTTATGGACCAGCTAGAAAAATATATTCTTGATAAAACTCCAAGTAAGACTAAAATATTATTTTGGTATCGTTTCGTCGATGACATATGTATACTGTTTAACGGCTCAAATCGGCAAATAAAACAGCTATTTGATTTCGTAAACAGTATACATGAAAAAATAAAGTTTACTATAGAAATGGGGGGGAATACCTTAAATTTTTTAGACCTAAATTTAAAAATAATAAACAATAAACTAGAATACAACATTTACAGAAAACCAACAACCACAGACTCCATCATACACAATACATCAAATGCTCCCACAACACACAAACATGCAGCATTTTATTCACTATTTCACAGAGCCTACACAATACCATTAAACGAAGACAACAGAAACACAGAGTTAGGCATCATTAATAATATAGCAAAAGAAAACGGATACAATAGTCACATTATTGATAAGATAAGACGTAAAGTCATAAACAGAATACATTTAAAAGACATTTCAAAATTAGACACAACAAATAATACAGGGACTAAAAAATGGGTGGGATTACCTTATTTTGGAAAAATTTCAGAACAGATAGGAAATATACTTAAAAAAGAGGACTTTTGGGTAGGTTTTAGAACTAATATTACTATATACAAACATCTCAACAACACGAAGGACAAAATAAAAACAGAAGAAAAAAGCGGGGTTTACCAACTAAAATGTAGTTCTTGCAATTTTGTTTATATAGGTCAAACCGGGAGACAATTTAAAAATAGGGTAAAAGAACACATATCAGAAATAGGGCTAAACACCGACGCATCATATAACTCAGTAAAATCAACATTCGCACAACACATCAACGAAAACAAACACCATTTCGACATAAATACAGGCATACAATACCTACATTTTTGTGACAAAGGTACATTACTCAACTCACTGGAACAACTAGAAATAAACAGAGCGCTACAAAAAGGAAATTGTATGAACGATCAGATCAATCTCAAATACTCACCCCTTTTATCGCCAATAATATAATCCTCCAGTCTCTGTGTATACGTACTTACTCTCTCAAAAACTGTATATTTTATTTTATAAAACTTTTTATTTTATTTTTATTCATATATTAACAATTGTTATCTTTAATTCACTTCATAAATGCATTTAATCAACACATAGTATTTCAAATTTTTTATTTTTAAGATCCCAATTTGGGACGAAATGTCATTTTTTATGTTTTTCCATATTTCAAATATTAACTGTACAGAAAGGATAGGAAAACCCCGTAGGGGCTGAAAAAGGATACCTACCTACCGCTTAGATTGTAAACTACCTACCTAGTTGAACTTCAATTTAGTATTTGTTAAGTCGTGGCTGAAGATGGTAGCAATACCGAAAGTACTCCCATATTATATATTATTTGTGAAATAGACAATATTTTTTAAAAACATACGTTTTCTTTATTTTTATCAAGTGTTTCACAATATCTCTGCAAAAATGTTAAGTATCAGAATGAAGTTATCGATTAAAAATTTAGTATGAAGATTTAGACGCTCTATGTAAATCAACAATTGAATACTATCGCAAATGGTGGACTGTTTTTGGAAGGGGAGCGAAAAGTTAATAGATTAATTCGTTATGGGGAAGTATATTGCCGGTGATTCACCGACGACTATTTATATTTCTATATTTCTCTGTAGCTTGTTCTTCATATAATATTGTTTATTATTCTTCTGAAGTCTAAAATGCACCAACCCTTTGATTAAAGTTAATTTTTTTCAATTTCCCACCATCTCAAAGTCAGTCTTAGTAGTCTTCATGAAACTCTTGTCTTCCTTCTTTCTCATTAAGAAATATACGAAGGACCAAATTTGCGGAAGAATGGTGGTCTTGAGGTAGGTCTCCCAAGCAAGTAGATAGGTTGGTCTACTCGACCTCTTGTGCTGAGGACCCTTCTATTGATTGGCGACCACCGTGGAGATGGACCAAATGAGCCGACATCACTTTAACAAGCTAGGATATGGACCTGCCTGCTCCTCTTCTCATAATGAACCTCTCTCGACTCCTTTTCCCCGTCACAACTCAATGCCCATTCTCAGTCCCTTAGGAGGTATATACCATACAATATACAAACATGTTTTCCCAGGCCTATTGGGAATACTTTCCCCTATAATCCTCTACATATTTTTTTTGTTGTTGAGATTTTTTTACCGTTAAATAACTTACTTAATTTTTTCCACAGGAAAGCTACGTGAACACGTAACTTTCGAAGTCGAATTTTCGGAACGAGAGTAGGGTAGAACCTCGATTAACCGTGATGTGTATCGAGTGTTTGGCGAAAAACTCACGAGTTCTGAGTGCTGAATGGGCTGAATTTCGCAGCAACGCGATGCATCTTCAATTTTTCAGTCAAAATCTCGTGACAAGATCCAACTGATATCCCACACTCTTCAGCAAGCTCCCTGACGGTCAGACGTCGATTTGCCCGCACCAGGGTGTTGATTTTGTCGACGTGTGGGTCGACAGTTGACGTGGTAGGACGTCCAGGACGCTCATCTTCTTCAATCGACTGTCGACCACCCTTATAATGTTCATGCCACTTGAAACATGCCGTACGCTTCATAGCAACATCACCGTTTGCCATGTTGAGCATAGTTTAACACAATATTTCACAGCAAGTCGTTGCTCATTCAGGTCATTCATTTTGAAATCCGACAAAGGAAAAAATCGCACTTCACTAAAAACCGCGTAGCTAATCAACAAATGAAGATATCTGCAAGCGGGAAGCAGCGTTATGATTTGTACAAACCTAGCGACACCAAGCGGATTCCCCTATTTTTTGAACAGACTTCGTATAGGTTCCTAGAAACTTGCGAGACTGATTCAGAGGACGATGGGAGTGACAATGATGACAGTTTTGGCGCTAAAGAAGAAAACATTCAGACAAGTCAAGCAATGGAAGCAGTTGATGTCCTCCTCAACTTCCGCGAACAGGAAAATTTTGACTTCCATGAAGTCATGATTTTGAGAAAAATTAGAACTACACATATGTAATTCCTTAAATAAAAAGTATCTCGATTAACCGTGGTTTTCATTTATCCGTGCGACTTCTCCTCCCCATTACCCCGGATAATCGACGTTCTACTGTACTCTACTTTGAAGTGAAACTCTATTAGATCAGCGTTTTTCAAACAAAGCCCTCAAGCTGTTGGTAAGTTACGTTAGGGTTCATCTAAGCAGACCTTGAAAAAATAACGTTCTTTCTTTTCAATCTGTTATACTAAGCCATCAAACATCAAGAGCATCCAGTCTTTCCAATCTGAAGTCCTAAGAAAAATTTTGGATGCACCTTCTATGTTTTGACCTCATCAAGTCCCGCTTTTCCGAATTCCACTCGTAACCTTTCTTTCCATGTCAATCCAGTTCCTCGATTCTTGTTATCCCGAGACACTTCCACATCATACCGACCAGAGAAAGGAACGTGAAAGTGTCCCGAAATATTGTCAAAAAAAAAAATAATAATAAGAAGACACCTCTGGAAAGAAATGCCTGAAGAAATCAACATAGTGCATCAACCCAGAAGTTTAAGAAACACATCCCATTCCCATCCAGGTAACTCATGTACTCTTACTTTCAGTTCTTCTTGCCTTCGTGGTCTGCCTCCACTGCCAGACAGTGCACTGGTGAGGCGAGAAGGAGGGGGTATTCATCCGAGCTCCCACGGCTTCCCCTGCCTCCATTAAGTTGTTAAGTTGGAGGGATGGGGATGACAGAGAACCGGGGGTGTTTCGAGGGGTCTGTTGAAGGCTTCTTATGTTTATATATTATTTTTATTATTATTATTTTACAATGTTCAGTAAAAAAAAAAAAATTCTTTTATAATTATAGTGACTTTCTCAGACAACGCCAGGCGGCACTCATAGTTTCTCATATGTTTATTTTAGCTATTCTTAAGATTAAGGTTCCGGATTTTAAGTTGAGCAATTTCCATTTAATACCCGAAAAAAGTATTTAGGATGTCTCATAGCCTATATTCTGTAAGGTTAGGTTAGGTTTTATGACTCATGCCCGGGCTTTAACAACAAGGTCATATCGCCTACTACCAGAGCGCTCTTTCGTCACTCTGGTGGACATGAGCACGACTCTACTGTGGGAGTCCTAAATTTTGCTTACTCTAAATTTTTATTCATCTAGGGTAGGGGTCTTTAACGAGTACCTGACATCGTACAGGCTCGCTAAACTAAGGGCCTCGGTCGGGTTACGAACCCACGACCTTGAGCTCAGAAGTCAAGCATGCACACCACTGAGCTACCGGCGCCCTCATACATATTCTGTAAGGTCATATGATATAATAAAATAGATTGAACCGTTTCAATTGATGTTTGGTAACAAACAATGATAATTTATATAGATAATCTCTTGACAATGCGATTTGGTTGGAAGCCTACAGAAGGGAATCCGATCCCTCATTCTGAACTAATCAGGTAAACGGCCTAAAGTTGTTTACTTGGAAACAGGGAAAGTTGGAAGTTGTACGAGATCAATGGATAACGGGCTTTGGAGGGGGGGTGTTCTGCGGTTAGGGACATACGCAACTGACTTGTGGCTCCCGATCCACACTGGAAAACATAAAGATGGTGGGGGAGTTCTAACTTTACTGCCGCAACCAAGATGTGATTAAAGCAGACCTCAGAAACTTCGGAACTTACACCTTTATACCAAGGAGTCAGTTCAAAGCTTTGATTTATAGACGTTCTGCAAGTGAGGGATCACAATAACCTTACACCATGTTAACAAGGTGAGGCGAGCATCAGTAGGTTGCTACTCGTATCGTGAATATACATCCGAGTGCGCGTCCGATCAGAGCATTCTCGGCGATGACGAACTTATCCGAGCAACTAGGACCAAGTTGAGTTTTTAAAAATGGAGTTTTTCGGTTCAAAACCAGCACGAGGCTCTTAGTTTTTTTTATCTAGGATGTGAAAAAACCTTGAGCACGCCGTCCTTCGGATGGGACGTTAAGCGATAGTCTCGAGCCTGTACGATGTCAGGTAAATGCTACCCTAGATGAATAAACCCAGGTAGCCGAAAACCCTTTGGACCATAAACATCATGAATCCTCATAATAAAGATGTCGATACATTCATACACGGCCGTTGAGGGTGCCGGTAGCTCAGTGGTATGCATGCTTGCTTACTGAGCTCAAGACGATCCCGAGTAAGATGTCAGAGGACTCCCACAGTCGAGTCGGGCTCATGTCCAACAGAGCGATGAAAACGCTCTGGTAGTAGGCGATATGACTTTGTAGTTAAAACCCGGGCTTGAGTCAGAGTAACTAACTAAAATATATACCTGTATTGAATATTTTTGAAATATTACATATATTGTTTTTGTGTTTCAACAACCGACATGTGTATTTAAAAAATAAAACCATTTAAAACTACCATAACTTGTTCCCATTGCCAACTAAAATTACTTTCACCTCTCAGCACACAATCAGGTAGCTGGAGAAATGACAAAGAGTAGTGCGAATGGTTAATTGTGTATGTTATCGCAATGCGAGCCGGTCCAGACACAAAGAGAGGAAATTGTTTTTCATTTTTGGTATCAAGGGATCGGAAAACATGAAATTGTGTTGAAAACTCAACTTCGAATTTCTGACTGATTACAAAACTTCCCCTATTTTTCGTAAAGCTGGGAAAGTAAAATAGCTGATGGGAGGGACGATGGATGAATGTGTTGTGACACCGAGGCCATCTGTGGGGCGGTGTGGGAACTACTATCCTATGGGAGGCGGCACAGCCAAGCATTAGACCTCCAGACCTCCATTTCGTCGGCTCGTCCTCTCCCCTCATCCTCAATAGTTTTTATTCCCAGGTTCCCAAACTTGAAATTTCGGGATTGATTTCAATTGAAAATATTAAATTTTTATTTTATTTATTGTCAATTTTTTTTCTTTTTCAGCTGTACGTAGTATAAGGGAAGTTATGTAATCAGATCAGAATTTGACGTTGAATTTTCACCAGATTAGCTTTCTTACCCCCTAATTTTTTTTTTTTTTTCCGAGGGCTGATTTGTGTCACCGCGGCCAGTGTAGGCCTATTGTGTGCCCTGTGTTGGTCCCTACAGCAGGCCTGTTTCTTTGATAAGGTTCCTTCCATTACCTGCTTCGGTTCCGTTATGGTAGATCCGAAGCAATAAAATCTTCTGCTTTCTAATGCCCCGCACCGGCTTAGAATATGAACCGGAGTCTCATTTTCCTCGCCACATTTCCTGCACAGAGGGCTTCTAGCGATGCCCATATTGTATAGGTGTTTGTTCATATGACAGAGTCCTGTAATCAGCCCTGTCATAGCTTGAAAAATGAAAAAAAAAAAAAAATCTTTTCGTCTGTTTGTCTGTAAAAACTATAACTGCCGACAGAAGAAATGTATCGACACGTAATTGTATATTTGTATCCAGAACCCCATTAAGAAGACACCATTGTTTTTCAGGGGTATCAGCCAAAGAGAAGAAGAGGATAAGGGGAGGGGGGACTGTCATAAGACTCCCATAAAAACTAGTATTACACCAAATGTCATATGTAAATTCAAAACTCCATAAGGACGACACTTATTAATTTTCCGCGAAATTGGACGAAGAGAGGAGGGGAATATACAAAAACTAGTATAACAGCAGAAGTAATGAATGTATCGACACAACATTTAGTATGAAGGTTAAGATTTCCCTATGGATGTCAATCAAATATTGATATTTAGACCAAACGGTCAATTAGTTTTGGAGGCAGAGCGAAAATTTAGGTGATTAATACGTGCTGGGGAAGTTTATTGGCGGTGATTCACCGACCACCATTTTGTCACTTCCTGAGCTACATGCAGTATAAGGGAAGTTATGTAATCACTCAGAAATTCGAAGTTGGGTTTCTCACCGAAACATCATACTTTCCGACACGCCGAATCCAAAATTGAAAAATTCATGTTTGTGTCTGGGACAGGAAAACGTGCGACAAATTGAATACATACCAAAAAATATATATGCAGATTTTGAGGGCCGGTAACGTCCTTCGGATGCGACGTTAAGCGAGGGACCAAATCCGACAGTGTCTGGTACTCGTTTAAGAGATCTACCCTAAGTGAATAAAAACAGGGTAGGCAAAATTTAGGACTCCCATAGTAGAGTCGGGCTAAAGAGCGCTCTGGTTGTAGGCGATATAACCTTGTAGTTAAAGCCCGGACATGAGTCATAATAACTAAATAATTGCTATTTTTTGAGAAATGGAAAAAATAAATGGGAAAAGTGATGCTATTACATAAAAACTACTATTATTTATCGCATCTGTGTCTGTATTCAAGATTTAATATCGGTTGATTTGTATACAATTTATGACCTATTTTGATGTACAAAATGGTATGCTGTATCCTATTACCTTGTTATGATTTATCGGAAATAAATATTAATATCATACATAAAGGTGACTTATGTACATAAGTACAGGCTAAACTGTGCCTTGTCATATCTTGCAGGCTCCTGGAGTACCAAGTTGCGCGTGCAGCGCCTACCCTAGGTGAATAAAAACATAAGGTAGGCAAAATTTGGGACTCCCATAGTTGAGTCGGGCTCATGTCCACCAGAGTGACGAAAGAGCGCTCTAGTAGTAGGCGATATGACCTTGTAGTTAAAGCCCGGGCATGAGTCATAATAACCAACTATAGTTGATTAAAAAGTTCATAATTCTCACATAGATACATTGGGTGGAATGGTGAGGACACCTAGAAACCTAAGCAATACATGCTCGTATAACCCAGGTTCAATTAGGTAGGGGTCTTTAACGAGTACCTGACATCGCACACGCTCGGCCATTTAACATCCCCCCGATGAAAGCACGCTCAAAGTTTATCTCCCAGAAAAAAACTTAAGTCCTCCGTCCATTTGGTCCTTATGGATCTTGGATAGATGTATACGATTACATAACTTCTTCTATACCATAGTATAGCTAGATGAGCTATTTGACTGCTTTACATTTCATATATAAAATTTATATAAATTGTCTATTTATTTTATTAATAGGATACTTAAATTGTCCCAAAACTTCAGTGTATCTGTACCTCTCCAGCCAGACGGTACTAAATCCATTATTTATTAACTGGACATGCCAGGATAATCCCAAAATATTATAGGACCTGAGAAGAAACACTAATCGTAAGTCCTTTTTAATGTTTTGCGAGTCGAATTCAAAAGGAGAGTTAGTCGTGTCAATAGTATTGGGAAGATAAGGAGAGGGAGACCCCCCTAGCAGGATCAAATAGAGCTTACGATACGTCCTTTACAGGAGCCGATTACATTTTCTAGTCAATTGGGTTAGAGCTCCCTACATGTTACCTCAGACGCTTCTTTGAACACATCTCCAAAGAGGTATTAGGCTGTGGTTATGGTGGAAGCCAATGGCAACTTACGTGGATACTGTTACTCCAGGTTGATAAGCTCATCCGGACGCTACTGATATCGTGTCAACAAATCCCAGAGGACCAACTCAAGAACTAATGGAAAATAAAGAGTTATTATGACTCATGCCCGGGCTTCAACTATGAGGTCATATCTCCTACTACCAGAGAGCTCTTTCGTCACTCTGGTGGATATGAGCCCGACTCCACTGTGGGAGTCCTAAATTTTGCCTACCCTAAATTTTTATTCACCTAGAGCAGGGGTCTTTATCGAGTACCATCGCTTAACGTCTCATCCGAAGGACGGCATGCTTAAGTTTATTTTATCTCCCAGATAAAATAAAAATGTACTTCCCCAGCAAAAATTAAACAACTACGCTTTTGCTCTCCCGCCAAAACCAATCGACCGATTGGGCTGAAAACTAATAGTTGACTTACGTTTCTACCTACTCGTAGATTCAATGCAAATTCTCACCTTTGTTCACACTACTAAGTTAATATAATTTATTGTGAATTTTTATTGTAAAGAGTATGTATGCATTTCTTCTCGACATTCTTATATCTTATTATTGTACTTCTTTATTTTTCTATATTATTGACAACTATATAATACATATTATGTATTTGTAAATGTTATGGTAAGGTAGGACTTCCCCCTCCCCGGGGACTTCTTTAGAGGACATCGTATCACAGTCTTACCAAACTCCAACAACGTTCGGTACCTTGGGTTTTACTTAGACAGCAGACTAACGTGGAATCCCCAAACAAGACTCAAACGACAAGAACTCAACAGACGATATGGTCTTTTAAGACGACGACTCGGATCTAAAGGCCCATTTACATTTGTCACTTTGGAGAATCATCTTGGATGAATCATCCAAAGTGACAAGTGTAAGCTGCCATTCATCTTCAATTCTTCCAGAGTGAACATCGAAAGTGAACGATGAAAGAAGTTGACCGCCTACTAACTTTTGATGAAACAGTCGTTCCTCCAACCGATGATTCATCCAGAGTGAAGGCGCAGTGACAAATGTAAACAAACGTCCCCTCTTTGCATTCACTCTTCACTGTTCTGTATTTCACATTGCCAGTCGAACCTCGTCTGTAGTGAGACTTGTTATTATAAAGATTCTTTAAAGTCTTTTCTTTTAATACATGGAGTTATTTTTTCGAGAAGATATGCGAATTGGTTCTCGTCCATTCTTAAATGGTTCCTGTACTCCTCAGGATTATCTTCTGCCCATTCTACCAACAGCGTTGACGAGGCACCCACACTTTCTCTCCTTGAAACCCATGGTTTCACCCACCAACGTCTTTGAGCACGACCACTTGCTGTTAGGCTTGCATTCAGTTCATTAAGTAGTCCGCTTGAAATTAAATCAATGCCTGCACGCACAACTCTTGAGTTCCTTCTCGAACGAGACATATTCTGGCACTATACGCGAAGAGGGCACACAGATGCGAAATTATGAGGAACACTGGGTAGTGAAAACACATAACTGGATGAAGATATGTAAACAAGGATGATTCACTTTGGATGATTCACTACAGATGTTGGATCAAAAGTGACATAATGTAAATGGGCCTTAAGTCAAAACTATCTGTTGAGAACAAACTTACAATTTACAAAACAATCAAACGACCAATATGGACATACGGACTAAAATTATGGGGCTCAGCCAAGAGTTCCAACATTAACAGAATACAATCTCTTCAGTCAAACGTCTTACGACGAATTGTCAATGCTCCCTTTTATGTCACCAACAAAGTCCTCAACATTCCTTATGTCCAAGACCTAATCCAACTCCGCTTCAAGAAATTCCATTCCAAGTTGAATACCCATTCCAATCCTGTCGCTCAGCGCATGTCCTCTCAGTCCCAACCCGACAACCCTCCACGCCGCCTAAAACGACGCTGGCCTCGCGATCTTTGTATAAATAACGAGACAAGGGAGTGTCAGCACTGACTGACTTCTCACATCAATTGTACATTTTTATTTCCTGTTCACTTCTCTCCATTGTAAATTTTGTACAGATTGTAGAATAATAGAAGAAAAAAAAAAATTATTAGCTTCATATCGCAGAAATGTATTCGGATATCTTCTATACTATATAAAAGGGGGGGGGGGGGGGGGGGGGGGGGGGAGAGAGTAAAAAATAATACGAAATTTATGGAGTGAAGAGTGGAAGAGTAAGGAAGTTTTGTTATTTAGGGAATGTGGGGGTTGGAGCTAATGGTAGGTGAGGAAGCAGTAGCTAGGATAAGCAAGGAACAAGAAGGTCCAGGGATCTGCTCCTTGGGGCAATAAAATGAGCCTCTGTCGGAGTGGTCCGTAAAACTCCTTGATTGATTCGGGCACACACAGAACCAGCTTTAGGAACCTACCTCCCTTCTATTGGCCACATCAACTGAGCAGGCCATCAAGACTCCATCCCCACCAAAGTTGTACCAACAATTCATTCATTGAATTAAAAAAAAAGCCTTCGGTGATGTACTTCCCCAGAACGAATTAATCAATTAACTTTTCGCTCTCCCTCTATAAAACCAGTCGACCGTTTGCGCTAATACTCAATAGTTGACTTACATAGGGGCTCCTAAATCTTCATACTAAATTTTGTATAGTTAAATTCATTATATCGGGAGTTATTAGGATTTCTGAATTGTGCCCCCTTCCCTGAACCCCCTTCCCTTCTGCCGATTTCGCTGAAAATTAATAAGTGTCGTCGCTATGGCCGAAATCGGAAAAAAAATTTAGAACACTTTACTTCAGGGCTTAAGTACATTTTATAAGATACCGGTTATATTTACGACCTAATCAGAAATCTTTACAAGTAAAAGTTGTAGAAAAAACTAAAAGACACATTTCATACATACTATAAAGGGCGTCGCGCCGCATAGTGTGAAATTTATGAGTTTTGATTCCCCTCTCAATTTTTGATCAATTTGGATGAAACTAGGTGTAAAATATTTGGGAAAGCTGGCTTTTTATCATGTAACTGCGGGTTTCATAATCAAGGTATTATATTAAGTGGTCCAAATTCAATATATTGGCTATTTTTGCCACTGGCATATAATACCTTGATTGTGAAACCCGCAGTTATCTGATAAAATGCCAGCTTTCACAAATATTTTGCACCTAGTTTCATCCAAATTGATCAAAAATTTCACACTGTGCGCCGGTAGCTCAGTGGCATGCGTGCTTGTCTTCTGAGTTCAAGATCGTGGGTTTAAAACCCGACCGAGGCCCATAGTTTATTTAATCTGGGAGGTAAAATAAACGTAAGCACGCCAACCTTGGGATGGGACATTAAGCGATGGTCCCGAGCCTGAACGATGTCAGGTACTCGTTAAAGACCCCAGCCCTAGGTGAATAAAAATTTAGGGCAGGCAAAATTTAGGACTCCCACAGTAGAGTCGGGCTCATGTCCACCAGAATGACGAAAGAGCGCTTTGGTAGTAACCGATATGACCTCGTAGTTAAAGCCCGGGCATGAGTCATAAAACCTAACCTATACTCATATATCGCTAATCCGTCCTCAGGTTGGAGATAGGAGCAGTATGACCAAAATTATAGCGCTATTCTCATTGTTTGAAAACTCGTTAGGCAGGGTTAGTCTCAGACACTCTGACGAGAATCCTGTAGAAGCTGGAGTCCCTCATGCAAGTATCCTTGTTCCTTTTCTCCATCAAGTTTACACATTGGCTTCTCTACCCGTCCTGACTTGAGTCTGTTTTCTGATGTCACATTGCTTTCACCTAACTGAGATTTCCTGCTGCCAAATTCACCGGATTCATCAATTGAAATTAAGGTAAACTAAAAATTAAACAGTAGAATATTCAGAGTTTAGTAAGGAAAATCACGTGAATAGAAAGTGTTATCTTCGGAACCAACTGGCCCGCTACCCAACAAATCAATAATAAACTAATCCAGTTTCCACTTTAAGTCTTTGGATCTGATTAGGAAATTCAATTGTATATACTAGAAATCAATGATATTACAATTGATATTTATATCTCGGGATTAATTTCATGTATAGGCTGAGGTTACTATAGAAGTGATTTGAAAAACAGATGTTTGCGCGAATACGTCCAGATCCTCAGTCAGTGGAAGTTAGTGTGGTTGCGTGTTTTAACGAAATATTATTTACTTTTTACTTCCCCAGCTATATGGGGTATAGGGAAAGTTATGTAATCAGATAGAAATAGTTTTCACCAGAATTTCACGTTTTACGACTCCTAATTCAAAAAATTGAAAAAAATCATCTGTCTATAACACGATAACTCCTGTTAAGAATTAAATTAATATCGAAAAAAAAATATCGACAATAAATTTTATATTTGTTTATCCAGAACCCTATAAGAACGGTACTTATAATCGGTAATTTGGTTTCAGAGGGAAAACGAAAACTTAGTTAATTAATTCGTGTTGGGGAAGTACAATGCCGATGATTCAATATATGTTATATTGAATATGTATTCTACGGTAGTCTAATGTATTGAGTAATCCAATGTAATATGTATATTTATTAAGAACGGGCTTTAACTAAGAGGTCATATAGCCCACTATCAGAGGGATCTTCCGTCGCTCTGGTAGAAATGAGCCCGACTCTACTCTGGGAGTCCTAAATTTTGCCTGGTTAGTTGCAATACTTATCCTGTAAGTAACTGCTATTCGGGGTTAGAATCAAAATGGTCCAAGTGACATTTTCAAAAAATTTTCATTAATCGGGTACAAAAATGATAGTTCTGTTCAGGAAAAAAGTTGTACAAATGAAATCCTAGCCAGTGCTGTGATCTAGTCGCACCATTTTGGTGACATGGAACAAGTAACTTAAACATATCAATAGTGACCTTGAAATTAAGATTTATATTCAATTTTATGTTTGCTAACAGCAACCTCCACCATAAAAGCAGAAGACAAAATATTTCCGGTTTCTATAAATTATTGATTTTTTAAATGAGTTAAGAACTAAATGCACAGTTTCTTCAAAGTTTTGAGAATGTCATTTAGACCATTTTGATTCTAACCCCAAGTCAATTACTTCAGAAAATATTATTATCTTAAGGTTTTTTTTTTTTTTTTTTTTTTCTTTGCTGGCCTTATGTACGATGCATATTGGCCATTGTCCCTGAATTATATAGTTATTTACGACATCCATGGCCCCGGGAGGGAGTTCTATCTACGAAATAATACCCTCTCCCGGACGGGATTCGAACCCGCAAACCATAGTGAGACCATGTGACCAAAGCCCTACGCTCTAGCCTGCAAGGCCACCATGGCTCCCATCTTAAGGTTACTAAATAAAATTCTTGGTACTTTTCTTGTTTTTTTACCTTTTTCGGGAGAATTGGTGTTGCTTTGCTAAAAGGACGGACGGGAGGATCATAATTGTAAACTTTCTTATACATGGTATGATTTGTATATGATTAGCTCTTTTCAAATCATCTATCCGAAAGGGGAAGTAAGGCAACAGCGCATTCCTCCCACTAGAAGGGCGTTTGCATTGGAAACCTTGGTTTAAAAATTCATGGAGAGGAATATACTCTGACTCTAGAATTACTCGGTGTCATTGTCAAACAGGAGAATTGACAACACCGCTCCCCTTCCACTAGCCCAAAAGTCTTAACTAAAAGTGGATAGACTGTAGTTGGAAAGAAAGAAAGAAATCCGTAAATAGTTGAGTTAATGTTAAAGGCCTGATGGTGAGGAAACTCTTGATTTGATGACCCTGCCAACGATCTAGTTGAAGCTCATTCTGTGAAATGATAAAATATAATATTGGTATTTGATGTTGTGTTGCTGTGGTTTGGGGTAAGAGGCTCAGTATTTCCTAATATCTGGTAATCGAAGCCAGCCCCCCATCCTATAAAACCTGACCAGCCCTTCATATCAGTTTTCATTAGGGTCCCGATCTTTTCTCTCTTTCACTCATTCTCTTTAGGCCCGTCTCAGCCTTCTTCCCCCAAGTCTTATAATAAAAAATAATAAAAATAACAACCTGGTATATTGAACATAAGTTGCAATATTGGGTAGGTCATTGAGGAGTTTCCTGAAGCCGTTCTCTTCCAAACTTGCCTCAAACCCTCCGTTCCACCATCATACCATCCCTAACCCCAAATTTCTTTATCTCTTCTTCCCTCTTTACTCTGGTTTTTTTTTTCAAGACAGTGAGAAATACCAGGAATAGAGATAAGCATATTTAGTAGATCAAAGAGCTCTTTGAAAAGATTAATAAAATTGTGGATTTATGGGAAAAGACTATTTTTAACTCTCGCTTTTTTTTTTTTTTTTGAAGGCTGATGATCTCACAGTAGGCCTATTGTGTAATTGTGTATGTATTGGTACCTACCATAGCCCTGTACCTTTAATAAAGTCCAGGATCCTGCAGCTTCTAGCGATGTCCATATTGTGTAGGTGTTTGTTCATATGACAGTGTCCTGTGATCAGTCCTGTCATAGTTCTAAGATCCATTATGCTCATATTCAGGAGCTCTTGGCTCCATTTCTCTGAGAGTTCCGCAACAAGGAGTTTCGAATGTATTTGCTTTAGGACCCCTTGTCCTGGCACCCAACTCAACTCTACTCTATTTCGTCAGGGACTCCAGTGCTTGAAGGCATTCCAGGATGATTTTTAAATCAACTAAAGAGCTCTCTGGTAGTAGGCGATATGACCTTGTAGTTAAAGGGCAAGACTTATGTATAAGTACACGCTAAACTGTGCCTTGTCATAACTTGCAGGCTCCTTGAGTACCAAGTTGCGCGTGCAGTGCCGTGCAAGCGTTATAATGTTGTTTCAAAGGTAGGCAGCAAGTTATTAGGTGCTCTGTCTGATACGGAGCGGAAGGGAACTATAATGTTAATCCTTTGAGAGAACTACGTTTTGTTGACCAGACTTATGTACATAAGTACACGCTAAACTGTGCCTTGTCATATCCTGCAGGCTCCTTGAGTACCAAGTTGCGCGTGCAGTGCCGTGCAAGCGTTACAATGTTGTTTCAAAGGTAGGCAGCAAGTTATTAGGTGCTCTGTCTGATACGGAACGGAAGGGAACTATAATGTTAATCCTTTGAGAGAACTACGTTTTGTTGACCAGACTTATGTACATAAGTACACGCTAAACTGTGCCTTGTCATATCCTGCAGGCTCCTTGAGTACCAAGTTGCGCGTGCAGTGCCGTGCAAGCGTTACAATGTTGTTTCAAAGGTAGGCAGCAAGTTATTAGGTGCTCTGTCTGATACGGAGCGGAAGGGAACTATAATGTTAATCCTTTGAGAGAACTACGCTTTGTTGACCAGACTTACCAGTTGGAAACGCGTTGTGTGCACTAATTACATTGGTAGCTGAGGGGCTTTAGCCTTATAGGCAACTGATAAGGGAAGAGGCCAGACTACTATTAGATCTGAGTCAAGTTTGTCTAGCAAGTCTGTAAGGGTTTCTCATGTGGCCCCAGGCAGTTCTGTCCTGTCCTAAACCCCACACTCCCTTCTACTAACTCCAATTCATTCTTTCATCATCTAATTCCAATTTTGGATAATCTTGACTTAAATTTCACACCAATATGATGTATAAGGGAAGTTAGGTAATCGGTCAGAAATTTCATGATGAGTTCTCACCAGAATATTATATTTTCCGGACTTTATGTACTTCTCCAGTATGAATTAATCAATTACGTTTTCGCTCTCCCTCCGAAGCCAATCGTCCGTTTGGGCTAAAAATCAATATTTGACTTGTCGATACATTCATTACATCGAAAGTTATTAGGATTTTTAAGTCGAGCCCCTCTCTGTTCCCCCCTTGCTCTTCGGCTGATTTTGCTGAATATTGTCCTGATAGATCTTTGGATTTACATAAGAAATTTTGTGTCATTACAACCATTACAATAACAGTTAATTGAGTTAAACCTCTCCCTAATGCCCTTCTTCCTTTTGGTCGATTTGTCTGAAAGTTGATAGGTGTCGGTTTTCACTTACACATTCATGTTTTCCTGACATAAGGACGACACTTATTGATTTTCAGTCAAATCAGCCATAGGGAGGGGGGGGGGGGGGGATTAGAAGGGAGGACTAACACAACTCTAATAACTGTCATTGTAATGATTATATGGACACACAATTTCAAATGTAAATTGAAAACCCCATTAGGACGACACCTATTAATTTACTACGGAATCGGCCGAAGGGAGAGAGGAGGGATTAGGGGAAGGTTTAACATAAAAACTCGAATAACTGCCGATAGATTGAATGTATCGACATGAAATGTGGGGAGTCCTACTTTTATTATATGGTTTATTTTCATTCGCATAACACCATTTATTTTGTGCATGTTTTATTTATATCTTTATTTTTGTATACATTTACTATTACATTGTACATGTTTTATTTATATCTTTATTTTTGTATATATTTATTATTACATTGTACATGTTTTATTTATATCTTTATTTTTGTATACATTTTCTATTACATTGTACATGTTTTATTTATATCTTTATTTTTGTATATATTTATTATTACATTGTACATGTTTTATTTATATCTTTATTTTTGTATACATTTACTGTTACATTGTACATGTTTTATTTATATCTTTATTTTTGTATATATTTACTATTATTTTGTACATGTTTTATTTATATCTTCATTTTTATATACATTTACTATTATTTTGTGCTTATACTTTCGTTTAGGGCTTCTTACTTTTTATTATATCTGTACCCCGGAGGTAAAGGACATCATGTCACAAAAATGTAATTTTTAAGGAAAACAAGTTTTTGATTTTTTTCAACTTCATTTACAGGTTTTTTAGCTAATTATAAAATTATTTAATATTATTAATTATTAAATTTGAATTATAAAAGGCACAACAAAGAGGATCAACAAATATGTTCATTGCGTGCTACAGATGAAGTAGAATCAGTTTTTCATTTTATGTGCAGTTGTCCGGCCTTGCAGAAATATAGGATTATATATTTTAGTCATGATTATTTGTAAATAAAAAGTTGGAATCAGGAAAAACATGAAATTTCGGTAAAACGAAATCGAATTTTGGACCCATTAAATAACTCCTCGTATACTTTTGCTGAGGAAGTAAATAGAAGTTTGTTTTATTTATTTATTACAAGCTTCCACAATGTCAGCGTTTCTCTTAGAAACTATCATCATTTGATGTGAAAAAGAAGATAATAGAATGGAGAATAAGTTGTATTTAGAGAAGGAAGGGCAAACTGGAGAAGTTGAGGGGGGACAATTATACAAGACCAGTTTGGGATTCAATTACTGTCCTATTGGGGGGAGGGACAATCAGAGATAAGGTGGGCCTTCCCTCCCCAGGCACTAGAAGGAGGCGATAAACAGTTGTATTGGGGAGGGTCAATATGGGGCTTGGGGGTCCATATCCCGGGTGTCCTATCTGCACACTGCCTCTAATTGGACCATTCCACGACGGAGCCACTTTTATGGATCCACCCGCACCATATAGTTAACTTGGAACCAATTGCTACTCTTGGAAATCAATCCAAAGATCAACTTGGAACTAAGCAATTGAGAACATTCAGGCGTTCCTACACAGTTTCAAATCTTGTTGTTTGTTGAATTTTCCCTGGAATCTCGTGATTTTCAACAAAAAATAAAAAAATAATACTCAGTTGTTTGTTTTTATGTCTCATGCCCTGGCTTTAACAAGGTCATATCGCCTACTACCAGAAGAGTCTTTCGTCACTCTGGTGGACATGAGCCCGACTCTACTCTGGGGATCTTAAATTTTGCCTACCCTAAACAAATAATAAGTGAAAAGCAATAAAGAAAGGAATATGTACAAAATAATAGTAAATAAATACAAAAACAACTTATAAAACAGTAAATAAAAAAATAATGAAAGTAATAAATAATCAATAAAAAATATAAACGAAGTAAATAATAATAGTGGTGAATTAGTAAAATACAAGGAACTCTACGAGGACAGCACCAGTAGCACAGCACACTGATATCCACCACTCTCCAAGTAGTGGAGAGAGGGGATGCGGGGGGAGACCAGCACTGTCCCTCCCACAACTCTGCCCAACTACCCACTGTCCAGCAGTGGCGAAAGATCAGACAACGGGGTATCGAAAGGACTGAGAGGCATGAGGAAAGAAACTGGTCATCACCAGCACTCTCTTGAAATATGCCGTCAAGAATATACATGTGTACAAAGACATACATACAGATATAGAAATAAAAGTAGGTCGCGAGGCCAACGCCGCCTCTGCCGTCTTGAAGGATAGTGCGGATGAGATTGTGATAAGGATTTGGCAAGAGGATAATTGTGGAAGGAGATGTGGATATGAACACTCCTAATAAGCGGCAACTAGCCCAGACAGTAGACTGGTATTGGAGGGGAAGCGAAAAATTTATTGATTAATTCGTTCTGGGGAAGTACATTGCCGGTGCTTTTTTTTTTTGGCATAATATAAAGATGAGGCTTACAGAAAATCAGTCCTCAAAAAAAGTATTTCTTTTAAAATTTGAGATAGAACTACCGTGGGAGTAACTGAAGGAAGAAGCGAGGTTCAGGTACAAATAAGTAATAAGGGACGAGCGAAGCGAGCAATTTGTAACATAAAACAATTTGAAGGGAAGATAAAGGGATGTGAGAAGTTAGCAGAGACGTTGCCTTTAACAGAATTCAAGTTGGTGACATGATACAATGAGATCGTAATTCTAATGAAATCAGGGATAAAAACTAGAGAGGGGGTAGCATCGTCTGCCCCCATAATCCTAACACATGGCAACTTTACTTGGGTATTGACACTAACTCATAAATGGGCCGAAACTACATGGCTGGTGAATTTTCTGAAGTGGTGGCTATTAGATAGATAAAGATGTTTATTTTAAATATACAATACAATGAACAGACAAAGGTGAAACACTGCCTATGTACTTCCCCAGAACGAATTAATCAATTAACTTTTCGCTCCCCCTTCAAAACCAGTCTACCGTCTGCGCTAATATTCAACAGATGACTTACATTGGGGCTCCTAAATCCTCAAACTAAATTTTGTGCCGAAAAATTCAATACTTCGGCCGATATTGCTGAAAAACGTTTAGTCTTTATAGGGTTCAGGTCACACATATAAAAATTCATGTCGATGCATTCATTCTATCGGCAGTTATTAGAGTTTTCGTGTTAAGCCTCCCCCCTAGTCCCCTATTATGTATACCTACTGTATACAGATTGTAAAAAAAAAAAAAAAAAAAAATTGTGAACTTTTCATTATTTTCCAGCTATACGAAGTAGGTATAGGGGATGAACTTGAAAGAAATAAAACTTGTTTATTTATGATATTGTCTAATTTCACCAACTATATTTACATGGGAGTACTTTCAGTATTTCTACCATCCTCAGCCAAAAGCATAAGAGATAAGACTGCTTTTGGCTGAGGATGGTAGAAATACCGAAAGTACTCCCATCTAAATAAATATAGTTGGTGAAATTAGACAATATCATAAATAAACAAGTTTTATTTATTTCAAGTTCATTTGAATTATTTCACAATATCTCTGCAATAATGTCAATTTTCAGGTATAGGGGATGTTATGTAATCGACCAAAAATTCAATGAGGAGTTTTCAATGGAGTTTCATGTTTTCCGACCTCTAGAATCCCGTCTGCGAACACGATAACTCCCGATAGACTGAATGTATCGACACGAAATTTTATATGTGAATTCACAACCATCTAACGACGACACTAGATCGACTAAATGGGAGGGGGGATTAGGGAAGAGGTTTAACTCAAAAACTCCAATAACTGCCGTTGTAATGAATGTATCGACACAACATTTTATATATGTGGCCTGAACACCATAAGGACAACACTAATCAAAGTTCAGCCATATCGGCTGAAGGGAAGGGGGGTTCAGAGGAAGGGGGCTCAATACAAAAACAATAATAACTTTAGATTTAATGAATTTATCGACACAAAATTTAACATGAGGATTTAATACCCCTTTCTATGTCAACTGTTGGATATTAGCGCAAACGGTCAAATGGTTTTGGAGGAGGAAAAATTAACTGACAAATTCGTTGACTGACGACTTTTTTATTATGCTATGAGGTAGTGTTTAAAAAAAAATAAATGTTCAATAATAAATAAACAAAAAAATTCTTGAGAACAAATAATAATAAAAAACAAATAAATATAATAAATTACATTAAAAAAATAAATAATGGTATAATAAAAAAATAAATAAAAAAGGCAAATTGTCATCTAATGAAGTAAAAATAAACAAAACATAATTATAAATATAAAAATAAATAAAATGTATCTCTAAATAAATTAACATTGTGCGAAAATACTCATATAGAATGAATATATGGAAACGAAATTTTATGTGTATCAGCTTAAGGGAAAGAGGAACCAGGGGAGGGGGTTTTACTCAAATGCGAAATTTAGTCTGAGGATTCATATGTCCCTGAGCATGACCTCTATATATTTTCAATCAATTCGGTAGATTGATTTTGGAGAGAGTACGAAAACTGAATTGACTAATTCGCTCTGGGGAAGTACATTGCTTGTGGAATGAATTCAATTCTAGAAATATATTTTAGAATAATCTAGTTTTAGTTTTCAATCCCTCTTTGAACATTTCCTCTGAGATAGTTGACAATCCGGAAGGCAAATGTTGTGTTGTGAACGTTAAGGTTGGTTGAACTGAATGTCAGAACGCTTTGAGGCTCTGCTTTGGTACATGGTCTTCCTTCAAGAATTATATTAGTAGATTTTTTTTGAAAAGAGCCAAGGTATTCTTCAAAAGAGTGAGATCCTTTGTGATGACGTCATAATTGCAAGGCGGGAAACTCTTGAGAGTTGAAAAGGCGGGAAGAGAGGGCTCTCCCCTTACCCGCCCGCGCCTTGGCGATCCCCACCCGCTAAAAGACCTTCTATTAATTTGTTCCTCCTGGAAAAACACGTATGCGGTCTCCTCCAAGGGCCGGGACGAGGATTGATTTCTTTGAAGCCGTCTCCGCTTTCCTCAAGTAATTACTCAACGTCCCCGATTTACTCTACACACCGCACACTTGAGCAACCTCCACCTTAGCCCTTTTGAAATATAACATCAGCTTTTTTTCCAACAAGTTTTCCGCTTTCCAGGTGAAGCTGTGCCATGCCTCTAATTAATTTGAAACCTCATTAAATGCACTTCTCTGAGGTGCCGCTCACAACACACTTTTCAACCCTTATCTCACAGTCTTTTAGCAGATTTCTATAAGAAATCAACTTATGCGCTAACCCAGTTGGTAAGATCTATGGACTACTATGTGTGTCCAGAACCATATAAGGACGACACCGATTGATTTTCAGCGTAATAAGCCGATAAACCAACAGTTGATTGGTGTTGAAGGGAGAGCAAAAACTTAATTGAATAAATCGTGGAATATCTATATATATTATATATTTATATACATGTATGTATATAAACGTTCTGTACAAAACAATTAATATACAATACTGCTATTATTCTAATTCAATACTATGCGTGCTTGTCTTCTGAGCTCAAGATCGTGGGTTCGAAACCCGACCGAGGCCCGTAGTTTATTTTATCTGGGAGGTAAAATAAACTTAAGCACGCCGTCCATCAGATGGGACGTTAAGCGATGGTCCCGAGCCTGTATGATGTCAGGTACTCGTTAAAGACCCCATAGTAGAGTCGGGCTCATGTCCAACAGATTGACGAAAGAGCACTCTGGTAGTAGGCGATATGACCTCGTAGTTAAAGCCCGGGCATGAGTCATAAAACCTAACCTAACCTTCTAATTCAATATCTTACATAGTGGAGCCTACTGTTACTGTTATCTTCATGTTACAATTGTTTATCCCCTTCTTTCCCTCTTCTTGCCAGACATTTTTATTATTAATGTATTTTATTTTATTTTTTCTTAGGTAGTTTATTCCTTTTTTTTAAATTATATATTAAACAAGAAAGATAAGAAAACAGAATTTGTAAATATTCATATAAATAACGTTTAATTTTAAAAATAAAAAATTGAAACAGACTCCCAGGTGAATAAAAATTTAGGGCTCCCATAGTAGATTTGGTCTCATGTCCACCAGAGTGACGAAAGAGCGCTCTGGTAGTAAGCGATATGACCGCGTACTTTGTGCCCGGGCATGAGTCATAATAACTAACATTTTAAATAATGTTTTATTATATAAATTGTATTATTGCAGAATAGTTTGTAATGCCATGTATATATTGTAACGATCTGTACTTGGGGGTATATATTATAATAAAAAAAAAATGAATAATAATTTTGCATCGAGAAGGCATCGGCAGAGAGGGAGGGGGAACCTCATCAGGCGCTCGGTCTGATTCGCGCTGTCACGTCGGTGTGACTCGCGTTGTTCAAGTCGATCTGTCTCCCTCTGTCCCCGTTTGTCCAGCCGTCTGTTCAGTCGTGATCCGGGAAGGAGACCTGAATGAAAGAAAAAAGAAGATCAGCAGAATATTTCATCCAGTTTTGCGCACAGTTGCCAGGCGAGTCTCAGATCCGCAGGATAATTCCGAAAAGGCGAGGATGGCCCAATAAGCAACAAGTTAATATACTGATTGTACTAACTTTTGAAGAAAGTCCTAAAAAGAATATCTAAAACATTTTCGTTATTGTTTAAAATGCAACACTATATATCTTCCTCCATCTTGAGGTACTTAGATCCTTATGACCTAGACGTTGAGAAGCTATATTCCTAATCCTAAATCCCTAAACCCCAAGACATCCGTTGGTTACAGGAACATAATCCTCGCGAATGTTGAGAGATCACTGTATCTTATTCAAGCAACTCTTCCCCATCGCATTTTTTTTTTTTTTAGCAAACTTTAAACCGAACGTCATACAGAAAAAATAAATGAAATGTTTTATAAAACTTCAAATGATTTTGAAGTGTTAAAAAAAACCAAGTCGTCTAAAGAAGTTGAAAACGTTTTTGAATTCATCTATAGCATTTACTGAGGCTGTTAATTCTTATTTGGTAGAAGACATCAAAGCAACCAGATGCTCTTGCTTCATGCTTCAGCGAAGTCTGGTCTTCACATGAGTGAGCTCAGAAATGCCTCATTCACAAGAACAATCACCCGTGCTTATGACTTTTCAAAAAGCGTTTATTAAGCGTTATATGGGAACCTTTTTTTACAAAAAATAATCATTGAGATATTAAAGTGTGCACAGCTTCGTCTCCCATTACCGAATCACGCTTCTCCTAATAAATGCTTCTTAACCTTACAAGACTGATGTAAAGAAGTTTCGCTTGTGACTAACCTTCCGTCAGATTGATGGGTATTGGTATTTTCTTAGAAAATTGTGACATTTGTGAAGTGCTAATAATATAGATAAAAACCCAGTGACCATAACAAGACTTCCTTGTACCAACCCCTTTTTTACCAGAAATGGGCATAATCGTAATCAATGATTACATGATTATCAGAGAAAATAAAACTTAATCATCATTGCTATTTTATACTTGATACTATCGCCCTGTGAATCTAGCTAAAATGAAACATGATTACACGATTATAATCGTAATCGGAAATCGTGATTACGATTGCAATCATGTAATCATACAATCATAATCAAGTAATCATGTAAAGTTTATAACTACAATTCTCTATTGTTTATAACACACACACAAACATACACACCACAAACAAGCGCGCACGAACAGCCAGACATCATCGCAAACATTTTCAAAACGTTCAGTGGCCCTTTAAACATGAAAATCCGTTCAAAAGTCGATCTTGGTTTGCGCACGACTACAATATTTTATTATACTAAAAGTATAAGAAAGTAAAAATGATTGAATCATTTGTTTTCATAATAAAATATATAATGCAATTACAATTATGTTATTGCAGTTATAATTTATTTAATATGAATTATATTACTTGAATTTCAAGTTTTTTTCAAACAATTTTTGAAAAAGTTATTTTCATCACTCATTACATATCATTTACTCTTACGAATGTTACGGTGGACATATTGAGTCAATGTTTACCAACGTTATGAATGTTTCGACTATCGTTAGTTCCTAGTTGGTGGACAGATTGAGTCGATGTTTGCCAACGCTACGAATGTTTCGACTATCGCTAGTTCTTCGTTGGTGGACAGGATGAGTCGATGTTTACCAACATTAACATGGTGCTATATCGATCAAAGTGTAAGTTTGTTAAACCCAGTCAGGATTAACCCAAGTCCAGTCCAGTCCCTGGATTAGACCATTAGCTCTTCCTGAGCTCTTCAGGATTACTATATCCAGACAATTATTCACTAATCCCAAAGATGAAATTATTATTTGCTCTTAGCCAGTATTGTTGATCTCATTCACAATGATCCTTTTCATATACACCACTTTCCTTCCCATCTCCACTTACACTTCTCTATGTTACATTCGGCATTGGAGCAAGACATGTAGGGCATTAGCGTATACGTTCGTTTATCAGAAAAATTGGACCAAGGGAAGAGGGGGCAATATTTTTAATCTTAATTTTGCGTTATGATTTCTACTCAAAACTTTTTGAACAGGAATAAACAGCATAGAGTGTTTCCTTTAGTCTGAGCCATAGAACATTCTTTTAAGTTCATTAGAAGCCGAGATATCAGTCGTAGCGTCTTACCCGAACAGCTTCATTTACTAACAAGTAATGAGTTTCGCATTTCCGTTCTTTGCTTCTACGTATGTTAACTTTATGTAGTTTCTGCGTGCGTGGCCTTTTTTGAATTCTAATTATGTTTTCATCCAATCCCTAAATTAAATTCTGGTTTCGCCTAACTGTCCTCTACATATTGGCCATTCGACCCAAACTGTATTCGTGACTTTGTTGATTTCTTCGTCATGTCTCATCTTCGTCACAACAAATTGTCACCTCATACCGTCCCATTAGTCTCATTCTTATTCTCTCCAATGTTTTTGAAAAATATCTCAAAAAACTCACTCCCATACTAGATTCCCACAATTTTACTCCATCACCAATTTGGACTTCCCTTCTTCCATTCCAAGTAAGGAGTATTGCACGGGTGCCTTTCTCGACGTGGCTGAAGCCTTCGATCGAGTCCAGCATGACAAACTCTTTAATCTAAAGCGATTCCTTCCTCATGCCTACTTTCTTATCCTTCAATTCTACTTGAGTGGACCAAGTTTCAAAGTTCGTCAAGGTTCAGCAACTTATAACCTATCACCTATGGAGACGAGCGTCCTTCAAGTCAGCATGCTTGGTACCATTTTGTGCACAGTTTATACTGTCTCTGGATCAACATTACTCCTTTTCTGTTGTCATACCTTTCGGTGGATACCGTCGTCACTGGCTGCTGGTCGAGTACTGTGGGCGAGCGCTTTCAATGTGAAGGCATAATCTTCAAGCCACTGTTAATGTTGTACAACATGGTAACATATTTACTGTTGTAACATATATACTGGCGGAACTAACCCCTTAGATTATATACTACTCCTTTTCCTTCGTCCAACGAACTTCACTACCTGGGGTTACTCGAAACTTAGAATAGAACTTAATCGACGATATGGACTGCTATGAAGCATATTTGAAACTTAATCTAAATCATCAATACAAAATCAACTATTTATAAAACAATTATAAGACCCGTTTGAACTCTGGGGCTTCGCCAGAAATTGCAACCGCATCTGGCGAAGCAAACTTTGAACTCCAAAATTTCAGAGAATGACAATTAAAAAACAGCGTAATGCATAATTTCATAATTCATACGAAATAATAAACTTGGAGTTATGAGATTTGCGTATTAAGGTGATGATGTAAGTTGTGATTATTTATTAATTTTCCAAGGGGTTTGTTCCCTTGCTTTTAACATTATTTCTGTTTGATAACTCAAGCAAAGGAAATAGACAAATTAGGTGGAGGTAAGTGAATGAGTCTCGCATGAGCTGGCCCTTTAAGCTATCGAAAGGACGAGGACCTAGAGCAAATGATACAATTACCTTCCGTATGTACCACTAGCTACATCTGGAGAGCCTCCAGAGATTTGTTTCTGAGATGGTAGTCGCAAGTCGCTAACCAGATAAACCTTGTTATCCGGAACCTAATTCCTTGACTCAGCTTCTAAATAGTCCACTTTCTGATTGACTTCGTGATGCTTTGATCTCGGGAGCCGTCCATAAATTCTGGGGTCTTGGAAAATATTACGTTTTCATTATTTCACTCGTGATTTAGTCAACTTATGACTTTCAATTGTAAACAATGTCATTATATCACAGATGTAACATCCCGAACTATATAGTTTTTTGGTGATCTGTGATCTATACTGGATTTTTAGAATACTTTAGTAAAAGGAAGTACAGTACAATCCCGTATGGTGAAGGGACTGACGGTTTGGTATGAATTATCGGGATAACCAATTATCGGGGGTACAAAATATAAAAAATTAAAAAACGTATTAATGCAAATATGTATGTATTAAGAAGTATGTACAATGTGGTAAGAATAAAAACTATGCAATAAACACTGCTTTATGCTAAACTATACAATAAACAATACCTGCAATAAAAAATATGTACATATGTTCTCTAGATTAAATAAACACCAATCAAACATTTGTTCGAAAAAATGTTAGACAAGATCAATAAAATTCCTAAAACTTTTCCCCTCTCCTCTCCTCTCCCCATTTCCTTTCAGTGAAAAGAGTACGAATTACATGAGATAATACGAGATTTCATAGAAAACTTGTCTATCTCACTCGCTCTCCCCTTTGGTTCTGTAGGAATCACGTGATGTCCTAGAAAACATTTATCTCGCACTCATTCTGCTCTCTGGTCTCTCACTGTCCTCTGTCCCCCTACTTGAAAACAGTACGAATTAACGAGGTTTTTAAGCTGGGAATACGAATTATAAGACGTTTTAAGTGACCTCGAGCATAAAAATAATACGAATTACCGAGGGGTCCGAGATGCATTGTTTTTATACCACTTATCGGGATTTTCTCTGGGGACCGGCAAATTTGTACGAATTAGCCGGAAATACGAATAATCGGGATACGAAATATCGGGATTCCACTGAATTGTAATCGTACGAAATCGAGTTTTAAACGGATGTTCACGTTTCAAGGTCCCGTGAATACGTTTTGACCATTTTCGCGATGATCTCTGTGTATATGGGATTGATACTTTGTGAACACTCGAACGCAGAGACGAAGTAGCTTTAATATTGAAATTTGGGATGAAGGAGATGTGCTAACTTAGAGCACTTTAAATTTTGAATCTAACTGAAAATTTTGACCACTTTTCTTCGGTCGATATCTTCGATATCGCTTACATTTATGACAATCAAAATTCTTTTTAAATAAAAGTTGTAGAGAAAATTAAAAGGCACATTTTATATACTAAAAGATTTTTCGAGGGTCGCACCATTGGCGAGATACATATTGAAACTGCCCTAAAAATTTGAAACTAATGTTTTTTGAAGTTTGCTAAATGAATGCAAAAAGGGTTGCTCCTAACGAAAAATATATTCTTGCCGAAATATATGCCGAAAATGATCCCTGATTTGAGATAATACCAATGCGACTAAAGTTATAGTGCTCCAAATAATGCAAAACAAATTTTCATAGGAAATATTTTAAAGTAATGATAAAATGGCAACGAATTATAATATATTTTTATAATATTGGCAGTTTTTATTATAAAAGATTAAAATATATAATATATCTTATAGCCAGTATGAAATGATTTTGAGAGAGGGGAGGGGAGAAAGTGATCTATAAAAGCGTGATTGCTATGAGAAAGTCCTGTTATTACGTTATGTTATTATATGAACTAAACATTGCTCTTCTCTTTTTGAAAAAAGTATAACTCATAAAGAAATTAATTTTTTCAATGCCCTTCCCCACTTTTTGAAGTCAATAGATGCAATAAAAAAATTTAAACTTCAACTAAAAATGTTTATGTTTGAGGAAACCCTTTACACGGAAACAGAATTTTATTCTCACTGTTCAAAAATAATAAAATAACCACAATAAAAAGTCGTGTTTCGTATCCAAAAACATTATTTGATACAAGGCTTTCATTTATATTTTTTGGGCAAAGTTCCTCCACACCTTAAAGGTCAGTCCAATGAACGTAATTGTTTTATTTATTCATTTACAATTTTTTATTTATATATTTTTATTTATTTAGAATTTTTTTATCTATTTATTTATAATTGATTAAATTTTTTTTTTTTATATCTCGCACATTGGGACCTGATGATGATTGTTGGGATAAAGACACTTCCGAAGAGTTTTTTGAAAAATAGTTATCTTCATTTTTATTAAATTGAAAAATGTGTCTTATAAATGTATTTTTGTATTAATTTTTTTATATACTCATATATTTTTAAGTATTTATTTGTTCAGTTTTTATTAATTTCATTTTACTTTTTTAATAGTTTTGTTATTACTATTAATCATAGATGTGTTAGACTCAAGTAGTTATAAATCTATATCTTAATGTATAAATTCTTTTGACGTATCCTATTGCCATGTATTGGTTTAACGGAGATAAATTTATAATTATTATTATTATTATTTTTATTACTTTTCCTATATACTGATACATATTGCAAAACTGTATATTAGTTTGGGTATGCTTCTACTGTAGATTATTCTGAACAAAAGGCCAGATTTGAGATGTCGTGTCGTTAGTATTATGCTGAAGAAGCTGAGTTTGAGTCTACACATGTGGGTCGAAAAAGTAAGTTATTAAAATTTTCAATTCCAGAGGTCGTCAGATAAAAGAGAATTGAGAATTAAGGAGTATAGGCGATGGGTGAATAAGTTATATGGCAGGCAAGTCCTAAGCACTGAATTGGAGGCTCAGACTCTTCTTTCCGTTTCATATTTTCTGCAGCTCTCAGAACGACATAAATAACTAGAGCTGTGTATCGTATCGAGAGAGGCTTATGAACTATGCAAGCCCTTTCATGATCCTGATATATTTTCTCCACAAGATGCTTGAGCCCCAACCCACGGGTTCCCCCTTTTTCTTATTAAAGAAGCCTAAACAAATGTCTTATTGGTTGCCATCTTCTCCCCCTCCTATTACCAATTTCGGCCTCAAACAACTTTTCATACATTTTCCACCCCTCCCGTTATTTATTTATTTATCTCATTGTATTCAGGACCAAGAGGGGGAGTCTTTGTTCCCAGCCTCAAATGTTAGGAGGTTTCAAAATTTAGCAGGGTTGAAATACTTTGCCCAACTGGTTATAACTTTTTATAGTGAGGACGCATCAGGCATTATATCGGGGTAATGTTTTACTGACCAAAAAAAATTATATAATTTTAGAAATAATTTAAAAAAAAAATTGAATTATTACTAATATTTTATTGATCATTCAAGAATAAGTTTAACTTTTCGTTTTGACGTGAAAACGTCTATTCGCTCGTTAAGCACAGTGATAGCCGGTCAAACTTTCTTGTATTACAAAATACCGTCAGATTTCAATCCATATCCACAACTACGAAACTAATAATGCGATAACAACGGTTGAGGTCACAATGGATAAAGCATGTCTGTACGTGTTTGTTGTGCAATGTTTGTTTTGTCTGTGATGTTATCGGGCTAGTGTGGGCGCCGGCGGATGATTGTAGCGAATTAGCGTTGTGTAAAATTAGAAATTAGTGTAGTGTGATAACGCGTTTAGATAGGACGTTGATTCGGGTGTCATTGTAAAGAGCTTGAGGAGCACTACTAGGACTCAAAGTGAAACAATAAAAATATTCGCCGAAATATATGTAAAAATCTGTACTAAATTGAAAATTGCAAAAAAATTAAAGATGTCGTCTCATATGAATCGTAAATATGAGCGGAATTATAGAAAACGCAAATCAGAGGAAAGCTCGCATCAAAAGGGATTTAAAAAACCTAAAAAGTCTAGTGCCGAGCAAATGTAAGAGCTATGGCAGCATCGAAAAGAAAATGAAAAATGATTTTATCCCGACGTTTTCACGGAAAATCTACGGCGTGGACCTTGACTACGCCTTAATGTTTTTTTTTTTTTTTTTTTTTTTCATTTTTGACCTAATTCTACAAGTTACGGAACCCCTGACAAAAGGGGTGTTTTCTCCCCCTTCCGATCATTTCCTACTCTAATATTTTATTTCGAAATACTATTTACGTCATTACAAACACATTGCAAAAGGTTTCATCAAAATTCATTAATTAGCATGCAATTCGGAGATTTTGGTCTTTTTAGCATTCCGTTGACTGGAGTAGGTAGCTAATGCCGGAAGCTATCTTCGAAATTACTACCAGCGATTTTTGATTTAAACTTTTTTTCTAAGATTTCTTGTCGTCTGACCACATAAAATTTCACAACAATATTAATGACTTTCCGCATTATAAAAATTGATTCTTGATCAATAATTGAAAACAATAAATCTGGGTAGTCAGGAAAATAATTCTACGATTATGGCACTTTCTGTCGTCCCTTTTCACTTTAAGGTCCATGCTCTCCACCCGCTCTTAGTATTGCAGTATAGGGCAGACTGTTATTTCGATCATTTAAGGAGTTAACTTCATCTAAGGACATTTCCATATCAAAACTGACAGTTTTCCATTCCGTAATATTAGCAAATTATTATTATTATTTATTACTTTTTTTTGTGAGGGTGTTTGAGTTTATATGGTAATCGTTGGTAGTTGTCTGTTTGAAATGCAATAAAAGGAGCAATGAGGGGACAACGGTCAGGAGGACCATTCCAGGAATCCGAGGGAGTGAAGAATGCAGTGTGGGTGAGGACTGGACAGTGTGGCCATCCTATGGAGGAATCTGACGGTAGCACAATGCCTTTCCAATATCAGCCAAGGAACATTCTCCAAGACAGACTCTGGATCGTCCTATGTCTTGGATAATTTTTCCTTGGAATTTCGTTGTATTTTGTAAGGCGAAGCTTTGTCCCTAGTTAGATAATTATTGTGACTCATGCCCGGGCTTTAAATACGCCTACTCCCCTTGTGCTCTTTCGTCACTCTAGTAGACATAAGCCCTACTCCACAGTGGGAGTCCTAAATGTTTGTCTACCTAAATTTTTATCCACCTAGGGTAGGGGTCTTTATCGAGTATTTGACAGGACTCGGGACCATCCTTAACGTCCCATTCGAAGATCGGCGTGCTTAAGGCTTTTTTACTTTCCAGACCGGGTTTCGAACCCGCAATATTGACCTTAGTAGGCTAGCATGCTACCTCTGAGCCTCCGACGCTTCCATAATGTTGTCCCTAGTGATAACTTACGAACTGGTAGTAAGTAGGTAGCGAGCGAGTTGAATGTGCTCAAGATCGTGGGCTGGAACTCCACAAATATGATTTACAATACTTCCCTTAAGCCGGCTATGTTGAAAATTGATAGATGTTGTCCATATGGGCTTTTGGATTTATGTATAAAATTTCAGATAAAGTTTCGGAAGTTATTGTGATTTCTGTGTTAAGCCCCTCTTTATACCCCAATTTTTTTTTTTTTTTTAATTTTATTTATTGACAACAGCTCAATTACGAACTATACTGTCATGTGAAAACAACAAGATATTAACAATAAAATCCACACTCTTATGCGTTGTTTTGTTTGTTATAAATTTATCAACTACTTGGCACAGAATGTGATCGGTGAGACCCCTGGCCCGGTTTAAGCTGTTGTTTAAGCTGAGGATGGCGGACTTTGAGTCCGTTAAAATAACAACATCATCCTGTACGCAAATAGCATATTCCAGAGCATCGAGAATCGCAATCAATTCAGCTGAGTAAGCAGAAAAATTCTCGTTCAGTTTTTTTTTAATGTAGATGTTTTTATCGGGTCATAGACACCTGAGCCTGCATATTCGTCACGTTTCGAGCCATCTGAGAAAATTTTGTAGGAGTTTGCGTATATGTTGGCTAGAATGGATTGCGCTATCGAGGAAAGAATGTTAGGAGGAGTGTGTTGTTTTGAGAGATTCCTACTGTCTAAAGTATAGACACAATCAAGTTGAATGGAGGTCGGTGGTACTTGAAGGCTCCATGCAGGTAGGCCTCTGTGGGCTGGAATGTTCCTCAAGATGTCAGTGAAGGGATGGATGTCGTAGACAAGAGAGGCCAGAGAGACTTGCTCTCCATGGTGCAGCTGCGACCTGTAGTTCTCATGCAAAGGATGCGACGAGTCTCCTAGTATTTTTATCAGCCAGTTTCCTGTCAGCCATGTTCTTCTAATTTGAAGAGGAGGTTCCCCGGCTTCTGCCAACAGCGCATTGACAGGAGTGGTTCTAAAACTCCCTAAACATAGTCTCACACTATTGTTTTGTATAGTGTTTAGTTTTCGCAGAGTCTGTGAGCTGGCCAGGTTGTAGATAGTTGATCCATAGTCCATTATGCTTCTTATTGTCCCTCGGCAGACCGTAGAAGGTTAGACGGATGACCTCCGAATTTTATTCCTGCAATGCATTTTAGAATGTTGAGGTGTTTCGATTTGTTGAAAATCAATACTTAGTCATTATGAATGGGCTTCAACTACGAAGTCATACCGCCTACTAACAAAATGCTCTTTCGTCATTTTGTTGGACGTCATGTCTCTACCATGAGAGTCTGAAAATTTGACTACTCTAAACTTTTAATCTCGTAGGGTAAGGGTCTTTAACGAGTATTTGACATTGTACAGACTCGGAAACATCCGAAGGACGACATGCTAACGTTTTTTTCACCTCCCAGATAAAAAACCTAATGGCTTCGGCCAATAGGGCCTCAATAGGTGTCATCCTTATGGAGTTCTGGGTACACATACAAAACTTGATGTCGATGTATTTATTCTCACACCGGCAGGCAGGATTTTGTTTCGAAGAACATAAAATTCCGATGAAAAATTTCTTGCCGATTACAGGGGAGTACGAGGTAATATCGCCTACTACCAGAGCGCTCTTTCGTCACTCTGGTGGACATGAGCCCGACTCTACTATGAGAGTCCTAAATTTTGCCTACCCTAAATTTTTCACCTAGGGCAGGGGTCTTTAACGAGTACCTGACATCGTACAAGCTCGGGACCATTGCTTGACATCCCATCCGGAGGACGGCGTGCTTAAGTTTATTTTGCCTTCCAGATAAAATAAACTAAGAGCCTCGGTCGGGTTTCGAAACCACGATCTTGAGCTCAGAAGTCAAGCACGCATACCACTGAGCTACCGGCGCCCTCTAAATTGCTGATTACATAACTTACCCTATAATTAGAGAAATAAATGTGACGAACTGTTCTGTAAAGTTTGAGTGGGGTCTGACTGACGCTTTCAGGGTATCACAGCATTATCAAGATTGAGACGCGCTTTACTGCGACATATGGCGTGTCTCAGCAGAGAGAAACTGGTACTTAATTTTTCCCCTCATTTTGAGTAACTCATGCTTTAGAAACAGAATTAATGAGTTCCCTAGTTATTGCAGACGAAGGGACTTCTTTTCGGTGCTATAATCAAAAAATGAAAAATAAAAGGGGATGTTACGTGTCAGACAACAGTATGCTACTTGAAGAGAATGTCTATATTTTAATGTTCCCAAGACCTTTTTAGAAGAACTGCTTTACTCTACGTTATTATAGATTATTGGATCAATTTTTTTTTACTTGAAAATTCGTGTTGTTTATTATCACTTGCTCTCTGAACATTAAACTAAATTATATCATAAAATAAATTATTTGTTGTTATTTTAAACGATAATGTATGAAGAAAATGATTATGCTGCCACATTTCTTTAAATAAAGTGAGTGAATTTTACTTCAAATATGCGAAGTATAGGGGAAGTTATGTAATCTGTCAATCGTGTATCTTCGTCAATGTACTTCCCCAACACGAATTAATCAATTAATTTTTGTCTCTCTGAAAAACCAATCGACCATTAAGGCTTTAACTAAATCTTTGACTTACGTACTTGCTTCTGAATACTCATAAGTAGAAGGGAAATGGGGACTCTGGCGCAGTTGCCCCTCATGACCTTTGACCCCACGGGGTCACGTGACCCATCACCCCCCACCACCACCACTCCCCCCCCCCCCCCCCCACCCACCCCAGCTCCGAATCACCCACCATCGTACATCCCCAGCTCAATAAGTTTCCACTCTCCCTCTAAACCCCAATACGTTTCCACTCTCCCTCTAAACCTCATTAAGTTTCCACTCTCCCTCCTAACCTTAATAAGTTTCCACTCTCCCTCTAAACCCCAATAAGTTTCCACTCTCCCTCTAAACCTCAATAAGTTTCCGCTCTCCCTCTAAACCTCAATAAGCCCCCCCCCCCCCCCCCCTAATTTTTTCATCTCAATTTTTGTCCTTTGAATCACTACCAATCTACTTCCCCATCTAAATAAGTTTCCGCTCTTCCTCTAAACCTCAATAAGTTCCCCTCTCCCTCTAAACCTCAATAAGTTTCCGCTCTTCCTCTAAACCTCTATAAGTTTCCGCTCTCCCTCTAAACCCTGCTTTACATTTTTATCTCACCCCTCGCCTGTGCCCCTATATTTTTTTTAATTAGCCCACTAGTAACAATTTTTATATTTTTAAAGACTGATTTCGTGACCTTGAACAGGCACTTTCGTGATCTAACATGTCGAACCCTGCATTCGTGTAGCCTACCATATCATGTCCTAGCATGATCATCATCATCATTGTATTCAGTATTATTCCATCATTAAACTGAAGTATAATGATGGAATAATCGCCTACCTACAATTTTGAGCATGCCGTCCTTCGGTGCCTTGAAAAGTATTGCATTTAAAAATATAACTCAAAGCTCGTCATATTGAGTATGTTGTCCGATTGGAGTAATATGATGGAAAAATCGCCTACCTACACTTTTGAGCATGCCGTCCTTCGGTGCCTTGAAAAGTATTGCATTTAAAAATATAATTCAAAGCTCGTCATATTGAGTATGTTGTCCGATTGGAGTAATATGATGGAAAAATCGCCTACCTACACTTTTGAGCATGCCGTCCTTCGGTGCCTTGAAAAGTATTGCATTTAAAAATATAATTCAAAGCTCGTCATATTCAGTATTATTTTAAACTGGAGTAATATGATGGAAAAAAAAAAAAAAAAGCATTTATCTTCAATTCCGAGCACGCTGTCCTTTGGTGTTATTTGTGAATTCTTGTTTTTTTTTATTTCAACAATCATTTATTAGTAATTTTGCGTTTTCTCCAATCTGAAGACATCCTAGACCTTGAAATGGTTTTTGCATGCATTATACATGTTCAAACATGTCGAGATATTTGGGGATTATTTCTCTCGTGACCCTGAACAGGCCCCTGCATGATCAAGCATGTCGAGACCTGCAGTCCCCCCCCCCCCCCCCCCCCCCCCCCCCCTATTTTTATCGATTAATGCGCATGCGCAGAGTCGGTCTATAAAAGGAGCAGCTCTCTCTGGGGGAGCTCATTCTTCAGTGCTATTGAAGAGATCTACCTACTAATTTGCTGCTACAGTAAGTACTTTGTAAAATTATTTGATTGTCTCCTAATTATATTTTTGAGTGATATATATTTTGTTTTCTCTTTAATTCCGATATTATCTAAATAAATTCATTAATTAGTTTCGTTCATTTTCTCAAATTTGTTTCGTTTATTGTTTATATTCGTGTTTATATAGTTATATTTCAAATTTGTTTCGTTCGTTTTTTGCCTACGTGTTTTATATAGTTAAATTTCAAATTTGTTTCGTTCGTGTTATATTTTTTTACATTTAAAAAAAATTTGGTTCATTGTTATATATTCTTTCATTTTTTTTTTTCTTTAATACGTGTTGGATTACTCTTAAAGATGGAAGGTGATAGCGAAGTGTTTTTTCATATTTGTAAATTCTGTGGGATGTCTTTTAATAGAAAATATCATTGCACTAGACATGAATATACATGTGGACTATTATCGAACGATGACGGTTTTAATGCAATTGCCGACACTATCTGTGAGAATTGTGGCAAAACATTTTCCCGGACAGACAACAGGATGAGACATGAAATAGGTTGTTATGGGAGCAATTATAACTTAACTTGTAAATATTGTAGTTGCACGTTCTCAAACCGCATATTGCACGAAAAACATGAAAATGCTTGTTCAGACGAACCTCCTAATAAAAGACAACGGAAAACTATTAAAGAACTGTTAGCCTCTAGACCGGATAATCAAGGAATATCCGAATACGAGACTGCTTTCGGAGGAAAATTAAAATCATTTTTTATTCGCAATGAAAATTTTACCGATATCAACAGTTTCCTTACAGCAGTTAATGATAAAATAGTAACAAAACTTAATGAAACTCTAGACCGACATAAATCTCTCAAATTCAATTTATTTTTAGATATTGAATTAATTAATCAAACTTGTGAAATATTAACAGCTTCACTAAAAACTAAAAATTCATCTTTATTTATAGAATCCAACATTAACACAATTTTGGAAAATCAATATAATAAATTAATAAAAGAGTTGGAAGACATTGAGACCAAGAAAAGCGGTTGGAAATTGTATATAATTAATGGCCTGAGGATAAGAACATCCAAAAATAAACCTTTACGAGGGAAATCATATATAGATTTACCATCACAAATTCGTGATAAACATGCATGTATCAATGTAAAAAACGATGACAACAAATGTTTTATGTACAGTATATTGGCTAAATTCGTAGACAGAGATGCTGATCGTGTATCCAAATATAAAGCATTACAAGATAAATATAATTTCGAAAATGTTACATTTCCTGTTTCATTGAGGGACATTAAGAAATTTGAAGTCAACAATAATATTTCCATAAACGTTTTCGGTATTGATGATGAAAAAAATATCTACCCATTAAAAATTGTTAAAAAAGAGCTAATAGACCACAGAGATCTGTTGTTGCTTGAGGAAGGTGACAAACAACACTATGTATATATAAAAAATTTTGATAGATTAATTAGAAGCCAGCTTACAAAACATAGAAGTAGTATATATGTTTGCAAGCGTTGTCTCACATATTTTTATCATGAAACAACTTCACTTAGCGATTTCGAAGACCATAAAAAATTGTGCAATGGTAATAAGCCCTGTAAAGTCCAACTTCCAAACCCTCACAAAGCCTTTATACAATTTGAACACACAGAAAGACAAATCCGCGTACCATACGTTATTTATGCTGATTTCGAAGCAATTTTAGAGCCTATACCCCCCATTGATGATCCTAACGTTAAAACTACTCCCTACCAAAAGCATAAGCCCATATCTTTTTGTGCCCATGTAAAATCTAGCCCCGGAATCAATAATACCATAAGTACTGAACCTTTAATCTATAGAGCCCCCGATGCACCAGCTCAATTTATGAGATATATCACAGATGTAGCCAGACAAATAAGCAATGTATATAAAATAAACCGAAGTATGCAAATTAATCACAATGAAATTAAAGAATGGAATGATGCAAGAACGTGTTATTTGTGTAATCAGGGATTCACTGAAAATAATCATAAAGTAAAAGATCATTGTCACATTTCAGGAAAATTCCGTGGTGCAGCTTGCAATAATTGTAATTTGAAAGCAAAACACGTTTCTTTCATTCCAGTAATAATTCATAATTTGTCCGGCTATGACAGCCATTTCATAGTAAAAGAATTAGGTCTTGAACCTGATAATGTTGAAGTGATCCCTAACACACAAGAGAAGTACATATCTTTCACTAAATACGTAGGAGATATAAAACTTAGATTTATTGATTCTTTTAGATTTATGGCAGCTAGTCTATCTCACTTAGTCAGTACATTACCAAAAACTGAATTTAAAGAAACCAGTAAATTTTTCACCCCTAGCGAAATCCCTCTAGTAACAAGAAAAGGTGTTTTTCCATACGATTATTTAGATTCGGAAGATAAATTAAATAATACATCCCTCCCGCCCAAAGAAGCATTTTACTCAAAATTAATTGAAGAGGATATTTCTGAAAATGATTATGATCATGCAAAGAAGGTCTGGGAACAATTTAAATGTAAAAACCTTGGAGAATACAGTGATTTATATTTAAAAACTGATGTTTTACTTCTCTGCGATGTATTCGAATACTTCCGATCTGTAATGATAAAATCCCATAAAGTTGACCCAGCACATTACTTCACTGCACCTGGCATGACGTGGGATGCAATGTTAAAATATACGAATATTAAACTAGATTTGTTAACTGACTACGAAATGATATTAATGATGGAACGTGGAATTAGAGGCGGTATTTGTCAAGTTTCTCACCGATTTGCCGAGGCTAACAACAAAGACTTACCACATTACGATCCACAAAAACAAAGCAGTTACATTATGTATTTTGACGCGAACAATTTATACGGCATGGCAATGAGTCAATATCTACCAACCGGGGGGTTTGAGTGGGTTCAAAATATTGATACTATAGATAGTAAATGGATAAATGACATTGAAGAAAACGGGGAACATGGTTATGTTTTTGATGTTAATATTAATTACCCTGAGCATTTACACGAATACCAATGCGATTTGCCATTTTTACCAGACAATATTGCTCCTCCAAACAGTAAAATAAAAAAGCTAATACCCCATCTAGGACCTAGAAGTAATTATGTTGTACATTATAAAGCTCTAAAGCAGGCTCTTTCCCACGGCTTAGAAATAACAAAAATCAATAGAATTCTTAAATTCAAACAAAGTCAATGGCTTAAACCTTATATAGATTTGAATACAGAATTAAGAAAAGCTGCTACAAATGATTTTGAAAAAGACTTTTATAAATTATTAAATAATGCAGTATTTGGAAAAACTATGGAGTCCATACGCAAGAGATTAGATATTAAATTAGTAACGAACATGAAAAAAGCATTGAAACTTATTGCAAAACCTAACTTCAAAGACCGTACCATTTACTCAGAAAATTTAGTCGCAATCCAAATGGAAAAAACTTCTCTTTATTTTAATAAACCAATTTATGTAGGACAAGCAATTTTGGATATTTCAAAGACAATAATGTACGAATTTCATTATAACGTTATGTTGAAGAAATATGGCCCTAATATTATTTTGCTATACACCGATACAGATTCCTTAATTTATCTAATACTAACTAATGATGCTTATGACGACTTAAAAAATATGGATGAACATTTTGATACTTCAGATTATCCCATTAACCACAAATGCTTTTCATTGAAAAATAAGAAAGTACTAGGAAAATTCAAGGATGAGTTGAACGGAGTTGCAATGTGGAAATTTGTCGGACTTCGTCCAAAAATGTATGCAATAAAAATTGATGACATTGTTAAGAAAAGGGCAAAGGGAGTCAAAGCAGCTTCCTTAAAGAAACATATAACTTTTGAAGATTACGAAAATATTCTTTTTCAACAGAGTGAAATGACCACCCCTATGCGTATGTTCCAATCAAAGGAGCATACAATCACAACAGTTGAAATAAATAAAAGTTCTTTATCTAGCAGGGACGATAAGAGATTTATTTTAGATGATGGGATTCGGACCCTTCCTTATGGTCATAAAAATCTAAATTTACCTGACTGTTTATTAGTTTGAATTTATTTTATAAAAGCCGATTATTATTTTTGTTTGTTACTTTTCGTTGAAGATAATATATTTATTTGTTTTGAGCCTAATGGTTTATCACCATTTTGTTGTATGAACTTATGTCATAAAAAAGATTCAAGTATGAATGAAGGTCCCTGGCGTGATGCGTAAGGCACCCGTAAACCAGAATGAAGGTCCCTGGCGTGGTGCGTAAGGCACCCGTAAACCAGAATGAAGGTCACTGGCGAGGTAGTAAAATACCCGAAAACCTAACTGATGTAACGAAAACAAGTAGAGAAAAAAGGAAAATAATAAAAATAAAATTAACATGTAAAAAAAAAAAAATAAATAAAGCCCTTCAGGCTACAACTTCATAAAGCGCCTGAGGCTTTAACTTCGCCAAAGCCCGTTCCAAGCCGGGTTACAAAAGAGGGAGGAGGGTCTCAGGCTTTAACTTCACCAAAGCCCCGTTCCAAGCCGGGTAATGAACGAATTATAGAATAGCTTGTACACTCTTGTATACAAAATAAAACCTATCTTTGCCCCCTCGATGTTGTAATAATCACACCACATCTGCAACCTCATGGTAGTCAGCGGAAAACTATAAATAGCCGGAAGGCACTGATGTTTACTCAGTAGTCATCATGCGCTTCGTGAAGCAGGAACAAAATCTTAAAGTGTTCTATAATGTCGGCAATAGCTTACCTCGAGATCCCAAACATGGCCCTTTGTTTCCAGACAGTATTCGATGCATTATATGTGGACCATCTAATTGCGGTAAAACCAACTTGATGCTGGCCTTACTATATGACCCCCATGGACTTAAGTTTGAGAACATATATCTTTTCAGCAAAACATTAAACCAACCTAAATACATACAGCTCTCGAAAGTTTTGGAAACAATTACGGATATAAATTTTTTTCCATATGGAGATCATTCGGAAATTCCTAATCCCAGTTTGGCTTTACCTAATTCTATTTTCATATTCGATGATATTTCATGCGACAGACAGGATCCAATCAGGTCTTACTTCTGTCAAGGACGTCATAATGGTGTCGACAGTTTTTATCTGGCACAGAGTTATACTCGCGTCCCAAAACATTTGATTCGGGACAATGCTAATTTCATAATAGTCTTCAAACAAGATAATTTAAATATGAAGAGAATTTATGAAGACCATGTGAATTCTGACATGACCATTAATGATTTCAAAGAAATTTGTCAAACATGTTGGGGGAGAGATAAGTATGGGTTTCTGGTTATCGATAAAGATAGTGATCTCAATAATGGGCGTTACCGCAAGGGTTTCGATACCTATATAATAGTTCAGTAGTCAAAGATCTATCCAGTCAATCACAAACCATGGAAGGAGCAACATCTAAGAGTGTCACAAGAGAACTCGAAGACATCAAAAGGTCCATACGAGACAAATGTTATTTTTTGAAACGTAAAAGACAGGACTATGAGGAACATTTAAAATTAAAGTATAGGCCTATCATAAAACCTCTTGAGAATTTACTCCAGGACCGAGTCATTGATAAGCCAAATCTCAAACAAGAAACAATGGAAAGCAAAATTAGACCATCTTTCTTACCCATTCCATCTACATCACGGTATGAACGAGAAGGAGAACGATTAGTAAAAGACGAAGTGGACGTACAATGGACTCCCAAATGGCATAAACAGACCCATTCTCCGATAGACCTCCGGTTCGAGGAAGCATCATGTGCTCCCACCCCCTCTACCTACGTAGATACACAGGATAGGGACAAAAGAACGGCCGAACCAACATGTATGCCGAGTTACTTGTGCGAGGAAGAAGTGATTGAAACACCTTCCACGCCATTAGAAGAAGTTCAAACTGCGGCAACGTCTCTGGAAGGAAGAGAATTGGTTAGAAAGGGTTTGGAAGAGGTTGGTCCTATATCGTCCGACTATATAATAAAATTTATCAATAATGATACTGGTGATTTTGATAGCCAGTACGGGATCCGCTACGATGGTGGAAATTTAATAATCGGAGATACAATAGTGTCTATAAGAGAAGATTGGCTAGATGTCGATGGAAATTTATACCAGGCTACACCAGGATTGTTCGAGCTTCTTTTCAAGAAGCAGCCAAATCGAAAACTCGTGAAAGAAATTGATATGAATAAATATAAAGAAATATTGACTCTAACCAACGCACATAAAAAACGGTATAGCGAATCCGGAGGCTTGAACGTTCTTCCAAATTATTCGAAATATAGAGAAGTCATCTGTAAGCTTTTTCCAACATCCACTAAATCTACTTTGCAGAAAAAGAAAACTGGAAAGGGAGTTAATTCAAATCCCAATGATCTAGTTGAAAAATTAAGATATCTTTATGAAAATTTGACAGACGCAAACAGCTGGAAAAGCATAGAAAAAATTGAAAACCAATTGAAAAAAGGTGGGATCATTGTATAAATAAGATATCAAATCATTAGTCCATTCATTCACAGTCAAGATGTCTGATGTGAAACATCAAATTGTAAACGAGTTACACAAACCTGTGAGAAGAATATTTAGGAGGCGATCCATGATACTGAAGGGTATAGACGATTTGTGGCAAGCAGATTTGATTGAACTAATACCATACGCAAAGGACAATAGTGGTGTTAAATATGTCCTGACCGTAATTGACTGTTTTTCTAAATTTGCTTGGGCTGTTCCCATAAAACGAAAAACTGACAAAGAAGTGACCGATGCATTTCAAAGTATTCTCAAAGGAGGACGACGACCAGGAAACCTACAGACTGATGAGGGAAAGGAATTTTATAACGTAAAATTCAAAAATCTAATGAAAAATTACAATATCAATCATTACTCAACATACAGCAATATAAAAGCTTGCATTGTCGAACGGTTCAATCGTACTCTAAAAAATTTAATTTGGAAACAGTTTAGTTTACAAGGTTCCTACAAATGGATGCCAGTGATTCAGTCATTAGTGCACAGATATAATAACACGAAACATCGAACCATTAATATGAAACCCTGCTGTGTCAAGGGAAAAGTTAAGGAAAAATTGCTGTTGGAAACCGTATATTCAAAAAAAGGTTTACCCCAGAAACCAAAATATAAAGTAGGGGATTTCGTAAGAATATCAAAACATAAAAGCGCATTCGCTAAAGGATACAAACCCTCTTGGTCGACGGAAATATTTCAAATTCATGAAGTAAAAAGAACCATACCCATCACTTATCATCTAAAGGACGATCAGGACGAGGTGATTGCCGGTGGGTTCTATGAACAAGAAATACAACCTGTTAAACATCCTGATATTTTTTTGGTAGAAAAGGTTTTGAAAAGAAAAGGGGATAAAGTTTATGTTAAATGGTTGGGATTCGATGCTAAACACAATAGTTGGGTTGACAAGAAAAATCTCAACCTATAAATATACGTCATTCTACGTGCATCTTCCATTCTTCATTCAACCTTCGTACTGTGAACATCATGGACAGTAAATCCAAGAAAAAGAAGGCAGTTAAAAAAAAGCGCGTGATTCCGACTCCTAAAAAAATTGGAGGAATTCGTAAAATACTCAACATTAATCATACTCTATCTGAAGAAGCAAAAAATGTTTTCAAGAGTTTTCCATCAATGGCGCTTAGTAATTTTGATTTGATAAAATTTGCAAAAAAGAATAAAATTCAGAATTTTAGAGGGGTTTTCATGAGAGATACCTTACCGAGTAAACCTTATAGTAAAGAAAACGCTATTTTCAATTTAGATAAAAGTAGTGGTAAAGGCACTCATTGGGTGTGCTACAGGAAAAATGGGAAATACGTTAAATTCTTTGATAGTGCGGGCACAAGTGGCCCCCCTTCGGACCTCGTGCGCTATCTGAAAGGGTGTCGTATAACGTTTGACTCCAAAACCTATCAAAGCCCCAACTCAAATATCTGTGGTCATTTATGTTTATTATTCCTGTTAAATCTTATAAATTAGACTGTCATTCGTAATTTCATTCATTCATCGTCTGGACGTCGAATGATGCACATCAGAAGAGTATATAAAGGCGATAGGAAATCATCGCAAACGTTTATTCTACCTAGAACTGTCAAAGGATCAACACCTCTGACTAAAGAGAATATTTCCTTTCTTCGTTTGGTCGGATACAAAGTATTGTCTTCGACATGGACATCTTAGATTTGGAACACGCAACTTTGGATAGTTCCATAGAAGGCGTAGAATATCATTCTCATTACCCTTACGCGTCGAGTAAACTTCAGGCTGGAGATGAAATAAGAATTGCTGTACAACATCAAGACATATACACTTTGCCATCGTACAGTTTTATTTATTTAGAAGGTCGATTTTTGAAAGAGGATGGGACGACGGTACCAACATCATCCAAATTAACGAATAATGCATTTGCATTCTTATTTGATGAAATCAGATATGATTTATGTGGAATCGAAATAGATCGGGTTAGAAATCCGGGTATAACTACGACTTTGAAGGGCTTAGTGTCGTACAGAAACGGGTCAGTCAATCTGGAGAGTCAGGGGTGGTGTTCTCCTAATAGCAGTACTTTGAACATTACATCGCCTGAGGGATATTTCAACGTCTGTATACCTCTCAGCAGCCTTCTTGCTTTCGCAGAAGATTATAAAAAAGTTATAATTAACGTTAAACAGGAATTGGTGCTTATTAGATCCAGAAGAGACGACAATTGTTACTTAGTCGCGGCTAATAATGAAAATAATCTTGGAGAAAGGGCTAAAATCGAGCTTACCAAACTTTGTTGGAAACTCCCATACGTAACAGTTAATGAATATAGAAGATTATCGCTTCTTCGACATTTGAGATCGGAGAAAGTAATTTCAGTTGGCTTCAGGAGTTGGGAGTTGTACGAATACCCGCTATTACCTGCTACACAAAGACAAGTGTGGGCGGTTAAAACATCTAATCAGATGGAGAAACCTCGATACATAATATTAGCATTCTCAACCAACAGGACAAATAACATTCATAGGGATGCTGCCTCTTTTGATCATTGTCATCTGTCCAATGTTAAACTGTACCTAAATTCGAAATCATATCCCTATGATGATCTTAATATTAACTTTGATAGAAATCAATATGCAGTTTTGTACTATATGTACGCAGGTTTCCAAAGCTCTTATTATCCCGAATTACCATCACATCCCCTACTTTCTTTTCAAAATTTCAAGGACAAAGCTCCTTTAACGGTGATAGATTGTTCAAAGCAATCGGAGTCCATTAAGACCGGACCAGTGGACGTTCGTCTAGAATTTGAAGCGACGCAAGCTTTCCCAGCTGATACCACGGCTTATTGTATAATCATACACGATAGCGCCATCGAATACAACCCCCTCACAAATGTATTGCGAAGATTGCTATAAATAACAACCCTGTTTCAATTAGACCTCAGTTGCAACCATGGCCTCCAACGAAGCGGTTATTGTTGAGATTCACTGTTTCCTGGACGATAACTTGGAATATATTTTGAAGGAACTGTCCATTATGGACGTTACCCGCTTTGCTAGTAGACACTGGATATTCAAACCCCCTAAACAACCTATTACAAATGTAAAGAGCATAAGATCAAATAGATGGCTTATGAAAAATTACCACAGATTAGAATGGAGTGATGGGGAAACTGAATACGAAGAAGTTGAACGTATTCTAATGACTACACTACTGAAATATCGATACATTTTTGTCAAGGGGTTGGAAAAGAAGAGGTTTTTATATAATTTACTTAGACACGAGAATATTGTTAATATGGAAGATTATGGTTGCCCAAGAGTTGAAACATTAACTCCTATTTCAGGATCAGAGTGCCTTTTGCATTCAAAGTTCCCAAACATGTGTACTCATTATGGGGTTCACGTATTAAGAGACTGGATAATGTCCAATTATGATTTTATATTGCTATTCTTTTTTTTGAGTTCATAAAGTATTCGTATTTATTTTGTTTTTTCTTCAAAAAGGAAAAATTTTGATTTGATTATTTTGATTTAATTTACCTAATAGAAACGATTTTCGTTTTAAAAATAAGTTTATTTGCTATTGTTCTTTTTATTGAACTATATAAAGGTAAAGCTGGTTATTTTGTTGAGGTAGCTTTCATTGGAATGGTGAGGAAAGCTTTAAACGCCTGCAGGTTGTGGGGATGAAGGCTTGGAGAGGCTATTGACGCACGCAGGTCGTATGAGTGAAGGTTTGGAGAGGTTATAGACGCCCGCAGACCATGATTGTGTAAATGCCTGCAGGTTGGGGAAAGTTTTAGACTCACGCAGACAATTTTTTTTTTTAATTGAAAGCTACTTCAACCATTCCTCCTCGACGCACCTTCACCTTGACGCGGTGGGGAGGCTTTCTACTAAGAAAGGTGCTTATATGAATCTAACAATTTAGTTCTGTTTTAATAAATAAAGAATGTTTTACAAAACAAGAACCCATTCATCATGACCACGTGACTAGAGAGACACTGGACCGATCTCCGAAAAAAAACAAACAAGGAGACGGATATAAAACGCAGTATGAGGAATGGAAGAATCAAGAAAACATTGAAAATATAATATGAAATACAATATACAAAAATGTATGTAAATGAGACTAAATAAAAATCCATATCTACTATTAAAAATTAAGTGTATTTTTTATTCTTGTCCAAATATACTAAAATTCATATTCTCTGTGTATATGATGGTGAAGTATGCCTGCAACAACAGGTCTCGACATGTTTGAACATGCAGGGGCCTGTTCAGGGTCACGAGAGAAATAATCCCCAAATATCTCGACATGTTTGAACATGTATAATGCATGCAAAAACCATTTCAAGGTCTAGGATGTCTTCAGATTGGAGAAAACGCAAAATTACTAATAAATGATTGTTGAAATAAAAAAAAACAAGAATTCACAAATAACACCAAAGGACAGCGTGCTCGGAATTGAAGATAAATGCTTTTTTTTTTTTTTTTTCCATCATATTACTCCAGTTTAAAATAATACTGAATATGACGAGCTTTGAATTATATTTTTAAATGCAATACTTTTCAAGGCACCGAAGGACGGCATGCTCAAAAGTGTAGGTAGGCGATTTTTCCATCATATTACTCCAATCGGACAACATACTCAATATGACGAGCTTTGAATTATATTTTTAAATGCAATACTTTTCAAGGCACCGAAGGACGGCATGCTCAAAAGTGTAGGTAGGCGATTTTTCCATCATATTACTCCAATCGGACAACATACTCAATATGACGAGCTTTGAGTTATATTTTTAAATGCAATACTTTTCAAGGCACCGAAGGACGGCATGCTCAAAATTGTAGGTAGGCGATTATTCCATCATTATACTTCAGTTTAATGATGGAATAATACTGAATACAATGATGATGATGATCATGCTAGGACATGATATGGTAGGCTACACGAATGCAGGGTTCGACATGTTAGATCACGAAAGTGCCTGTTCAAGGTCACGAAATCAGTCTTTAAAAATATAAAAATTGTTACTAGTGGGCTAATTAAAAAAAATATAGGGGCACAGGCGAGGGGTGAGATAAAAATGTAAAGCAGGGTTTAGAGGGAGAGCGGAAACTTATAGAGGTTTAGAGGAAGAGCGGAAACTTATTGAGGTTTAGAGGGAGAGGGGAACTTATTGAGGTTTAGAGGAAGAGCGGAAACTTATTTAGATGGGGAAGTAGATTGGTAGTGATTCAAAGGACAAAAATTGAGATGAAAAAATTAGGGGGGGGGGGGGGGGGGCTTATTGAGGTTTAGAGGGAGAGCGGAAACTTATTGAGGTTTAGAGGGAGAGTGGAAACTTATTGGGGTTTAGAGGGAGAGTGGAAACTTATTAAGGTTAGGAGGGAGAGTGGAAACTTAATGAGGTTTAGAGGGAGAGTGGAAACGTATTGGGGTTTAGAGGGAGAGTGGAAACTTATTGAGCTGGGGATGTACGATGGTGGGTGATTCGGAGCTGGGGTGGGTGGGGGGGGGGGGGGGAGTGGTGGTGGTGGGGGGTGATGGGTCACGTGACCCCGTGGGGTCAAAGGTCATGAGGGGCAACTGCGCCAGAGTCCCCATTTCCCTTCTACTCTCATACTAAATTTTGTGTCAATACATTCATTACACAATCAGTTATTAGTGATTTTGATTCTCCCCTTCCTTTGGGATTTTTTAGTTAAGCCCCTCTGATCCCTCCTTCTCCTTCGCCAGATTTCGCTGAAAATTAATAGTTGTCATTATTATAGAGTTTTGAATTAACATATGAAATTTTGTATCAATGCATTCATTACAACTGCAGTTATTAGACTTTTTGTGTTAAGTCTCCGCCTAATCCCCCCTCATTTTCGGACTATTTGGCTTTAAATCAATAGATGTCGTGCTTTGAGGGCTCTACACACACATACACGTATACACATATGAAATTTGGTTTTTATACATTTATTCTGTCAGGAGTTATCGTGTTCACAGACACACAGACAGACATTTTGAAATCCTTGTTTATTTGGTATATTTACAATCAGTTAAAATATAACTATAAGTAAATTTGATGACCGTGAATATAAAAAATGAATAAAAAAAAAAAATAAAAAAAAAAAATAATAAATAAAAAAATATATACAAAATAATAAATGGCAATATACTGTGATTATTATATTTGAATTACCACATTTCCTGTAGAAATTTGATCTCTTTTCTTTATTTAAATTTTGATTTCTACAGTAGTTTTTCGAAAAAGGCCCTAAAAAAATATTATCAATAGTTTAAGACGTGCAATTTTGAAGAAAGTAAGCGTATACAACAAACAAATTCCATTTAACAAACTTTACACTTGGATTAATAAAGAGATGCCAGTTTTTTAATAATTTTCAATAATATTAATTCTAATCCATAGGTTTTTCAAATGATACTACTGGGCCAACAGGGAAGATGAATAGAATAGAATTTTAAGAGGACAAATAATTGGGTTATTTGCTTTATTTACACATTATACTTAAAAAACTAAACATTTAACAAAACAAAGATAAAAAGAAAAAAAAAAAAATCATTAAACTAAATACTTAAAAACTATTCTTTTTTTTGTTTGGGCATATTGAAAAATACAAATGATTAATTGTAGCTCCTTGACGCCTCTACCACACAATGCAGACCCCGACAACTCTTCACACTTCAATTCCACCTTTAGTCATATTTTAAATTATTGTTCAACTTCACTAATTAAAAACAACTCAATTTACAGTGCACTATCCCAGAGCTAGCTCTCGACTCTACTCTCTCTATTCGTTTCACAGCTGTTTTCTTTTTATTATGTCCCTTGTTTTTTTCAAGACCTTTATATATATATAATATAGGTATATATATATATATATTATATTATAATAAAAAAAATTACTTTTTATTCATAAAAAAAATGTTCCGTAGTTTACATCACAATACACAAAATATGATAAAATGAAATAATCTACAAAATAATACAATCTGTACAAAAAACAATAAGTAGAAGTGCTGAATATTAGAATACATGTATACAGGTAATACAAAATAGTTGAAACAAATAATGAGAAGCGAGAGAGAAATGAACATGAATATGTAGGAAATAATAAAATACAGTAGAACCTCTTTAAGTCGAACCTCGATAAGTCGAAAAAAGTTTTGTTCCTTTCCCTCCAAGCCCCAAAACCTCCATTAGGTACTCGAAATCTCAACCCTCTATTAGTCGAAATAATCAGTGAGTCCCTACAAGCCATTTTGGTACATATTTTCCCTCTATAACTCGAAAAAATAAATTGGACCTCTGTATCTCGAACATAGCAATGTTTCATTTTACAACATTTACAACTCGATTATTTGAAACTTATTACCTCTATAGCTCGAAGAAAAATAAGTTACCGACTTAAAGAATTTGCCGACAATGTACACCGTACACCATTGTTTCTTAGAAAACAATTTAGGAGTATACAATAAATAGGATTACCAATTCTAAGAAATGATAAAGGATATTATTATTGATATCATTTGAACTTTAGCCAAGCAAGTCATTTTGTGTCGATTGAAAAATTGTCAGAAGTAATAGAATTTTCTGTTCTTTATACCTTAGACAATGCTATAGATAGAGAACAACCGAATTATCTAAAGCAAAAAAAAATTACTGACTTTTTTCAATACCTACATATATGTACTACGTATTTTTTATTTTAAGGATGTTTTGAAATAATGTTGATTTATAATAAATATAAATATGTTTGTTATCTCTGTAACTTGAATTTTTATTTATTTCAGCTCTCTAACTCAAAATTAGTTAGAATGAATCTTAACCTCTACAAGTCGAATCAAAATCCGCCTAAGTCGAAATCCTCCATAAGTCGAAAATTCTATAACTCGAATTGTTTGGCGCCTCCCTTGATGTTCGACTTATAGAGGTTCTACTGTATATACAAACATAAATATAAATTATGTACAAAATAAATAAATATATAAAATATGTACAAAATAAATGTAATAATTAAATAACTAAATAACACAGACAAAACATACAACAGACAAAACTTTTTTTCCGAACAGAAGGTCGGTAAACATGAAAATTCGTTGAAAACTCCGCATCGAATTTTTGAAAGATTGCATAAATTCCCTTATATTTTGTATAGATGGGGAAGTAGAAAGTTGAAATTTGAGTGTCCAGCCGCTAAGAGATGCGATGGACTGTACAGTGTGGTTTGATAGTCTTGGTCGAGGCAGGAGCGCTATGCACCAACTATGTCCCTCTATAGACAGAGTTATGTCTCAAAGACGAACTCCCCTGTGTCCTTCCACTGTTATCTCTTCCTGACCACACTCTTTGTGTCTGCCCTGTCTACCTTTGTCTAACACAATTCCTGCCTCTTCAGTCTAAACCACTTTGAAGAAGACGGATTATTGGAAATCTTGTCTTATGACTTACAAGAATGTTTCACTATTTCATAACCAATTAGTTCATCACTACACCAAAACCGTTTTATACCTAAACAAATATACCAACCAATTTTGTACAGATCATCATCATTTCCCTTCCCCCTCTCAAATTCATTTCATACCTGCATTACTAGGTACAGGAAATAAATGCCATGGCATCAGCAGCTGTTTTTTGTTTCATTGCTGAAAATGAATTCCTTACACCCAGTAATACAAGTATGAAATAAATTTGAGAGGGGGAAGGGTCTGTACAAAATTGGTTGGTATAAGAAAGTCCTGTAATGGCCACATCACATATATCTATTTTTCGGTATTCTTTGTATCCTTTTTACTAAAAATAACGAATAATAAAATTTTATTTTAAAATTCGTTGCTATGCGTTTACCTTGAAATATTTTCTACAGAAATTGAGGGCGCTGGTAGCTCAGTGATATGCATGCTTGCCCTCTGAGCTCAAGATCGTGGGTTCGCAACCCGACCGAGGCCCTTAGTTTATTTTATCTGGGTGGTAAAATAAACTTAAGCACGCCGTCCTTCGGATGGGACGTTAAGCGATGGTCCCGAGCCTGTACGATGTCAGGTACTCGTTAAAGACCCCTGCCCTAGGTGAATACAAATTTAGGGTAGGCAAAATTTAGAACTCCCATAGTAGAATCGGGCTCATGTCCACCAGAGTGAGGAAAGAGCGCTCTGGTAGTAGGCGATATGACCTCGCAGTTAAAGCCCGGGCATGAGTCATAATAACTAACTCTACAGAAATGTATTTTACATTTTTGGGGCTTTGGTTATATTAGTCCATCACAAATCTAAGGAGCAATAGCGATTGCAAATTTAGTAAGGAAGATTTTTCGTAACAACTAATGTTTTTATAGAACAAACAATTTTCGCGCAAATCTAGCAAAAGTCTAAAAAAATGAGTTTCAAAAGCAACATTTCAGGACTGTTTTCAGCATGTATTCCCGCAAACCGGGGATCCTGAATATTTCTTGTAAAAATTAACATTTAGTTCTTTCTACAACTTTTATATGAAGAAATTTTAGACTTCGAAGTAATGAGATCTCAATCATATTTTTACTTGTGCAATCGTTTACAATATTTCCTCATACACTCTAGTATATATACATATATCCCTGTGTATAAGAAAGTAAATACAATTGGTCACTTTCTAACAATGGTCTGTCTGTGTAACTAACTCGATAAGTTTATATGTGAATCTAGAGCCCACTTACGACGACAGCTATTGATTTTCAGAAAAATTGGTCAAAGGGAAGGGGGGATTTGGGGAGAGGCGAAACACAAGAACTCTAATAACTGCCGATAGAATGAATGAAAAAATTTCATATGTGATATCCTCCAATAAGGACGACACTTATTCATTTTCGTTCAAACAAAAGTTGCAGGGTTTAAATGGGGACATATAATGGTAATACGAAATTTAACCTCGAGTGGCGTTTTCAGGGTTAAATCAATGGCAACTTAAATTTTTTCAATGGGAACCCATAGTTTTAATTGCATAGTTGTATTCTACCTGAAAAAATACGTATCTTTTGTAGGAAAAGTTTTGTTTGAAAATGTCAATTTTTTATGGTTTTGACAATTTAAAAACACAAATTTGATGCACAAAAAAATAAACATCGATAAAATTAAAATGAATGTTATTGTAACAAAGAATTAATATTTTACACAAAATTTTGAAAACAAATTTTAATTGAATAATTTCACACCACTTATCAACAATTAATTATCATCTTAATAAATGTTCAAAATGATGTCCCTGAACTTCAATACATTTTTCAACACGTGTAATGAAACATTGCACCGTCCTTAATAAAGTTTTTCTGTCAATTTCTCGACATGCATTTCTGATTCTCTCTTTCATATTTTCAGTTGTAGTTGGCACATTTTTGTATTCTTGTTCTTTTAAATATCCCCATAGAAAAAAATCTGGCGAAGTTAGTCCGGTGACCTAGCTGGCCAGTTTACTGGACCACCTCGACCAATCCATCGGTTAGGATAGTCTCGTTTCTTATATTCTCAAATCCATAAAAAATTGACATTTTCAAACAAAACTTTTCCTACAAAAGATACGTATTTTTTCTCGTAGAATACAAGTATGCAATTAAAGCTATGGGTTCCCATTGAAAAAATGGAAGTTGCCGTTGATTTGACCCTGAAAACGCCACTCGAGGCTAAATTTCGTATTACCATTATATGCCCCCCTTTAAACCCTGCAACTTTTGTTTCAACAATTTTTTTCGATAAAGCTTATTTTTCGATTTATTCTTGTTTTTCAGGTTAAATGAATCACCCGGTATAGACACAAAATTTATGAGGATTTATGAGCTCATAGTAAGTCAAATATTGAATATTATCGCAAATGGTCGTCTGGATTTTGAAGAGCAGCAAAAATTTAATTCGTTCCTGGGAAGTGCATTGTCAGTGAATCATGAACGACTTTTTTTACTGGTTCTTGGTTCCTGCTCGACATTTAAAAAGAAAAAAAAAAACAAGACCTAATGGGACTTGTATGCGTAGATGGGAAGGGTAAGAACGGGAGGGGTGTTGTGAGGTGTCGTGCTTGTGGCAATACGCTCTGCACGACAGCCCAATCATTGACTTATCATTAGCATATTTTTATTGAAGACACGTCAAAGCAACTTTCCTCCCTCTACCCCATTTTACCGATCCACGGCCTCCGAATCAATTGTGACCCCTCACGAAACCTTTTTAATCTGAACACCAACTGGTACGATACAATTATAACTCTACCACAAACTAAAATCAAATTATCCACTTGCTCTTCTCACGGAGACAGTTATTTCCTTTCTGCGGAACAATTATCATTGGAGACATGTCAAAGGTTATCAAAGGACAAGAAAACTTTAAAATCTACACGAATTTTTCACTGTCAACAATGAAGGGAAACAAGTTATAAATGATGACCGTAATAGGTTTTATATTGAAGCAGCTTTTACTTTCTTACTCCCAATTTTTATTTTTATTTATAAATTTCTTTTGTTACATGGTCAAACGTTTCGGGTTATTTCTTCCCTTACCAGTGACTAAAAATATTAAATTAACAAGCATAATTGAAAATGTGCATCAAGGATTAACAATTTAAAATTTCAAATTAACATTATAACAATCTTTGTTTTTTAATTTTTATTAAAAAAGTAATGCTAAACCAACCTTGAGTATCCTGTTTTTAAAAACAAAGATTGTTATAATGTTAATTTTAAATTGTTAATTCTTGATGCACATTTTCTATTATGCTTGTTAATTTAATATTTTTAGTCACTGATGATGGGAAGAAATAACCCGAAACGTTTGACCATGTAACAAAAGAAATTTATAAATAAAAATAAAAATTGGGAGTAAGAAAGTAAAAGCTGCTTCAATATAAAACCTATTATCAACTATATGCTCCTGACACATTATTGAAGAAATGATGACCATTTTAAAACCCAGACGTCCTTTATAACTATAAAATAAATCTTAACTTTCCTGTAGAGATATTGTGAAACACTTAATAATAAATATACAAAAGTATGTTTTAAAAAAAAAATATTGTCTATTTCACAAAATACATATAATATATGGGAGTATTTTCGATATTGCTACCATCTTCAGCCACAATTTAACAAATGAAGACCACAGGGGAAAAACCAGCTCTCATTTTTTTTTCATTTTGCAAAATTTCAATTTTCCTCCAAAAACTCAAAAAAACCTTATTATTGTAATGTAAAAATGTGAAAAAAATTCAAATTACTGAAGACGCATGAAGAAATGAGAAAATACTATTAAAACTTTTTAAAAAACTTTATTAAAAATTGTAACAGATGCGAAAGACACAAAACGCCAAATAAACAAGGCAAAAACCAGCTATCTTTCGAATGTTCAATCAAGACACTTGAGTTTTTCATAATAATTTCTGGCCTTGTTGTCACAAAATTGCTTTAAGTGTTGCAGGTCTTTATATTTCTCTTTGGAAATAGGCAATTTCTTGGTATACGCTCGAGGTGGGAAGTGAAATTCGTTCTCTTTTAGTTTTGGTGTAGAAAGAATGGGTGTCCGTGCAGGGTGATTGCGTTGTTTTCCTTTTTTCATCAGTTTCAATGGGTTCGGAATCATGAGTGAACTAACCCACTGATCGTTGTAGGTATCTCTGTGAAATATAAGTCGAGGATGCTCTATATCTATCTTCAACTCCCTGATATTCCTTATTTTCACGGGTGCTTTAAGCTAAGATAGCCTGTTCTTCCCCGGCCGCGCACGAAGGAGCTGGTTCTTCCCCTGTACGCTGTATTTCTGTTTTTAAATGGAAGTTCAACAAGTTTACATTCCGAACTGGCCTTTTCCAGCCCCCACGGGATTTTTCCCTGCCCCTTTTTCCTGTACAAGGTTAAAAATAAATTTTGTGTCAAATTGAAAACTAAACTGTCAAATTTCAGCTATGTCGGCCGAATGGAAAAGGGGGATCAGGGGAGGGGGCTCAGACCGTCACTGTCTTCAAAATTGCAGGTCTTGCACTTTTCGGAAACTACTGTAGAAATCAACTTCTACTGAATAAGTATAATTTCAGCTATAGTTTCTACAGGAAATGTGATAATTTTATTTGTTTGTTTTAATTATTATTAATTCTATTTATTCAATTATTATTTATTTTAATTATTTATTTTTATTTTACATAATTGTCTTTATCTCAATACATAAAATTATATTATTATTCATCAGGAGACACGGCAGTCTCTGGCCAAATCCAAAAAAAATGTCGAAAGACACTGCTGTGTTACTTTTCTCGTGACACCAAATGCCACTTTTTGCATCGAAAAAAGTATATTATTCATTAACAAAATGATGTTTTTTCCGACATAGCCGTCTGGAGAACTCAGAGCTGAACAAAATAAAAAAAAATAGCCAAAAAGAATAATTTTTGACGAAGTTTCGAAGGGTCCAAATTGGCAAAAAATAACTTTTTTTATTTTTCCTTTTTCAGTGTCCGGGCGTCCGGATGACGTCATCAATGTTAATATATAAATTTTTTTAATGTACCTATAATAAATATCATGTGATCTATATATGCAAATATAAAGATAAGAATTTTTGTATAATAAAAAATAACCCAATATTATAACGATAACGAAAAAAAGACAGCAACGATAAAATACTTTCAGGAAATTGATAATAATAAGAAAAATGTGTGTGTTTGTTATTACGTGTTCAAACCTGTCCCAGTTTTCTAACCAATTCCAGTTTACCAACTACTATTTAATTGTTTAATATATATTATTATATCATATACATATATGAAGCTCAAATTTCTGAAATATTTATCTTTAAGAATACTATGAGAATTTTTTTTAAAATTTTATTACAACAATATTTTATGAAATAAATGTGAAATAAATAAATGTTATTGAATATTTCCTTCTTCTGCCGGAGTTATCTCATATTTGTGTCAGTTGAGAGTTCCAATAAATCTTATATAGTGTTGCAAGGAAAGTAAGACGACGCGTCGTGTAACTAGACGTGGTTTTAGTGAATGTGAATGTGCGAGCCTACTAACAAGTAATATAATGTTTGTGCGCATTAATAAAATGTGTTGCCAATCCCCTGGTAATATACTGGGGGGGTTTTAGATTGTCATCGGACCTGTGCTGGGGTATTGGGCTCATTTCCTTACATCACCGCACCCCAAACTTCCTTCTTACCTCCCACCCTCTGTATTTTTATGTCTCTAATATTTCTCTCTCCGTTGTAATTCCAGGGCGGAGAGGGATCCCGTTGTCGCGTTCTCTCCCTCAGTTTTATTGATCCACGAATTGAATAAGTTGCTCCACAGCCTAATCGCCTATTTTTCTCTGACACGATAAAACCAGCCTTCTTTCTCCAATCTCTGATTACAATGTCTCTCAGGGCCTCGTTATAAACTGAAATATTATAGATGTTATATAATAATATATAATTTAATTATATAATTATATTATGGTATATTGCATAATATATAATAATATATTATATAATATAATTATATAGGTAATTTATAATATAATTATGCATTTTTTCTTTTTTTTTTCTTATTTATTTTATTTATCTTTTCATCTTCATCATTTTATTTTATTTATTTATTTATTTTTTTCATTAGTTTTACTTAAATTAATTTTATAGCAAGCCTGGGCTAGATTCCCTCCTCAATAATTTTGTTTTTATATATGGTGCAGTCAAAGTATGAATTCCAGTGAATGTATACATTAACTAGTCAATGTATACATTGACTGAATTCTCTAGTCAAAGTGTACATGGATGTATACACTTACGTCTATGCCTTAGTGAAAGTATAAATAGCTAGCATTAATAACATAAATAGAAATATTACAAAAGTTGGGGGCGTATTTGCCGGCGTTCCGCCGGCGGGACGATATATCTGCCCCTCCCGTCGTTCCTATATTTGAAGTAGTACAGGTTCTAGCTTATAATTAAAATCAGCTTTTATTCAAAAGATCCATTTTAATATTGTTTACAAATGTTTATATTTTATGTTATTGTTGCATCTTTCCTAAATATTTATATTGTAAAATAAATTTTGAAGTTTAGTTTTAGTTTTTTTTTTTTTTACAAAAACCTTTTTTTCTCATTTATTTATACTTTCACTAAGGAACACTAGAAAATGTATACATTGTCTAGTAAATGTATACATTCTCTAGCAATAGTGTTCATTTTTATAATCAATTGATACTTTCACTAAAACGGCTAGTTAATGTATACATTGACTAGTTAATGTATACATTCACTGGAATTCACACTTTGACTGTGACATATACATACTGTTTTTTCTTTTTATTTTATTTTATCTTCTGCATATTTATTTAGACACGTTTATCCTATCTTGATTTCTTCTTAATGAATCTGTAATTTAACTCCTTTTTTATTATTATTTTTTTAGTTTATTTATTTATTATTTATTTTTTAATTTTATCATTATTATCTATTTTATTTTTATTTAATGATTTTTCTTATTTAGTTTTATTTATTTTGCTCTTGGTTTTATCCACTGTTGCACCTTTATCTCACCACTGATATTTCATTTTATTTGTTACTCTGTCCAGTGACTGTCATGTATTTATTCTTAGGGGACCTCGGTCCCAGAATAAAATTTATTTTCGTTCATTCATTTAGGACAAGCAGGGTACCCGACGTTGTTCAGATGTAGCCTGCGCTTTACATGTACAGAATCACATATATAAACTTTAGGGGTTGGGTTTTGCTGGGATTTGAAAAAAGACAGTTCCTGGAGAGTTATAAAATAATTAAATTAAAAAATGTATTTACTCAGCTCAAGATAGCGGGTTCGAAACAGGGCCGAGGCCCTTAGGTTTTTTGTCTGAGAGGTGAAAGAATCTTGAGCATGCCGTCCTTCGGGGCCTTTAAGCGATTGTCCCGAGCCTGGAGTCAGGTAGTAGGTCGTTAATGACCCCCACCCCAATGTGAATGGTAGTAGATGATATTACCTCAAAGTTAATCATTTGGTCTGTCTCGATATAAATACAATATTAAATTCTAAATACAACTCCCTCTACCGATTGGTCAGTGCTTTAGGGTCTCAGGAAAGCTATTTTTCATTAAACTGTCATATTGAAAATCGTCTCCACAATAGCAATAGACATTTTAGAATATTACTTGGAGGGCTTAGTTATGAGTTTTGTCCTGAAAGTGTCTGCAGGCTCTGTACCTTAGATGAAAAGGACGATCTCATACACTTTTTGTTCAATTGTCCCTCCTTGTGTATCCCCAAGCAAGCATTTCTCCACAATTATTTCACCAATATACCAGAATATTACTTAGAAGTTAGATAAATTAACAATTTATTTTCATTTTTTACTGTTGCTTTGAAAATAAAGAATAGTTTAATTTAATTTGTTGCATGTAAGATGGATATATATATTTTTTATTATTATTATTTTTTTTAAATTTTTTTATTCATGTCATATCTTGTTTTATATAATTTTCGAATTGTTTCTTTTATTATTTATTTTGTAAAAAAAAAAAAAAAAAAACCCACTCATTGCCATAGAGATTGTAAACTTTTGTGCAATAAAAGTTCATCTATCTATCTATCTGTGATATTACCTCAAAGTTGAAACCGGACGTTCTTCCGTTAAATAAATGAAAAAAATTATTAAATTGAAAATAAGAATACATAAAAAATAATGATTATAAATTTCGATAAGTGAACGTATAGCTATTTTCGCGTGAAGCTGAGGAAAACGGACACTTATACATTCAGTTTTCTTAAAAGGATGATAAACGTAAAAGATAAATTTTTATAAAAGCAAGAGTCTCTAGAAATAGAATTTGAAATCAGAAACCTGCGGGGGGGTGTTCCAACTGTTAGCCTTAGTCTAATCTTTTACATTCTGGTATATCTTCTGGATATGACATAAAATAAACTGAGTTGTGTACCCGGCAGATAGGACCAAACAAGCTATGTTCCCTTGGGACCATATTCTTCCTGTTTACTTTCTTCTACGCCTTGTTAAGGGCATTCAAACTTCTCCTGTTTGCAGACCCGCTTTGTAAGTTAACTGCAATCCCTTCTTTGGTTCAATATTAATTCCTATGACAATGGGAGCAAGATCAAGTGGGTATTGGAACCAAATTTATAATTCAAAAGCTACAATTGTGGAGAGAAATAGGAAAAGGCATGAGGGGCCAGAGTTTCAATTTTTTAGATGGGCTACTTCTCGTATTAATTAAGACTGTGAATTCACTGATCAATATAATAATATTTATTTCCGTTAAACTATAACATACAGTACGTAATATAAATGTATACAATAAAAAAAAAAGGTTATAAATTACTCTTAGAGTCTGTCATACATGTGATTAGTAATAACACTACCATTAAAAATTAAATGAAATTAATAAATAAATACTTGAAAATATGAATACAGAAATAATACTATTAATAAATACAGTAGATATTTTTTTAATTTAATTAAAATTAATATATAATAATTTATTATAACTCGGAATATTTTGAGACGTTCTCAGGTTTCATCAGGTCATAATGTGCGAAATGTAAAAAAGAGAAAATAAAACAAAATAACAATAACAATAACAAATATTTAAAAATAAAGAGAAATAAAATAAATTTGCATATAAGTAATAAAAAATTATGATTAAACAAAACGTAGATTCGACAAACCTTATAGAAGGATGTCTGTGGAGGAACTCTGCAAAAAAAAGCTATGTATCAAATAACGATTTTGATATGAAACATAATTTTTTTATTATCGTTATTTTATTAGTTTTGAGTGATGCAAAAAAAATTCTGTTTCCGAGAAGACGGAACTAACAACCTCTAACATTTTTAGTTGTTTTTTATTGTTTCTATTGTCTACTAGAAGTAGAGAAGTGCATTGAAAAAATTCATTAATTTATTAGTTATAATTTTTTCAGTGTCTGCAGGCTCAGTACCTTAGACGAAAAGGACGATCTCATACACTTTTTGCTCAATTGTCCCTCTTTGTGTATCCCCAGGCAAGCATTTCTCCACAATTATCTCACCAATAGACCAGAATATTACTCAGAAACTTCTGTGCATATTTTAAATAATTTAAAAGTTGGAAAAATTAACAATTTATTTTTATTTTTTACTGTTGCCTTGAAAATAAAGAATAACATAATTTAATTTGTTGCATGTAAGATGGATATCTATTTTTTTTGTTACTATTATTATTATTTTTTTATTTATTATGTTCATGTCATATCTTGTTTTATATAATTTTTGAATTGTTTCTTTTATCCTGGTTCACTATTCATATTTAAAGAGCATGTCCATTTTTACTATTTCATTATTATTGGTATCTTTTTATTTAGTTGTTATATTGCTTTTTATTTACAATTCTTTGTATAGATATTTTTTCTTTTATTTAATTTTATATACTTAACTATAAGAATATTCATTTTGTAAAAAAAAAAAACTCTCATTGCCATAGAAGTTGTAATCTTTTGTGCATTAAAGTTTATCTATCAAGTAAAAGGTTTGAAGAATTTTCCGATATTCGTCTACGAAACTAGACGCATAGACGTAAGCGTCTCGCCAATCGTTGCGAATTACCTCTACGAGCGGTAGAAACCAGGATACAAAAGTGGTCACCTCCGGGCGACTCTGGAGAAAATAAGAACAAGGTCAGAATGGAAGTGTGTAGTGGCGAAGGACAGTTCGCGAGAATATGGCACAAATGATTAGTGTGGTGATCTCTTCTGATGAAGGGTTACCATGGTTTTGTAGAGTCCGAGACCATAAATGAAACTAAAAAATTGAGTCTATTTGTTCTTTTATAATATCTGGGAATGTGTTCTTCAAACGATAGGCTTCGAGTGTAATAAACGCCTTCTATTAGGTAGAGTTCAATTCATTGATTGTTTGCTGTAACTACAGCCCAAAACGCAATGCCTAGAATACATTTTGAGCCAAATCGATAAGTGTAAGTATTAACTTGACTAAAGAAGAAGTATTAGCTCTCAGCCGAAGCTTGGCTAGCGGGAATAGTGTTTATATGCAAATCACCATTGCATGTAGCATGTATAAAATCAATATGTAGGTCTCAGAGAATCGTTCATTAGGGGCGAGGTGCCTTAGATAAACATGCAAGCTTCAACTTGTCCTGAGAAAAACTAGCTGTTGTTGGGGTGCCGTGACCAGGGCAGGTAGGTGAATCCCATTGATCCCACTCCTTATCTATCGACTTAGACTTAGCTTCAATAAGGAACAAACCAGGGATGTAAGATGAGGCAAGCTGTTGTCGGGGGTGTTGTGACCAGGGGAAGTAGGTGAATCCCATTGATCCCACTCCTTATCTATCGACTTAGACTTAGCTTCAATAAGGAACCAACCAGGGATATAAGATGAGGCAAGCTGTTGTCGGGGGTGTTGTGACCAGGGGAGGTAGGTGAATCCCATCGATCCTGCTCCTTATCTATCGACTCGAGTCTTAATTTTAATAAAGAACGAACCAGGGGTGATGTGAGATGCGGCAAGCTGTTCAGTCATTTCTTATCTGGTTGGAGATCAGCCCAGGCAAATGATTTAGTTCACGAAGCTTTACCTGTCATCAGCTTATTTTCCCACTTTATTATAATGACCTGTATATCAAAACCATTGCGTTGCCTTTACATCGGACACACTTCTTCCTGATACTTCGAAACTCCCTACTCCCTACTCGAATCCTTACTTGGTCTGGTTCTTATCGTATACATGCAGCATACGATATAATCCTATGAATGAACATCGGGCCAGAATCAATGACGGTATTACCTGGTACTCGGAACCAGAATGAGGACATAGCACGGTGACAACGATAATTGATAGTAGACGAATAACTGCAGTTGTAACAATTGTATCGACACAAAATTTCATATTTTAATTTAAAACCCCATAAGGACAACACTTTTCAGTTTTCAGGAATCGGCAGAAGGGAACGGGGGGATCAGAGGGGGCTCAATTAAAAAAACTCAAATAAATGCCAATGTAATAAATGAATCGACATGAAATTTCATATTTGTAGTCGAAACACAATGAGGACATGACCTTTCAATTTTTAGCGAAATCAGCCGAAGGGAAGGAGGTTCAGGGAATGGGGCTCAATTCCAAAACCTAAATACCTGCCGATGTAATACATTTATCAACACAAAGTTTAGTATGAGGACTCAAGAGCCTCTATGTAAGTCAACTAATGAATATTAGCGCAAATGGTCGACGGGTTTTGGAACACACTTTTCGTCATTCTTATGGACATGACCCCGAGTCTAATATGGGAGTCCTAAATTTAGTTTGTAAAGATCTTGAGGGATTTGAAAATTGTGAAAAAGTCAAATTTGTGATTTTACCATAGCGCCAACAATAGGAGATGCCCAATATTCAAAACTTTCTACGTTCATTATAAATTAATTTGAAATAATCTATGAATGAAAAATAATCTATATTCTGGGATATAGGTCCCCTAAGATTTTTTTTTTTGAAATATTTATTGGTCTACAACATATGTGGGCAACAACCGGCCCGCTGTAAGATTTGGTCCGGCCCGCGAGACATTTTGAAAAACCCAACTAAAAAAAAAATAATATTACACTACTTACTCACACTCACTCCAAATTAGGAAGATCGAGTAGGATGGGGTTTGTCGCTTGCTCCTGCGGAATCAAGTGAGCGAGCAAGGCGAGTGAGGAAAAATTCATGTCATCGCGTGTTTATATACGCTCGCAATACCTCGAAGAAGACCATTTTCCGCAGCTTAGAAAATTCGCAAGAAGATTGTTTTGTGCGTTTTGCAGTACTTATAAATGCGAACAGTTCTTTTCAATGATGAAAGTTAATAAATCAAAACATCGTACAAGGCTCACTGAAGATAATTTGGAAATTTTTTTACGTCTTTGTATCAGTGGAATTAATCCAAACATCAATGGATTAGTTTCCCGAATTCAAGCTCAAGTGTCTCATTGATTTCGGTGTCGCTATTTAACTTTCGTAGTTTGTAATAATTCCAAATTTCACGATTTAATTATAATATTGTACCTATTTTTTTTTTTCATTTCATTTAGTTATTTTAATAAATTGTATTATAATAACATTGTCTTATTATTTCATGTCTGATATCTATCGCTAAAAATTATGAACACTACTTTAAAGTCCGACGTTATTTTATTTTGAACCATCTACGCGGCCCGCGAACGTATTTGCACACTAAAGTTTGGCCCGCAACATGTCAAAGGTTGCCCATACATGGTCTACAATCTGTACTATATATATATAGAGAGAGAGAGATAGAATATAGATTATTTTTCATTCATAGATTATTACAAACTGATTTATAATGAGCTTAGAAAGTTTTGAATAATGGTCGACTCCTATTGTTGGCGATGCTAAAATCATAAATTTGACGTTTTCACAATTTTCTTATCCCTCAAGATCTTTGCAAACTCAATAATGTCTGACTTAGACTGAGAGGACAGAACACCGCCCTAGTTACATTGAGAGTTCCATTTAATTCATTCTTTAATTAAAACCATCGAAAAGTTTACAAAACTATCGACGGCTCACTCAGCTGTAAATTACAAAGAGCTGGATTTTAATGACATTATTCTGAATAAACAGAAGAGGAGGATGAGTCGTGGAAAGAACGAAATTTCAATAATTATTCAGCGAATGTACTTTGAAGACTTAATTCTGTCAATTAATAATTCTCTGCGGTATAATTAATAGCAGAATGAACTGCAGGCTTGGGTTCGGCCTGATGAAATGAAGGAGCCAAGGCACAAAGAGAACTTTTCTCAACCTCTGTTTAAAGACGCCAGCCTGCTTTCTGTTCCGTTCAATTAAGTAATGACGAGCCTATTTCACGGTTCTCATGTCTTTATTACCGATGGTACTCCTTTAAATCTCATTCCCAATTATTATTCTAACGGTGTCTAGGTGAACTTTACAAACACTAGGCTGCACTACTCTAGTCTTTTGATTTATCAACAACATTGTTGAAGAGCAATGTGAGGTTCACATACTGTAGATATAAAAAAAAAAAATGTACTTCCCCAGAACGAATTAAATCGTGACTATTTAATCCTCATACTAAATGTTGTGTCGATACATCATTATATCGGTAGTTATTGGGGTATTTGAGAAAAGCCCCCTTGTCTGGTCTCCCCTTCCCTTCGAACGATTTGGCGGAGAATTGATAGGTCCCAGTCTTATGGGGGTAAATATTTGGGATTTTTGAATTGAGCCTCCTGTGAGGCTACCATTGGTAACTGCTGTTGAGTCGGACACTAGGGTGACAAAAGTGCGCTTTGATAGTAGGCAAAATCACCTCAATGTTAAAGCCCGGGCATAAGTCACAAAAACAAACAAACAACAAGATGAAGACAATTTTTTTGAAAAATTATAAAAGCCAAAATTTGAACATATTTGCTAATCACGTACCTATTGAATATATAAAGCTGAAAATGTCTGTGCGTTGTACCGCTATAACTCACGAACGGCTTGATGGATTTGATTAATTTTTTTTTAGTTTGTTCGTCATCGTCTGTGGAAGGTTATAGGCGTATTAGTACCTCAATATCTGGTCCATCCCAGCATCCACCCACGCAATCTTTGTAACTCAAAAACCACTGCAATGATTAATGAGGAATCTTTTTGAATAGATAAGTTTTATCTACCGGAAGGTTAAGGTCTATTTTTTAATCAACCCCTGGTCCATCCCAGCATCCACTCACGCAATCTTTGTAACTCGAAAACCATTGCAACGATTAATGAGAAATATTTTTGAATAAATTAGTTTTAGTTCCAAAGCGTTACTACAGTTGAAGGACTATAAGCCTTATTCCGTATGAATAATTGAAAATTATAACATCATGAATGTACTGTCGAGGAACTGAATAGCCTTATAGGAGATATTGGGAGAAAAGTCAAAGTTCCCCGGGCAACGCCGGGTATTACTGCTAGTTGCAAATAAAATTAAGTTTAAATATATATATGTAATGTGGGCATAATAATTCTTGTACCTACCATTTTTGTACCCATCACTCCCCCTCACCCCCTTCAATATCATTTCAAACTGGCATGAAACTAATGTGTTGATGTCAGCGAATTTCTTTGTTGTTCTTATACCCACCCAGTAAGGAGAAGAATGTTCTGTAAAATCATGGTCGGTGTAAGAAAGTCCTGTTATTGCCACATTACATTCATTTTATTTTTTTATCCTTTTTAATTTTATATATTATCCTTTTTATAACTACCAATAATAAAAAAAAAAAGATTTAAATTCGTTGCCTATACCTTAATTAGAAATATTGCCTATGGAGTTTTATTAAATATTCTTTGGGGCGCTGTAACTTGGTTCGTATCTCAAATTTGAGGAGCACACAAACACATAGTGGTTCGAAATTCAATTTATGTCTTTGGTCGAAACCAATTTTTAGATAGGACTAACTGTTTTTAAGTCAATGAAGGAAGCGTCTAAAAAATAAGTTTCGAAAAATGGTTTCCAGTATACATCTCGTAAACCGGGCGAACTTCGAAAAACTTTATTTCATAAAAAATGTGCCACTTTAGTCTTTTCTGAGATTTTTGATTAGGTAATAAATACAAGTAAAATGTACTTAGGCTCCTAAGTAATATGGTCTTAATTTTCACCGATATTGATTGAAATATAATAAGATCTAAATTAGCACATGTAACATTTTTTTATGGAACATCAAGTTCATTGCTGCAATCCTTTTTAGAGTTACAGCGCACACAATGTTCCATTCTAATGCACACACACAGACAGATTTCATCGCAAAAATGGTGTGATATTTCGTTAACAACTCGATCTCGGATGTTTGCATGATTACAATACTTTCTTATACTAAATGTGTAAAAATTGTTGTGGAATTTAACAATATAAATGTAAATGATAATCTTTGGTTTTATTTGTTTGTAATAGTTTAGGCAGGTTGGTTCAAATGGATCAATACTTAAAAATGGAAGTTGCCTCAGACGGTTGAAGGGGAAGAGGTGGATCTGGAGTTTGTGAGTCCTATTAAGCGATTCCTCATTGAACCTGCTCTGTTATTTATTGAAGTCATTCAATGCCTAATGGGCCCCCCTCTTAAGTTCTATGCCTCATCCTCATCCTTATCTAAGCTGATACAAATATTAAACAATATCTTCTCAGTCAGGTTCCATTTGAAGATGGTGCGTTCCCACTGACAGCTAGCTTACTCTTTGTCTCATTTTCCAACGAAGCGACACCTCAAATCAATAATATCTTAGCTTCTTTCTACAGACAACTTCAACGACGTTTTCTCCTATTCGAAAACATCAACCGTCATGAAATTAATATCAATTTGAATTTATTGTACCTACCTCCCTTCTTTTTATGATCTTTCAGTATGTCACTCTAAGGCAATTAAGGTATATTTATTTTAAAACAATAATTCTTTATTTCATAAGACGTTTCGACATACTGTCATTCTCAATTCTAAAAATACAAATTATTTTAAATACAAAGACTTATAAGGACTCACCTAAATACAGAATTATCATACTTTACTCATCCAATCATATTCTACTACTAGATAGTCGTCAAATTTTATACTATTTCACATATTGTCCAAATTTCATCCTTACATTTTTTCAAAAAACCAATATTATAAATAAAACCTATAACCCTGATATAACCTATTCTAATAACTTATTTTTTTAAATATCGGTATTCAAATTTTTTTAATAATTATTTTAATTTTTTTAAATTATTTCTTTAAACAATTTAATTGATAAACTATAATTTTAATTATTTTTGACATTTTTTTAAATTTTTTTATTTTATAACAAGTATATTTTTTTATTTTATATTATTTAAGATGTATGAGTAATGGGCTCCTATTTTTTCTTTGTAATATTATATGAAAAAAAAGTTATGAGAATTACAATTATAATATTGTTATTATAATTTGTATTTTTAGAATTGAGAATGACAGTATGTCGAAACGTCATGAAATGTTTTTTTGAAGCCCCTTTTTACTTTCTTACTACCTTTAGTAAAAGAAAGTATTGTAATCGTACGAAAATCCGAGATCGAGTTTTCATTGGATTTTTACGTTTCAAGGTCACCTGAATACTTTTTGACCATTTTCGCGATGATGTCTGTCTGTGTATGTGTTTGTGAATATGTGTTGGAAAGTTGAGAGCTCTCTAACGCGGAAGGGATTTTATGAACGAAGAACGAGAAGTCATATATACTAACTTAGATGTGAATAGAAGGCAGTGAGTAAACTAAGAGACAAAGAAATCATAAAGTAAAAACTATGTACAAAATAATATGATAAATCATAAGAAAAACAAATAATCAGCTCCGAGATCCCCCCCAACATCCCCTCATGGTACCTACTGCCCTCATTCCTGCAACTAAATGAAAATAGAGGTCCCCCCAGCCATCTGTCTAGTTTCTGACAAGCAGTGGAAGCCGAGCAGAGAGCTGAAGAGAGGCGACAATGAGGGAAGAGGCTGGTCACTACGAACACTTCCAGGACACTATCTCATCATAGCAGGTCTCTTGGCTAGCACGGCCTCAGTCTTCGGGGAGGATCGTCTGGGTGGGAATGTGATGAAGAGGATCGAGCAACGGGATCGTCATAGAAGGAAAGATCAGAGTGAAAAATTGAGAAATGGGAAAGGGTGAACGACAAAAAAGAGCTTTGAGATCATTGTTATATTATTTTTCATATATTGTTATTTCTTTCTTTTCTATATCTCGCACATTGGGACCTGATGATGGGACATAAGAACGTCCCGAAACATCGTTGGGGGATAAAGACACTTCCGAAGAGTTTTTTTTGAAAAATAGTTATCTTAATTTTTTTTTAATTGAAAAATGTGTCTACTTATTATGAACGTATCTTGTATTAATTTTTTTTTATATACTCATGTATTTTTAAGTATTTATTTATTCAGTTTTTATTAATTTCATTTTACTTTTTTTAATAGTTTTGTTATTACTACTAACCATAGATGTGTTAGACTCAAGTAGTTATAAATCTAATTTATAAGCTATCTTAATGTATAAATTCTTTTGACGTATCCTATTACCATGTATTGGTTTAACGGAAATAAATTTATTATTATTGAGGAGTAAGGTTGGAAACATAGTAACATCAAAGATTGGACTCGATGCGCTTGATGAATGGCTTAGCACAACTTATAGTTCTAGTCCATATATCCACACAGATCTTAAGATGGTCTTGAAGATAGTCAGTTTAAATTGCCTCTTTAACAAGGGGTAAAGTGATCCAAATCTTCCGTTATGTTCTTGTTTCAGTATTATATGGGTTCCAGGTTTAATTTTTGGTCGAGGTAGAAACCAAGATAGCGGACTTGAAGATGGAAATAGGGACATTGTTGAAGGAAACTGGGGGACAGGATCGTATATAGGTATAATTCACAAATTGCAAGGCAATGCCCAAGTTGGTCTTGTTATCTCTAATTGGCAACAACAAGTTTAGCACCGATCAGAAGTGCAGGCAGAATCAGTTGAGATCCCTTCCAGTATCACATTTACTGCTTGTTAATTAATTTAAGGGTTGGGCACTAGAAGAGTATAACAAAAATTATCGTCGGTAAATGACCGGCAATGTACTTTCCCACGACATCGTTTGCGCAGAAAATAAATAATATATAATAATATCATTTGCACCAAATTGTGTAATTTAATAATAAAATCAACACAAGACAAAATGTGTTTAATAATAAAATAAAGAAAAAATTCAGTAAAACTGAAAAGCACGGCCATGTACGGTATATACTGTATTCGTAAAGTTAAATATTGTATTTGTATTGCAATATTATAAATATTGCTCCGCTCGCTCTGAAATTTGAGCTTCATATATGTATATGATATAATAATATATATTAAACAATTAAATAGTAGTTGGTAAACTGGAATTGGTTAGAAAACTGGAACAGGTTTGAACACGTGATAACAAACACACACTTTTTTCTTATTATTATCAATTTCGTGAATGTATTTTATCGTTGCTGTATTTTTTTCGTTATCGTTATAATATTGGGTTATTTTTTATTATATATATTTTTATCTTTATCTTTGCATATATAGATCACATGATATTTATTATACATTTAAAAAATTCATATATTAACATTGATGACGTCATACGGACGCCCGGACACTGAAAAAGGAAAAAGAAAAAAAGTTATTTTTTGCCAATTTTGACCCTTCGAAACTTGGTTAAAAATGATTCTTTTTGGCTACTTTTTTTTTTATTTTGTTCAGCTCGGAGTTCTCCAGACGGCTATGTCGGAAAAAACATCATTTTGTTAATGAATAATATACTTTTTTCGATGCAAAAAGTTGCAAAAAATTTGTTGTCACGAGAAAAGTAACACAGCAGTGTTTTTCGACATTTTTTTCGGACTTGGCCAGAGACACTGCCATGTCCCCTGATTTAATTAGATAGAGATTTCTAAATCCTCATACTAAATGTTGTGCCCATAAATTCATTACATAGGCAGTTATTAGGGTTTTTGAGTTGAGATCTCCCCTTTATATTGGGCCGATTTTGTAGAAAATTAGTAGCTCTCCTCCAAATGGATTTTAGGATGTATATATGAAATTTAGTGTTGATAAATTTATTCTATCGGGAGTATTCGTGTTCACAGACACATAGATAGACATACGAGCAAACAGACTTTATTTTAATTTTTGAATCAGGGGGAAACCCCAGTAATCATCGAATTTCCGACCGATTACATAACTTCTCCTATACTTTGTACAGCTGGAGAAGTAACAAAGTTTGTTTGACTTCATACTGTTGTTTGATCCAATAAAAAAAATATATTTATACAGTGTACAAGTCGATACATAATACAATTTTGTCTTAAAATTAATGAGTGTCATCTTTATGAAATTTTAAATTTACATACTGGATGTCGTGTCGATATACTCATTACATCGGCAGTTATTATGGTTTTTGTGTTAAGCCAACTCTAATTCCCCCCTTTCCTCCGATTTGGCTGAAAAAAGATGTTGATACAGGGAGGAGGGGCACAACTTAAAAATCCTAATGACTGTCGACATAACGAATGTACACAAAATTTAATACGAGGATTCAGAAATTGGGCTAAGACACCCATAGATTTTCAACTAAATCGGGGAATTTTTTTTCTGAGGGAGGGTAAAGACGTAGTTAATTAATTTGCGCAAGGGGAAGTACACGACCGGTGTTTCACTGAGGATTTTTTTTAAATTAATTTTGTAATTTGTTTGTAGATATAGAAATGAATATTTCTTTTCTACTGAATAAAACACTTAGAACAAGTCAAAAAATTCCACTATATTTAATTACAGACTTATGACTCGTTGACGGTCACAAGATCTCTGGCGAAAACATCTCTGAATATTTCTTTGTTTCGCCATTAATAAACTTGTGTTGCATTTAAAGATTTTTTTATTTACAGCCCCTCTTGTTTTTTTCACTTCTACACAGCACGCAGAATGTCATTCCTCATAGCTGTCATTACCGCACATACTATTTCAAAATTTTTCTGTTATTAGAATTCCAATTTCAGACGAAATTTTATTTTTAATGTTTTCCATATTTTTAAGACCTAACTTTATAGGAAGGATAGGGAAATACCCTGTGGGGGTGAAAAAAAGGGACAGTTTGGATTGAAAACTGGTTGAACTTCCATTTAGTATTTGTTAAGTCGTGGCTGAAGATGGTAGCAATACCGAAAGTATATTTTGTGAAAAAGACAATATTTAAAAAAGAAAAAAACATTTTTCTTTACATTTTTTACACAGATAGACGTCATCGTAAAAATGTTCAAACAGTATTCAGGGGACCTTGAAAAGTGAAAATCCTTTGAAAACTCGATTTTGGATTTTCCCATGGTTACAATACTTGCTTATCCTAAAGTTATAAGAAAGTAAAAAACAGTTTAGTTTGTTGTATAACTTTTTTTCTTTTATCCAAATTTACAATAATCAATAAATTTACAAAAATCAATAAATAGACAATAATCAATAAATGTACAATTATCAAGTTTCTTGACCTATGTAGAAAAAAAAAGTATTATAATTGTATAAATGAAAAGAATAGAAAAGTTTGAAGGACAGTTTTATTTTAATTACTTTTATTCGTTTCTGTATTAAGGACGGTGTGTTTTTCGGTCAAGTGCAGGCGTATGAACTTGATACCGAGAGTCGTTTGATGTCACACAGAGAAACTGACACAGACTTTTTGTCGGAAAAGTCTTTGTCACAAACAAAAAAAAAAAATATATATATATCAAAAACATATTCAGATCTTACACATCCTTTCACACACTTGGCTAAATACTTTTTTATTCTTTATGTAAGGTAAAATTTGGGCCAGAATGTGACATGGGGTAGAGAGACGGCGAGCCAACTACTTTGGCCACTACACAAGATGAACCGGGGTACCAAGGTATTGCGACTAGCCTTGCTCCCTGGATTCCCGAAGTAAAAAAGTCAGCCAATTCAGCTCAAAATTATTATGGTTCCTTCCTTGAATTCACATATGAAATTTCGTGTCAATACATTCATTACAACGGCAATTATTAGAGTTTTTATTTATTAATTCTATCGAGAGTTATAGTGTACACAGAAACACACACTCATAGACCGAAAGAAATATTTTTTTTTCTCATTTTTGGAATCAGGGGAAAATATGAAATTCCGTTGAGAACCCAGCATAATTTCTGACCAATTACATAACTTCCCCTTAGGTGGGGAAGTAAAAATAGCTGAATTCGTCATATTCCACACGCTAAGCCATCTAACATCCAGGGTGTCCAGTCTTTCCAATTCAAAGTCATGAGAACAATTGTCAATGCTCCCTTCCATGTTTCCAACCTTACCCTCCACAATGACTTGGAAATTCCTTTTGTGATTAACCTCATCAAGTTCCGCTTCTCCAAATTTCACTCTAACCTTTCTTCCCATGTCAATCCAGTTGCTTGACTCTTGTAATCCCATTCCCATCCAGATAAGCCCCCTCAAAGACTGAGGCGGCGCTGGCCGAGAGACGTGCTACTGTAATTTAGCAAAAATATTTATGGAGTGCCGGTGATGACTAGCTTCTCCCCTCATGTAATCTTACCTTCAACTCTCCTTTCCTTCTTGGTCTGCCTCCACTGCTGGACAGTGCACTGGGGAGGTGGGAAGGCGGGGGGATCATGATAAACCCCGCGACCTCATCTGCCTCCATTAAGTTTGAGGGATGGGGATGACAGAGAACCGGTGGTGTTTCGAGGGGTCTCAAGTTGAAAGGCTGTTCCTGTTTATTTTATTTTATCTTTAATAATATTATTTATCTTTATTATTACTATTATTTAAATTGAATATTTTCAATTTGTTTTATATATATTATATTGTTTTTTATATATCTATTATATAGATCATTATTATTTTATATTAAATTTATTTATAGTTTTGTATATAACCATATGTTATCAATGTATATACTTTTTACTTTTTATATTTTCTTAAATTTTATTCATCAGTCTGACGTTTCCAACTTAGGGACCCCTGAAAAAATTCTAATAAGCCATTAACTTTCAAGAGGACAAGCAACCACACTAACTAATGAACTTATTTCTGGGAACGGTTCCACATAGATTGTCGAATTTCATGTGAATAAATGTGTGTATTGCCATGCTCCTGGGTTTCATTAATATTTTACAAGGATTAAAAAACCTGGAGAAAAAAAAAAAAAAAAGAAATGTGTACCCGTAATGAGAACTGGCTACATTAGCTGGAATAAGGAAAGGAGATTTTCAAAGAGTTTTATCTTTGTGGGTTTGTTTAAGCAATATACCAAGAGAGTGAATTTCTAGTTTAAAATACAAACAGAATGTTGGGGGAGCGGTCAACATCGTTCCATATGTGAGTAAATATTAAATTAGTGTAATACAGAGAGCCGGAGGTTGGTAATAATTAAAGAGGGTTTCAATTGTAGGAGGTGAATTAGTAATGGTAGCCCGGGTATGATAGACCGCTGCGGCGGGGCAACACTTAACTTACCAGCCGAGCGGGCAATGCTCTCAATCTGTTCACCGCACTTTCTCTACCATCCTATGAAACACTTACAATCCACCCCTCCTCCCACTAAAAACGGAACAGTCCGACTTTACTCAGTTATCATCATTTCTACTATTCCTTCAGACTCCAAAAGTAAGAGACGGCAGGTGTTAGCATAGGGATATTGGCAATAACGTATCCCCACAAGGGATGCCAATTTGTAATTATAATTATTGTTGGTATGTAAAATAAAATTACTGAAAATAAAAGTTCTTGAAAAAATAATTCATCTTACTTACCTTTCTTTGGTTGCGAGGGTTCGCCAACAGTTAGGAAAAATCAAAATGACATGAGGTGCAAAATACATGAAAGAAAAATGACGTCATTCTTATTTGGTTATATATATTCATGAAAAACATTCTTTAAAACTTTATAAAATATTCCTCAGAATCCTTCAAAGATATCAAAATACTACTCCTAAACTCTATCTGTATAATTGTTTATTGTATCACGGTACCTTCTAGTCTTTGTTCGTTGCTTGTTGCGATTGCTGTTTGGGTTCTGGAGTTCTGTAATGATCAATCTCTGCCGTCTGTCTCTTAAGTTGAAATGAGCTCTAACACATCTCCGTCTTTGGTCCTGTGGCTGAGTCCTGGATCTGGAATGTTGGCTGGAACAAGAGCTGGATCCTGAAGTGGACCTCTCTCCTCTGTAGCGTCTCTAGAATTAGCTCCTTCCTCTTCGGAGGTATCTGACGAAGTGGGCCGAAGCTAGGTGTGGTTCGCTCGCATCCATTTTCCCGCCCTCGGGTCTCTTTTGGGTGCCTATTGGTTGTTCAATCCCCCACCCTTGTATTCCCCTTACGGTTGGGGTCTTCCAAAGACTTCCGGTGGACTTCCTGCCTTCCAATTCTACTATTTTTATTTCACTGATTATAATTATTTTAAAAACAATTAATATCCCTAATTTTGGGTATTACAAACGAGACAGGAATATTTTGAGCTAATGCTGGTCGAATTTTTGTCCCAATATGGCTATTTTCTTTTCTATCTGCTTCACCGCACTTTCTCTACCATCTTATAAAATACAACCTACCCCTCCCTCATTCCGAAAATTCTTAAAACATTCCAATTTTAGTCAGTTTCATTATTTCTAGTATTCCTTCAGACTCCAACAGTAAGAAACGGCAGGTGTTTGCATATGGATATTGGCAATAACAAGACAGGAATATTTTGAGCTTATGCTGGTCGAATTTTTGTCTCGATATGTCTATTTTCCTTTCTATCTGCTTCACCGCACTTTCTCTACCATCTTATAAAATACAATCTACCACTCCCTCATTCCGAAAGCATTCCAATTTTACTCAGTTATCATCATTTCTAGTATTCCTTCAGACTCCTGCATATTTCCTACCTATTCTGTTGAGACAAATCTTATTGACTGAGCCGCTGAGAAACCAAGAGTGAGTCAATTTTGTTTGTCTTAAGAGTTAGGCATGGCACTATATGTACATCTGGGACTAGCTGTATAGACCGATTTTGCTTCTGAGCTTCTAGAATAAGGATGGGTGAACTTTAGAAAAGTTTCATAAGGTTTTCTACGTTGAGAAGGAAACTTAGAGAAACTCCGTTGAGGTTTTCCATTACAAAGATAATGAAGCATTTTCAATAACCTTCAAGTCTGATGTATATACACATGGTAAATACAATCTTTGACGAAATGCGAAATTAAATCCTCGTCTCGACGTCAACTCCTTTATGAGCCCTTATGAATAAAATTAAATCGACCGAATGTACATATTAAATGTAATATAGCGGAGGGAGAAGGCGCTCAAGAGAGAGAGAGAGAGAGAGAGAGAGAGAGAGTGAGAGAGAGGGTTTGGACGAGTCAATATTGGGCAGACCTCACTCTTGTCAACCTTACCATTGTTGTAGTCCCTTTAACGGAGCCTTCAGCGCCCGTCTACTTCACCACCAAAATCTAACCTCTCTAAAGGAATATTCTTGCCGGCTCTATGTAAAGGGGTTCTCCCATGATCGGCTTTGCAGACAGTTTATTAAATATTGACAGAAATACTGATCTCGGGTGGAGTTCCCCCTCTGTATCCCGATTTACCTGGGGAGACGTGAATTTAAACGTGTTGTCTACAGACGCTTGAAGACTCTCGACATCGTACTTCGCCTCATAAAGGAGGCTGACGAGGATCTAGACCCCCAAGGCTTCAGGAATGACCAGCATAGGGCATGTCTACAAATAAAATGACATTGTAATAGCTTATGACTCACGGGACAATATCATTGCTCACAGTCGATATTCGGTCTCACTATTCTACTACGATACAAAAGAAGCGTGTTCTGCCGAATACGATTGGACAATTATACTATACATTGTACTGGACTCGGTTACACTGAAATCGTATTCTGTCCACATTAGTAAAAACGGTACTTTTCAAGACACCACTAGGAGGAAGAAGGTCAGTAGCAATACACTTCAGAGTTCCTTTTATGATTGTCGACTTATGGAGCCTTAAAATGCTTCTACTGTAACCTCATTTAATATAAGTGGTAACAGAAGGAGAAGCAAATAGCAATTTTATTTTTTAATAGTAATAATGGAAAAAAATAAATAAATAAAATTCCTTAGCCTGGGGTCTCGAAAGATTCTTCGTGATGGCCTGAGGGCTCCAAGAGTTCATTTAAATGTCGTTATTCAAAATGGAGATCACTGAATGTTTCGCTCCTTATATCTTTGATCTATGGATCAAAAAACTATATCTATGGAAGAGACATGACCGCAAGTCATGATCAACATTTGACGTCTGCTTGTCCGTCGTTCACGGTCACAGATTCATATGAGTCATGAACATTTTTGTAACATAGAACGTTATCACAAAATGTGACGGTTCTGGTAGAAGAAAATAGGACATGCTCCAGGTTCTCGTAGATTGCTTTGATAGAAACTCTGTCGTATTGCCCAGATTAGAGGTCACGTTATCCTATTGCATAGCCGAACTGCAATGTGGGGCATGTTGAGTTGTTGGGCTGTTCTTATTACATGTCACACTCTGTCCTATTTTCCTCTATTTCGACATAGATTCCAAAAGTATATATATCTTATTTGGACAATTCAATTTGATTGTGAGGACGTATTCGCGCGAACCTCGCGTTAAAAAGGGCGCCGGTAGCTCAGAGCTAGCCTTATACTCTTCAAGATCGCGGGTTCGAAACTCGGAAGAGGCCTTTAGGATTTTTATCTGGGAGGTAAAACAAACTTGAGCACGCCATCCTTCAGATGAGATGTTAAGCGGTGATCCCTACCCTACGCAACTAAACCTAAATAAGAAAAATTTAGGATTCCCATAGTAGAGTAGCTAATCTCCATCAGTGACAAAATAGCGTTCTAGTAGTAGGCGATATGACCTCGTTAAAGCCCGGGCATGAGTCACAATAACAAATTCTTCCGCTAGAATCTTCTACCCACCCTAATTCTAATGGTTATGTTTACGAGAAGTCAAAAAATCTATAATTACACTGAGGGGAATTGTGAAGAGAAGGAAGAAGTGACATTAAAACGTGTATGCTATGTTCAATAATTGGCGTTGACCTCGAGTTAATGAGGCCTGGGACCCTACTCTCTGGAATTTTCAATTACTGTCTCGAATAAATTTATTAAATTCAAAGTGTTAATCTATTCTAGGGTTGGATAGTCGTAAATTTAGAGATCGCTCTTCGCTACGGGACATTATTGTATTTTAATTTAGAGGGAAGGTTTTGTGGTTGGGAAACGGTGCGGGTCTAAATATCCAAATTCCTGGGGATGTGTGGGGATGGGATGGTTTGGGCTGGGATGGTTGGGTGTCTGAGAAGTAGATTAAAACGAGGAGTTTCTCTTGGGACATATACGGAGAGAAGGCTCCTGGATCCAGCTGCCCTCGACTAATGTTCTGGAAGTAAGCTCCACTCCGTACATTGGCTCTCTGTCTTCCTCGGTTTGGGTTTAGCGGCGCGGTCCACTTTCCTTATTCCACCCACCTCGGTAATTAGAGGCTTAGGGACTCTCCCTGATCAAGCACAATTGTTATTGCTCTTTTCACGTCTCCCTACTGGATTACTCTTAAACCATTGAGTTTACTCCATCCAATATCCTCCAGTCCCCTTACTAAGTGTTAAATCAAGAGAAAGAACGCTTTCAATATGTAGTATTGTAATGGATTAAGAACTCAATGAAATTTAATTAATTATTGAAATAAATAACATTATCTCACACTCAGATTGAAATTCCAGAATGAAAAATATTATATCCACAGTATAAAAAAAAAAAACATTAAGGCGTAGACATTTTCTTTTCGATGCTGCCGTAGCTCTTGCATTTGCTCGGCACTAGACTTTTTAGGTTTTTTAAATTCCTTTTGATGCGAGCTTTCCTCTGATTTGCGTTTTCTATAATTCCGCGCATATTTACGATTCATTTGAGACATCTTTAATTTTTTTGCAATTTTCAATTTAATACCGATTTTTACATATATTTCGGCGAATATTTTTATTGTTTTACTTTGAGTCCTAGCAGTGCTCCTCAAGCTCTTTACAATCACACCCGAATTAACGTCCTATCTAAACGCGTTATCATGCTACACTAATTTCTAATTTCACACAACGCTAATTCGCAACAATTATCCGCCGGGGCCCACACTAGCCCGATAACGTCACAGGCAAAACAAACACTGCACAACAAACACGTACAGAGATGCTCTATTCATTGTGACCTCAACCGTTGTTATCGCATTATTAGTCTCGTAGTTATTATCGATTGAAATCTGACGATATTTTGTAACACAAGAAAGTTTGACCGGCTATCACTGTGCTTAACGAGTGAATAGATGTTTTCACGTCAAAATATTTCAATCGTGTGAAAATCGTTTTGATGACGATGTCTGTCTGTGTGAAAGTGAAAACTGACATTATTGCAGAGATATTGTGAAATAATTCAAATGAACTTGAAAAATAAAATAAAACTTGTTTATTTAATATATTGTCTAATTTCACTAACTATATATACATGGGAGTACTTTCGGTATTTCTACCATCCTCAGCCAAAAGCATAAGAGATAAGACAGTCTTATGTCTTATGCTTTTGGCTGAGGATGGTAGAAATACCGAAAGTACTCCCATGTATATATAGTTAGTGAAATTAGACAATATATTAAATAAACAAGTTTTATTTTATTTTTCAAGTCCCTGTGTGAAAGTGGTTGGAACTTTGTGAGCGCTCCAACTCAGAATTCGTAGCTACGATTTCCACCGAAATCGGACGAACATTAAGACCATTTTACTTTGCAGTCTAGGTACATTTTACTGGATACCGCTTACATTCATGACCTAATCAAAAATCACTTCAAATAAAAGTTGTTTTATATGACGTACGATGTTTCACAGTTCGCCTGCTTTACGAGATACATGCCAAAAACCGTCCTGAAATGTTATTTTGAATAATTTTTTTTACACGTTTGCTCGATTTACACGAAAACGTTTAGTTCTATCGAAACATTAGTGTCTAGCAAAAATGTTCCTAATAAAATTTCCAATCTCTAGTGTGTCCTTAAATTTGAGATAGAACCAGTACGACTAATGTTAAAGCGCCCCAAAAATGTAAAATAAATTTCTGTAGAAAATATTTCAAAGTACCTAATGTTTAAATAGGTAATGTTTCAATTGGTAAAAACTATTAGTAAATTTGATGTCAATCATAATAGTATAATATAAAATATAATAAGTAAAATAATAAATGGCAATATGTAAACTCAAGAGGAAAAAAATAAATTGGAAAATAAATAACTAAAAAAAAAAAAATGTCTCCGTAAAGTCATGAAGAATATGTACAAAACAATAATATAATATACACAACTGAGTAAAATATGTACAATGGTATTAATACAAAAATATGTATATAATAATAAAAATAAAAAATACAAAATATAAATAAATATATTTAGCTCGAGATCCCAGACATTTCACAGCGATGAGACCATCCTAATTCCTTCAAGTTAATAGAGGTAGAGGAGGCCGCGATAGCCCGGGTCACTCCCCAAACCACCTCGCTCTGCCAGCCTCTGACCAGCAGTGGTGGCAGACCGGAAACTTAACGTGAATATGAAATAATAAAAGAAAAAATAATGGGGAGAAACTAAACAGTTCTAGCACTCCCTAAATAATAGCTACCAGGTCACTCGGTCAGCACTGCTTCAGCTTTCAGGGAGGGATGTCTGAATGAAAAGAAGATAATAGAGATTTGGCAAAAGGATTTACATGGTAGGAAACGGGATTTGTTGAGTTCGTTGACAAAAGGAATTTTAAGATCATTGTGGAGGATGAGATTAGATGTTAGGTATCTTAAAATTATTTAAGTATGCAAGTCTACGTTCAGTTCTGGCATATTAAATAATTTTTTTATTATTGGTGGCCTAGCGATCATCATACAAATTCTGTTAAGACGTTGTCCTACCCGCAAATTAACAAAAATTCATAATTACACATGGACGATATGACGTTTTCCTGATCGGATAAGTTCATTTCTTCTGCCTACACATACTGGCCAGGTATTGCTGCTCTAGTAGAAGACCTGTTGGACTGTTCCCCGAGGTTCATGTGGCACGCGATATCTCCACTCTCCCACAACCATCCGGAGTTCTGTCCCATCATCAAGTCTTCTGTTCCTCATCTTGTTAGTTGTGAAGCCTGTCGTTAAACACCCGTTTTTAGTTTCCCAACTATAGAGTCTTCATATACGAAGACGACGAATCAAGGAACCACTTGCTTGAAGAAGGCTGCAAATCAGGTGTGCACCATCCAGGAATAGTGGTTGTTCGCTCAAATTGGCTAAAAAAAAAAATAATTGAAAATAAAAAATCTTATACCAAAGACGACTCTTGGTCAGATGACCGTCAGAGTGTAGTCGTCATAATTTACAAATAAAGAAAAAATTATGAAATAATCAAGTACAACTATCAATATATATCTTTGACCTTTAAAATTTAAATCCAAATAATCGTAATCTTCTGGTTCAGTATACTAATATTAAATTCAGATATTAATTGTGAATCATAAGATTTGAGCCTAGTTACATATTATCAATGATATAAAATGATAATAAAAAATAATACGACTTAAAAAGATTAATAAATAGTAAGTAATAATATGATTAAATAGTAATAAGTAATATTATATATATATAATATTAGGCAAAATTGAATAGCATTAAATCACTATAGTGATTTAAATTGTATTCTGGTTAATGTATGATATTTTTGGCTCGTCTACAATAATTAGCAAGAGAGATCCAACATTTTCCCATATCATATTACTATGTTATGGCTTAAAGGAAATAAATATTATTATTATTCGTCTTGAAGGTGGTTGATTCTATCCGAGTGGAGGATTTGTAAGTATATTTTTTGCAACCCTTTCATGTATACAGAGAAGGGTCCAGGTTCCCGGGTCTTCATTATGCATTATAAAGGCTGGCTCCTAAATTAACTGAGACGGGAGGGGATTGCAAACAGGGTTTACATGGTAATTTTTTCGCAAGGGAGGAACCCCCATAAAACAAGGACACAGGAGTCTTATATGTAAATTGTATTTGCGGTCAGAGCGGCCGCTCAGCTCAGCTCCTTGCCCACAGTCCTTCTGTCTCTCAACCACTAAATTGTGTTGACTTCCAGGTTGAATATTCATAAGGGGGCCTCTGAACTGAGGTGTATTTGTTTTTAAAGTTCGCCTGATGAATCTCAGCTTCTTCCTCATACGATTATAATCACAGAGGCTCATCTCTAAGAATCCTTTCCTTCATTTTCAAAAAAAATCTGCATTCTCATCTATACTTGTTGTAGGATGTAGGGATCTATCGATACAAGTAAATACAACTAAAGTATCGATACTTGTATCCGTTTATGAAGGTATACGTTTGTTTAATTTTGAAGAGAACCGTGAACATGATTACGATTTCATTATTTTATTTTATTTTTACATTCCATTTTGTCAATTACATATTATAATGCCGCGTCCTACGGCGAAAGTGTGGATTTATTTCACTAAGAACGTTTCGATCTGAGCGACTTGCAAAAAGTGTTTTAAAATAGGGAAATATTGTCGAAATACGAAAAGTCTCCAGTAGTTTTATATCCTTAGTAAAAATAAATTGTATGTTTATTTTATAAGGTTTTTTTATTACATTCAGTATGTTTTTAATAATATAATTTTATCTTATTCGATTTAATTTATTTGTTTCTTATGCTCACTACAATATCTCATTTACCTATATCTTTCAAATTGTATTGTGTTTTTTATTATTATTATAATATAGGTATATATATATTATACATGGTTTAAAATTAATTATAACGAAGTACTCGATAGGTATCGATACTTTTCATTTGATACTTGAGTAGTATCAAAAGTTTTATTCGATACTACTCATGAGTAATAGTATCGATACCTTGTGGTATCGATAGAACCCTAGTGGGATGACTGTATGAGTCAAAAATGGCAACAAGCCAAATTGGCCATGGGAAGGTGGTCTTCTTGGGAAGAAGATCTGAGAGATGCAAAGTGGGGCATTTCTGAAATCCTTGCTTGAGTGCAAATCAGGTGGACATTTGGGCTGCACTATGTTGGGCTCAACTTGTGAAAGGTTATATAAAAATGATCCCCATCTATCTAGGGATATCTTCATAGATTATAATAAGACATTTGACTCCATAGAACACTGGAGTATATGAAAGGCATTGGAAGAAGTCGGAGTAAAAGACATCTACCTTAATATCCTGAGGAACCAGTATAAGGAAAACCAAGCATACATAGCAGTGTAATCAGATGGAAGGAAGTTCAATGTAGAGAGAGGAGTAAAACAAGGATGCCCAATATCACCTGTTGTGTTTCTCAAAATCATTTCATATTGACATTATGGGGTATAAGAAAGTCACTTTCAGAATTATGCTGTACAATGAAACGAAAAAAAATGCCTCTGACACCAACTCATTACTTTTATATACCCAGGATAGCCAGTATGAAATGATTTTGGGAAGGGAGAGGAGGGGAGAGAGAGTGATTGGTATAAGAATGTCCTATAATGGTCACATGACATATGTTTTGTAATTTCTGGACGACTCCTTTGCGAGTGAAGTAAATAGAATTGAAGGATGTGAAGGAGCGTTAGAACGGCCTGAGAGAACTTGATCTGTTTGAAGAAAAGAGACCGATTATCTGTCATTGGAGGGCAGCCATTCAAAGATCATCCAAGGCTGAACACTTAGATAATTCCAACTTGTTTTTTTCTTTTGGATCCATTATTCCATTTGGTCTATGAAATCCAAGTGAGTGTTTTTTTCTTTCCCACACCTGGCAAACTGTTGGAGCTATTCATGAGTTGGTGCTGCTCTATAGCCGCTTTGCCTCCAACACATTTATCATGTCAATACCCAAATGTCAATCTTTCAAAGGGGTTCCTCTGAATGGGTGACCTCTTCTTGTTTCTTATCACGACCTTGCTTCACCTCACCAACTCACTCTCGTCCAGCGTTGCCAGATTTTTATTTTCTTGAATTAGGATTAAGGTTGGTTAATTTTTTTTTAAAAAGTTACTCCAGCGCGAATAAAACTTCATTTTCGCTCTCCCTCTGAAACCGATCAGTGATTGCTATTATTAACAGTTATTACGGTTTTTGAGTTGAGCCCCCCCATTCTCTTTCGACCGCAAATGTTTAAAACGTGCTCAAGAAACCTTGATCTCGGATTTTTGCAGATTAGAATACTAAGCTATATGAAGAATAGGGGATGTTATGTAATTCAACAAAAAATTCGTTTCGAAGTTTTCAACGGATATCATGTTTTCCGACATCCAGATTCCAAATATATATATAAAAAAAACTGTGCGTTTGTGTCTGTGAACACGATTACTCCCGATAGAATGAATGTATCAACACGAAATTTTATATGTGATCTAAAACTGTCTAACGAAGACACCTATAGATTTTCAGCCAAATCGGTCAATAGGTAGAGGGGGATTAGGGGAGAGGCTCAATTCAAAAACCCTAATAACTGCCTATATAATGAATGTATCGACACAAAATTTAGTATGAGTATTCAGAAGCCCCAACTATTGAATATTAGCGCAAATGGTCGTCTGGTTTTGAAGGGGGAGCAAAAAGTTAATTAATTAATTCTTTCTGGGGAAGTACATTGCTTGTGATTGACTGACGATTTTTTTATTATTTTCAAGTGAGATACCTGAAAATTTTTTAAGTAAAAAGGACTTTTTTTTTTTTTAAATATTATTCTTTTGTATATCTATATATATTATTGATTTCTAGTTTTCTCCAATGTAGTAGCACTATTTTATTTATTTAATTTTACGAAATACTGATACTATTTCTCATTGTTCCTTCTCTATACTCTGTATGTATTTATTCTTAGGGGACCTTGGTCCCAGAATAATAAAATTTCTTTTCATTTCTTTTTTTTTCCTCATTTATTGGCAATTTTTGTACAATGTACATTATTCAATTGTGCAAAAATCAAATAAAACAAAACATTTGGCACTTGAATGAGGCCGCTGACCAGCGTCAGTCCTCTTGATTAAGGTCGCTATGGTGCTTCCTCTTCAGTCGACGTTCTGGTCTTGGCGGAAGCAGGTGAAGAGGGATGGCAAGTAGCATAGGGTTTTGATGATCTTGCATGGTCCGCAGCAGACTGGCGTAGCAAAAAGGCAGACATTTTTTCACCTCAGGGATCTCAGGATCATTGTGTATAGTTTTGTTTCGGACAAACCAGGGCGCACTGGTGATTATTCTTAAGGCCCGATTCTGGAATGTCTGAATTCGTTTTATTTGAGAATCGGAGGCAGAACCCCAGATAGCGCAGCCGTAAAGCCACATGGGCATGATGAGCATCGTATAGACGAGCCTCTTTTCATTTCATTTAATTATGAACGACTTTTAATATATTTTTTACATTCTTATACCTTTAGTATTGAATATTATATAATGGATATTCTTATGGTGAAATATCCTCTCCATAACGTCGAATCATGAAAATACACATACTCCTCATTCTATCTTTGTCTACCGTATTCTCTCGTCACACTTTTTTCTTCCGCTCCCACCAGGAGTTGACGAACCGGGTAGCCAGACTCCGTCGGCAGATGCCGCAGGTTGCGGACAATTGTGAAGTTCCTGTTCTGCAGTTTCAATGCCTTCGCATGAACAGTCCTCTTCTTCTTGACCTAATGATATCTAGAACATCCAGTGGTCAGGCTGTACTCGAATAGAGTTGAGGCGTACCCAGACATAATCGCCATTTTCCCACTATCCATTCTTGGACAATGTACTGCAACGCTCTGGTGTGGATCCTCCGAAATTTTCATCTAGAAATGGTTCAGAGGTGATCCCAGTTGGCGTCTTGACTCCTTGGCCTAGCGGAGCAGGTCAGCTCATGCCTTGAGCTCGAGTTTAACTTAACTTCTACATATATCCTATTTTTGTTTGCTACGTGCTGCAAATGAAAATGGCATAATTACATATAGAAAGAATAAGCTAAGGGATGTTGATCCGTTGGCGTTGCTAGGAGGTAGCCCTAAGCCTGAGTTTGGTGCTCTATCCTTCTGGGTAATGCTTAATTAAAGAGCCCTTTTTAAGATTCATACCATCCCTCTTTCCTCACCATATGTATTAATCTCTTAAGCTTCTCGTTTCCTCTGCTTATTACTGGTGGAGAGCCCACGTGGGGCTTTTATATTTAAATACAGCCTCACTTGTCTAAATCAATTAACTTAGAAAATCCTGGAAACATTTCCTGTTGTAAATCTCGTAGTGAAATGATAAATAAAAAAAAAAGATTTGGTCGGAACTGATTTTTTTCTACCGCGATTGTTAAATATCTAAAAGTAAGGAAGAATATAGGAAAATTATAGAATAGAATAACGGTCATAAAACAAAAATCAACTACTTACCATTTTTATCTCCATTTTCACTTGTATTTTGTACATTTTATGCGATACACAATAAGTACACTTATACGATGCACAATGTGTAAATTTAAAGCGTTGCACACTCAAAAAAATGCAAAAGTGTTGACATAAGCAGTTTTCTTTCACAGCGCAATTCTGAGAGTGACTTTCTTGTACTCAGTAATGTCAGTGCGAAATTAATTTAAAAGAGGGGGAGTGTAATCTCTAAAAGCATGGTTAGTATAAGAAAGTCCTGTTATGTTATGGTCCTATTTCAAATTTTGATAATTGGAAATTTAATAATGAACATTTCTTGTAAGGCCCAATTTTTCGATAGGACTAACCGTTTTCGAGTAAATGAAGCAAACGTCAATGTATTCTGCAAACCTTCGACGGCAAAAAAATGCGTTTCAAGACGAAATTTTTCGTCATAAATATATCTAAACCTCGAAGTAAAGTGATCTCAATTTTCGTCGGATTTCGGCCAAAATCTAATCATATCTAAGTTAGCACATGTGACATCTTCATCTCAAATTTCAAGATCATAGCTAGAATCGTTTCTGAGTTAGAGCGCTCACAAAAAGACATCATTCCGAAAATGGTCAAAAAGTATTTAGGAGACCTTGAAACTTGAAATTCTGCTGGGAACTCGTACTCGGATTTTCATACTATTACCATAATCAAGATATAAGTATGTATTATAGAAAGTAATTTTGGCTAGAGGTAATGTTTTTTTTTAAGGGCTCCGTAGGTTTCAGACCGTAAGCGAAACCACGATAACGATATCTAGTGATATCTCGGAAACTACTGTTCTGACGTGTTTGAGCAGCGTCTACGGAATCATATTCAGAACCACAGCCTCCTGTGAATCCAATGAATGGTATACCCGATTTACTTCCTCAACTATACCATGTATAGTATATGGGAGGTTATGAAATCAGTTGAAGGTTCCATGCGGAAATTTTAACCAATTTCATGTTTTTGACCTCCTGATTCCAAAAATTAAAAAAAAAAATGTATGTCTGTGAACATGATTACTTCCGATAGAATGAGTGTAAAGGAAATTTTATATGTGTATAATGATTGATACAGTATCTTTTCAATGTAGAAGGAATTCAAGGTTCTGTCGTGTAAATGAAAACTCATTATTTGGCCAATGTTTCGAAAACTATTTATTTCCTTCTTCAGGGCCTTATAATGACTTGAGTGGATGTGTGTGGTGAAGGTGTTGAGAGTTTGTGTCCAGTATACTCTCAACACCTTCACCACACACATCCACTCAAGTCATTATAAGAAGGAAATAAATAGTTTCCGAAACGTTGGCCAAATATTGAGTTTTCATTTACACGACAGAATCTCAAATTCCTTTTACATTTTATATGTGTATTTAGAACTATTTATCGTTTTCAGCCAAATCGGCAAAAGGGAAGAGAAGATTAGAGAAGAGGCAAAATACAAAAACTCTAATAACTGCCGATGTAATGAATGTATCGACATGAAATTTTATATCGATTTATGTCGACTGGTTCTGGAGTAAGAGCAAAACCTTAACTGATTGATTTGTGTTGGGGAAGTACACCGACGACTTATTTCTAAGTGTGTTTCAACCATAGTTGCTCATTTAAAGATTTACGTGTTGCCTCCGTCTCTCCATCATAAAAATATCATTTATTTTCATCTTGGCACCACTTCTCATAAAATGAGCCCCAAGATATTGGTGCTGAAAGATCCTCAGAAAGTAATAATCTCACCAAATCATCCAACTTTTGTGAATTATTTCTTGAGAAGTTTATTGATCTCGTGTGCAATCTGATGAGGGGAAATATAATTCCATTGTCTCAGCCCTTCAACTCTTATCTCAAGTATTGAAAACATCAAAACAAGTCCCATTATACTGATGCATCTTTAGAAATGGAAGATAGCAGATATATGGAATATATTTAAACTGGATATATAATGTATTATAAATAAAAACAAAGAACTTGTTTAACTTTTGACGAAATCCTTCGTATAATAGCCAATGCTCCTTATTACATCTCCAACAAAACTCTCTACACTGACCTTAACGTACCTTTTGTCACTGAAGTTTTTTTTTAATTGGTTTTATTTACAAAAAAATGTTGGTGTTCCTATGGATGTCTGGGGGCGACAGCCTCTGGTTCCTTACGGGACAGACTGGCGCTTTCAGACCTCCTTGGGTTGCGGCATCGATTTTCAGCGATATTCAGGGGATGGGGCTCATCTCAAAAACCCCAATAATTGCCAATGTAATAAATTAATCGTCACACAATTTAGAATGAGGATTTAAGAGCCCCTATGTAACTCAATTATGTAAGATTAGCGCAAAGGAGGTGGGACCAAAAGTTAATTGATTAATTTTTTTTATTTTGCAAATTTACAATCTATTTACAATAAGTAAAATTGATGTCTGTGTGATTACACTGTAATATATTTATTCAAAACAATAAGAATAAAAACAAGAATAATAGTCGTCGCTAATGGCCCTGCAGTCGATGCGACGTTAAATAAAAACTAAGAAAAAAAAAATAAATAATAATAATATACATTATACAAAATAATAAATATATATTAAATAATAATAATAAATTAAAGTGGAACTAAATAAATAAAATAAACAAATGACAGTAAAAAAAATAAAGTACCTACATAAAGAAATCACAGAACAAAATATAGAAAACTATGTACCTAGAAACCTTGGTCTAAGTCCAAATTACTTTATTGAACCTCTATAAATCGAAATGTTTTTCCCCGTTACCTTGGTTTGAAATGCTTCTTTACTACTTTAATACTTCGTTGATCTGCATTTCCCCATTCTCGGATCAAAGGACCCGTTCCCGGTATGAAATTAGAATATTTACCGAAGAGATTGGGATGGGACAGAAATCAGTTGTCGGTGAAACGAGGAGGTTATTAAAACAACTGACAGGATACGAAACCCTATATCCATATCGACGGATGGAAAACAAACATACGCCGCCCCCAGCTATCCGGTGCATTCTGCATCGTTCTGTTCTGTTTATTATTACATAATTAGGTGCACTTCCTCACTGCAGCCCATCCAAAAATAATACCACTACCTTCCCAGAAAGGCCCTTGTATAAATGGCCACAGGATCTACTCCGTTTAATTTCAAAACAAACTGATACATTTCAAATGTTTAAACACTTTATTATCACTCAAAATGTATGAAATGCAATGTGAAAACATGCAATTGAGTTACAGAAAATTTGTTTTGAGAGAACATGACAAAAATATTAAATCAAATTTTGATAACTGTTTTTAAAACAAGGAGGGGCATGTTGGTTTATAGTTTTAGGCTCAAAGATAAAATACAGAAATTTTACTTCCAAAGCATTACAAAGTATAGGGGAAGTTATGGAATCGGTCAGAAATTTGATGCGGTGTTTTCAATGGAATTTCAATTTTCTGACCTCTTAATTCCAAAGTGTGTGTCCGTGAACATGATAGCTCCTGATAAAATGAATGTATAGACATGACATTTTTATTTGATAATGTAACTTTATTGCTTATGGAGATACAAATCTCATAGCAAGGGCCTTAGAAGTTCACACATAAATTTAATACATTTTATATATACATATATGTAGCATAATATATAACATAATATATAAAATGTATATATCAATACAACTTATAATTAAAAATAGAAAATATAACAAACTTAATTAAACAAAAAATTAATTTTGCAAGATACAACATTATAAATATGGACCCAAATAAAGAAAAGAAAAATACCAACTGTTGTGAAATGTGTTATATTGAAATGTATAAAGTAAACGAGAGGGCAAATCATAATAAAACTGTTTTTCTAAATTTTAAACTATTAGTTAAGAAAATAAATACCTATATTATTGATTTTTTCGACATTTTTTTCGGACTTGGCCAGAGACACTGCCTTGTCTCCTGATTCCGGATAATTCAACAACGAATTTCTTACCAATTACATAACTTCCCCTATATTGCTGGAGAAGCTGGAGAGAAAAGTGACAAACCTGTTTCTTGTTTTTTGTTTAGACAGTGTACTAATGCCCGCTCCCTCCTGGCATTACCAACGGACCGGAACAGTAATTGTTTGTTCTCTGTAGGCCCTTTGATGACAAGCTCATAATTATTTCCATTGGCCCTGTTTAACTTCCTTTTCTCTGATATTGTTTTTAATTTTTCATTTCAGCTGATGATTTTTTAAAAATATTCTTAATATACAGGAAAGAAATGAAGAGGTACTCCAAAGAGGGTCATTTCAATGTACAGTAGACTCTCCCTTAACGGCGGATAGCGGAAATCATCAATTAATGAGAAAAAATATATCAATTAAAGCATAAAAAAAAAGTGTGTCGATTCATTCATTACATCGGCAATAATTAATGTTTTTTCGTCCACCCCACTCTTCCCTAATAGGTGGTCTCTATGGAGTTTTGAATTTAAATATAAAATTTCATTCATTACATCGGCAGTTATTGGGATTTTTGTATGCTATATATATAAATACTCTTAGTATTTCGGCGAAAACTCAACATGAAATATCTGATTCACTTCGAATAAGTGAAGAAATAATAATTTATGTGTATCCAAGACACGAGGGCGACACCTGTCGATTTTCAGCCAAATCGGCAGGCGGGAAGAGGGGGATAGGGAAGGTTTATTGTAAAAATTTCAATAGCGATCGACAGATGGCCAAACAACCATCGCCTATTTCTCGGACGTCCAGACGCGCCTTGACTCTCCATGGGTACAACCAGACCATTGGACGTCACAGGTGCTATCAGGTCACGGCGACTTCAGCGCCAAGCTCTTCTTCTTTAAGAAAAAGAACAGCCCTGCCTGCTCGTGTGGCGGCGTCGAGACTGAGGAACACGTAGTTCTCGAATGCCCAGGGCGGCGCTGATTCGCCAGACAGGATCGTACCTGGGACTGGACCTGCCGGGACTGATGACAGAGGCTGGCTACCTGGCTTTTGGTCGGTTCGTCTCCTCCTGGCGGAGAATCAAGAAAGCCTTCTAACCCGGTGCCGGGGGCCCCACCGACCACCGACAGGCGTGCGGTGGCTGCTCCCGGCTCTGGGACGCAGGCAGAACAGAACCCCCGAAAAGATCCCGAGATCACTCGGTGTAAAGAGCCGGAAACCAAAGACGACTGTGGCCCGTACTCATCGAGCCGGTCCATAGCCGAAGAACGCAATAGGGTGATTTGACCGACCCCCTAAGCGATCAGGAGCGGCCCCCCCCCCCCCCAAAAAAAAAAAAAATTCGATATAATGAATATATCGATAAGTATTTTTAAATGTGGAACCAGAACCCAATAAGGACGACTCCTGTCGATTTTCAGGAAGGAGGGAATCAGAGGAGGGGGCTCAACACAAAAACCCTAATGACTGTCGATGTAGTGAATTTATCGACATAAAATTCAGTATGAGGATTCAGAAGTCCCTGAATATCATCTATAATCGGTGGATTGGTTTCAAGAGGAACCAGGTCGAAAAACATAAAACTCTGCTGAAAACATAACATCAACTTTTGACCGATTACGTAACTTCCTCTATACTTTATAGCTGGGAAAGTAATAATGTTTTTGAGTATGAAAAGCTATGAGACATGGGGATTTGTAAAACAGAGAGTGTACTCGGAGGCTGTGTAATGAGATTGCCGTTTCATCTGGGATCGATTAATCTGTTAATGGAAGGGAGAGAGATATTGAGAGAGACAGAACCGGCAAGAGGAGAGAGCATTATCCTGGAATCTTTCCCATTACTAGAAATGAATAATCAAAGATATTCCCTTCTCCCTCCCAGCATCCCTTTCTCCCTAAATAGCGCTCCATATTTTTGTTTCAAGCTCCCCCTTCCCTCTTCCTTATCGCTCTTCTCAATCGTTTTAAATGACCATATTCATCAGACCTTTCACCAAGGGATTTAAAATGCATTTCATCTCTTCTTTCTTTGCGTCTGATAATTAAAAAACAAAAAAAAAAACAAAAAAAAAAAAAGAATCTGAAAAATTACACGCAATTTGTTTCAGAGTATTTTCCTGGTGAAGAAAAAGATTGCATATTGTTTATAGAATGCATCAAAGAACACACTTCTGAAATAAGGAAGAATTTACATTGGCTAAACATATCAATGATATGGGTCACATAAGGGAATAAAGTACATCCATCTTTGTGAAAAACTTAGACAGCTTGACTCTCTGGAACAGCTGGAAATGATTAGAACTAGGAAAAATGGGAACTGCTTGAACGACCAAACTCACTTCAAATTCTCATCCCTCACGCTGTTAATATAATATATTGTGAATTTTTATAATAAAAAGTACTATATACACATAATATAGGTACACTATTGGTATACTATAGGTATACTATTGGTATAATAGTGGTATACTATAGGTATACTATTGGTATTCTATTGGTATAATATAGGTATGCTATTGGTATAATATAGGTATACTATAGGTATACTATTGGTATACTATTGGTATACTATAAGTATACTATTGGTATAATATAGGTATACTATAAGTATACTATAGGTATACTATAGGTATAATATAGGTATAATATAGGTATACTATAGGTATACTATTGGTATACTATAGGTATAAGAAAGTAAAAACGATAGTAAGGAAAGTAAATGGATCTTGATGAATTTTCTAATAGAGTTCTGGCTAAGATGAAAGGAAATAAAGAACAAATAAAAGGTTGGTCTTAATGAAGAGACGAAGACAGAGCCGTGAAGATGACAAATTGTATCCAATAGAAGAAAGGAGGCTTTTTAATTATAGCGTCAAATGGAAGCGTTTAAATTAGCCAATAGGAGACAGCGTGGGGAGGGGGGTGGGGGAGACGGAAGATGAGGAGACGCAAATAAACCCAACTATATTAGAAGAATCTACCTCTTTTAGAGATGTGAAGCCTTCAAGAGGGATTAATATTAAAGGAGTCGATAAACAATGCCGTTTAATCCCAATAAAACCCTTTTAACAATCTAAGCAATTGAACCCTACTGAAGATTAAATTGGACTCAATCTTCAACAAATTTAATCCGTTTCTCAGATGTTCCTTTACATTCCTTTCTCACGTTTTTTTTTTTTTTTGTTTTTTTTGCGAGCTCTACAAGGTACTGTCTGTTTCATTCAAACAATTTGTAGTAATTGCTACTTACCATGTTTCGGAAAAGAATTCCTTTTTGCAGATGTCACTAGTATTCCTGTAACTAACCAATGTTCCTGAAGTGTATTAATTTTGAATTTCAGAATGAAGGATACAACCAAATTTTTTTTATTTACAACTGTATAAAAATGTATACAACAAGAAAATATGCTAATAGAGAGATAATGGCAATGTCTAGAGTCTCATTTGTAACTAATCACTGTCACTGTCACTGCTGCTGATAAGGAGGTCTCTAGGCCATTGACGCTTAAGCCTTCGTTTGGGAAGTATGGCAGAATGGAGGGCACGGACTAGAGGATTATTGTGAGAACTAAGAAGGGAAAAACATTTTTTGTACGGTGACAAAGGTACGTTAAGGTCAGTGTGAAAAGTTTTGTTGGAGACGTAATAAGGAGCATTGGCTATTTTACGAAGGGCTTTTGGATTGAAAGGATTGGATGCGCTGGAGATTGGAAGCCTTGGCAGAACCCCAGAGTTCGAGTCTTTAACTCCACATAGTGTTGAGTACTGCATTGTATATAAGTCGTTTTGTTTTCAAAGTTAATTTGGATCTTTGGTCTAGTAGTCTTAGTAAAAGTTTATAACGTCTGTCCATTTCTTGTCTTTTTACAGAGGAGTATAAGGCCTAGATAGCGGACTTCGTTTTTTAAAGGGATGGGATTTTAGTTAAGATACACTGGAGGGTAGGTATATTTTCGACGAAGGGTGAAGACGATGTGAACTGTCTTCTTGTCGTTCACCTTCTAACATCCAAATTATAATAAATAAATAGAGAACGAAAACGAATATATATATATAAAAATAGTGTGTGAATTTAATGAAAGGTTTATTAAAGAGAAATGCCGTGTTTTATACCATAGCAAGGGTCTAGAACGCTACACCTCTATTCGGAAACGGAAGTTTTTTCTTTAAAAAAAAATTGTAAGCTATGTATTAAATAATGTTTTTGGACATGAAACATGATTTTTCTATTATTGTTTTTTTATTAATTTTTTTGACAGAGTTCCTTCGAAGATATCCTTTTTAAGGTCTGTCTCCATATCTACTCGTACCACAAGTGGAACTGTCCTTGACTTCTAAAAAATAAATATGCATTACGTATTTTAAGACAACAAGAAACATAACAAGAATTATATACGCAAATTTATTTCTTCATATATGTTATTGACATTACGAACAACATATTATAAACAGAAAATGTGATATTATAGAATAAGCAATATAGTACTCGATATCTGCAGGAAAAAGGGGAAGGTAAAAATGAAGATGTATCTTTAATATCTTTAAAAGAATAAGAAAACAATACAAGAAGTATATATGAAAATTTATATTTGCATATATGCTTTTGACACTGCCAACAGCATATATATCTTGTGAACAGCAAATGTGACATTTTACAAGAAGCAATAATGATATCTGATGAGAGAGAGAAAATAAATCTTTCATACATTTAGGCTGGAAAGATAAGAGCAAGAGTGACGGAGAAGGTAAAAAAATGAAGATGGATCTTTAAAAGAACAAGAAAACATAACAAGAACCGTATATAGAAATTTAATTTTGCATATATGCTATTGACATTGTGGACAGCAAATGTGGTATTATAATATATTATATAAGAAGAAATAAAGATTTCTGAAGAGAAGGAAGTTTCATACAAGATAGTCGGTTTAGACTGGAGAGATAATAGGAATTGAGAGAGAGAGAAGGTAAAAAAATTAAGATGGATCTTTGAAAGAACAAGAAAGCATAACAAGAACCACATATGGAAATTTATATTTGCAAATATGGTTTTGACACTGCCAACAACATATAAATCTTGTGAACAGCATATGTGATATTTTACAAGAAGAAATAATGAAATCTGACGAGAGAGAGAGAAAAAAAAATGTTTCATACAATTAGACTGCAGAGATAAGTGGAAGAAAGCGGGAGAAGGTAAGAAAATAAAGATGGATGTTTAAAAAAGCAAGAAAATATAACATTAACCATGTATGGAAATTAATTTTTTTGAATATATATGCTATTGACATCACCATATAAATATATATTACTATTGTCAATAGCAAATGTGGTATTATAGAAACAGAAAAAAGAATATCTGAAGAGAGAGGGAAAGAAAAAAAGTTTCATACAAGGTAGTCGATTTAGACTGGAGAGATAAGAGCAAGAGAGAGGGGGAAGGTAAAAAAATGAAGATGGATCTTTAAAAGAACAAGAAAACAAAACAAAACAAGAAAAAAAAAAGCAATTAACATTTCTCTTCTGTCCCCCCCCCCCAGTATAGGAAATAATTAACCAGTGAAATAAATAAAAAAGAAGTTTTCCTTTTCTTGATGAAATGGAGAGAATTAAGGCGACATTATTAACAAATGCTACTCTTTCGTTGTTCTCTGCATTTGGGTTTTCATTAGGCCCCCCAAGTCCTATTTCACTGGATTCTTTCCTTTCTTCTCTTCTTGAAGACACCTCGGATTCGCCCATTCATTCTACAAGTCTTCGTACAGCGCATTGCTCAAGTGTGACTCAACTTAGTTTCGGAGGTCAGTTTTTGGTTTTTCTCGATGAAACCAGTCTTACAGGTTCTTCATGGCTCTTGTAGTGAAAAGTGATTATTTCACAGGTTGTGTCTGACCTTTAACAGATTTTATTATTTTGTGCTAGTAGGCTTTCGAGGTTGCACTCATCATCAGGCTATCTGATAAAACTTTTTTTTATAATTATAGCAATTTAAATAGACGAAATAAATAAAACATATATAGATCTACCTTTAACATGTATAGATTTACATTTAAAAAAATTAACAATTTAAATTTTCATGGTGGAAGAGAGATAATTTTTTTCTGTTTCCATTAGAGTCACAACTCTTTTTGATTAGGTAGTTTATTTATTACAGTATTTTATATATTTATTTTACGTTTTTAAATTGCTATGTTAAAAAAAAAAATTTTAAAGAGCTTGATAATGAGGGCAACCGTAGTATAACCTCTCTCATATGTTATTATTTTGTACTAGTCGGCTTTCGATACTGCTCTCATCATCACGCTCTTTGTTAAACATTTTTTTTTAAATAGAAACTTAAAAAGGTGAAATAAATAAAACAGTGTAATAAATAAACTAACTATTAAAAAAAATAACAATGAAAAATTTTATAGATGAGGACAGATATGTTTTTCCTGTTCCACATCTGAGTCACTACTTTTAGTAGTTTTATATTACACAATTTTATATATTTATTTTACTTTTTTAAATGTCTATGTTAAAATAAAATGTTTTATCAGATAGCCTGATGATGAGGGCAACCTCGAAAGTTGTCTAGCACAAAATAATAAAATCTGTGATAGTTCAGACTCTGTTTATTTTACAGCCTGAGATATCATGTCACCATCTTGAGGTAAGATGCCACAGAATCCAAATTTCAGTTGATTTAATTCAGGAAATAAATACAGTTTAAATCTAAAATACTAACCACAATTCTCGTTTGTTACGAACCCTCCATCAAAATGACGGGTAGATAATCGTATTTTGTTAGACGCAAACGCTAATAATATAGAAAAATGCTTTTTTTTTAACTTTAAAAATATATAAATGCAATTATATTGCTTAAATTTCAAGTGTGTTGAATAAATATTTTATAGAGCTATTATAATCATCACCATATTAATTTGAACAAATTTTGATTAATATCAAAGGAAAACTATACCTAACTAGTACGAGAAATGTCTTGTAACACTTCATTCAAAAGCTTATTTGATGGAATTTTAGAAACTAGAATAATTAGCTTCATTTTTTCAATTTGGGTGAGAATGAATTACAATTTTTGGAAGAACAATATTCTATATTAATGGGACAATATTTTTAAACATACAAAAAAAAAAAATGTTGCTTCATATTAAAAGACTTTCCATTCCATAAGAAATTTTAAAGTTAATGAGTGTAGAGCGCCTCCATTGAAGGGTAGATTCAATATTCGCTCTTTCTAACTATACATATGAATATCTCAATATATATAAAGAATATAGGTGGGCTTTATATGGTACAGTTTTCACATATTTTCTGAAAAACACAACAATTATTCGTAATTTGTTTGTTTTATTTGTTTGTGATTAGAGTATAGACGAAATTCAGTAAAACTGAAAAGCACGGCCAAGTACGAAATCTTCTCGTTATAATATTGGGTTATTTTTTATTATATATATTTTTTTGTCTTTATATTTGCATATATAGATCACATGATATTTATTATACATTTAAAAAAATGACGTCATCCGGACGCCTGGACACTGAAAAAGGAAAAAGAAAAAAAAGTTATTTTTTTCCAATTTTGACCCTTCGAAACTCGGTCAAAAATAATTCTTTTTGGCTACTTTTTTTTTATTCTGTTCAGCTCGGAGTTCTCCAGACGGCTATGTCGGAAAAACATCATTTTGTTAATGAATAATATACTTTTTTCTATGCAAAAAATGCCAAAAAATTTGGTGTCACGAGAAAAGTAACACAGCAGTGTCTTTCGACATTTTTTTCGGATTTGGCCAGAGACACTGCCGTGTCTTCTGATATATTGCTTTCTAACGAGCCTTTTCCGAAACACGTGCGATCAGTGGAACTCGAGATATTCAGGTGTTTCAGAACTTTTTGATTATGGGTATATAAACAATGCAATATAAACAGGAAAAATATCTGTATTTTCATGTGTAGATGTAGTTGGTGGGATGGTGTGTGCATCTAAGGACCTAAGCATCCAATTCTCTTATCCCTTCCCTGGTATTTCTACATTATGCCTACCTAGGTTTAATTGGGGTGGAATTTCTTTTCGATTGAATACCTGACATCTTAACCACAATTTAACGTCCCCTCCGAAAGACGACATACAACCTAACCTGAGCCCGGTTTGAACCCTTGATCTTGAACATAGTAGACAAGCATGCTACCGTCTGTGCTACCTGCATCCCCACATTTCTTTCAGTGAAATGGTCCATCACCATTTCTTGGTTGTGCGGGTTAGTATATCCCTCATTTTGCAGGCCATTTTAGTAATGTGGGTTAACATTTATCTTTGTGCAGTAATTTCATAGCACACCCTATATTTACGTCAGCCAATAACTCGTTTTAATTGTACTCAACAAAAATTTGGACTTGAGAGGATGGAGACCATTGATATTAGAAACTTTACTCTCCCTTTTAATCCATGTTCTCTTTGATCAATTTTGCTGAAAACCAATAGTTTTTCTTAACCAGGTACTTTTCAATTCTCATATATATTTTCGTGTCGATACATTCATTACATCGGCATTTACTAGTTTTATAGTTGAGCCCTCCACTCCTCTGATCCCTCTTTTCCCTTCGGACGATTTCGCAGAAAATTAGTTGTCGTCCTTCTTCAGCTTCTGGATTCACATACAATATATGTCGAATTGTTCAGTTTTTTTAAATATATTGATTACATCATTTCCTCTAAACTATGTTTTGTTTTAGTGATCCTGGTCTTCTTTCGTGGCTCTGATGAACGTTCGGAGTCCTATACGTTGGCAACCTAAGTTTAGTTTTACTTAGGGGCCTTTAACGATTTCCTGATTCTCGGATCCATCGCACAACGTCTCATCCGAAGAGTATGTAAAGCATCAAACCCAAAATCTATTTTTTTCATGACTACTTAACCTTTCCTACGGGCAAGTAAAACGAATAACGAATAAATAACATTTCAAAAATATAGACAGAATGGAGAGGAGGCGGGTGATAGATGTAACTTAATAAACGAGAATGAATTTAAAAAAGGGCTTCAGCTCAGTTCTGTTCCACCCCATCGAGTTTTTTCTGCCCTTCTCTGAAATTAGTTATTTCATCATTAATGCGGTTCCGATCTACCTCGCCTGATCCCATTCCATTCATATAATGTCCAACTTGCCCTCAAGGGACAAACCTCCCTCAAACATTTTTTTTTTTTATTTCTTCTTTTTCTATTAAATATTAAATTATTTTAAATTAGATGGGAAGGAGAATGGAATAGAATATCTGGATCAATTCCTGAATATGGTTAGGTTGATTCGATAAGTTAAGCACACAGAATATAGATTTTTTTTAAATATCCATAAACAATGACAGATATACAGATATTGTTACAGCCTGGACCAAAGCTATACTAGTTATAAATAAAACAAACTTATTTTTTGAAATATTGTCTATTCCACTAAAGATATTTATAAAAATAAAACTACCTGTTTCGGCCTCACACCATCGTCAAGTCTAGTTATGAACTAATGATGGTGTGAGCCCGAAACCGGTAGTTTTATTTTTATAAATATCTTTAGTGGAATAGACAATATTTCAAAAAATAAGTTTGTTTTATTTATTTATTACAAATTCCACAATATGTCCGCGTTCCTCAACTTAGAAGTTATACGAGTTATGTTATTGATATTTAATTTTTCACCGGTATATCAAGTCTTCCATACCTCTAATTCCAAACATGAAACAAACTCCTGTATGTGTCCAAGTGTGTCTGTGAACATAATTTCCAAAAAAATGAATATATCAACACGAAATTTAATGAGTGTCCTGAATCTCATAAGGTCACATATTGATTTTCAGACAAATCGGTCAAAGGGAAGGTAGGGACCAGTGGAGGGGGGCTGTTCTCAAAAACACTAATAACTGTTGAAATAACAGTCACTGAATCAAACACCTATTGATTTTCAAGGAAATCGGTTATATAATATCAGTGAGCGAAAACTTCGTTTATTAGTTCGCGCTAGGAATTGCTGGTGAATTTCTACTTTTTTTTTCGCACCTCCAGTTAATTCATGTGTAAATAATATGTCTCATATTTACTGGCACAAATGCAGTTCCTGATTTTCAGTCAATCTCAGGGAGATACAGAAATTCTAATAAGCGCCAATGTAATGTTTATATCGACAAAAAATTCAGTATGAGTATTCAGTAGTTCATATGTAAGTCAAATGTTGATTTTTTATCTTAAATGGTAGATTAATTTTTAGTTGCTGGGGAGGTATTGCAGGTGATTAGTTTTTCATTTTTGGAATCAGAGGGTTGAAAAACATGGAATTGGAACGGGGAAGTAAAATGGTAAGTATTTAAAGCAACTTGTATAAGAAATAAAACTAAAAAACTTTTTTTTTTCTTTATAATGAACGTTAGTTGCATAAATAGAAATACAGCAGAACCTTGATTAACCGTGCCTCGATTATCCGTGGTGTGTAAGCAGTAAGTATAGATTCCTAGAAACTTAGAGGCGCTAAAGAAGAAAACATTCAGACAAGTCAAGCAATGGAGCCAGTTCATGTCCTCCTCAACTTCTGCGAAGAGGAAAATTTTGACTTCCATTTCATGAATTTGAGAAAAATTAGAACTGAAGTAAGGAAAATCATTTCGAACCGCATAAAAAACAAAGAAGGATTACTTCATATTTCAAGCCCTTATAACGTTATAACATGACAATGTACACACAGTTTTCATTAATCCGGACCTCTCTCCCCCCCCCCCTCCCCCCCCCCCATTATCCGGGATAATCGAGGTTCTACTATAATTATTATTTCTTTCCAGCAACTAAGTATTCGCTCTCTCCAAAATTAATCGACCGTTTGAGATAAAAATAAATTATTGACAATATATCTCATTGCATAGGATAAGTATTATTGTTTATATAGACCTGCATTATTATTGTAATTTTCAATTATGTAAAAATAAATTGTGTTGTATTTATTTTAGTTATGAAAGAAAAATATTTTTGAGATCCGTTTTCTTTTCATTCTTTTTTTTTTCTTTAAAGAATGAAGTAAAACTTTCATTTAGCTTCAAATTGAGTGCTAATGTCCAAACTTTCAAATGTTTCTTGTTTAAGAAAAAAAAACTATGTAGAGAGTTACGAATAACGAATAAAGAAATTTAGCATGAATACAGAATACCGCGAATAACTAGTAATTTATATAACGAATGAACAAGTAAAAATCTACTCGTAGGCTTTGTTCAAAAAACGTCCATTTCTGAAAGAGTGTAGCAGAACCAAGGAAAATGTCTGCTGGGAGCCCAAAATTTAATGTTAAGCCCCTGGCTGTAGGGTTAACAGAAGGTGCTATGTCTGTTGGAGGCCCCCCACCAATGTGACGACAGGACTTCCTCCCTTCTTCCTCCAACTTTCTCCCTTATTTTCAATTAATGCATATCAAAACTTTTGGGGTCTTAAAATTGATAATGTATGGAGTTAAAGGGAGAGGGATTTTAATTGTGGGTTGGGGGAGATGGCAGAAATCAATAACTTGCGGGGAGTGGAAGTAGAAATGCATATTTATAGCAGGAGGCTCAGATACACTCGGTTGATCCAGCGTTCATGTGCAACAGAAGGACATTAGAGATGCAGTGAGTAGACTTTTTAGCGAATAGACGCTTGAGTGAATACACTTGAACAATCGAACAATTTGAAGTGTCCCAGGGATCTGTCTTGGAACCTCTTCTATGTAGCCTTGCATATCCTCCGCCATCCAAACGAGCTCCTGTCCCAATCTAGTCGACACGTTGTTCGACAGCCGCGCCTTGGTCATCCTGGGTTTTCCTACATCGTCACCTTCTTGTTCGCTCCTTACCACATGTCCTGCCTGCATCTCCGCAGTTCCGACAGAGTATGTCCCTTAGTTCCCTCGTGAACCAGTGTCTTCAAACACAAACGGTCTAGACAATTTTCTGAGCACCTTTTTTTCGAATACTTACTTGGTTTTATTTATTTATTTACCAAATAAAACAAACTTATTTTTTGAAATATTGTCTATTCCAAAGTAAAATAGATTACACATCTTAACTAAAACTGACGGTGATGTAATGTCGATACCGGTAGTTTAAATACTTTTTTTTTGTATATAATAGACAATATTTCAAAAAGAAATTTGTATTATTTAATATAATTCAGTAAAACTGAAAAGCACGGTCAAGTACGGTATATACTGTATTCGTAAAGTTAAATATTGTATTTGTATTGCACTATTATAAATATTGCTCCGCTCGCTCTGAAATTTGCGCTTCGTATATATGTATATGATATAATAATATATATTAAACAATTAATTAGCAGTTAGTAAACTGGAATTGGTTAGAAAACTGGCACAGGTTTGAACACGTAATAACAAACACACACTTTTTTCTTATTATTATCACCTGAATGTATTTTATCGTTGCTGTATTTTTTTCGTTATCGTTATAATATTGGGTTATTTTTTATTATATATATATTTTTATCTTTATCTTTGCATATATAGATCACAAGATATTTATTATACATTTAAAAAAAAATCATATAATTATATTGATGACGTCATCCGGACGAACTGAAAAAGGAAAAATAAAAAAAAGTTATTTTTTTGCCAATTTTTGCCTTCGAAACTTGGTAAAAAATGATTCTTTTTGGCTACTTTTTTTTTTTATTTTGTTCAGCTCGGAGTTCTCCAGAGGGCTATGTCGGAAAAAACATCATTTTGTTAATGAATAATACAATTTTTTCGATGCAAAAGTGGCATTTGGTGTCACGAGAAAAGTAACACAGCAGTGTCTTTCGACATTTTTTTCGGACTTGGCCAGAGACACTGCCGTGTCTCCTGATTTATTTGCTACAAGTTTTCAGAATATGTCCTGATGTCGGAGGGGGATGTACTGGCCAGCAGAGCCGGCCGCCCGAAAATACCCCGGAAGGCGTGGGGGGATGTGGAGATGACTCCCCTTGGCTTCACAGCTGGATAGGATGAATTGGAGACAGGTTAACTTCAACTGGCTTGTCCTCTGCACTCTGCTTCTGTTTTTCTTGGATATATGTCGAACCCCGAGCGAGCTGGGCAGGGCACACTAGTTGGACCAATGGTATCAAAAGTTCCAACTAGCGGCCCCATAATCCAGAGCTGCTGAGGGAGCGGGAGCCGATCAGGGGTAGGGTCAGGCGTCAACTGACCCTAGGGGCCCTCTAGCACGGATTCCCAACCGCTCAACAGCCCCGGACAGCACCCGCGCTCGCCAGGGGCCTAAAAGGTTTGGGGACAGTGGCGTGATGGTAGTTCCACCTAGTAGCTTAAAGGTGAACTACCATCACGGGCCAATCATGATAAATTGGGGAAGTTTTTATACTGGTTCTCGGCACGTGCGAGAATGTCACGGGAAGAGAGTTGGTATCAGTCCACATTTCTCAACTTAAATTTTTTTGAATTTCGCCAAAAATGGTTTCAGTTTTGTAGAATCAAAGTGAAGGGTTTGGTTAAGTTAAGATGTATGAAGGTGTAACGAGCCAGTTGACTGATAGCCCAGCGTCAAGTTCGTCTTTCAATGATCCCCTCAGCATTAATCAAATGGACTCAACAGGTACGCTTTCCAATGAGGTGACATATTCTTATGAGCGTCCTTTACAATCAATTTCATCTCTAAATTTCCAATATCTTTTTTCATTCCCCAGCTTTACGAGGTATAGGGGAAGTTATGTAATCGGTCAGTAATTCGATGTTGAGTTTTCAGAGGCCTCCTGATTCCAAAATGAAAAAAAGAATCTGTCTGTCTGTTTGTTTGTGAACATGATAGATCCCGATTAAATGAATACATCGATAAGAAATTTTGTATGTATCCAGAACCCTCTAAGAATGATACCTGTAATTTTTTCAGTCAAATCGGCCAAAGGGAAGAGGGATTAGAGAGGAGGCTTACAACTCTAATAACTGCTGTTGTAATTAATGTATTGACACGAATTTTCATATTTCAAAAATTCAAAGTCATTTCCAAGGGGCTCGATACAAATACTCTAATATCTGCCGATGTAATACTGTCAGATAAATATCAGATATACATATAAATGGTGGTATGCGTGCTTGACTTCTGAGCTCAAGAACGTGGGTTCGAAACCCGACCGAGGCCCTTAGTTTATTTTATCTGGGAGGTAAAATAAACTTAAGCACGCCGTCCTTCGGATGGGACGTTAAGCGATGGTCCCGAGCCTGTACGATGTCAGGTACTCGCTAATGACCCCTACCCTAGGTGAATAAAAATTTAGGGTAGGCAAAATTTAGGACTCCCACAGTAGAGTCGGGCTCATGTCCACCAGAGTGACGAAAGAGCGCTCTGGTAGTAGGCGATATGACCTCGTAGTTAAAGCCCGGGCATGAGTCATAAAACCTAACCTAACCTACATATAAATATATTTTATAATTCGTTGCTATGCGATACAATTCAAATATTTTGTTGTAATATTTCCTACGGAAAGTTATCTTACATTAATTTATAACGTTTGTCATATTAGTTATATCTCAAATCAAAGGTCACAATGTCATTGGAAATTGATTAAGGAACATTTTTTGTAATGGTTAATTTTTCGATAGGACTAAGAGTTTTTGCGTGAATGAAGCAAAAGTAAAAAAAAAACCTGTGTTTCAAGACGACAATTTACAACGGTTTTTGGCATGTATATCGCAAACTGAACAACCATTTTAAAAAAACGTATTCAGAGAAAATGTCCTTTTTAGGATTCTCTACAACTTTTATATGAAGAAATTTTTGATTAGGTCATAAATATAAGCGACATCAAGTAAAATGTACTTGGAGTTCTATGTAAAGTGATCTCAATGTTCGGCCAAAATCTAATCAGATCTAAATTAGCACATGTGAAATCTCAATCTCAAATTTCAAATTCGTAGCTACAATAGTTTCTGTGTAAAGGGCTCACAAGGCCCCATTCACATACCGACAGATATCATCGCGAAAATGTTCTGGGCTCCTTGAAACGTTAAAAATATGTCGAAAATTCTATCTCATATTTTCGCACGATTTCAATAGCTACTTCCTTATACTAAAGATATAAAAATGTAACAAAAGTGTGATGTCTCCTATAATAATCTGCTAACTTAACCTTCGGGCGCTCGCATGTAGTGACGTAACACCAGCGCCCGTATGGCGGCATTTTCACCGCCCTTCACGAATCTCTGGTATTTCGATGAAAAATCAGACGTACACAAATTTCAACTAAACACGTTTAAAACCTTTATTAAGGCATTGAATACCCGTTTATTCCAAGCAATGAGGTTATTCATCTTAGTCATTAAAATGTGGGAAACACATCAAATTTTTCTTATCAAAATACAAATAGAAATTTCTTATAAGCATAGGTCCTCTTCATCAGCACTTTCCATTTCCTCTTCTGATTCACTGTCATGTCATCCTCACACGAGACTGAAAAGACAAGAAATGAACAGACGTTATAAACTTCTACTAAGACAAAAGATCCAAACTAACTTTGACAACAAAACGACTTATATACAACGCAATACTCAAACCTATGTGGACTTACGGACTTGAACTCTAGGGTTCTGCCAAGGCTTCCAATCTCTAGCGCATCCAATCCCTTCAATCCAAAATCCTTCGTACAGTAGCCAATGCTCCTTACTACGTCTCCAACAAAACCCTTCACACTGACCTTAACGTACCTTTCATTACCGAAGTCGCTAAATCCAAATATAAAAAATTATTTTCCCTTCTTAGTTCCCACAATAATCCTCTAGTCTTGCCATCCATTCTGCCATGCTTCCCCAACGACGGCTTAAGCGTCAATGGCCCAGAGATCTTCTGATCAGAAGCAGTGACAGTGATTAGCTAAAAACGAGAGAAAAACAGTGACTAGGGAGTGTCACCACTGGGTGATTTCTCCCCTCATGACATTTTGACATTGCCATTACCTCTTTATTAGCACATTTGCTTGTTGTATTTATGTGTATACAGTTGTAAATAGCTATTTGTAAATTTAAAAAAAAAAAAAAAAAACTTCTTACTACTTCGATCATCGTTGCTGGAGATGTTAAACTATGCAACTGACTTGTGACCAGTACACGATAGCTAGAACAATGGGACCAGCGCTATCTGATGTGTTGATAGTTCTATCTATCTATCTATCGTGGCGCTACAACCCGGTGACGGGTCCTGGCCTCCTCCACCAACAGCCGCCAATTGTCCCGATCCTGTGCGGCTGCCATCCAGTTCCTGGTGCGGAACATGTTTCGGGCATCTTCTGCCACACCATCTGCCCATCTCAGCTTAGGTCTTATCTTAGTGTTGATAGTTAACTAGAGAAAACCTAACGGTCCCGCCAATCTAACCAAGCGAATAGGGATCGGGCGCGAAATTTTCTGATAAGGCGTTGTAAATGCGGCCCGAAGGTTAACATAATGTCTGGGGTTTGCACTAACTTTTTTCGATTGACATTTCACTATTTGTAAGTTGGAAAAATCTTCAATGTTTCTTGTGTTGAAGAAAATGGAAGCTTATATAGCATTAATTTGAGGAAAAGAGAACTGTTCGATCCAGTTGAGAATTAAGATTTCATTAATATTTAACAAGGGAGACGTATGGTCTAGTCTTGAATATTTTACCGACGAATCAACAAAAGGGGGGGGGCGGGGGGGGTTCCTAATTCAGAAGGCCACGTATTTATTGCAGCCTCTTGCTTCCCTACCGATCTAATTTTCTTCCTTTAACCCTCGTAAATTATTCCCACACAGAATTGTGTGGTCCTTCTTCACCAGCTCAACCCTTCACCCGGTTTTCATCACCTTTACAATATCTTTTGATCTCCTAAGTCAATGCGGTAAAGATCTTGCAAAAAATACGTCTCATTACGAATAACAAAAAAAAATAATTATTGGTGAATCACCGAAAATGTACTTCCCTAGCATGAATTAATCAATTTTCGCTTTTCATTCAAACCAAAGAACCGTTGGGGCTGAAAATCAACAGTAAATTTAGAAAAGGACTGAATCATCATACTAAATTTAGTATTAATTTGAACATAAATCACTATAATAAAGTGAAAAGGGCTTAGTGAATTACTGGCTATTTTGTGTCGATACATTCATTACATCGGCAGTTATTGAAGTATTTGAGTCTAATCCGGTTCCCTTTTCCCTTCGACCAGTATTTGCCTAACGTTTTGGGAACTATTCATTTCCTTCTTCATGGCCGTTTAATGATTCGAGTGGATGTTGTGTGGAGTCTATGTTGTGTCATCCACGATTACTACACGATTTACTACACGATTTTACTTCACGTAACACGTTACTTCACGATAAACATTACTAAATTTTACTACACGATTACTACACGATTTATTCATCACCTTTGTCAACATTAACACATTCACCACACACATCGATTCAAGTCATTATAAGGCTCTGAAGAAATAAATAAATAGTTTCCGAAACGTTGGTACAAATAATTAGGTTTTTTTACTTACACGACAGTTCCCTCAAAATTGTTGATTCAACGTTCAGTGTTGAGTGGGAAGACACAGTCTTGTTTTGATCCTTGAAAAGACACTTACTGATTTTCAGTCAAGGTGACCAAATAGATTTAGAGGGAGAGCAGAAACTTAGTTTATTACAAATAATGCAAGCTGAGAAAGATAGGTGATTCAAGGAGGAGTTTTATTTATTTTTGATCCGGACTAACATAGGTTTTGGACGGTAAGGGAGGGGATGAGGTGAAAAGATGATGTGGAAATGTGATTTATCGCTGGAGCTCTCTCAATATAAATCCACGCAGCTGCTGTAATCTTTTCATCCGATCCCAAAGCCCCCTCCCATATCACACCGTCCCCATCTCTTCTACGGTCCTTCCAAACTCACAACATAGATCTCATCAAAATTGGAGATTTTTGAACTAGAAATATGGTGAAAATCAATTTCATTGACGACTTTCAAGAACGGCATTTTATCCATCGGCCGTTCCACGCCAAAGTGTTATAAATAGTATATTTTCATAATTATAAATTAAGAAATAACATTATACTTTAATTTTATTTTAGGGTATTATTCACGAATATACCATATATTAATATGATTTGCATAGTGTCCCACTAATCTATAGCACCCAGTAATTCATAGTTTCTCTCCGAATTGCCTGTCCCACTCTGTAGCTCAATGACCGAAGAATAGCTGATAACGCAGATCCCTTACGACTGGGATCCCTCTGGGGACGGGGGGGTGGCGGGGCCCCTGGGGTGTCTCAGTGTGCGGACGGTGGCTGGGCTGGGGGGCTTGGTCGGCTCCACTGGGATCTCTGGACTGATATAGTCCCGGGCTTGGAGGGTGTGGTCGGTGCCACATACAAGCACACCCTCTCCAACAGGCCTAGCTACACCGGGGCCTAAGCCCAATGCCTAAAGAGAGACGCCCAGTTGTGCCGTTGCTTGTCCCCTGGCCTGGTTGGGACGCTCACTGGGTGCCCTGGGGTCCTGTGCGGGGTCCCCCCTCCGTTCGCCCGCCAGTTTCTCTGCGGGATCTCTTACTTATTTGAACAGCCGAGCATCAATGACCCTCGTGGTTGATATGCCATAAAAAAAATATATATATATATATATGCCATATAGTCTCAATTAATTTTCATTCTTTATTTTTATTAAAATTTTCTGAAAAACATAACATACAATTACCTATAATATATAACTTACACCTTGCCATTTTGTCATTTTGGCTTACATTTAATCTTTATCATTAATTTAAGTAAAACAGAAGGCTTACTACCAGAAGCACAATCAGGCTTCAGAACAGGCCGAGGCTGCTCCGATAACATCTTCTGTTTGCAAGCTATTATATATAACAATATCCATCTAAAAAGTAGGTATCTTTATGCTTTTTTCATAGATTTAAAGAAAGCTTTTGACTCCCTAAACCGCCACATCTTATGGAATAAACTATCATCCATTGGAGTGAGTAAAAAGTTTATAGCAGTGCTTCAAAGTTTTTACAATAATGCAAATGTAACAGTTTCCACACCTTCAGGTCAAACAAAGAATATCAAGGTAGAAACAGGGGTGCTGCAAGGAGATTCTATCAGTCCCACTCTATTTAACTTGTTCCTGTTCGACATAGAAAAATTATTTAAAGAAAATGGCTTCAGAGGAGTAAATATCGATGGCAATAACGACATTATATTCCTAATGTATGCAGACGATTTGGTAATGTTTACTCCCAAAGATTTGCAGAACAAACTTAATTATCTCAGCACTTACCTGAAAGAAAACTTACTAGAACTCAACACCCAGAAATCAAAAATTCTCATTTTTCATAGTAGTCCTAACCAAAAACTTCAAACACCATTCTACTACCAAGGAAACATAATAGAAGTGGTAAAAAAACAAACTTACCTAGGAATTCCTTTTTCAAAAACAGGAAGATTTAGCGAAACTGCAGACGTCTACATTTCCAAAGCGAACAAAGCCACAGGAGTAACCATCCACACATTAGCGGCAGCAAGATCGGACAGTTGGGACACGAAGAAGAAACTGCTGGAGTCAGTCACACTGGCCACTCTGTTGTACTCCTCGGAAATATGGGCTTTAGAATACCTGGAGAAACTAGATACGGTGCTCACAAGATACTACAAAAGAGTACTGAAGCTTCCAAAGTCAACTCCAAACAGCTTCGTCAGAGTAGAGACTAACAGCTACAACCTTAGTGTCATCGTAATCGGAAGAGCAGTGGGCTGGTGGAGCAAAATACTGGAGATGCCGGCCGACAGGTAGCCTAGACTGTGTTACGAACGTCTCCTGTTCCTGAGCAAGCAGCCTTCAGACCTACCGGCCTACAACTGGGTGACTCAACTCCGGAATATCCTAACCTCTGTAGGCTATTCATGGTTATGGGATACTCAGGACCCTGATCTTATCAGCAGGCATAAGAAAAAGATTGTGAGTCAATTTGAAGAAAGGAGCCGCGATAGAGACATTCAGCACATCCTGGAATCTAACTATAACCTCACATACAAGGATATTTACTGTTACAACGTCTACTTAAAGCTGAGGACAAATATCGAGAGGACGAGAGTGTTGGCTCAGATACGGCTGTGTAGAGAAAGCCTGTCAAGAGTGACGGTGGGAGGAATGACCTACCTCTTCAACAGGGAAGACAGCTGTAGTGTCTGCAACGAAGACCGACCGGACGACATCCACCATTTCTTCATGGAGTGTCCAGCCTTCAGCCAACTAAGAAAAAAGTACCTGGTAGAAGCACTAAAGAGCCCGCAACCTCACAAGACCCTTTTCAACATTGCAAACAACCAAAACCTCAATAATATCATACTATACATAGTGAGGGCGCTAAAAATTAGAGGACATTGAAGTATTTAAATAAAATACCATTTTTATTTTTGTTTTAATTTTTTAATTAACAGTTAGGTTCTATATTACTTTGTATTTTATTATTATTATTATTTTCTATTTTCATTTATTTGTACTTTTTTTAAACTGAATAATGTATATATCAGGCCGAACCCTGAGCCTAAAAGATGTATTTCTTAAAGACTAATAAAGAATTGAATTATTATCATATTATTACATTAATTTAAGTACAATTAATTTTTTAATATATATTTCTTACCTTACATAACGTCAAAAGATTGTTTAATTTAAATCATTCTTCGTTATTAAACAAAGTGTGTCATTTATCTATGTATATCTTTCTTTTATCTTTTAACATTGCTCTCCTAGAATCAAAATATGTAAATTCATTAATTTCTCACAATAACCCTACTCAAAAACCATTTATTTATTATTTGCATAATATAATTTTAAATAATTACCTTGTTTGAGGGACCCTTAAGTATTCACCACCACATTCTCGGGTAACCTAACCAGAGGTAATTAATTCAAATCAATATTCAAAATGTTCTAAGTAAATTTATTTTACATTATTTGGGGCGCTGTAATTTTGATCATATTAGTTCTATTTAAAATCTGAGGCTTGTTAGCGATTGGAAATTTATTAAGGAACAATTTTGATAAGGACAAATATTTCGGTAGGACCAACAGGTTTCGCGTAAATCGTGCAAACTTCTAAAAAAATGTTTCAAAACGACATTTCTGGACATTTATTGGCATGTAATTAGCAAACTAGGGGCTACTAGAAAAAAATCGTTTAACATATAAAATGTCCTTTTTAGTTTTCCCTTCAACTTTTATAAATGTCTAATTAGGTAATAAATATAAGGAGTATTTTGTGTAAAGTGGTCTCAATTTTTATCCGGTTTCGGCCAAAATCTAATCAGATCCAAGTTAGCATGTGTGAAAACATAATATCAAATTTCAAGTTGATAGCTACAATCATTTCTGAGTTTTAGCGCTCACAAAGTTCCAATCCTATACTCAAAGACATCATCGCGAAAATGTTCAAAACATTTTTAGGGGACCTTGAAACGTGAAAATTCATTTAAAACACGATTTCGGATGTTCGCAATATTAAAATACATTATATAGACATAAGAAAGTAAAAATCGCAGTGAAGAAGTAGATAAACTTTTATAAGTTTCGTCGTTTAGACCCTTTATTTAGTCAGATTCCTTGCAGCCATGCTGGATATTCTGAGACTCGCTGAAAAGCATCCTGGGGTGAACATCCCTCTCTTAAATCCAACTCTGAATTTTTTATCATTTTAATTTTAGGGATTGCTCTTTCTTAGCAACAAATCGATGGATCCACAATGTCATGTTTTTTTTATCTGAAAATGACTTCTTCCTCGAACTGAAGGAAATAACATTTTACGGTAGCTTATTTGTTTTAACTTCCCCAGCTCCACTAAGTATAGGGGAAGTTATGTAATTGGTCAAAAATTCGATGCGGAATTCTCAACGGAATTCCATGTTTTCCGAGCAAATTCCAAATTTGCGTTTGTGTTTGGGTCTGTCAACACGATAACTCCTGATCGAATGAACGAAATTTTCTATATGAATCCAGAACCCTCTAACGATGACACCTTTTGATTTTCAGCCAAATCGACTAAAGGAAAGGATCCCTCCTTAAGGGAGAGGGTTTACTCAAAAAATATACTAACGGCCGTTGTCATGAATGTATCAACACATAATTTCATATGTGAATTCAAACCATTACAAGGACAACACTTATCAATTTTCTGAGGAATCGATAAAAGGGAATGGGTGATCAGAGGAGGGGCTCAATTCAAAACCCTAATAACTGCCGATGTAATGAATTTATCGACACAAAATTTAGTATGATTTAGGAACCCCTATGTGTCAACTATTGAATATTAGCGCAAACGATCGACTGATTTTGAGGGGGAGCGAAGAGTTAGTTGATTAATTTGTTCTGGGGAAGTACATATCCGTTGATTCACATACGACTTTTAATATTTATTTTAATATTGAATTCTACTATCCGGTTGAAAAACATAATATCAGACTGTTCGATTCCGTTTTAAATCACTCATGTTTTTGGTGTTCGAGGACATTAGTGGACAGGACTGGTCATCAAACTGGAACATTTGTGGACAGAAGGAAGGGCAATAGGCTCAGCTAGCTGAAGGAGAAACCTGAGAAGTGGAACACAAAATCGTTATTGTAGGTACAGACGAGGACCCAACATGAAATTGGGGAATCGGACACGCAACTGACCAAACAGTCAATACAAGTATACAGACTGAATGGAGGACTAAGGATCAAATTGTAAAATACCTATAACTTTAATAATGGTCCAGGTCATCTATGTATCTATGGCACCCCTCAATAGTGATATTTGTCCTATTTTTTTACAGGGGCGCCGGTAGCTCAGTGGTATGCGTGCTTGACTTCTGAGCTCAAGATCGTGGGTTCGTAGCCCGACCGAGGCCCTTAGTTTATTTTATCTGGGAGGTAAAATAAACTTAAGCACGCCGTCCTTCGGATGGGAAGTTAAGCGATGGTCCCGAGCCTGTACGATGTCAGGTACTCGTTGAAGACCCCTACCCTAGATGAATAAAAATTTAGGAACTTCTAAGTTGAGGAACGCGGACATATTGTGGAAACTTGTAATAAATGAATAAAACAAACTTATTTTTTGAAATATTGTCTATTCCACTAAAGATAATCTTTAGTGGAATAGACAATATTTCAAAAAATAAGTTTGTTTTATTCATTTAAAAATTTAGGGTAGGCAAAGTTTAGGACTCCCACAATAGAGTCGGGCTCATGTCCACCAGAGTGACGAAAGAGCGCTCTGGTAGTAGGCGATATGACCTCGTAGTTAAAGCCCGGGCATGAGTCATAAAACCTAACCTAACCTATTTTTTACTATACAAAGTATAGGGGCAATTGTGTTTACGATTAAAAATTGTTGAGTTTCCATCGGAATTTCATGTTTTCCGACCCACTTCAAAAAATGAAAGAAACATTCTTGTAGAACTAACAGTTTTCGCGTAAATGGGGCGAACGTCTAAGAAAATGAGTTTCAAAACGACATTTCTGGACCGTTTTCAGAATGTAACTTACAAACGTGGTGACTAGCAAAAATCGTGTAACACATATAGTGCCTTTTATTTGCAAACTTTTCCAATCTATATACTATATATAATCTAATGTCTGTATGTTTGTGTTTTATAGACTCCCAAACTTCGATCCGATTTTGTTCTTGTGTTCAGCAATTATGTTCATCGAGAATGTTTAGAACATAGTTTTAACCCACGCACCCAACCCCGCATTCTGTGCATTCGCTTATGGAACAAATATCATTGAACGAATTGGCATAAAATGTTTTGTATTAGATTATATAGAGCACGGTAAATGTTTAAGACTTCTTTCTACCCTACCCTTACCCCACCCACGCACCCATCCCCGCATTTGGTGCATTTGCTTATAGAAAAAATCATTGCACGAATTGGAATAAAACCTAACTAAAATTATTATCTTATATATATAAAAATGAATTTCTGTGTGAGGCTTATAGGATGAGAAACTATCGAAGCTTTTGCGCTCAAACTTATGGGTTATATTTGACACATCACTGGAAGTTTTAAAAAGTGGTTTGACAACTTTTAATTTTAATTTTTTTTTTTCATTACAAAAATAGCCATTGCAACGTATGGTTGGTTTAGATAGTTAGATCTTAAATATAAGCGGTATTTTGTAAAATGTACTTAAGCCCCGAAGTAAAGTTTTCGTCCAAAATCTAATCAGATCTAAGTTAGTACACACATGTAAAAATTTTGTCTCAAAATTCAGGTTCAAGGTCCCTTGAAACGTGAAAATCCATTGAAAACTAGATTTCGATTTTTTGCAAGATTACAATACTTTCTTATACTATTGGAATAAGAAAAAATAAATAAAAATGAATTTGAAATATGTGAAAATAATATATCGGCGCCGAAGTCTCCCCGAGTCGCAATGTCCTCGCGTCGAAACGCCCGCGCCTGATTGTCCTGTTCTCTTTCCATTAAGTTTTTCTGAGCTTCAATATGGAATACAATGGTATCTTTATCTAGACATATATACAATTTTGAATGTACCCAGAGGAGAATTTCTGGAAGCTGATAAACATTTGTTCTGGTGACGACCATTAGTTTGTGTTGTGAGTTTCCAACAGCGATCTCAAGTTTCTCAAGTGAGAGGGGGACTCGGTTCCAAGTGGCGACTTGACACTGGGTCACGTAGTTGTTTCATATCATCTTTTCTCGTCTCACCTCCCCATGTGGTGTCTCCATTTCCAGATAAACAATTTTGATATTGAAAGAAATACGAAGAGAGCATTATGGAAGACACTATTTGATATTCAAGTCAGTTCTGCATTTCAGATGAGGCAACCTAAACTTGTCAATAGACAGTTATCAAGGCAAAAATTAGGCGCAAGTCGCAGCTGAGCGATGTCCAGCAGGTATCACGTGTAAATATCTAATCCAAAATATCAAACGACAAAATATCTTAGTCAAAATATCAAATTTAAAAATATCATGGTGTATAATATCTAAAACTTAAATATATTCTGTTATATCGATTTTATTATATAGGTCGTTAAAATAATTATCATGACTCACTTAGCTGAATGCTATCCCAAAGATCGAGTTTCAGAAGTGTTTTGGGGATTGGAAGAAGTATATAAGTGTATAATATTTAATGGGGACTATTTTGAAGGTTATAACATTGATGTAGATTAGGTTTTATGACTCATGCCCGGGCTTTAACTACGAAGTCATATCGCCTACTACCAGAGCGCTCTTTCGTCACTCTGGTGGACATGAGCCCGACTCTACTATGGGAGTCCTAAATTTTGCCTACCCTAAATTTTTATTCACCTAGGGTAGGGGTCTTTAACGAGTATCTGACAACGCACAGGCTCGGGACCATCGCTTAGCGTCCCATCCGAAGGACGACGTGCTTAAGTTTATTTTACCTCCCAGATAAAATAAACTAAGGGCCTCGGTCGGTTGAGCTCAGAAGGCAAGCACGCATACCACTGAGCTACCGGCGCCCTCTATTTTATAATATCTAAGTTTTGGGGATTGGAAGAAGCACTGGCATAAGTGTATAATATTTAATGGGGACTATTTTGAAGGGTATAACATTGATGTAGACGAATAAATAAAATTCTTTTCAAAATTGAAAATTCCCGTTATATTTTGAACACACCTCGTAAATAAAACATTGAGTTTTAGGATGAATTTGGAGGGAGGGTAAAAATGTTTTGATTGATTCTGGGGAAGTAAAATGCCGGTGATTCATAGCCTTTTTTTTTCACAATTTTCAATATTTACAAAAAATTAAATTCTAAGCTGAAATGTCCTGTAGGTCTTACGCCCGAACCTGAAATGTAAATTCCTTTTCTATTGCCGTTCCCAGAGAATTTGATTTCATTTTTTTTTTCTCAAACTCATTGTTCTGCATCAAAGCCCCATAAATTATATTATTAGTGTATTGATTCCCCGAGATAAGAAGCCGTCTTGGTAACGTTGGACTGACTCTACGGGGGACCTAAGTTATTGACATGTTTATTGATGAATGAAGGAAGCCCAATAAAAGTGTCCTGAGGAGGCCAGTCTCCGCAGCCTCCTCCCAGGGGTTCCACATTAGAATATATATTATATAGCCATGTCTTCCCCCCCTCTTTCCCTACGCTAGAATGCCATCCCCATTCCACTAATTACGATACATTAAATATTTTAAAACCACCCCTCAAAGTATAGAGGAAGTCATGTATCAGAAATTCGATGTTGAGTTTTTTCCGCCGAACAAGTCGCAACATGGTTAGTGCGTGCTCCCAAATATAATTATTTTGTCCTGAATAGTTATCAAGTATGTACATTGTGTTTATCGTATTTTTAATATTATTACTATGCCTAAGTGATATGGAGAGTTTAAATTAAAATTACCCTTATATCCTTTCTATGGGACTCTGGGTCTTAGGAGGTTAAATCATTTGATAATTTCAGTTTAAGATGTAGTTCCGCGGTCTTGATTTTACGGAGTTTTGGTATTATAGTCACTTACGCGGTATTGCGATGAATAATAAATAAATAAATGACTTTACACAGAATCTAAACAAGCTATTGGTAAATTTATGTCACATACTTAAGAAAGTAGCCCTAAGGAAGAAGCAAACATGTTCAGTCGGAAAAGTACATTCAAATGGTCAAGATATTCTCTTTTTTCTTCGTCCTGTAAGATCGTGAAAAAGCTGTTACGCGGTCTTGTACTATCATTGACGATATGTCAGTCTGTAACAAGATAAATATCGATTGATTTAATGTATCTACACAAAATTTCAAATGTAAATTCAAAATCCCAGGACGACACCTATACATTTTCAGCGGAATTGGCCGAAGAGAACAGATGGTTAAGAGTGGTGAGCTCAATTCAAAACTCCATTAACTGCGGATGATAATGTCGTTGGCCTAAACGTGATGTCAAAAAAATTGAGGTTTTCTATAAAAAATATTTTTTTAATCGTTTAATCAGTTTTTATCTCTCCTGTAAAGTTGGCTTTTTGCAAATATGAGGTATTTAGACCGACGATGTATCGACATAAAATTTTTTAGTTTAATTCAAAAACATATAAGGATGGCACCAATTATTTTTCGGCGAAATCGGCCACGAGAATCAGAGAAGGATCGACACTTTTCCGACACAAATATAGTTTGAGGATTCAATAGTCCCTAAATAAGTCAACTATTAATTTTTAATGTAATCCGTCGATTTGTTTAGGAGAGAAATCAAAAACATAATTAATCAATTCTGGGGAAGTACATAGACGTTGATGCTTCTTTCTGTGATTACATGTTTTCGTAAAGCTGAGGATACTTACGTTAACAACAATTTGTATTGTCTAATTCCACAAAAGTACATATATAAAATGTATGCTTACGCCATCATCAGTATAAAGTTTAGGTTGGCAAATTTATACTTTAGGCTGTGATTCCCCGTCCCCAAGGTAAGTCCTGCCTTAAAGGATAATTCTAACGGTGGACATATTTAAGTTTATTAAACATAAACTTCAAGAAAATATAATAGCAAGCAATTCAAATAAACTAAAGAAATATTATTCATGAAAAAGTACAATAAATAAATGAAATAATATGGAAGTAAAAAGGGAGAAAACAAGAAAGAAAAAAAATCCAATAAATTTGTACATAATATCTACAATAAAAAAATATACAATATATTGTATTGAAGGAAAACAAAATGGGGGATTGAAATTAATATAACATTTCATGGCGATATATTCATTACATGGACAGTTTTTAGAGTATTTGAGAAGAGTCCTTCTTCTGTGGTCCCCTTCCCTTCAACCGATTTCGCGGAAAATTAATAGGTGCCATCCTTATGTGGTTTTGAATTTGAATATAAAATTTCATGCCGTTACATTCATTACTTCGGCAGTTATTGGAATTTTTGAGTTGAGACCACCTCTGATCTCCATTTCTCTTCGGCTGATTCCGCTGATAGTTACTTATAAGACTTTGAACTTACATATGAAATTTCGTGTCAATACAAATTGTTTGTTTTTGTGTTAAGCCTCCCTTCTAATCCCCCCTTTCCTAAGCCGATTTCAAAAAATCAATAGCTGTTGTCCTTGAGGGTTCTGGATACACATATAAAATTTCGTGTTAATACATCCATTCTATCGGGAGTTATCGTGTTCACAGGCAAACATACACATATTTCGTAACCAGGACAGTCGGAAAAACATGAAATTTTGTTGACAACTCGGCATCTAATTTCTGAGCAATTACATACGTTTCCATATACTTTGTATAGCTGAGAAATTAAAATGTACATGATGATGTGGGATGACTGTTAGTATGAAATAGAGGAATAGACACTGAATGTTGGGAATGGTCTCAGAGAGTTTAAAAACCCTGAGGTAAATGTTGATCGGGAATCATGAAGTTGGGAGGAGCGATTCCTACCTTCATAGTATCCGTCAGTAGAGCCGAGACAGGTGATCCCTCACAAATTATTCTTCCACACACCCGCCCAAGAGCCTCGTTCTAATATATTTTTTGTGTCTGACTGTTGGAGAAACGGGTACACAATAATTGGGATCTGTAATCGATTTGTCAGTCAGATCTTGGGATCCCTGTCAAATCTAACCTTTAATTACACCGGTCTCAGAGGAGAGAAGGGACGTGATAGCGAGCACTCTGTAGCAGAGAGCACTCTCCACCTCTTCACATCTCACTGGAACTCCAACCTTCTTCAAATCTGCAACACAAGTCCTAGGAATGTTTCCGTCTCACTCAGTACCACAACTTGTCAGGGATGACTCTAGAAACGTCCTTGGGACAGCCATTCCCCATTATATTATATCTCTGGTGTTTGGTACTCGGTGTCAGGTACTCGTTAAAGACACCTGCCCTAGGTGAATAAAAATTTTAGGGTAGGCAACATTTAGGACTCCCATTGTAGAGTCGGACTCATGTCCACCAGAGTGACGAAAGAGCGCTCTAGTAGTAGGCGATATGACCTTGTATTTAAAGCCCGGACATGAGTCATAATAACAAACTATTATATCTCTGGTGTTTGGGCAAAAGGGCTTATGTCAGAATAAGTTTTGTGGTCCAAAGGACTTATTCTGTCATAAGCCCTTTCGCCCAAACACCAGAGATATTATAAAGTGGCTAATGGCCCCACCAAGGACGTTTCTAGAGTCATCCCTGACATGTTGTGGTACTGAGTGGGACGGGAACATTCTTAGGACCTGGGGGACCTGGGTTGCAGATTTGAAGGAGGTCTACATATTATGTAACTGATTGTTGGAATATTTTACTTTCTTTATATTTAATTATTTTATTGAAATAATATTTCAAGTAACAAAAATGATTTTTATCTGATTTGCAGGAATTTTTCAAACCTTCAGAAATTCCCCTTCTAAAATTCAGATTTGCTGACTTGTTCTTTCGCCCAAACACCCGAGATATACAACCAGGTTACCCTGCTTTGCTCGGAGTAACTTGAAGCAGGCTAGTAACGTTATCAGCCCGGTGAGTAACTTTTAAGTTACATGATTTTAGAAATAAGTTGAAATTTTCAATGATTTTAAGGCCGGTGTTTTGTGACGCCCCCCCCCCCCCCCCTTTCCCTCCTCAGCATAAATGGAAACCTGATGCCTCACGGTTTAAGTAAGACCTTTAAAACGAGGTTCTACTCAATGTTCAATTCAAAACTCGAGACCCATATTAGCAGCGCTTTCTATCCCTCCCCCAAATATATATAGACTTCAAAAGACCAAACCTTGGAAATTTGATTTGCTATATTTTTGGTTTTTTACACATTGCCATTTTACCCTATGCCATATGGTCTACGTTTGAACCGGGCTTATAAGGAAGGATTCTATTTGTGAAATTTCATGAAAATTCGATCAACCATTGAAGAGCTAACATTCATATTATATTTGGGATGCCACACAGCTGGTGATTATAAGGATACTACATATGAAATGTTATCAAAATCGGTTCTGTAGTTTTTGCGCCAACTGCACTTAAGCACATGGACAGATTTATATATAAAGATAAAAACTCTAGGCTATTTGTTATAGATAGGTATTTTGTAGAACTTTTTATTGCCAACAATTCCTTTATACATCATTTTGAAATATCTTAACGGTTTAGGCAGTGTATGCAATAAATGGCGCCCAGACAGATATCCAGTCAAAGAGGGTAATATTTAATTCATTTCAGTATACGCCGGCATTATGTGAAATGTCTAAGCTTCGGTTGGTGGATTTCAATTGGCAACCATAGAAAATCGTGAAAAATTGGAGTTTTAATTATTTTTTTAAATTTTTTGGAAGTATTTCAATATTTATTGCTCATACGAATTTAATATTTTAAAATATTATTTTTTTAATTAGTTTCTCAAAACTAGAGCTTATGACATTGGTCCTTTTTGAACCAATGTAATAATAATATTTCTATATATATATATTAAATAGTTGTATAAACAAATGTCGTATCGAATAATAGAGATTGTAGGAAAACTCCCTTTTTATCAGTTTTCCTCAACTCCTATATCGCTGAAACACGTATCTTTCATGTAAAAGTTAGGTTGTCAGCATCAAAAAGCTTAAAATTTTCTATTGGGGGGCCATCCCCCCAAGGCCTGTGAGGAGTTCCCCCCCAGTTTTGCTGAACAAGGACCCTCCCTGTTATAACCACTACCTCCAGGGGGATATAACACCCCCCCTCCCCTCACCCCCACCCCCCAATGAACAAAGTTTTCAATTCACAGCAGGCAAAAATATTTTTATAGGGGAGTAAATTCCCTGGTTTTGCGAGTAAACTCCCAATTTCAAGATATATACAATATTTTAGATGTTAAAAAAATGGTTTGTTTATTGCTATTAAAAATAAGTCCTTAAGTGACTCCATTGTGAGCCTGTTCAAACTATAGGTAAAAAAATTATAATACTGAGATAAAAAAGAAAGCATTTCCAGGAAATACGTTATCGTATCGTAAATAATATGGTGCTATCTACCATAGACGTTATCACCAGGTTTTATACAGGATATAGATACTGTGTCGCCTTATGTATATAATGCATTAAGTACAAAGATTTTATTCATATAAAATGAACGTATATGTACATAAAAGTTTTTTGTTTCTTTCTGTTTTAGTAGAAAATTTACGATTTTGATGAGATAGGAGCTGTACATGGATAAGTATACTGGAAACCATTTAGACACTGTTACAGGGTACTTGAAACCATTTTCACACTGTTACAGGGTACTGGAAACCAATTTCACACTGTTTTGGTGTATTGGGCTTTATTTAAACACTCTTATAGGTTATTGGAGATTAAACGCTAGAATTATTTTATGCAATGAAGAATACAGGGAACCATTAACTCGATATGTTGGACCTGGAGACCATTTATGAGGTGTCGAAGGTTACTGGGAAGTATTTACTGGCTGTTGAAAACCGTGTCATAGTACTTTTCAACCATTTGTCGAATAGTATTGGAGACCATTTACTCGTTGCTGTAGGACTTGGATACCATTTATGCGCCAACCATTTGCTCGCTACTGTAATGAAGAAATTTTTATTCTGGGTGCGTTGTCTTCTAAGAATAAATGCATAGAGTCAAAAAGGAAAAAAACAATTAAATAATGCATCAGAAATAAATATAAAAATAAATAAATTAGTGCTACATTGGAAAAAACTACACCACAATAAATATAGATGAATAAAAAAATTAAAATTAAGAGCTTAATTATGAAGATATACATGAAAATAAATGTATCTATATATAAATAGGAGAAAGTATTTACTAAAGAATCTATATAAATGTGGGTGGTTGACTATAAAAGAGAAGAAAGGATGCCCAGAGCAGGTTTGAAATAAATTTAATTTTATAAAATAGAGGATAAACAGAAATAAGTGAGAAGAGAAAAATAAATAAATGAGTACATTAAAATATATAAAAATAAATAATAATAAAAATATTATATATATACTGCAGGACTTGGATACCATGTATGCACTGTCAAAGGAAACTGATAATGGTTTATACGGTGGAGTACGATTTTGGTAACTTTCTTGGCTGCTGAGAACTATTTATACGTTATTAAAGGGTATGAGAGCTCGTGTCGATCCAGCAGATAGTGAGAAGGGATCAGGTGGGCTGCCAACCTGTCATGTTTCAAACCTGCGCACGATTGAAACAAAATGAAACTATAGACACGCATTTGGATCCACGTACCAGTAGGGCTTCTGACGTCTACACATGTCGGAATGTAAATAAATCATATGAAGTCAGAAAGTGGCTACACGCTCTAATGCCGCAATCCGGAAGTTTGATTAACAATTTTAGTTTCAGAGGCAACTCATTAGGAATCTTAATGCCTACAGTCTGAAAAAAAAGTGGACTTCTTGAAGGATAATATGCATTATCCACTTTATAGTTTCATTTTTTTTTTCCTTATTTCAAATCACCGACTATGTACTTCCTCAGCACAAATTAATCAATTAAGTTTTCGCTCTCCCTTCAAAGCCAATCTGCCGTTTGGGCTAAAACTCAATATTTGACTTACACAATGCCTCCTCCCCTCCCCTCCGCACAATTTTGCGGAAAAATAAAGGGTGCTTTCGGTTAAATCAACATGCTCAACTTTAGAGAGGTAAGTGATGGGGAATGATTAGGTAACTAAGGGAAAATCCAAGAAAGGATTAACAATATTTGGCTGATTCTCAAATAAAACATACAATTTGTAGGTGAGGGAATGACGAAATGAAACATTATTGCGCAAAAGTATAAAATATATAGTATAAAAATAGTAAACTTTTTCAGACAATTTTTCGATACATTATTATGTACTCCTAGAAACACAAACAAATATATCATAAAAAAGTACATAAATAAGCGCTTACCTTTTTACAACACGGTGTGAGGAAATGACAGCCGAAAATGTAAATTTGAAGAAGTTTTCCTTTAAAATAGCTTTAACAAAAAATCTCATCACTCACACTCCGGTCCGCCATATTTTTTTTAAATCAATATTGCCAACATCTGAAAACAATAAGGCTGAGTTCAATATAATTCAAAATTATGCTCCAATTCTCCTGTTACACAACTGTAACAGGAGAATTGGAATGACTCGTTTTTTTAAAGACAAATTTAAAAATATATATTGTGATTTTTCCGTTTGCCGTTTTTGAACTATATACACATTTATATACAACCAGTACTATAATATATGAATAAATAATAAGATAGCAGATAGTTTTTAAGAAACTTTTTGAATTAGATGCTTGAATCTATTAGAATTTGTCGGTTGAGACACAATGAGGGAATGATTTTTAAGGCTACTTAAACATATATTTTTTATTTATGATAAAAGAGATAAATTTGTTTCATAATGTGGTACGCCTAGTGATGCAGTTTCGTAAAAAAAATTAACTTAATGATAACTTACGATTCCGTTTGACAAGAATCATCAAAGGCATAAATTTCGAGTTTATTTGAGAATCAGCTATTTATTTTCATTCACTCTTATAGATTTAGAAGGTATATGCAAACATAATTTATTTATTCCAAAAACTGGATTTACACGATTAATGCAACAATGTAAAAAAGTGCTGCCCTGAAAAGTTACGAATTTATTCTCTGTGACCACAGATATTTCGTAGAACTAAAAGGGATTGTTTTTTGGGCTTAAGAAAGAGGTAATAGTAAAGTTCTGCTGATGGTTGATGACGGGTGAGGACGAGGAGTGACGGGAAGCAAGAAAAGGAAGCAGATATTTGATTAATCAAAGACACAACCAATTTACGTCTTGTTGCTAAACGTGGAGCGAGGGTGGATCCAATACTCATGACATCCCAGATCCCAAAGCCAGTCTCACTATAAATCACGGGGGGTGTCACTCAAACCGGCATTTTGATACCAGATCTCTCTCCCAACCAGAGCTCCGTGTATTAATTAAAATCAGTGCTTCATCCGAGGGAGGATCCGAACGTATTGAGCCCAGATCAACAATGCGTGTTCTATCTCCTACCGTCTCGTCGTCTTACCCATTCCCAACCAGCCATCTTCACAAATTTAAATTACAATGGAAGCCTTCCTTCAAGTCCCCCCTTTCCCGATGAATTGCCGTGAATGTAACCTCGAAACCGCTCTCGGGGACGATTAAATCATCCATTAGTAAACGTCACCCGGCTGTGAATAAGCGGAGGAATGAAGAATCCCATAGGAGCTCTGAATAGAACTGTTATGAATGACATTTCTAATACAGGGAATGCAGGCTCCAACTCAAGCCTCTTCCCATCCCCTCCTCCCTCTAGAAACTTATTCATCGGAGTAGCTTTTCCATCTCGCCTCAACTCTGAATACAACTTTCCTTCAATGAATTCTATTGATAATTATAGCAACATCTTTCACAGAATCATCTTTATTTTTGGCTTCAAGACCTGTAATTCTATACAACAGAATATGGTTCAAGTTGCTCTCATCTACTAGTGTTGTCAATGATTTCTATCAATGCACCACCGAGACCTCTAGCTAGCAAAGTAGACACTGCTCTATTTTCATTCTTAACAAGTCTAATCATGATTACGGTACCAGGAAGAAAGAAGATTTTTGAATAACTCAATATGGGTTGGGGGTAACATAACGTGACCACACGGGGAGGGTACCACCGCCTCCTGTGCCAGGACCGGCCTATTTACCCTACAATTAAAACAATTATCTACTGTATTTATTAATATTATTATTTTTGTATTCATATTTTCAAGTATTTATTTATTCTTTATTTTTTAGTAGTATTGTTAATTCTAATCATGAGTGTCAGAATCAAAGAGTTAATATCTGTTTTGTATCTAATTTAACGGAAATAAATATTATTATTATTACTATCCGGGATCCTAGTCAGCGATGCTAACCATTGCAGCAGTGGGGCGCCGGTAGCTCAGTGGTATGCGTGCTTGCCTTCTTTATTTTATCTGGGAGGTAAAATAAACTTAAGCACGCCGTCCTTCAGATGGGACGTTAAGCGATGATCCCGAGCCTGTACGATGTCAGGTACTCGTTAAAGACCCCTACCCTAGGTAAATAAAAATTTAGGATAGGCAAAATTTAGGACTCCCACAGTAGAGTCGGGCTCATGTCCACCAGAGCGCTCTGGTAGTAGGCGATATGGCCTCATAGTTAAAGCCCGGGTATGAGTCATAATAACTAACTAACTAATTGCAGCACCGGGGAACTAAGCACCAATGCTATACACTGAACCATCTGGGATCCAAATCAGCTATACTGCACATTGCACCATTGGAGAACCTACCACCAGCAATGCCAGCCACTGCACATTCGGGGATCTAGTCAGGAATGCTTTAATAACTTTTTTGAACAATATTTAAAATATTTGAGGGAATAAGAAAAAAATAAGTACGAGAGAAGTTAAGCATTTATCATAACTTTGTTTTCTTGTCTTTTATATATTTTTTTTTTTTTTTACAATTTTTATATCACTCCTCAGTAATTTAAATTCATGTCATGGTCGAAGGGAAAAATTAATTAGAGTTTTCTGCCCTTCGCTTTAGAAAGAGACATAGAGACACATACGAAGGGAGGCGTCCCTCATCATAATGTTCTTTCTTCCCAAATGGATCTACATAAAATAAATTCTCCTCTCTTGAAACCTGGAGAGAAATATTTAACTCATTGTATGGACACAGTTGCTTGTCTTCAACAACATCCAAGCTATATACAAGGCTGACTATACATGTCAACCATCCAATTTTTCTATAAATTATGTTATCTTTAGTCAAATCTACATCAGTCTATGTGGACACAACTACCGATAGAATATATATTGGAATGAAATTTTGTATTTGGATTCAAAAGCTCTCACATCGTACTAGTAATGTATGTGTAAAAATAAATAGTTTTTTAACATTTATATTGTCTAATTCCACAAAAATATATTCATATAGTGCACATTTAATGGATGTGATTCCCCGTCCCCAAGGGAAGACCTGCCTCATCGGAAAAACCTAACGGTGAAAATATTTGAGTTTAAACATAAACTTCAAAAAAATATAATAGTAAGAAATTCAAATAAACTGAAGAAATGGTATTCATAATAGAGTAACACAATAAATAAATGAAATAATGTCCATATGAAATGAAATCGAAAGAAATTAAAATTCATGTAATACATATTATATATTAAAAATACAATATATACTAAAAAATCAAAATAGGTTAAAAACGAGAAATATAAAAATCAAAACATAAACGGAAATATGAATAAAATTAAAATAGAAGATAGAAGCAGAGTGTTAATCATGAAGTTGGGTTTATATAGGACAATCGGGACGTAAATTTAGAGAACGGGACGAATAGCACACATCCGAAAAAAGGGATAAATCTATATTCGCGAATCGAATAAGCGATATGGGTCACTTGTTCAACGATGCAAAAGGGATAAAGTGCTCCATCTTTGTGAAAAAGGTAATAACGGCTTGACTCTCTAGAATGTGCTAGAAATTGATGGAGATGGGAAAAAATGGGAATTGTTTGAATAACCAAATTCATTTCAAATCGTCACCTCTGATAACGCTACTGGGTTAATTTTTTTAAATTTTTTAAACGTCTTGGAAGTAGTTTGAACGAATCCAAATTCTCACCCCTGTTAACGCCACTAAGTTAATATTATATATAGTGTACTTTTTCATTATAAAGATTGTACGCTTTATTGTATTTTTCTTCTTTTACTTTAGTATTATGTCACATAGTCCTTATTTCTTATATATAATATATATTCTACAATAAACCTTTTAAATTACTATTATATTTTCTTTACATAGATTAGGACTTCCCCAGAGGTCAGGGTTTCACAGTCTTAGGTAACCTCAGAATTGTATAAATATGACAACCTAGCAAACTTAAATGTCATGTTTGAACCTATTGACGATGGCGCAAGCCGAAACCGATAGGCTTTATGTATATATTTTTTTGGAATAAGACAATATAAAGAGTAAACAAACTCTTTGTTTTTATTTATTTTAATAGCTTTCCACTATATCGACACAGATCACGTCTTCATTCGTTCGTGCCCTGGCTAAGGTTCCCTCCCTCTCGACCACTTGAACCTTTCCGAACATTCTTCTTCTCTTCGTAATCGCGGCGTCATCCGTTGCAGATGACCAAACCAGTACAGTTGTGAGTATTCCACAGCCTCTTTCAACCGTTTCACTCAGTAAAAAGAAGATTGAAAAAAAAACGAAAAATATGAATGTTTGGGAATATAAAATTGAAGGTAGAAATTAGTCTAGAGGGGCGGACGGGGGTGTGTGATTGGCAGGTCGGCTATTATCTCATCAAGCTCCGGCCTCGGGCACTCCAATCAATCTGTAATTATAGGGTGGCTCCTAGCTGGATAGTCAGCTTCTTGGGACATACGAGTAGATCACCGCTTTAGCTCGGAGGGCAGCAGGTCAAATCAAGTGCAATCTTCACTGAACTTCAATCTCAAAGAGCTTGATTTCATCGTAGGTCTCAGGATACTCCTTTGGCTGTGGACCTTGCAGATCCTTCGGAGGGTTCCTTCTACAATTTTTGAGATTCGGAAAAAAACGGAAAATAAACTGTTCTACTTGTGAGTTTCAATATCATTGATGATGAAAATAATTAAAACTGTAACATAAAAATACAATTATGTAGAAGGGACTGTATAATGTAAAAGGGATTGTGTGATGTAAAAGGAATTGTGCAATCTAAAAGGGATTATGTAATGTAAAAGGGATTGTGCAATGTAAAGCTTATAGGGAAATGAAGTCATTGACTGTAGTTGGATACATGACCTCAGTCTAGAGACAAGGATACAAAAAGTAAATATGAAGATGGCTGATGTAGTGAGAAGTGATTATTTCGCAGGATGTCAAATATAAGGAAGGTAGTCTGACCTCTCACAGATTTTTTTTTTTTTTTTTTTTCTAATATCTGTGAGAGGTCAGACTACCTTATATTTGACATCCTGCGATACAAAAAGTATTTTCCATGGGCCCTTCAAAAAAAAAAAATTTGGGCAAATTCTAAATTTTTAAATTTTTCACCAAACTACTTTCTCAATTTTTTATTTTTTGACTTTTGAGCCTTTGCCAAGCCTGCCCTCTGATACAAATTTTATTCTTTCAGGAAAACCTGCACTGCTTCACTAAAAAGACCGACGGGAGGGTGAACATTTAATTTCTTCGGATACATGATACGAAAACAACACATCATCCATCCCCTAATAACATACATTAAATTTTCTATTCATCATTTTATATCATTTGAACTCAAAATGTAATATGAAAAATATATTCCTATATATATTAGATAAATATAAGGGATTTCTATTATAAATAATTAAATAAAAATGTGAAACCTAGATCCAAAGAATCTTCATTGATAAGAAGAAAAATATGTAAGGTGTATTTGACAATATATATTTGAAATTTTAAGTATAATAGAAGTGAATTAGAATTTAAAAATATAAATGTCTACAGGTTTCTGCAAAAAGAATATAATGATCAACATAAAAAATTGTTTACATAAATATCAAAGAATAAAGTATAGGTGGATTAGCATTCTTGAATAAAAAAATTAAGAAATTATCTGATTTTTTTCTCCCCAAACGTCTATATTTACGAGGTTGTAAAAACTAAAAAATTACTAAGAGAAGAATATATGTAGCTGTGATAAGTATATTATTATAGAAAGATAAGTGAAAAGTTGGATTATATCAACACTGTCGACGAGATTTCTATAGCAAAGACAAATTTGAATTGGAACGGTAAAATTTATTTTGCTTTCTGTTACTTTCCTCTCCGTTCAGTGAGTCCAGTGCTTAACAAAGCACGATTTCTAAAATAGGATTGATTTATACCTGTTTCAAGATGTCAACATTTGTCGTTAATTGCCTTCGTTTAAGATAAGTAAATATGAAAATTTATGATGGAGCAGGTTGGTAGATAGGATGAAGGTTGGTGTCCTGCAGCGCGCTCGTATTTATTACTCTCCACGTCTCCTATCTTTTCTTCTTCCTTACACATTAAAATAAACTACTTATCAATACTTATGTTTATAGTTTATTGGACTTGGTGTTCCTCCATTTCTTTATATTAAAAAAAAACAGGTTGAGATGCATACAAATGGGTGGAATATGTTAAGAGTTTTCAGTTGATACATTTCATCTAGATCCTTGTATTCGATATAATTTCAGATAAGTTATGGCTGTTAGAAATTCTTCCAGTGTCTCCTCCCGAGATCTTAGTTTTTCTTCAACCTGAAAATGATTTTTTTACTTCCCCAGTCATAGGCTGTATAGGGGAAGTTATAAATAGGTAAAAAAATTTAGGTTGAACTTCCACCGGAATTCCATCTTTTCCAACCCCCACAAGTCTTATTTTCCTAATGACGATCAATTTATAGGAACTGGATTTTTTTTTGCCAACATAACGTATATTAATTATCTAACTATCGAGGAATTATTAGGATTTTTTTGGCGTTGGCCGGAGAGAGCGCAAAGCTGATTTTTATTATAAGGGTCACTATACGACGAGAGCGCAATGATTGTATATATCAGGTATAGCGGAGCCTATAGCAGGTATACACATGGTATACGACGAGCGCGCAATGTGTAGTCCCCATATGAGACTATGATAAAGGAGGTAGCAAAGTAAAGAGAAAATCGAAGACAAAAAATAAAAAAAATTTCCACTCTGTGTTTTTGCGGGGTTGTGACTTCTTCAAATGAGCCTACATTAAAAATGTTATTTTATAATTATTAATTATTATTTTCTTTTTTTTTTTTTTCTTTTCTTTTTTTATTATAATTTTATTTTTCATAATATTTTGAAGCATTAAAAATATAAAAATAATCTTCCTTCTCTGTATTCGCGTTGATACTCACTGATTCTTTCTTTTTTTCCGAATACTCACTATAGGATTGAGTATATTTGCACTCCTCATACCTGCTATAGGCTCTGCTATATAAAACCATTGCGCTCTCGACGTATAGAGGCTTCGCGCTCTCGACGTATAAAAATGGGATTAATTTTTATTATCTGCGCTCTGGCCATAAATGGCCGATTTTATAAAACGAAACCAAAGATATTTTGAACAATGTTACCAGATTGTATAATTGATCAGTTTTTTATGAGTCGTTCAGTTGACACTCTTAAGTCCAATTTTCGAAGTTTTCAGTAGAGCTGCTTTTATCATTTTTTCTATAAAAAATTCCCATATCCCCATGAGAGTTAAATACTTAATACATGTAGAGATTTATATGTTTGTAAGTAAAATACATATTTTTTAAGTTCATGTTTACAACACAACTGAAAGTGGTAATTTGTTTTGTTCACTCTGTTGACACTCTGAAGTCCAGTGGTTCAATTAGTTTTTAGGAAATTAATTATAAACAAAGGAGAGGGGAACAACAAAACACAGTTTTAACAGTAAATTTATTTTATTAGTTATCAGGTCACAATTTAAAAAAAATGTGTAGTCTACGAATGAAAAATCAGTTGCATTTTGAATCTAGAAAAAAAAAAAAGTTTTTTAATTATATATTTTTAATCATAAACAATATCTGCAAACAAATATATTATATTGACTACCATTAAAAATAAAATGGTTATAAATTGTTTTATTTTGTTACAAAAGTTTTGTTAATGCCTGAATAATGGCGAAACCTTAACAAAAATAATATAAATATATTTTGTGGAGAACGAAGGCCAATCTGTTGTTTGTTTCCTTCATCAAGTGGCAATTTTATTACAAAATCTTTGCAATTGTATAAAAACAATGAAGTAAATATAATATTTTTACATTTTTAAAGAAAACAAACCTATTATTAGATTGTGTATCACAATAATTTATCACTCTTATAGTTTTGATGATGGTGAATGTAGTAAACAAAGCAAAGTGATATAAATTAAAGTTAAAATATATTTGCAATTAGGTATAAGAGTTTGATAGGCCCTTTTGACAAATAATTGTTTGTTTTTTTCCAGTATATTAACACAGATCACAAAAATGCATGCGTATATATGTATAAATTTCTTTCTTCTTTTTATGAGGTTTTTTCTTAAACATTTTGAACAATTTCACAGTTGTTATTCTGAGGTCTCCCAACTTATTTATTTTTTTACTTTCTTCCAACATTTTTTTTTGTATTTTATTTATTTCTTCTACTCTATTTTTTTTTTTTTGTGACCCAAGAAATAGGACTATATCCAGTAGTGATGAATTAATAATGATTATATTACACAACAGTTTAAGTTATTCATTATTTTACTTTCTTGAAACATTTTTTTAGTATTTTATTCGTTATTATTATATTTGTATTTATTTTATCTATTGCTATTTTGATTCGAATGTGACCCAAGAAATAGGACCAGCCAAACAAAATAGTCCAAAAAATATAAATACAAAGACAATAATAATGAATAAAATACTAAAAAAACTTTGAAGAAAGTAAAAAGATAAAAAAAAATAACTCAAACCGAATGTAATATAATCATTATTCATTAGTTCCTAACTACTAACTGAAATTTTAAATTTTTTAAAATTTCAGTCATTTTTTTACTTTCTTCAAAATGTTTTTATATTTTATTCATTATTATTATCTTTGTATTAATTTCTCTGCGCTATTTTGGTTGGCTGGTCCTATTTCTTGGGTCACATCCGAATCAAAAAAATGTATACAAAATAAATACAAAGATAATAATAATGGATAAAATAATAATAACAAAATTTTGAAGAAAGTAAAAAAAAAATAACTCAAACTGTATGTAATATAATCATTATTCATTCATCACTGCTAGATATAGTCCTTTTTCTAGGGTCACATCCGAATCAAAAAAATGTATACAAAATAAATGCAAAGATAATAATAATGGAAAATTACTAAAAAAAAAATTTTGAAGAAAGTAAAAAAAAATAACTCAAACTGTATGTAATATAATCATTATTCATTCATCACTGCTAGATATAGTCCTTTTTCTTGGGTCACATCCGAACCAAAAAAATGTATACATAATAAATACAAAGATAATAATAATGGATAAAATACTAAAAAAAATGTTGAAGAAAGTAAAAAATTAATAACTCAAACTGTATGTAATATAATCATTATTCATTCATCACTGCTAGATATAGTCCTATTTCTTGGGCCACATCCGAACCAAAATAGAGTAGAAGAAATAAATACAAAGATAATAATAATGAATAAAATACAAAAATATATTTGAAGAAAGTAAAAAATAAATAAGTTGGGAGACCCCAGAATAACAACTGTTGTGAAATATTTTTATGATTTTTAGACTTTTAGAGGATTTGAAAGCTCCTGAACTGAACATTGCCCGATCGGCGGAAATTCTCCTCACAAATCATGAACCAATGTACCTACTAAATAAAGTGCTTTGTAAACATTCTTAAGTGGTGTGCTCCATCTTGAGAAATGAGAGAGGTGTAATAAATAATAATTTATTCCTTCATAAGAAGTTTTCCCCCAAGTGGGTGTGCGCATAATTGGTATTTAACCTTATATATCGGAGCGGGAAAAGGGCAATTAACGGGTTTTTACTTGGAAGGAGGAGGATGAGAAGGAGGCAGGTAAGATGGAACTTCTTGGAAAGTCAGCAGGGGCCAATTACCAAGATCCCAAAGACAAACACTAAGACAAACATGAAGAGAAGAGCCACCAGCCAAGAGCCAAGAGCCAAGAGGAACCTCCTCCTCTCCTGCAACTACAGCATACCCAGGATCGCTAGCCGGGCAACTTGGGGGAGAACCAAAAACTCAGCCCATCTTGGTCAATCAGACCGTTTATCTCCAGTTCGTCTTATCCCCAAGTCATAAAATACACATACTAACGTTAAATATGTTTATTTTGTCAGAATATGACGTTTCAATGTACTTCCCCAGAACAAACTAATCAATTCAAAATGATTAATAGAGTCGACAGTATCTTTTCAATGTAGAAGGAACTCCAGGTTCTGTCGTGTAAATGAAAAATTCAAAATTTTGCCAACGTTTCGAAAACTATTTATTTCCTTCTTCAGGGCCTTATAATGACTTGAGTGGATGTGTGGAGTGAAGGTGTTTTGAGATTGTGTCCAGTATAGAACGCATACAGGAGGTATACTGGACACAAACTCACAACAGCTTCACTCCACACATCCACTCAAATCATTATAAGGCCCTGAAGAAGGAAATGAATAGTTTTCGAAATGTTGGCCAAATTTTGAATTTTTCATTTACACGACAGAACCTCGAATTCCTTCTACATTAATAATCAATTCAATTTTATTGGCCCCCTCCCCTGAACTCAGTTTTTCCTTCGGCCGATATCGCTGAAATTTTACAGGTTAAATTTCAACTTAAGACGAAATTTTATTTTTAACATTACTGTTGAGGAGGAAGGGACAGAAAAAAACCCCGTGGGGGGCAGGAAAAGGGACAGTTCGGAATGTAAACTTGTTGAACATCCATTTAGTGTTTGTCAAATCGTGGCTGGAAATGGTCGCAATACCGAAAGTTCAGTCGATATCGCTGTTTGACAGGTTATGATAAATTCATTACATCGGCAGTTATTGAGGTTCTTATTTTATGAAATTTTTTGTAGAAGCATTCATTACAACGGCAGTTTTTAGAGTTTTTGAGTTACGCCTCTCCTCTAATCCCCCCCTCTGCGTTAGAGAGCCCACAACTTTCCAAACACATAAGCGCACAGACAGACATCATTGCGAAAATGGTCAAAACATATTCAGAGGTCCTTGAAACGTAAAAATCCGTTTTTCCGATCTCGGATTTTTGCATGATTACAACACTATCTTATGCTACTATAGTTTTAAGAAAGTAATATATAAACAGTATGAGGCTTCATTCCCTATACAATCGATAAATTAATTACATGGGGAGAGCGAAAACTTAGTCGATTAATTCGAGCTGGGGAAATAAATTGCCGGTGATTCACCGACGACTTTTTACTTTCTTATTACCTATAGTATAAGAAAGTATTGTAACGTTAAACCAATACATGGTAATAGAATACATCAAAAGAATTTATACATTAAGATAACTTATAAATTAGATTTATAACTACTTGAGTCTAACACATCTAAGATTAGTAGTAATAACAAAACTAAAGTTACTAAAAGTAAAATGAAATTAATAAAAACTGAACAAATAAATACTTGATATATGAGTACATAAACAAAATTAATACAAGATACGTTTATAATAAGTAGACACATTTTTCAATTTAATAAAAATTAAGATATACTATTTTTCAAAAAAACTTTTCGGAAGTGTTTTTATCCCAACGATGTTTCGGGACGTTCTTACGTCCCATCATCAGGTCCCAATGTGCGAGATATAGAAAAAAAGAAAACAATGTAACTAAAGTCTAAATAAATAAAAATTTATAAATGAATAAATAAAACAATAACGTACATTAATATGAATTTGAGAGAGAGGAGAGGAAGGGAGAGTGAGTGTATACAAATGTGGTTGGTGTAAGAAAGTCCTGTATAGGCCACATCACATAGTACACATTAATATTTATACATATCGGACTTTAATTTGTCGCATAATTTCAGTTAAGTTGCTCCAAGACATCATTCAATATACGGTTTATAGATGTGAAGCCTCTTTTATTCGTTCTAATACTGTGGCAGAGTTAAGAGTAAAATATATACTATCCATTATTTAAATGAAATGAAATATTATTCCATTAGAAGCAGATAATGCAGTTGAGCTTCTGAATTAAGGGGAAAGAGGAGTGATTGAGGGCCTGACGGGGGGGTATGATGGGAAAGTCTGATGGATTCCATGAGATATGTTCTGTTGAGAAACCAGTAAGGGATATTATAGGAAGAACGGATGGGGTAATGAAAAATGAAGGCGATAAGAAGGCTGGAGCCAAGGTGGATGAGAGAAGGGGAGAGAACGTGCATGTGCGAGCAATTCTCCATTCTCCGTGTGAGCAAGGGTAGCTTGGGGAATTGCGACTAGTCCTGTCGACTCTTGTAAATGTCATTCTCGTGCGTCGCATTCCCAACAATCATCTCACCGCCTTTATTTCTTCTTTCACATTTTGTTTTTCTCAAATAAAACCACGAATTCATGAATTCATAATAATAAACGTAATCATAGAATAGATAAGTTGATCCATAAAATGCACTAATAGTCTGTGATGACACAGCTCAGGAGCGATTCACAAGGATTTACAAAAGGTTCTAAAGCATTTCATTAAATGAGTTTTAGAAATAAATTGTCTGCATTTTTCACATGTCTCATTGTCCTAATTACTGGAGCACCCGACTCTCAACACCTTCCTTATTTCTTAATCTCTGGGACAGATCGGGGCATGTCGGGACAGAACGGAACAGATCGGTACATGTCAGGGACAGTTGGAGACATGTTGGGACAGGGAAAGGTCGACAGTCTGAGACAGGTCGGGACAGGTGGAGACAGGTCGGTGGCGGCCCTTTAAAGCCGGTCTCAGTCTCCCTTTGGATGTCATGATCCAATGTATGAGTTTACACACACCGACCGTCTACATAACTTCGCCTATACCCCTTATTATTAGGGAAGTACAATAAAGGGGCAAGTGTAGTGAAAGCACAACTATAAAAAGGGCTTACGATGCAAAAAAAAAAAAATGTATTTTTTTCCTTTACTTTCTGATACCTATAAGTATTGCAAACGTGCGAAAATCAGAGATCGAGGTTTAAACTGATTTTCACATTTCAAGGTCCCCTGAATACGTTTTGACCATTTTCGCGATGATGTCTATCTGCGCGTGTGTGTGTGTCTGTGTGTATGTGATTGAAAAGTTGTGAGCTCTCTACCACAAAAACGATTGTAGATATGAACTTGAAATTTGGAATGAAGGGGTCACATGTTCTAAATTAGGTCTGATTAGATTTTGGCCGAAATCCAACGGAAATTGAGACCACTTTCCTCAAGGACCTAACTACATTTTACAAGATAGAGCTTATGTTTATGACCTAATCAAAAATCTTTTCGAGGAGTAGTTGTAGGAAATACTGAAATACATAATTTATATGGAATACAATTTTTTACAGGTAGTCCCGTTTCTGAGATACAAGTCGAAACCATCTTGAAATGTAGTTCTGAAACACATATTTTTAGACGTTTCCTTGATTTACCCGAAAGCAGTCAGTCCTATCGAAAAATTGAATCTTACCGAAATTGTTCCTTATAAAATTTCCAATCGCTATAAGTCCTTAGATTTGAGATATAGTTAATAAGACAAAAGTTATAGCGCCCCGAAGAACGTACATTAAATGTCTATAAGGAATATATCTAACAATAAGTCATTTTTAAATCGTAACTCATAGCAACGAACTTTAAAATATGGTTTATGTATTGGTAGTTTTTTTTTTTTTAATTATAGAAATTAATAAAAATATGTGTGATGTAGCCATTGCAGGATTTTCTTATAGAAACAACGCTTACAGTTATCACTCTCTATCCTTCCCTTTCTCAAAATCATTTCATTTGGCTCTTTGTAAATCGTTATCTTAAGAGTAGACATTCTTATACCCAGTAATGCCAGTATGAAATATTTTAATAAGGGTGTGAGAGAGTGATCTGTAAGAAAGATCTGTAATGTACACATGACATATTTTTTTTAGTTCCTACAATGCTCAATGAATTTTATAATAATGATTTTTTTTTTTTTAAACTTAGCTATTCGCAAAGATGAAAACTTAGGCAGGGTCCATTTCCCTGTACATTTAAGAAAGGTGTTACTTGAAGTTCAAAGTAAAGACGGTTCTCATAAAATAACCAATCCAGAGAAGAGGCTTATGATGAAAGTCCTCAAGCATTGATACGAAGCTGCTCCAAGATCCCCCTCAAAAATCATTCAAAACCCAAGTAAACCAAGCCAGCCGATCAGCTTAGTGAGATTTATAGCCAGATCTGCGGCTAATTTCTAAAACCTCCCACTGACAAATGGTTTTCTTGGCCCTTGTCTCTTCCGATCAATTGCCGTATATTTCAGAACGAATTATGTAAAGCTCAACCTACCCTCCCGTCCCGTATATTAAATCTCTGACGTATAATATGAAAAAAAAGAAACAAAAAAGTTGTCATGATTATAAAAATAAAAAAAATTGCTTTTATAGCATTCATTTTAAATTATAACCGAGACAATGTTTGCATAATCAATACTGTATTAACGCACATTTATGTAATGCTAACTTCAGTATCATATTGGCTACAATATTGGACAAATTTATTTCATACTGACATTACACAATATGAAAGTCATTCTCAGATTTACCCTGTAATTATTAATATATTACAAAATCAATTATTATTATTTGCATAAAAAAAACAGCTGTTATGAGTGAAGTAATAAAATTAATTAGTGAAAAATATACAAAGACAGACTAGTTGCATTTTGTTTAAAAACGAATGGTGAACAACCAATGAATAGAGAACAAATGCCGACGAACAGCTGTTTATATAGTCAAGAGACTGTCTAAGGAGAGATGTTTTAGGGTTAAGATGTAGTGTTCTCAGTATAGAGAGAGATGGATACGGGGTCTGAGTGAGAGAAGTGAGCCAAGTAGGAGTGAAAAATAACAGTAGAAGTACATAGATGCCCCAAGGTACTTCTTATTTATTGATGATTTATTGTTGAACTAAGGTGATTATGATTGACACATTAGTTTCAAAAAAATGGTGGAACATGATAACTTATACATAGAAGACTTAATAGGACAAAATAAAGATGTTGAGAAACCCAGATAAACTTATATTAATTTGGATAATAAAGGAAATTAAAAATGAAACATATTAATAAATTTAAGTCATTGAAAATGGGCAATGCCCGAAACTGTTTGACTATTACACAAAAGAACAATAAATAGTGAAAGTGTAAACTAGTTGTGAGAGAAGACCTATAAAGAAAAAAAAATTGAGTAGTATATATGCCCAATATAAGAATTTTAAAGAATGGCCACAATAAAAAGAAAAGAGAATTATTTCGTAAGATTTTTCTTGTAAATTTGATTTTTTTATTTTCCAATCTTAGTTTTTAAATTTATAATGTAGGTTAAGTTAAATAAACCCAATATTTGTTCTCTATTCTATTCTATTCTATTCCCTGTGAACCAAGTAAGATAATAAATACCTTTGGATTAGATTGAACATTTTTGAAAATTTAGGAAAACAAGATATCTCATTATTCTATTCAGAAGAAATCCAAATAAAATAATTATTAATAGAAATAACGCTAATGGCCATAGTAGCCGATGCGTTAGAAAAAAAAAAAAAAAAAAAAAAAAAAATAGAAATAAAAGACGTTGTCATCCCACTGTTTTATTTTATACCAGAACCGGTTTTCGACGCAACAGCGTCATCATCAGTGGTTCATCACACCCGGAAGATAAGCGGTTGGAAGATAACTGGCCAGTTAACCGCTGTGCTGTGTGGGTGGGATGAACCACTGATGATGACGCTGTTGCGTCGAAAACCGGTTCTGGTATAAAATAAAACAGTGGGAAGACAACGTCTTTTATTTCTATTAGAAATCTCGTCCCACAACATCTTACTACCACATATGAAAATAATTATTAGTTGAAATTTTTTTAAATATGTGAACTTTCTTTAAAATTGCACGTCTTGAACTTTCGATATTTTTTAAGGGATCTTTTCGGAAACAACTGTAGAAATCAAAATTTATTAGAAGATCAGCAACAATTTGTACAGGAAATGTGATATTATTTATTATTTCCATTAATTTTATTTATTTGATTTATTATTTTCATATTTATTTTATTTAACTTTTTTTTTTATATTTAATACAGGACATTACTTTTATAGAACCAGTAACAGTATGACATAAATCATGGAGTAAGGAGGTGGTGGGAGAATGATCTGTACAAAGATGGTTGGTTTAACATCACTTTTTTTATTTTTTTTAAATGAAATTTCATGAAACTGATAGGATATAAACTTTTTTAATAATAACATAGCTTCAAATGTTATCATGAATCCCGACTTGTTGCGACATTAGATGGATCAATAAGTTTTCTCGTAATGAAAAGTCTTGAAAAGGGCTCTCGTTCAGGTTTCGGTAATACCTATCGTAAAGATGAGATTATTTCCTCTTATTCCTCTTAAAGTTTCATTATAATTTTGCTGTCCCCCCCCGGCTCCTATTGAATTATGAAACTCGTTACTAAAGACACTGTCTTGTAAGAAATTCTTCCTGATAACGCTAAAAAAAAACAAGCGTCAAGTATCCATTAAAATTCAATAAGGAGAGATGGGACTTTGATGGGCTGGAGGTCCACTTATTAACCCTGATTGGGTTCTGATTTCAAATGAAAACTTTGTCACTTGATACACAACACCAAATGAATCTTCATTCAGAAAGCCCTGAAGTATGCCCTAAAATATGCTGAAAAAGCCATTATAAAACACCAACAAGAAAAATTCGTCGGTGAATCACCGGCAACGTACTTCATTAGCACGAATTAGTCAATTAAATTTTCGCTCTATCCCGAAACCAATCGATCGTTTTGCCTTATATGCTTCTGAAACTGGCTAAATTCTGTGTCGATACATTCATTACATCGGCAGTTATTAGGGCTTTTGAGTCAAGCTTATTTTATTAATATTTCTACATCTCTCTTATTATTTATTTTTCTGATACTTAACATTTTTGCAGAGATATTGTGAAACACTTGATAAAAATAAAAAAACGTATGTTTTAAAAAAAATATTGTCTATTTCACAAATAATATATAATATGGGAGTACTTTCGGTATTGCTACCATCTTCAGCCACGACTTAACAAATACTAGTTTGAACTTCAATTTAGTATTTTTTAAGGCGTGGCTGAAGATGATAGCAATACCGAAAGTACTCCCATATTATATTTTATTTGTGAAATAGACAATATTTTTTTTAAAAACATACGTTTTTTTATTTTTATTTATTTTTCTGTTCTCACATTCGAGGTTTCTACAAAAGATGCATCTCTGTTCTCACTTTCAAGGTTTCTACAGAAGATGCATCTCTGTTCTCACTTTCGAGGTTTCTGCAGATGATGCATCTCGACTCCCTCCAACGAAATCTTTAAAAAACTCATCTTCTTTTCCTTAGCTCGGGACCATCGCTTTACATCCTATTGACTTATATATGGGCTTCAAAAACCTCACTAAATTTTGTGTCGATACATTCATTACATCGGCTGTTGTTAGGGTTTTTGAGTTGAGCACTCTGATACCCCTCACTTCAGCTGATTTTCTTAGGACGGGATATTCAAGGTTTTTTTTTATCGTCCATGTAAAAAACCTAAGGGCCTCAGCCTGGATGCGAACCCGCGATCTTGAGCTCAGTAGACTAGTGAGATCCTTGTGTTGATCATAGTGTTGTCAACGAGCAACAACCCGTCAACATGGTGCCGTAATTGTCCGTAACCTGATAGTATCTGGAACATCCAGAGGATATCCAGAAAATATGCATAGTTTAAAAAAAATTGTAAGTGCTATCCAACGAACAAAAATACTTGTTATCGCGAATTACGAAACGAACTATCCTAACTCAAAATTTGTGCCATTTTGCAAAATCTTTCTTTTCCTCGTTCGCTTTTTTCATTATTGGGCAGTCCATTGTCAACATTTTGTTCTTCTGTTTGTACACACCCACATACACCGTTTCCAGGCATCAGCATTGAAGGGAAAGAGGAAAATAATAAAGAATACGAATATTTCGCTCTGGGGTGAATTCCAGTACTTACAACTTTTTGTTTGTATAATATAGGTAGTTTTGAAATTTTACAAAATACAAAATAACATAAAAAAATGAGATAAAAAAAAACAGAAGGGGAAGATAAAGAGAAAGCAGTTATGTGTTGTTTTGAAATTAATTGGGGTGGGTTCGTAATTGTTTCATCTTGTTCTTCGTTGGGGTTACAATCACGTATCACGTATGTGAGACAATCAAGTTAGAGAGGAATAAAAGAGGTTCGTTTCAATAAAGTCATACACGAGTACCCAGGACAGGCCTTGGATCGGCCACGAAATCCAGTTATAGTCCTGTGGGATAACAAGTTTAGCAGGACCCATGTCCAGGCCCACTTGGCTTTTATTTACATTCCTCACCAAAAGAATCCTTCAAATTAAGTTTAATCATAACTCCAAGAGAGAAATGAGTTGGAGTTACTGTGCCACAGAGGGTAAATTCATCTTCCTGCAACCAACCTGAAAACATTATCATGAATTTCATCTTCGGCCGGTACTTATACCCATTTCACTGAAAATTGATAAGTGTCCTCCTTATGTGGCTTTGAATTTACAAATGAAATCTCGTGTGAATACATTCATTACATTGCACAATGGGGCAATTCACCAACTTAGCACGAAAAAATTCAAATTATGAAACTTTGACTAGAAAGTAGACTAGTTTTTTTTTTTTTGACCTCGGCAGACACCACACTAGCCATTTCTATTCTTAAAACTACACTATAAAATATAATTCTGCCAAGGACGGGATACTGGAGGGAGGAGCCCAGACAGAGGGCCCATGCAAGCGGCCCCAGCCAAGCCGGGGGACAGCCGGAGGCACTAGTTGTAGACATTGAACCCAAGAGGTGGGCCTCCGTTGTTTACAATAAGTGCGCAAAGCCGGCATGTAAACATAGGAACGACAAGTCATTATCTTTTCACATCAGTTACATTCTGACAGTGGCACAGTGCAGTTCATTTATTTTTCAAACCTTAGCTAATATGTCTGATTCAGGAGAAGCTAAGTGAATAAACTATATTGTTTATTTCGCCAAAATAGTGCATAAATTAATTAAATTCAATGCATAAAGATGTTTATTGGAAATGTTTACCTTCTGAAAGCCGCCCAAAAAATTGCAAGAGATTGCATGCCTTCTACTTAGCATTTTTCTCTTGGTAATTTAGTATTCTAATTGTTGTAAAAGAGGCAGAACCTTAGCTCTCCTTGATAACTCACAGTATTTTTTTTTTCTTTTACAGAAAGTTCTAATCAAGAGTCTTAAACGAAACGCAGCGGTTCCTGGAATGACGGTTGCACTTCAAAAACGAATTATTCTATTATATTTTCATTATTAAACTGCTATTGTACAAGCAAGTGCTTTTTTTCATTTTTTTTTTTTACCCCAATGACACGTATCTCTTTAATTGTAATCTTTTCCTATCATATAGATGTTTGTAAAGTATAAAATCTGTACTTTTCTTATGCGTTTTGCCCCACTCTGCATTAGCAGTTACTGTTGTTGTGTTCAGTCCGGACAGACATACATTTTAGGGTGTGGTAATTTTATCCTCTGTTACTGGGGAGGTTACAGTCAGAATTCGTGAATTTTAAAAGGGCACACGTAAGTTATTTAACAAATACAATGTTTTATAATATACATTTTTATTATACAACTGAACTCACATATTCATCTAACCTATACTCATATGTACTATTGTTTTTAATATCATATGGTACATTACAACAGACATCACCAAAATATTGCAGAACAGTGTTATAAAAGGGCTATTTATTGAAGAGAAAACAGGTTATGGGTCAGAGAGCTGGGGTGGGGTGGGATTAGCATTTCTGGGGGGGCACCAAAGGGGGGTCAGTTTATTGTTTCTTTAGTACCCTCCGACATGACCCCACGTACACCCTTACCGAACCCCCTTCCAAAAAAAATTATATTAATAGTTTTTTTGTGCAAAATACACGAACATCAGATAGATCATTTTCCTCCCGTTTCTGGGCAAGGATCCTGAGTGGAAACGACAAAAAGAAATTTAAAAAGTCTATGTACTTCCCCAGCACGAAATAATCAACTACAGTTTGCTTTTCCTCCAAAGACAATCGAACATTTGGGCTAAAACTCAATATTTAACTTATATGAGTCCTCCAGAATCAAAACTCACAATATCCAAAATTAACAAAATTGAGATGGCAGTGGTTATTTTTGCAATTTTTTGAGCTGAATTCAAATATGGTGTTGGTTAGAATCAAAAGCCACCATAAAGCCACCCACTGTTTAAAGGGCCTAGAAGTTGAGGGTTGGAGTCAGAACTAACATTATCCTAGTGGATAGTGTTAGTTCTGACACTAAGCGTCTTTTAACCAATCAGAAAGCAGTATTTGCAAGCATAACCTGCTCAAAGAGGTTATCGTTTATTTTTTTATTTTGTGCTGAATTTTTTATTTTAAATAAAATTTTATTATTCCCTATGCTTTATGTAAAATTATAATTATGTGTCAATTTTAATCATTTTTTGTAAAATTATTTTAAGTTGTAATAATTGTAACAATAAATTTAGATTGCATTTGAAAATGTTGAATGGTTTTGATTTATTTATACATGTTAGAGAAAGTTGGGAACAAAACTAACATTATCCTATGTGGTGGGAATCAAAACTCACATTATCCAAACATTGGTTTCAAAACTAACATTATCCAAAATTTTACTGCTTTTATTTTTATAACGCTATATAAAAATTCGTTTTTTTGTATTTATTTCATTTTAAAGTGCTAACAGGAAGTAAAAAAAACCCTTTGCAAGAACCGGTGAAGCAAATTGTACTTTTTGTCAAATTCCCAAAATTTTGATTTTTGGATATTGTGAGTTTTGATTCTGGTGGACTCACATAATGCTTCTGAGTCCTGAAGCCACCCCCCATAATCCCCCCTTTCCCTTTGACCAATTTGGCTGAAACAACTTAGGAATGGAACCTATCAATTTTCCGCACTATCAGTCGAAGAAGGGGTCGAATTAAATACCCTAATAATTTTCTGTTATTTAATCAACGTTTGATGCTTAGAGCATTCATTTTTATGAATAATATATTTCTACTTCCATTTTATATTTATATACAACATCTACATCCCCACTCCATATTTACTCACCTTGTTATTTTATTAATTTGTATTTACTTATTTTGTTTATTCATTTTATTTTTCTCGGTAGTATTACTCTTCATTTTATTTTTTTATTTTTTTTTTATTTTAATCAATATTAGTACTATCGTTTACATCCCTTTTTTCAATTCATATTAGTTTCATTTAAATATTTTGTACTTTATTAGCTTTGTACCGACCAATGTATTGTTTATTTAATTTAATTATTCTTATCGTCTTGTGCAAAGGTTCCATTATATATGACGGGGTTAAAACTCAAAATGGTCCAAGTGACATTTTTTAAAATATATTTGATAGTTCTGTTCAGGAAAAATGTTGTACAAAAGAAATCCTAGCCAGTGCTGAGATCTAGTTGCAAATCACTTTTACCATTTTGGTGACATGAACAAGTAACTTAAACATATCAATAGTATACCTTGAAATTAAGATTTTTATTCAATTTTATGGTTTGCTAAAAGCAACTTTCACCATAAAAGCAGAAGACAAAGTTTCGATAAATTATAGATTTTTTTAATCAGTTAAGAACTTAATGCACAGTTTCTTCAAAGTTTTAAAAATGTCACTTAGACCACTTTGATTCTAACCCCGTCATATGTCATTACCGTTCAGTTGATCAATCTCTAATTTTGAAAAAGTTAATATTATAATGTATGTTATATAATGTATAAATGTTAATATTATAATCTATGTTATATAATGTATAAATGTTAATATTATAATCTATGTTATATAATGTATAAATGTTAATATTATAATCTATGTTATATAATGTATAAATGTTATTATTATAATGTATGTTATATAATGTATAAATGTTAATATTATAATGTACCTATGTTATATAATGTATAAATGTTAATATTATAATGTATACATTTTAATATTATAATGTATGTTATATAATGTATAAATGTTAATATTATAATGTATGTTATATAATGTATAAATGTTAATATTATAATGTACCTATGTTATATAATGTATAAATGTTAATATTATAATGTATGTTATATAATGTATACATTTTAATATTATAATGTATGTTATATAATGTATAAATGTTAATATTATAATGTAATGGTCACTGACTCAATTATATAGGGGTGATCCCAGTGGTGGATTAACCAATAGGCAAACCTAGGCAGGTGCCTAGGGCCCCCGATGATAAAGGAGCCCCCAATGCTGAAGGTCCCATGTCTAAAAAAAAAAAAAAAAAAAAAAAACCTTGTCACTTTTAAAATGATTTTACACGCTTTTTGGAAAAATAATTCAGGTCAAATTTGACAAGGAATTTGACCCGAGTTATTTTTCCCAATAAAAGGTATGAGGGGCCCCCTATTAAGCATGATTTTTTTTTTTAATAAAATTTTTATGGGGGCGGTTAAAAATAGGGAGGCCCCATATTTGCAATCACCTAGGGCCCCGCAGAAGCTTAATCCGCCACTGGGTGATGCCATTAAATAATAAAAACTATTATTATTATTAAATACCCTAATAACTGCCGATGTAATGAATGTATCAACACAAAATGTATGTATCCAGTATAAGGATTCAGAAGCCACTATTTAAGTCTTAGTTTTAGTTTTAGTCAGAACGGTCGATTGGCTTTGGAGGGAGAGCTGAAACTAACTGATCATATCATGTTGGAAAAGTACATAGCCGGTGATTTTTACATCATTATCATATCGTTCATTATCAGTTACAACGTTTACAACAATAGCTTTAGTTTAATTTTTATAAATGTGAACAGCTGACCCCTTAGTGCATCACATCCGTTGCATGTGCATGTCAACTTACAACTTGTGTAGCTCAACGATTTAATAGAAATTGAATTATTTCACACAGTAGAACAAAACACATTCATTGTGACCCGAACTAGGGAAGTGATCCGAAATATTGTCTAATCTGAGCACACTCTGAAAGAAAAGCTAGAAAAAATTAACCCCAAAAAAATATTCTTGTTTAAAAGGTTAAATTGTAATTAGTTAAGTTTTCGTGATGTTCAATGTCTTGAAAGAATTAATACAAAGATTAAATATAATCGGCGATGAAAATATAATTATAAGTTTTGAAGGAAACGTGTCCCCGTAAAACTTGGCAGACTTTCAGTTTAAAAGTTTCAAAGGAATAAGTTCATTTGAGCAGCTAGTAATCTATTTACATTATATTTGAATCATTTTCATTAACTACAAGAAACTTACATAATAAACAAACTACATAAACAGTAAATAAATATAAAATAATTTTAAAGAAGTCGGTGAATCACCAATGTACTTCCCCAGCCCGAATCAGTTAAGTTTTTGCTCTCCCTCTAAAACTAATCTACCATTTAGGCTAAATTTAATGTCAATAGATTACATCGGGAATTATTTGGGGTTTGGAGTCGAGTCCTCCTTATCTGTTTTCCCACTTCCCTTCGGCCGATCAGTAACCTCACGATCTTAGATTTTTTCAAAAAAAGAAAACTCATCTAACCCTTTGAAAATGTCATGTCTCATATTGCTATCTTAAACAACGTTTTTGCTCGCCCCCCCCCCCCCCCTTCCAATAGAATTTGCTATAAATTAAATTTTTTGATAAAATTGGACACCTTTAGAATAATCATACATGTTGCATGAATATGAATCTGGCCGATCCCCAATGATTTGTGGACAAAGATTACTTTTTTTTAAAATCCCCCTCTCCTCTATATAACTCTCCTTCTCATCCAGAAAAGGGATATATATTTATAATAATGAAATGAAATGAAACTTTACTACTTATAGAGATACAAATCACAAATCTCATAGCAAGGGTTGACCTAACTAGTTCACACATAAATGTAATACAATATATATTTATATATATAACATAATAAAAGTTTATATATAAATACAACTTATAATTAGGAATAGGAAATATAACAAACTTAATCAAACAAAAAATTAATTTTGGAAGATACAACATTATAAATATGGACCGAAGTAAGGAAAAGAAAAGTACCAACTGTTGTGAAATGTGTTATATTGAAATGTATAAGGTAAACGAGAGGGCAAATCATAATAAAAATGTTTTTCTAAATTTTAAACTATTAGTTACGAAAATAAATATATTATTGATTTTTTCATTGTCATCGTCATCAATACTTAACAAATTAATTATTTTATCGGAGATTGCATTATAGTGTGAAATATATTCCTGAAATTGCTTATAATGAATTTGATAAAATTAATGTTTTTTTATTAAACTTCGTACAACTGACTCTTTTTATACTTTTTTTTTTAACAGCTGACATATCTAAAGTTATATTGCCTCCACAATACTCCCCATGTGGAGACAATATAACTATAATATAAGTCAGCTGTTAAAAAAAAACATATAAAAAGAGTCAGTTGTTGTACGAAGGTTAATAAAAAAACATTAACTTTATCAATTTCATTATAAGCAAGTTAATTTAGTTTATAGTTAATTAAGTTAATAGAGACTTACAATTAAATTAATTAACTATAAACTAAATTAACTTGTTTATAATGAATTTGATAAAGTTAAAGATTTTTAATTAAACTTCGTACAACAACAACTGACTCTTTTTATATGTTTTTTTAACAGCTGACTTATATACAGTTCTATTGTCTCCACATACAACTTTCCATGAGAGATTTTAAATTTTGTTTGTGAAGGGTGTTCTTGATGAAGTGTAGAGTCAATATTAAAAGTTCTCTTTCAAAATCCTGTGATAAGTAGATCCCGAGATATTCCAAGAGATAGACATTGGTATAGAATTCTAGTGTGGTGAATTATCAAGAACTGGAATGAGAACTATGAATAAGGCTTTGGTGAGTGGGAGATTCTCAGTTGGCAAGTGCATTGACTTCAAATCGTTGGCGAAAACTACTAAATCTCAACAAGTCTTTGACAATCGACAATAAATATTGGAAGATGCAGTCGAGTGGGAGACTTATAGGCAAGATAACCCTTCTCAAAATGCATCTGATTTCAAACGCAAGATTCAACATTCTCTCAAACTCACTATTACATTACAAACATTTACATTGTAATATTGTTTTATAACTTTTATCGGGTTTCTATAAAAATCATGGAGTTTACATTAACACAAACTGACAAAGTTCACCACAAAAAAAAGGATAACTCGCTATATATACTATATTGTGTTACTGGTTCAGTTCCTGGTACAGTAAATGGTGTCTATTGTTGGTAACTGGTACCTTTATCTGTTACTTCACCTCTACCGGTGAGGTCTGAATAACGTAGAAATCGTAGAAGAAGCGATCCAAAAATTGTCAGTGAATCACTGGCTCAGTACTTCCCCAGCCCGAATTAATCAATTATGTGTTTGCTCTCCCTCCAAAGTCAATCTACCGTTTGAGCTAAAACTCAATATCTGACTTACATAATGGTTTCTGAATCCTCAAACTAAATTTTGTGTTGATACATACATTACATCGGCAGTTATTAGGGCTTTTTGTGTTAAGCTTTCCCTAATCCCCACTTTTCTTTGGCTGATTGAAAATTTATAGGTGACGTCCTTAGGGATTTTAAATATGCATATAAAATTTAGTGTCGATTCATTCATTCTATCCGGAGCTATCCTCTTCACAGACAAACAGACAGAATTTGTTTCCCCTTTTTTGGAATCGAAGTCAGAAAATATGAAATTCCGCTGAAAACTCAGCATCGAATTTTGAACCGATTACATAACTTCCCCTATACTTCGTATAGCTGGGGAGGTAAAACTTTCAAAACTGATAAAAGGCGTCACTGTTCGAAATTGGGCTGAGGAGCCCCTCAGTCGCAGAACACAGTTTGGGCATCGCTGCTCTGAAGTACAATCCTGGGGTGGCTCATCCCCGGGAAATTGGGCTGAGGAGCCCCTTTGTCAAAGGACACAGTTTGAGCATCGCTGCTCTGATGTACAATCCTGGGTTGGCCCATCCCCGGGAAATTGCGCTGAGGAGGAGCCCCTTTGTCACAGAACACAGTATGAGCATCGCTGCTCTGATGTACAATCCTGAGGTGGCTCATCCCCGGGAAATTGCGCTGAGGAGGAGCCCCTTTGTCACAGAACACAGTATGAGCATCGCTGCTCTGATGTACAATCCTGGGTTGGCCCATCCCCGGGAAATTGCGCTGAGGAGGAGCCCCTTTGTGATAGAACACAGTTTGAGCATCGCTGCTCTGATGTACAATCCTGGGTTGGCCCATCCCCGGGAAATTGCGCTGAGGAGGAGCCCCTTTGTCACAGAACACAGTATGAGCATCGCTGCTCTGATGTACAATCCTGGGGTGGCTCATCCCCGGGAAATTACGCTGAGGAGGAGCCCCTTTGTCACAGAACACAGTATGAGCATCGCTGCTCTGATGTACAATCCTGGGTTGGCCCATCCCCCGGAAAATTGATTAAGAAGATTGAAAGAGGTTCAGTGAGATAACGCCGTGGTGTTGGTTGGAAAGTTGAAGGAAGCAATGGAACCTGTGGACTTAAGACAAAAGTGCCTTGGACAGGTAGTGAGGGGGTCTTGTATTAAATCTGCCTTATCTCTCCAATAAAGATAAGTTAGTCTTTCAAGGAGCCGCCTCGCTAAGGTTTACAGCTCAGGCCGATTATCATCTCCAACAGTATCAACCTAGAATTTACATCCATGAAACAATACAGGAAGAAAGGAAAGTTCTAACCCAAGCTCAGGTAAGAGCTAACCTATGGAGACTTTCCTGACGTCTTTTTCTTTGTTTTCCACCTCTCACATCCTCCAACTTCCATATTTTATAGCAAATAACTTTGAAAAGGTTTCCCAACTAGAAGTCTTTCCTTTTTAAGTAAAGTTCTATAGAAGGTTAACTTAACACGTTGGCTAACACTGTTAAAATGGCCATTCTGTACAAGATGGCATACACTGTCTTTCATTGTGAATAAGGTTGTCAACCGTTCCGTATTTTGCAGGACTTACCGTTCATCAGGGTTCTAATAGGCTCCTCTCAGACTCAAGGGAATTACTTATTTTAATCATTTTTTAAGATTTATTTATTTTAATTTTTGTTATATTTGCTATTGTTATTTTGTTTTATTTCTCTTTTCATTTCGCACATTGTGACTTGAAATGAAATAATATATAATGAAAAATAAAGTATTAAACATTAACAATTAAACAGTAGATTCGACAGACCTTAAGTGTGGAGGATCTCTGCCCCCCCCAAAAAAATGAAAGCTTTGTATCAAATAATGTTTTTGGATATGAAACACGATTTTTTATTGTATTATTTTTGAACAGTGTGAATAAAATTCCGTTTCGTGATGGTTTCCTCTAACATAAAGATTTTTAGTTGAAGTTTAAATTTTTTTACTGTATCTATTGACATCATGAAGTGGGGAAGGGCATTAAAAAAATTAATTCCTTTATGAGTTGTAGGTACTTTTTTCAAAAAGAGAGGAGCAATGTTTAGTTATTCGAAAGTCTTCTTTCTTACTGGAATTGTAATCATGACTAGTATTGTTGAGAGGGAAAATTTTTTTTTTCTTAATAACCATTCCTGATTCAAATATAAACAGCGATGACAAAGACAGGATTTTAAGTTGTTTAAATATTTCTCTGCATCTTATTCTTTGAGTTTATTGTTGATAATTCTTAATGTTTTTTTTTTGAAGTCTGACAATATTAATACTCAAGCTACATGAGCCCCAATGTATTAAACTGTAATTGATTATGGAATGGAAATAGACGTAATAGAGAGTAGTTAACGTTTCCTTTGGCACTATCTTCTTAAGATTACGAAGTATGATGGAAAGGGAATTCAGTTTCTTACCGATAATAGCCGTATGTTCAGCTCATGTTAGTTTCGTGTCAATATGGAGACCTAGGAATTTGATATTATCTTTAAATGATACGGAAAGAGTATCAACAGTTAATGTTTGTTTCTCTTCTGGCAATTTATTGCTAATTTTCAAGTTTAAAATACTTGTTTTAGACGCATTTAACATTAAATCATCGAAGAGAAGCCATTCATTTAAAGTTTCAAGAGCTTTAGATATGGATTCATTCAGAGAGGTGGGATTTTTTGCCATCATGAGAATAATAGTATGAACCGTAAAAAGGACAGAACTAAAGGGTTTCATACAGATGATTGACCTCGTGATTGTGGTTGTTAGGCATGCTAAAAATAATACTTGTTAATACAGTATTTAACCATAAAATGGTAATTGGATATGTCATAAAATGTAAGTCAAAAATCTCTATAAATTATATACGTCAAACGATATTAAATCTCAGAATATAAATACATATGAAATGAACAATTTTTTTCTTAAATAAATAAAAAAAAGAAGATGAATGAATATTAAATTTCTGATAGATACCATTTCTATATTTTACATTTATATTTCTATACAGGGTGTAACAAGTCGAGAGGGCGATACTTAGGGATCTTATAGTAAACTTAATTCTGAACAAAAAAGTTCCTATAAACATAGGTCCGCAAATGCTTTGTTTAAAAGTTATAATAAAAAAACTGCAGGGCAAAGAAAGAAATACCTGCAATTGGTATAAGGGATTAGGATCTGAATAGGGTTCAAAGTTCAATACCATTCATGTAGCCTCATCTGTCCATAAGATGTTGTTACCAAAGTAATGATTGGATGCTAAACGACGAAGATACCAGTTACAGAATTGCATCCTTGCTTTACCATCACCCTGTACTAAATACTGTACTGAATTAAAATGATAGGGGTACATACGTTCGCTCCTTAGGGTTCTGTACACTTCCAAATGCGAAACCTGCATTTGAAGCCTGGTTCGACGTGGGCTTGTCGTATTTACTTCAAAAGCTCTGATGATATTTTCACTTCGATTTACATTGACTCGTGGATTAATTATTATGGTAGGCAGCTCTGTAACACGGCCAGTTTTTCTTATTCGTTGAGAAGTAGCCTGGAAAACCCTTCGATGGGGGATCCGTCGAAGAGGGAAACGTCTTCGGTACTCAACAGCTGCATCACTGTTCCCGTTACAAAAACCGTACACAAATAGAATATCTGCATATTCCGCATTCTTGAACATTCGCGGCATTTTATGCAAAACTGTTTCACAATAAATGAGATTAGTTGCATTGAAATAGAACCCAACATTCATAAACATGAATGGTATTGAACTTTGAACCCTATTCAGACCCTAATCCCTTATACCAATTGCAGGTATTTCTTTCTTTGCCCTGCAGTTTTTTGATTATAACTTTTAAACAAAGCATTTGCGGACCTATGTTTATAGGAACTTTTTTGTTCAGAATTAAATTTACTATAAGATCCCCAAGTATCGCCCTCTCGACTTGTTACACTCTGTAGATAAATCTTCTTTCAGGGCGATATTCTGTAAGATAAGTGCCTTTTTCAGAAAAGTGCCTTCCAGAAAACGCGAAGTATAGAAGAAAAAAATTATAATAAATAAATAAAAATATCAGTAAAGTAGATAGTAAATAAGTAAAATAATTGATATCAGTATAAATATTAGATAAATAAATTAAAAGCAATTACGATAGAAATTATAGGAAATTGGTGGAGGACCTCTGCCAAGAAAATAAAAACTAAAGCTTCTATATAAGAAACACGACTTTTATATATGGTTATTTTTTTCCCTTTTCTAACAATGAGAGAAAAATATTTTACCGATTTGAGAGTTTCCTCTAACAAAAATATTTTAAATTTAATTTTAAAGTTTTTTATTTTCAATTTTTTTCAAGAAGTGTGAAGTTGATTTTTTTATGAGTTATACTGCTTTAAAAAAGAGAGGATCAATGTTTACTTATTCGAAATGAACCATATATTTTTATTTGTACTGTGTATTTAATTTTTTCATTTCAGGACATTTTGCGGCATGTATTTCGCAAACCGCGGACCTGAAAAAAAATTATATTTCATATAAAATGTATCTTTCAATTTTCTCTACATATTTTGCTTGAAAATATTTTTGATTAAGTATTGTAAAATGTACTCAAGTCCCAAAGTAAATTTTTGTACTAGGTTGGCACATGCGACCTCTTCATCTGAGATTTCAAGTTCATTATTCATTCACCTTGAAACGTGAAAATTCTAATGAGGGTACAAAAATGAATTTTACATATGGCATCAAAAAGTCGAGCGACGGGTCTGCCAGATATTATTTTGAGAATGTGCACAAACGATGTTCTCCAGGGCACCCGTAGGACCCTCAGTAGGTCCAACTGAAGATGTATGGGAGGGTCTCCGAACAGCAGGAATTACTCAGGAAGTCTCTATCCAAACCAGCTAAATTCCGGACTCACCCAATTAAAACTTTTCGAGGTTGTTACAAAAGGACACTTTTTAACCCTGGTCTAAGGACTCACTCCCTACCCCTATCAATAACATTTTCTCATTGTCCTTCTATAGAACTTTACGTTTTTCAAATTTTACCTCAATTGTGCAACGGAAAAACTTTTTTTCCCTGTTTTAGTATATTAATTGGCACTTTTCTTTTATTATCTCATCGTACAGGGGCACAACTTCCAGATAGGAGAACAATGAACATGTGGAGATGAGCATTCTTTCGTATAAAGTGCCATCCATATTTAAGAAACTACCTCTTAACATGTTTCCAACCAAAAACCAGCAATGTTAAAGTAAAAAAACATTCAAACTTTCTTTGTGTTGGACTCGGAAAAATAATGTTTATAACCTACAGGAAGTTCCCAACTTATGGGACAACATGAAACAAACACAATTTTACACTATTTTTACTTCTTATAGTTTCGGAAGTTCATTACTTTTAAGGAAAAAAAAAATTCTCTCGGTCACAGACATAGAGTCTGTGAACACGATAACCAGGGCCGGCCCTACCATAGGGCCAACGGAGCGGCCGCTCCAGGCGCCATGTCACAGGGGGCGCCTTAGTGGTAAACAAAAATAAAGGAAAAAATATATTTTTTTCGCTTTTCGATATTTTGATTGCGAGCGTGTGGCTAGTTAATACAGTGAATAGAGACATTGCAGAGTAGAATAAACAGGGGAAAGCTGGATTTTTAAAAATGTATAAAAAAAAACCGAATAATCGAATTTTCTCGAAAACCGTTAGTCTAACAAAAAAGTTATACTATGTTTTTTGTAGGTAATTCTTTAAGCTACAAATTTGATAACTACTATTCTTTCGATAAAAGTCACCATTAACGAGATTTTTGCGAAAAACCGTTTTTTTGTGACCTTTGACCCCGCGTAACATTTTTAGCGGAACATGTATCGGTGGGGACTTTTGGGATATTGTTTAGAACCACAAAAGGAAGGTTCAAGAAAATCCAGCTTTCCGGGAATTTTTCCGAAGTTTGACCTATTTTTTGTCTTTATTCCCTGAATTAAGTATGTGAATGACCTGTTATCAGTTGAAACGCGCAGGGGTAAAGCATTAAATGCACCTACATATTTTGTTTGTTATTCTACATCAACAGTTCCTGTAGGTAGTGTGAAGAGTACAGTGCCAACGAGCATGTCTGTTTTCAATCGACAAATTAGACAGAGACTTAGATGTTTTCTAGGTCTTTCAAGTTCCATGCTTGCACGCACAATTAGTATATATTAGGGGCAAGCAAGGGGGTGCCATAATTGGATCTCACTCCATCCTAAAACTTGCCTCGGGCCGGCACTGACGATAACTCCCGATAGATTGAATGATTTCATTTAATTTCAATTGGCAAATCCAGTGTTTTGCATTTCCCTCCCGTCTTTGTATCTAGCCATTATGATTTGCCATAAGGAACATATGGCAAACCTTTCCCAAATTCTTTTTACTGTTTTGTCCCAAATAAATGAATCCTAGTGGAGAAGGAACAGAGGATGTAAATCAAAAGAAAAGAGACTTAGAGAAGGGATAGACAAGATAAAAAGTGGAATCGATCCTTATAGATATTTTATAGAGCTATATGTCTCGGTTTTTGTGCCCGAGACAGATTATAAAACGGTAGGGGGTAGGAGACAGGGATGAGAAAGGGAGGCTAACTCACATTTGTTGTCTAGAGGGAGGCCAGCATAGTGGATCTCGTGATGTGAACTACCACCTGAACCTTAGCACCCCACAAGAAATGTATCTCAATTGTCCAGGTCAAACAGAGCTCATGTGTTCTACAAGAACATCCGTATCTCTCATGTCTTCATTTTCTCCAACATTACCCCTCTTCCATTCTATACAAACCAACTTCAATGTCTTGATCTGAAAATCTAACACTGGTATTCAGAGAGATGGATGGTACAGTCACCCAGGTGCGGATCTATGTAGAGAGGTAAATGGACATTATTATATAATAATTTATTTTTTTAGACGTTTCCTCGATTTACTTAAAAAGCGTCACTTCTATCGAAAAATCAAACCTTTTAAAATAATTTTCTTCAATAGCGTCTCAAGAAACGAACAATGAATTTTGTTTGGAAATATTGTAATAATGTTTAAATTGTAACGCAAAGCAACTAATTTTAGTATCGTTTTATTATCGGTAGTTTTTTTATTAAAAACTATAAAAATAAATAAACAAATAAAATATATGTGACGTGGCCATAAGAAGAATGTCTTATACCAACCATGTTTGTAGAGACCATTCTCCCACCCCATCACCCCTCTCAAATTCATTTTATACTGCCATTAGTAGGTATATGAAAGTAACTGCAGAATTACGCTATACAATGTAGCAAAAAAAACCGCTGGTCTCCCCCATCCCTTAAGCCGGTTCGGCTGTAAAATGAAGGTGTCGTCCTTATGGAGATTTTGGATTTACATATAAAATTTCATGTGGATACATTCATTACTTCGGCAGTTATTGGGGTTTTTGTATTAAGCCTTCCCCTAATACCCCCATTCCCTTTGGCCGATTTGACTGAAAATCGATAGGTGTTGTCCTTATGGGGTTCTGGTCTCACATATAAAATTGCTTGTCTATACATTAAATATATCGGCAGTTATTACACTTTTTGTGTTTAACCTTCCCCCTGAGGCTTCCTTTTGGCCTTATCAAAATCCATAGTGTCGTCGTTAGCGGGTTCTGGATTCACATATATAATTTCGTGCCTTTACATTTACTCTATCGGGGGTTATTTTGTTCACTGACTCACCGACAGAAATTATATAATAATATATAATAAATAATTTTTTTCAAATTCGGAAAACATAAAATTCCGTTGAAAACTCCGGATCGAATTTTAAACCGATTACACAACTTCCTTTATACTTCGTATAACTGGAGATGTAAAAGAAATCAGTCTCGGATAACCGTGCTTACGGATAGCCGGGATTTGATTAATCATGGGCTTATTTACTAAAGTTGTAGAGGGGCTGAAATATAGTTAATGATGGCCTGGTGTCTGGTTTATTGAACATGCAATTGTCGTATCCTACTCTCCTATTGGCTTATGCTTAACTGACCGTGTATCTCTTTTGGGGCTGAAGACCCTCCCGCTGCCTCGACCCTCCTCCCGCCTTCTCATAAAAACATCATCCAGAAAAAAAATACAGTATTTTTTCGAAATATTTATATTCTACGAATATATTGATTGCCTTATGGCGAAAGGGGACAACAGTAAAAAAAATTATATAAAAAAAAGTCGTCAGTGAATCACCGGTAATGTACTTCCCCATAACGAATTATACAAATTAACTTTTTGCTCCCCCTCCAAAACCAGTCGACTTTTTACACTAATATTCAATAGTTGACTTACATTGGAGCTCCTAAATCCTTATTAAATTTTGTGTCCATACATTCATTACGTCAGCAGTTATTGGGGTTTTTGAGTTGGCCCTCCTCTGATCCCTTCCTTCTCTTCTGCCGAATCCGCTGAAAATTAATAAGTGTCGTCCTTCTGAGGTTTTGAATTCACATATGAAATTTTGTGTTGATACATTCATTAGAATAGCAGTTATTAGAGTTTTTATGTGACTCCTCACCCCTAATGGTCGATTTAGCTGAAAAATCATAAGTGTCGTTGTTAGAGGGTTGTGGATTCACATATAAAATTTTGTGTCGATACATTTCTATCGGGAGTTATCGTGTTCACAGACATACACATAGACACACTGACAGACAGAATTTTTTTTTTTCATATTTGGAGAGGTAGGAAAACATGAAATTCCTTTGGGAACTCCACATCGAATTTTTGACAGATTGATGAGAGATTATTGTAATCATGCGAATATCCGAGATCGAGTTTTCGAGGGAATTTCATATTTTAAGGTTCCCTGATGTTTTGGCCATTTTTGGGCGAGTTTTCTCTGTGTGTATATGATTGAAAAAAAAAATATTGCTATGACTCATTCACCTTAGTTATCCTGTCCTGCATTATTTTTGTGTTGAAGTTTTTGATTTTCGATACTTCAATTTGTAGACCGTATTTAAATGATTTACTATACCAAATTTGAAAACGATTTCTGTTGTAAAACTTAAGATTCACTTATTTAAAACTTGCACTGATATAGAGCTGTGTTATCACCTCAAAATCCAAGATGGAACTGGATTGAAGGGCCTAGTTTCCAATTTATATAAATATCTAGTAATACTATTGTTATATTATTATACTAAGGAAGAAAAAAAAAGGCTATTATTATTTGATTGAAAGTTTATTAGCGCTCTAAATCAGAAACGATTGTAGCTATGAACTCGAAATTTGAGGTAAAGGTGTCACTTGTGCTAACTTAGATCTGATTAAATTTTGACAAAATTTAGATCAATTTACTTAGGGGCCTAAGACCATTTTACAAGATGCCGCTTATATTTGACATAAAACAAGAATATTTTCAAATAATAGTTGTACTACGTATTTAATATCAAATATGATTTTTCAAGACCGCACAGGGTATGGTTTGCGAGACACAAGCCTAAAACCGTCATAAAATCTGTGGCTACGTGCCAGAACAAGTTAACTCCATTTAACATGATTTTGAGAAATTACGGTTTAAAGTTTTTTGTGTTACTTCTGTTATATTCAAATAAAAAGTTCTAATTCTTCTTGAATATTGTTTAATGTAAGTAATAATTCGGTAAAAGTTCGAATAATTTTATAAAATTATAATATTGTAATTTAATTACGAAAAAATTTTTTTAATTTTTCATTGTTAATTTGGATTATGAATTCGTTCATATTAGATGTATTACTATAATATAGTCATATATATTATATGAGAATGTCAACAATGTTTTGATTTGGAGCAGTTGCTTGACAGTGGCGCCGCGCGTTTCCTTTTCGTGGCACTAATCAGTAGCCGTTAGTGACCGTGAGATGATAGACGAAAGGTTAATTAATTATAATAAAAAGATGCTCAGAGATATTAAAATGAGTTTATTTGTTGTTCATTACACTGAAAAATCTAAACAACGCGTGATGATATCGAATTTGATCCAATTAATCGGTTCTTGCATGAAAAAATGGAGTTAACTGGTTTTGGCATGTAAATGAACTGGTTTTGGCATGTAAATGAACTGGTTTTGGCATGTAAATGGCAGTTGACTGATTAAGTTTTCCCAGAATTACTATAAAAATGTTCATCAAAATCGGTTATTTTTGGTAAAAAAACAAAAGTTTACGTCAAAATATACAACTTTCCGTGATTATCTCATTTTTCAAAAAAATTGGACATAACTGGTTCTGGCATGTCGCCACAGAAATTATATATCGAAATCCATCCTAGCACGCCGTCCTTTGGATGGGAAGTTAAGGGGATGGTCCTGGGCCTGTGCGATGTCAGATATTCAATAATGTACAAAATGAAATTGCAATTCGACCAAGCGATTTGCATGCGATATGACCCACATTATTCCCCAGAGATCTGCCAAGATGGAGATCTGCCAGGGGCAGATATACATAAAGTAACCATTAGTTCAACCTTTTTAATATAGTATGCCTTTTTGTTCCATAGCCTGGGAAGACAGACGTTGAGCTTAGAAATTTCTCAGGGACGTGAAGTAAAAAATAACTAGATATCTAAAACATAATATATGATATCTGAATGAACATCTTTGTCACAACCAGCTAACATTTCTGAACACACCTTCCACCATGAACTTTTTCTATCTTCTTGTAATTTATGTACCAACAAGATGGAAATTTTATACGTATATATACTAGTTGAGATGGTATATAGTTAAGCACCTTAGTATACCATACTCTTTCTGGAAACGCCACACTTCCTACTACCCGTAAGGACTACACATATTAATTTTACGCGAAATCGACCGAAGGGAAGGGAGGAATGAGAGGAGAGGGACTCGATCCAAATAATCTAATAATTTTCCGATGTAATGAATATATAGACACAAAATTTAGTAAGGATTTAGAAGTCAAATATTGAGTTTTAGCTCAAACGGTCAATTGGCTTTGAGAGGTATATAGCCAGTGATTCACCGAAAACTATTTTTTTTTTTTATTTTTTAAATCAGAGGGAAAAGATGAAATTTCGGTGAAAATTCAATATCGAATTTCTGACAGGTTATATAACTTCCCCTATACTATAGCTGAGTATGTAAAAGCGGTGCCCTCGAAGCTACAAATTCATATTCAGATGTTTATTGTGACCGGATCCGAACGATGCCATCACAACTGCAGATATTGAAACCACCATCTTGCCTCCCATATCGGATTTTTACAAATGTCCTTTAATATTACATTCTTGGGTATGTCCGGGATATTCCTTCTGAATATCTTTCCCCCTCTTTCAAACATATGCTTTCATGTTCCACATTACTCCTCTTGTAGACTTCATTAAATACCATAACCCCTCGATTTGTGGGGTTCCGTTCGTCGAAGACCATTTACGTAACCCTTTTGACGAGTATATGAAGTATGTCCTTCCGTCTGTTCATTTATTGAAGCTCTGTACATCTCAAACTTTGCACGAAGTTAATGTTTGGGAAAAATCTAAAAGAAAAAAAAAACAAATATTGCGTTAATTAGATGTACTAAAAGCCACCATTGAGGGAGTTTATAGGTGCCTATATGGACCTGCATAGCGTCGCTAACCGGGACACGTGGGTAGGCGAAATTCAGGACTCCCAGGAACTAACAGGGAAAGGGGTAAGCGCATTAGATGCTTAGGTCCCTAGGTACATACCTGCTCTTCCAATGACAACTCACTGAAAGGCAATTTCCATAAATCTTTAGTTCTCAGACTGAATCAGAAACCGTGGCTCTCACAACAGTCGGTTTCAAAAAATGTGATGAGACGATTTGGAGAATGTGTTATAATTATGGGCTTCGAGGGTTCTACTTGCATAAAATTGGACGAATGAACATATGCTGTTTTATATGCTGTTCTAAACATGGCCTTTGTTGGTTCTACCTGCATAAGATCGGACGAATGGAGAGTCCATGCATGCTATTCTAATCTTGTGGGTTCTAATTTATTAAAATTATTTACCCTTCTATTCCTCCTTCGGTTTTCTATTTCGTTTTTCATTTCCTTCCTAATCATTTTATTTATTTATTTACATGTTTATCCTATTATTATATACATTTTTCTTAAGTATACACATAAAAGTTGTGTTGGCTGCTGAAACCATTAAGAAAATAAAAAAAAAAATTAAATTTTTAGTTTGTTGCAAATACTGGGAAAACCTGCTACAAATCATATTTATATTGAATTACTTTGTCAATTATTTAATTCAAGGTTCAACATTATTTCTAATGCGTTTGTAAAACACAATAAAAAAATAAAATGAAATGACTAAGAATTAATAATACCTAATAGCTGGTGATTGTGGTCGTGTAATTGCGCCTAATTTCGTGATAAGAAACTAAACGAATCTAAATTTGTTTTTCTTTCTTATAGCCTAGTCATATTATTTACTTTGTTGTTAATTGTTCAATTATATATAAGTATATAAACAATCTTGCTTGCCTCGACTTATCATAAAGAAATATAAATACACAATAGTCATAACTAAAAATATAATAAAAATAGTATCTATTGTCTTCTTTAATATCAGAAATTTTATATTAATTTATTTTCTATTATTTCATTATTTTATGTGTACTTTCATGTGTGTTGCATAAGAAAGTACCTATCATAATCGTGGGAAAATCTGAGATTGAGTTTTCAACGGATTTTCACCTTTCAAACACATTTTGACCATTTTCGCGATGATGCCTGTCTGTATGGGTATGTGACTGGAACTTTGTGAATGCCCTAACAAAAATATTTTTGAGTAATTTATAAATTGTAATTGTAACGCAAGGAATTGTCATTACAAGACTTTGGTACAGATCACTATCCCTTCTCCTTCCCCCTGTCAAATTCATTTCATACTGGCATTACTGGGTATAAAAAAGTCACACTCAGAATTATGTATTTTTTGGTCTCATAATGACGTAAGTCTTTCAGATTTTTGAATGTTCGCTAAGTGTTCTACAAGTTAGGTCTTGCTAAACAGATTCAGGAAACATTTCATCCAATTATTCTAGATCCTTCTTGCATTTGCTTATCCTAATCCCAGTTTTGGTCGCGTAATGATGTACGTTTTTCAGATTTTTTCACAGACTACCTGTCATGAGGTTGATCCAGTTTTCTGATCCTTTTTATCTTCGGATCTTATTAAATTTCTTTCATCACAAAAAACTAAGTGACCATTTACAATTTACCGGATAAGAGAATATAAAAAGTAAATCAATGTACTTCCCCAAAACGAATTAATCAATTAAGTTTTAGCTCCCTTCCAAAACCAATTGATCAAATGGATCAAAATTCTATCTAAATAATTGACTTACATAGGGGCTTCTAAATCCTCATACTAAATACTTGTAAGTAAATACTTGTGTCGATACATTCATTATATTGGCAGTTAGTTATAATGGCTCATGCCCGGGCTTAACTACGAGGTCAAATCGCCTACAAGCAGAGATCTCTTTCGCCACTCTGGTGGACATGAGCCCAACTCTACTATGGGAGTCCTCAGTTTTTATTCATATAGGGTAGGGGGGTCTTTAACGAGTACCTGACAACGTACAGGCTCGGGACCATCGCTTAACGTCCCATCCGAAAGACGGCGTGCTTAAGTTTTTTTTACCTCCCAGATATAATAAACTATATAAGTTTCGAACCCGCGACCTTGAGCTCATTAAGCAAGCGCGCATACCACTGAGTTACCGGCGCCCTCACATTGGCAGTTATTGGAGTTTTAGAGTTGAGCTCGTCCTCTGATCCCCCCCCTTCCCTTCGACTGATTCCGAAGATTCGCAGAAAATTAATAGGTGTGGTCCTTGGGGTTCTTTTTTTTTTATTATTCTACAATCTGTACAAAATTTACAATTGGTAGAAGTGAACATTAGATAAATGTGTACAATTGATGGGAGAAGCCAGTCAGTGCTGACATTTCCTTAGACAGTTTCGTTATTCAAAGAAGATCGCGAGGCCAGCGTCGTCTTAGGCGGCGTGGAGGGTTGTCGGGATGGGTCTGAGAGGACATGCGCTGAGCGACAGGATTGGGATGGGTATTCAAGTTAGAATGGAATTTCTTGAAGCGGAGTTGGATTAGGTCTTGGACACAAGGAATATTGAGGTCTTTATATAGGACTTTGTTGGTGACATAAAAGGGAGCATTGACAATTGGTCGTAGGACTTTTGACTGAAAAGTTTGTATTCTGTTGATGTTGGAACTGTTGGCTGAGCCCCATAGTTCTAGTCCGTATGTCCATATTGGTTGGTATGATTGTTTTGTAAATTATAAGTTTGTTCTCAACAGATAGTTTTGACTTTGATCCGAGCAGTCGTCATAAAAGACCATATCGTCTGTTGAGTTCTTGTCGTTTGAGTCTTGTGTGGGGATTCCACGTTATTCTGCTGTCTTAGTAAAACCCAAAGTACCGCACGTTGTTGGAGGTTGGAATGAGAGCATTGTTCATGGAAACAGGTGGACAGTTTTGCCTTCGAAGAGTGAAGGTAACTTTAACACATTTACCAACATTGATCTTAATTCTCCTTCGGGTTCTAAATACACATATAAAATTTCGTTCGTCGTTATAATGAATGTATTGACACAAAATTTAATCTTTCAATTTAGAATGAGGATTCAGAAGCTTCTATGTGAGTCAAATATTCAGTTTTGATTGACATTGGAGGAAGAGCGAAAACTTAATTGATTGATTTGTGCTGGGGAAGTAAATAGCCGGTGATTCATCGATGACTTTTTTTTCTAGTTCAATGTCCTGCACTGACGAGTAGGTACAAAAAAAAATATAAAAAAGTATTTTTTCTTATCTGTTAGTTACATGAGTACGTAAGATCTAGTTGGGTGATTCTCGGATGAAGAAGACAATTCACAGATTGACCATGTGCCTTCTTGCAGCCAGGAATATGAACAATATACTGTGGATAAAAAATACGTGTCTCTTGGGGCAAATCAATCATATGTTTATTTTTTTTCGGGGGGGGGGGGGGGGAGGGGGGAGGGTGGGTAGGGCTGAGTATTGTGGGTTTAAAAACATGATAAGATCAAGTCACGTTGTGGACAAGCAAGTACGTGACGTGACGGGAACCTCACTCGGATTTATTGGGCATTTCCCAGCCAACTCAAAGAACCAGCCGCCAACCGCTCGACCGACCCAAAACGGATGTGTATCACGTACGAATCATATCTACATATTTATCACTTGGTTCTGGTTTATGAGTGGAACGTATATTAAATTGTAGCCAACTCCAAACTTACTATCTATCCCATCCAGTCTTGTATAACAACTACTGTGGAGGCATATCGGATTAAAATTTCTTTCGTTCTATTATAAATGTTTCACTTGGCCCGATTCTTTATTTTCTTTATTAACCTAAGAAAATATTTGCCAATGTTATGGAACATTATTTCATCATCTTGATTTATGTTCTTGTTTCTGAACAAAGCGTCTGGACAGACATTTTCTCAATGTAAAACATAAAATTGATCATTATCTGTTTCGCATTACGTATTCATTTTTATTTGACTACAAAACTGCTTTCTATTGCTTCGAACTCCGTTGACGGAGGGCAGACTGCGGTTGGCAATTCCAGGATCCAGGTCTAAAATCCCAGAATTAGGAATACGAAAATCAGGATTATTCTTTTTTTTATGACAAATATTTTTTTAAATAATAGTAACACATTGGCTATATAAAATTGTCATAATAAACGAATTTCTGTGATATTATTAGTATAAGTTAGTACCTATTGTAATCTTGCGAAAATCTGAGATCGAGTTTTCAACTGAATTTCACGTTACAAAGTTCCCCTGAACCGTTCGTGATTGGAATGGGTCAAATGAAACTTTGTTAGCGATCCGTCTCGGAAACTATTGTAGCAATGAATTTGAAAATTGAGATGTCACATGTGCTAACTTAACCCTTATGTCTACGGATGGGTCCAGCCAGACCCATTTCAAAAACACTTTTTAAAAAAAGTATTAAATTTTCCACAGAATGAGATGAAACTTCATGATATCCTCAACGAGAATGTTGAGAACAGGTTCCTAAAAAGAAACTCCGAAAAAAATAATTTTTGTCGAATTTCTGTGAAATTTTGTAAATCACAACTTCTGGTCTACGGATGGGTCTGTACAGACCCATGTATATATATTTCTACCTTATCTTTATTGTCAATCCAGGGTATTTCATAAATAGATTATTTCACTTTAGTTTACAACTAACAATGATTCTAGTAAGTCGTAGAATTGTAGTTTGTGTCATTTTCTATAAAAATTGATTTTTGTTGATAAAATGAGTGAAGATTTTGAAAATGTTCCTCATTATACACTGAGTCGGTAAGTTTTTCCTCTATATTACTTACTTTATTGTTTAGCACTAATTACTTATATTACTGTACCGCAACGATAGATGTACACGTGTTGGGGAAGCCACCAAACAAATGAAAATTTCTGAGCTTCTTGTATTTTTCAGTGCTTTGATACTAAATTCTGGTTATGGTCTTTTTCTTACGATTTGCCTTGCTGATTACTTTTGTCTTATTCGTTCAAATATACTGTTTTAGCACGAAGGAGGATGAAAGGGAGGCATATTATTGTCGAATTGGTGACTTTTTGTCAAGAAACAACGAAGATTCGGATAAGGGTGCGGAAGATACAAATGAGGAGTACATCCTTCATGCATGTGCTTCGGATGAGTTGATGTAGTTGAAAGAGAAGCTGATAAAGAAGATAATAGTGACTATGAAGAGGAACTGGCTGAGCTAAAGAATGGTGTTGTGTCACAACAACAAGAACAAGATCATAGTAAATATTTTGTGTCTCGAGAAGGAACCAGATGGAAGAAAATACCACATTCATCAACTCGGGTACAAATCCACAACATTGTACGTCAAACTGGTGGAATTATCAAAAGTTCCATAGGAAGAAATCCACTAGATATGTTGAAATCAATTATCACTGAGGACGTGGTTGTAATCATTATGCGAGAAACAAACAGAAAGGTGCTAGAAGCCACCGAAAGATAAACAATCTAAGTTGTGGAAAAGTGTAACAGTAAAAGAGCTATATGCATATTTTGGACTGCTACTGGCCGCCGGGGTAAACCACTGCAATGCACAGCACACAAAAGAGCTATCGAAAACGAATGTTCTCTGTGTTTAGAGCCACAATGGCTATTCGGGTTTCTGGGCCATTAGCCGTTTTATTAGGTTTGACGACCAGAGAACTAGAATGCAAAGACAAGCGACCGATAAAGCAGCCCCAACATTCTAAGCAATTTCAGAAATGCTTCAAGTGTATTAGCAGTGAAGGGGAAAATAGTTAATAAAGTTTTCTTTAAAATTTTGTTTTTTAAGTAATCTTTTGTTTAATAGAAAAGCATAATTTAAAAAAAAAAAGTTTTTTCATTTTTTGTATAAAAATTATTGAATAATTAATAAATAATTAATTAATAAATAAATAATATCATTATAATTAATTAAACGTTACTTTAGTTGAATTTCATTGAGTGAAGCTTTATTCCTTCCTTTTAGTATGTGTCATTTCTACAAAAAACATGTATGGGTCTGGCTGGACCCGTCCGTAGACTGACGTATCATTGAATGGTCCGTAGACATAAGGGATAAATCTGATTTGGCCGAAATCCGATGAAAATTGAGACCACTTTATTTCTAGGTTTAAGAGCCGTCGATGCATGAGTATATTTACAAGATACTGCTTATATTTATGACCTTGAATGAATGTGAATTCATTGATTTTTTCAACGGATTTTCACGTTTCAAGGCCTGAAGCCTCTCTTTTGTTCAGGACCTTTCGACCATTTTCGTGATGATGCCTGTCTGTGTAGGGTATGTGTCTGAAACTTTGTGAGTGCCCTAACACAAGAACGATTGCATCTATGAAAATGTTTCTAATTGAATTTCCAATCCCTCGTGTTCTCTGAGCGCCCCAAAGAATGTAAAATAAATTTCTGTAGGAAATATTTTTAAGTAATGTATATGTTACTGTTAATTTGATAAATTTAGTTGTTATACATAATAACTGGTTATTTTACAAAATAACTACCGTTCTTGGTTAATATGACAAATTATTCACAGTTTCTTAATATTTATCATATTAACCAGTTATTATACATAATATAAAACACACCTTGTTAATATGATAAATTTTTTACCTTTGTCACAAATTAATCATATTAACTGGCTATTATGCATAATAGCTGAAAACCTGTGGCTAGTATGCTAAATTCAGTTTTCTGGAATGAAATTTTCTTTAATTCTGGGAGAATAAACGTGAATGTAGATTATTTGGAAAAATTGCTTTGTTTCTTTTCTAGGAAACATATACATTTATTAGGAAATAGCAGTCAATAGGAACTTGTCAATCGCAGGTGGTCAAGGGTTTAAAAGATGTAACTGCAAAGGAAAATGTACATCGTCAAAATGCAAGTGCAAAAAAAGTTTAGTGCTTTGCAATTCAAAATGTCACGACAGTTTGCCTTGTTCAAATAAATAAGTACCTACCTAATATTTGTCTTATTTATTTATAATAGCAACAATTATGTATAATAGCCAAACTAGTTTGGCTATTATACAAAATAACCAGTTAACTTAGTAAATTCAACTAAATTAATCACTTTAGCTGTTCACGTTGGATATTTTACAAAATAACCAGATAAAGTAATAATTTTTTTTTCAATTTGCCATATTAACCAGTTTTTTGGTTATTATATAAAATAACCGGTGATTATACATAATAGCAGATTTATCAAATTAACAGTAACATATAAATTGTAACGCATGGCAATTGTGGCCATTACAAGACTTTGGTACAAATCACTCTCCATCCTCTTAAGTTCATTACATACTGGCATTACTGGGTATAACTATGTCACACTCAGAATTGTGTTGTTTTTGGTCGCGAAATGACGTAAGTCTTTCATCGAAAATCCGTTCAAATAAAAGTTGTACAGAATACTAAATGGTACATTATTCATGTATAATGTGCCTTTTAGTATTGTGAAATACAATTTTTCAAAGGATGCGCAGTTTGTCAGATACATACCTAAAACCGTCTTAAAATGTGGTTTTGAAATCCCTCTTTTTAGACGTTTCCTTGAGTTACGCGAAAACGTATGACTTCCTTGTACCAACTACATTTTTATGGATCATGTTTTCTTGAGAAGTGATTCATCTAAATAATAATATTAGCCCAAATCTGAGAATTTATATATTCTCAGATTTGAGCTAATGTCGCTGGAATATATTCGGAAAAAGGTCTTGATGGCAACCTATCCAGAATATAATTAGTAACACAAGTTAAATAAGTTATTTATTTTTATTTATTTGATTCTTTTTATGAACGACAAGAAGTCAGTTCACATAATTTTCACCCTACGTCGAAATTATACCTGCCCTTCAGTATACCTTAACAATAATCCTATCTTTAGACCTTCTACTTGACAAGCGATTAACATGGACCCCCACACGAGACTGAAAAGACATGAAGTGAACGACACTACAAACTAAGACTACTAGACAAAAGTTCTAAATTAACTTTAAAAATAAAACGACTTATATACAACGCAGTTTTGAAACCTTGGACTTACGGACTTGAACTCTGGGGTTCTGTGTTTCTTAAACTTCGCAGGGATGTTCCACTTTTCGTTGTTTCCGGCATTTTTTCCTCCAGAGATGTCTTCTTTTTTCTTCGTTGGACAATATTTCGGGACAATTGCAGGTCCCTTCTTCTGGTCACTATGAACCATGGTTCATAGTGACCAGAAGAAGGGACCTGCAATTGTCCCGAAATATTGTCCAACGAAGAAAAAAGAAGACACCTCTGGAGGAAAACTCTGGGGTTCTGCCAAGTTTTCCAATATTCAATCCAAAATCCTTCGTAAATTAGTCAATGCTCTTAACTTTATTTCTAACAAGACCCTCCATACTGACCTCAGCCTTCCTCTCATCACCGAAATAGCTAAATCCAAGTAGAAAAAGTTAATTTCGTCCCAGAGTTCCCAAAGTATTTCTCTAGTCCGTGCACTCCATTCCACAATTCCCCAACGCCTTAAGCGCAGATGGCCTAGAGACCTCCTTAGTACCTGCAGTGACAGTGAGTTATAATTGAGTACAACTCAGTGCCTAGGGAGTGTCGCCACTGGGTGAGTCTGTCTTATTATAGTTGTAATTTTAGAAAATAGCGAATAATACGTTTCTCAGGATTGTGTGGATTATATATTGACAGTCTGTGACAATATGTCTTATTATAGTTATAATTTTAGAAAATATCTAATAAAACGTTACTCAAGATAGTGTGGATTATTTATTAGGTGACAGTCTGTCTTATTATAGTTGTAATTTTAGAAAATAGCGAATAAAACGTTACTCAGGATTGTGTGGATTATATATTGACAGTCTGTGACAATATGTCTTATCATAGTTATAATTTTAGAAAATAGCTAATAAAACGTTACTCAAGATAGTGTGGATTATTTATTAAGTGACAGTCTGTCTTATTATAGTTGTAATTTTAAAAAATAGCGAATAAAACGTTACTCAGGATTGTGTGGATTATATATTGACAGTCTGTGACAATATGTCTTATTATAGTTATAATTTTAGAAAATAGCTAATAAAACGTTACTCAAGATAGTGTGGATTATTTATTAGGTGACAGTCTGTCTTATTATAGTTGTAATTTTAGAAAATAGCGAATAAAACGTTACTCAGGATAGTGTGGGTTATTTATTGTGACAGTATATGACAATATGTCTTACTATAGTTGTCCTTATGTGAACGCATTACGATTTCACTTTCATTGCACATTTTTCACTAAATAAATACTTTTAAATAAAACGTAAGAAATGACTGTCCGACAATTGGACAATACAGGTAGAGCTCATTATCTGAGCTCTGGTGATAAGAAAACGAGATGAAGAACAGGGTCTGGGGACATTGTGGGCGGATACAGAGGTGTTTGGGAGATGTATGAGCCACGTAGGGCAGTAAAAGTAGGGAGCAAGGGTGCGGTGCGGTGCAGAGAAGGGCAGATACAATATAGAGGAACATGACTTTTTGAGAAGGGCCGCACGACTTTTATGGCATTTAGAGAAGCTATCTCTATCTCTAATTGGAGGACGACAGGCCCTATGGGTTATTCACAAGCCCTTCTCCCTACTGTCATACTCTGTCGCTCTACACGTGTATAATAACCCTACCGCTCTCCTCTCTCTTAACAAGAAAAAAAAGTCTTCGGTTAATCACCAGAAATGAATATACCCAGCACGAATTAATCAAGATTTTGGGGTAGATTCACCACAATTAGTTATTAGTTTTTGAGTCGAGCCCCCTCCTATCCTCCCTTCCCTTCGGTCGATTTGGCTGAAAAACAATAGGTATCGTTCTTAGGGGATTCTGGATACACACATAACATTTCGTATCATCGCATCGGTAAATATTGGAGTTTCTGCGTCGAGCCCCCTCTGCCTTGGGGAAGTTATGTAGGAAAAAGTCATGTTCTCCCTGTGAACACGATAACTCCCGGTAAAATAAATGTGTCAACACGAAATTTTATATGTGTGACCGATAAGGATCTGTCGATTTTCAGTCAAATCGGCCCTAGGGAAGGGGGGATTAGAGAGGAGCTTAACTCAAAAAATCTATTGGCCATCTACAATAAAAATTAATAGATGTGGTCTTTATGAGGTTTTGAAATTAAATATAGAATTTCATGATAATAAATTTAATTTTATTGGCAGTATACTGACAAACTGTAAGTTGAATTACATAGCGGTTACTGAATCCTCACACTAAATTTAGTGTATTCAGGTCTAAATTAGCACATGTGACATCTTCATATCAAATTTGAAGTTTGAACTATAATGCTTTCCGAGTTAGAACGCTCTCAAAGTTCCAATCATACAGACAGACATCATCGCTAAAATGATTAAAACTTGTTCATGGTAACTTCAAACGTAAAAATCCGTTGAAAACTCGATTTCGGTTTTTTGCACAATTACAACACGTCCTTGAGCACGCCGTCCTTCGGATTTTTTGAGATTGGTATCTTGTAAAATGTATCATGTTCAGGGTAGTAAGCGATTGCAACTGCAGAACTCGTAGTTTTCGAATGCCCGCTGTACGACGGGCCTAGGGTGGAGTTGATACCCCGGACAGGATCCCGCGGAAGCTGATGAGTGAGGCTGACTACCCCGATTCGTCGCCTCCTGGCGGAAGGTGAAGAGTAGTGAGCGATAAGACCTCGAAGTTAAAGCCCGGGTATGAGTCACAATAACAAACAAACCAAGGTATAACCTACCGAACAAACAGATATTCACCGGCAATTTACTTCCCCAGCGCCAATTCATTAACTACTACCTTACTCAGGAACTTAATCCTCGTCTATAATTTTGTGTCGATACATTTAATAAATTGACAGTTATTGAAGTTCAAAAGTTCATACCCAGGGGCGCCGGTAGCTCAGTGGTGTGCGTGCTTACCTTCTGAGCTCAAGAACGTGGGTTCGAACCCGACCGAGGCCCTTAGTTTATTTTATCTGGGAGTAAAAAAAAAACTTAAGCACGCCGTCCTTCGGATGGGACGTTAAGCGATGATCCCGAGCCTGTACGATGTCAGGTACTCGTTAAAGACCCCTGCCCTAAGTGAATAAAAATTTAGGGTAGGCAAAATTTAGGACTTCCACAGTAGAGTCGGGCTCATGTCCACCAGAGTGACAAAACAGCGCTCTGGTAGTAGGCGATATGACCTTGTAGTTAAAGCCCGGGCATGAGTCATAAAACCTAAAAAATAAAAAAAAAGTTCTTACCCATCTCTGGTCCTCTACTTCCCTTCAGTCGATTCGGCAGAAAATTGATAGCTGTCGTTCTTTTGGGGTTTTGTATTCAAATATTAAATATCATGTCGCTAGATGGGTTATATTGAACCCAAGTTATATAGATATATATAGAATTTCGGGTCGATATATTCGTTCTATCAGGAGTTATACTCACAATTTTGTTTACATATTTGGAATCAGGGGTCGGAAAATAAAAACTCCATATCGAATTTTTGACCGATTACATAACTTTCCCTGTACTTTGTATAGCTGGGGAAGTAAAAAAATGTTTTATATTCATAAATGAGAAATCATAAATAATAAATAAATTATGAATGAGTTCTAATGAGAATAATGACCAACCTCACTACATTGTGCATGTAAAAACTCGATTTCCAATCTTCGAGTACATACTTTTCTATATATATATATTTAAATTATGCCATAATGTGAGAGATGAGTACTGTTTGTGAATTTTGCCAAAGAATAAGACATGAAGACAATGGAGTCGGTATTGGAAGAAGATAAAGGGGTTGGTTGGGACAAGTTTTAATGAGGTTTAGGTATTGATAAGGGCCTGAAAGGGAAGTTGCTAACACATATAGGGACCTTTATTTCCACATAACAGTTTGTCAAGTCTGACTGGAGCAGATAAGAGGTTCAGTCAGTCTCTGTTATCATTCATAAGAATTATCTGGGAACAGCGCCGCGTTCCTGCCAACCCAGATCCACTCTCTTCATTTTGACAGTCTGCTACTGTTTCCCTCACTTTTCGTTATCTCTTTTGCATAAGATACATACATTATCTTCATCAGCGTTAAAATATCTATCGTGGTCAAGAGGAAATAAGACGGGAATGGTGTTGCTAAAACAACATATATATATTATCGTGCTAAAATCTGAGATCGAGTTTTCAATGAACACTTACCCTGAACAGGTTTTGACCATTTGACCATTTTTGAGATATCTGTCTGTGTGTATGCGATTGGAACATTTTGAGCGCTCTAATAATAATATGACCTGCGAAAACTCCTATTTTCGAGATATCTGTCTGTATGTATGCGATTGGAACATTTTGAGCCCTCTAATAATCATATAACCTGCGAAAACTCCTGTTTTCGAGATATCTGTCTGTGTGTATGTGATTGGAACATTTTGAGCGCTCTAATAATAATATGACCTGCGAAAACTCGGAATGGAACTATGTGAGCTAACTCCAAAACTATAGAACTATAGTAGCTATGAACCTGAAATTTGAGATGATTGGTCACATGTGCCAACTAAGATCTCAACCCTTTCATATATTCAGTAATGCCAGTATGATTTGTGAGGGGAAATAGGAAGTCCTGAAGTGGCCACATCACATGTTTTTGTAAAAATTACTATTAAAAAAAATGTTATTGTGCAATACACCAACACAAGACCTGACAAATTTATGTTCATTATTCTACGATTATTATTTTAGGAGAAATAAGCTCTCAAAATGTGACACATTTTCGTGACGCCCTTTAACCCTCCACACAGCCGGAAAAGACGTAGTTCTACGTAAAAATAACGGAGACAAATACAGCATTTTAGTGTAGAGAAACTCCCAGTCAGGTTCAGGTGCGCTCAGTTTACTACCACTCCTTGGAGTAACGGATCCAGTTTTATTCTATGGTCTTCAACCACCCTCTCGAGTCCTCAGGGCTATTCGCGGGTATACGCATTTTCCATTATCCGAAAAGTCTTTAGTTCGAATTATTATTTCGACAAAGAGGTATGAATATTCTCACTAACTAGGAAAGTGTCAGTGGAATATTATCGGATAGGGCAGAAAAAAAGTGGGAATTTGCGCAGATCCTTGATTATATTGGGTGAGCCGTGGGGGTCAAAGGTTTGGACTGTTTAAAACGGTAGGATCAAAGAGAGTAGCTTACCCTGCCCTCATGTTGGCATGGAAATGACCGTTGATTAGGGGCTTTCCAGGGATCAAAAGTCCTACAATCGACTCCTGATTGCTAATTCCTCCACCGTCTTACTTTTCCGGACTCTGGACGGCGCCTAATCAGTCTTTTTCCATGAGACCCAACCTTTGATGAACAGCTTCAATCTCCCCGCTCCTGACAAGATTATCATTTACCTAACTCTCACAAACCCAACCTATAAAATGGACCTTACATTCAACGGAAATCCCAACAACCCTAAAATACTAACGCTAAAAATTTTCGTTGGTTCCTACATCTTATTTTGTACAAAAATGTGGATTTTCCCAAAAAATTCAAAGAGTTAGGGCTTTTCAATTTTTTCATTATCAACATAGAAAACATATAAATGCACTTAACTTTCAGCATTGTTGAAAGAATCTTTGATGCATATTCAACACCAGCTGGTTGCAAATTTCATGAGAGAATGTTTTTGTAATGAACCTATTTTTCGGTAGAATTTACTGTTTTCGCTTAAATTAAGCAAAGGCATCAACAAATTTTGTCCGAGTTGGTTTTTGGAAAATATCTTGTAAACCTGATATCCCTGGAAAAAAGATATGTCATGCGCTTTGTATTTTTCTCTATAAATTAAAAGAATTTTTTCGATAAATGAAAATTTATAGAAGTTATGAGTTAAAATGTAGTTAAGCCATTTAATAAAGTGGCCGATTCTGGTCAAACTCTCATTAATCAGAGCTGGACACATTGGCATTGGTGCCGGTCAAGATAGAGGTATTACTGCCTCCATCTATATCTATTCCTCCTCGCCCGATATACACCCCTGTCTTCACCAGCATCAATGCAGCCTCCTCCACCTAAACCTCTATCTTTACCGCCTCCAATACAGCCTCCTCCACCTAAACCTCCATCTCTACTGCCACCAATACAGCCTCATCCACCTAAACCTCCATCTCCACCGCCTCCAATACAGACTCCTCCACCTAAACCTCCATCTCCACCGCCTCCAATACAGCCTCATCTACCTAAACCTCCATCTCCACCGCCACCAATACAGCCTCCTCCACATTTACCTTCATTTCCAACCTCACAAATACAGTGTTCGTTTTCTCCAGGAAATGTAGGACCTTTATGGTTCTAGTATATGAAAAATGAATAGTGGAATGTGTATCGTGTATGGGGACTCGACTCATTGTTCCATTATATATTTTAAAGCTATTATCCTTACAGCATTACTATTATTAATTTGTAATAACTTATTTTATTTATACTTTTTTTATTTATTTATGTTATTTATTTAGTTTGTTAAAGGTTCCTTTATATGTGTCATTATTGTTTTATATGTGTATTCTTTTATATGTGTCATTATCATGTTATTATTGTAAAAGTAATGGTCACTGACTCCATTGTATAGGGGTGATCCCTCAAAACAATACTAATTATTATTATTATTATTATCCTTACAGTAGAGGGCTGAGTTATTATAATGCTATTAGCAATAGGTGATCACATATTTCTGGGATATATTTCTTTAGAAGTCTCCTAAGACCTAAAATGTGATTTCCAGTCACTAGAGTCACTTGTTCCCACGCAGTCACTTGTTTGAATAACGAATCATACTTCTATCTTTACAGGTAGCAGGGCTCTTGACTTCTTAGAAGTGAGCCCACGTAGGCCTGAAATTCAGGAGTACATGAAGCAGACCATGTACCCTTGTTTTTTTTATCCCTTTAGTGTTTCAAGTTCGTGGGGTTCAGATTACACGTGATGTTCTTCCTAGTGTATTAGACCTAGTCCCTTAATACATAATCACGTCAGATAATTTATCCAAAGTATCCGCTGGATCATGTTGAAGATTCGGTGACCCCTCATCTTAAAGACGTCAGACTCGGGGACTAGGGAAAAGTCGCCGGTGAACCATCGTCAACGAATTGATCAACTATCTTTTCGCTTCCTCTCCAAAATCAGTGGACCGTTTGCGCTAATAATCACTAGTTAACTTACATAAGGGCTTCATTATATATTCATTATATAAAAATTACTCATAATTTTTTCGATGTTTTATTACATGAAATTCTTATAGAATTACTTAAAAAAATGGATTACGGATAAAATTTTTCAAATGCGTTAAAATAAAAGCACAAAACATAAAGTTGCAAAAAAGAATTAAAGAAAGCACCAGCGAACAATATTACACAAATAATATAAAATAGTATTTTTTAAATAATACGCCTATAACAATAATTATGCTATCTACACAATTAGTGTTCTATAAAATGAAAATAGTTTTTATTACAAAAAAAAATTAAATAAACAATTCAAGCTCTTTTATTTAAATATAAATATTATCAACACTAATAAATATATATTTAACTAAGATAAATTACAACTTGCTGAATAATTAAAAACATTTATTGTCATAAAAAAGGAAATGAAATATTTTCCTTTATCTATATACAAAATTCCGTAAAAAAAATTAAAAAGAGAACTGTTACGTTTGATTTTTCTACAATTTTTTATACAATACAAACCTACAACTAAAAAATTAAAAATAATTTCCATCACAATTAGGCAATGAAAGAGACGAAGTCTCAATCAGGGTTAGGCAGTTCACCTTCCACAATATTTTATTAAAAAGTAAATTTAAATGTTTAAAAAAAACAAGAAACTTTGGCGCACATAAATACTCAAATTCGGGAAACCATTATTCCTGCAAAAAGAAAATTAAACAAAATGTTAACGTTTTTACAAAGATAAAAGCAAGGTAATCGGATCATTAATTATAAGTAAATGTGTAATTTATAAACAAATGTAACGTTATTGTTTTTATTATGGGTAATGTTCTATTGCATATAATATACAGTAGAACCTCTATAAGTCGAACATCAAGGGAGACGCCTAAAAAATTCGAGTTATAGAGTTTTCGACTTATGGAGGATTTCGACTTAGGCGGATTTTGATTCGACTTGTAGAGGTTAAGATTCATTCTAACTAATTTTGAGTTATAGAGGTGAAATAAATAAAAATTCAAGTTACAGAGGTAACAAACATATTTATATTTATTATAAATCAACATTACATATTTCAAAACATCCTTGAAATAAAAAATACGTAGTATATGTAGGTATTAAAAAAAGTCAGTCATTTTTTTTTTGTTTAGATAATTGGTAATCCTATTTATTGTATACTCCTAAATTGTTTTCTAAGAAACAATGGTGTACATTGTCGGCAAATTCTTAAAGTCGGTAACTTATTTTCCTTCGAGCTATAGAGGTAAGAAGTTTCAAATAATCTAGTTGTAAAGGTTGTAAAATAAAACATTGCTATGTTCGAGATACAGAGGTCCAATTTATTTTTTCGAGTTATAGAGGGAAAATATGTACCAAAATGGCTTGTAGGGACTCACTGATTATTTCGACTAATAGAGGGTTGATATTTCGAGTAATGGAGGTTTTGGGGCTTGAAGGAAAAGAAACAAAACTTTTTTTTCGAGTTTTGGAGGTTTTCGACTTATCGAGGTTCGACTTAAAGAGGTTCTTCTGTATTTATTATGTATTCTAAATTTTTTCTCTTCGTAATCGCCCAGATGCTCATGTGACAGAAAATAGTTAATAATAAAAAAAAAAAGCTTATCCGTTTCACGTCAGGAAATGAAATTTCCAAATTCGCAGTTATTAGAGTTTTGAGTTGAGCCCCCCTCCCTCCCTTCCCTATAGCCGATTCCGCTGAAAATTAATGACCATATTTAGCAAGAGATTCAGAAGCCCCTATGTATTAATTGATTAGGAAGTACACACAGTGATTCACCGACACATTTTATATCTGTCTGTATATCATATATATAACTGTCTGTTTACATCTCCAGAACGGATGACCAATTGATCAAACTCACGAAATTATGTTCATAAGGGGTAACCACAGCATTTACTCTATTTATTTAAGTATATTTTGTATCTGAAGAAGATGAGTTTTCCTTACATTTTCACAATATAATTTTCAGTTGAAGTTATTTCCATATTAATGTTTAGTCGGGAGGTGGGGATATCGTATAACGTGATAACGGATGACTGAGAGCGAAGATGCAAATGGGATTTGGCCTCGTCCGTATCTTAGGATAGCTGACAAATTTATGTAAAGCCACTTTCAGCACTCCAGAATTGATATCGATTTTGGGTTGAATCTGTTTTTCTTCGGACATTTTTGAATGACAATTGTGAATGCTGGTAGATGAGACCGGGGTCTGCATGTAACACCTTTTGCATTTCGATTTTTGAGCGCTCCCAATGTTCCAATAACACACACACATGCACGCACAGATAGACATCATTGCAAAAATGCTCAAAACTTGTTCATGGTAACTTCAAACGTGAAAATCCGTTGAAAACAAATACAATACATCCTTGAGCACTCCGTCCTTCGGATGGGACGTTAAGCGATGGTTCCGAGCCTGTGCGATATCAGGTACTCACTAGAGAAACCTACCCTAGATGAATAAAGAATATAGGTATGCAAAATTTTGGAATCCCTTAGTAGAGTCGGGCTCAGGTCAACCAGAGTCACGAAACAGCGCTCTGGTAGTCGGCTATATGACCTCATAGTTAAAGCCCGGGCATGAGTCACAATAACTAACAATACTTTTTTTACTATAGGTATAGAAAAGAAAGAAAAAAAACAATTCAATGGTCAAAGTTGTTCCTATCTAAGTTTCATATTAAAAAATTTTATAACTATGAATTTCTGAAAGTTACATATAGCGAATCGTAAGACGGACGAGCGATTCAGATTTTGGAGAAAGTAGAATTTTTCAAGAAAAAAATAGTTTTTTAACATTAAAGAGAAAATTTCATATACGAAAAATGGAAATTTTCAGCTGCGTTTTTACGCTGAATTATAGACAGTTTTAGTAGTCCTTTCCAACCCAACCTAGAACCAGTCTCACTACCTACGCTGATGACTCAGCCATCCTTGCTCCAGATCCTGATCCCAATAACGCGTTCCTAAGCCTGCAAAAGCATCTAGATGAGATCTCCAGATGGTGTGAGTTATGGAGAATTAAGATCAACAATGGTAAATGTGTTCAAGTTACCTTCACATTTCGAAGGCAAAACTGTCCACCTTTATCTATGAACAGTGCTTTCATTCCAACCTCCAACAACGTGGGGTACCTTGGGTTTTACTTAGACAGCAGACTAACGTGGAATCCCCCCCATGCAAGAACTCAACAAGAACTTGGATCAAAGTCAAAACAAGTTGAGAACAAACTTACAATTTACAAAACAATCATACGACCAATATGGACATACGGACTTGAACTATGGGGCTCAGCCAAGAGTTCCAACATTAACAGAATACAATCTTTTCAGACAAAAGTCCTACGACAAATTGTCAATGCTCTCTTTTATGTCACCAACAAAGTCCGACACAAAGACCTCAACACTCCTTATTTCCAAGATCCATCTTTACTTCAAGAAATTCTATTCTAAGTTGAATACCCATCCCAATCCTGTCGCTCAACGCATGTCCTCAGTCCCGTCCCGTCAACCCTCCACGCCTCCTAAGACGACGCTGGCCTCGCTATCTTCTTTAAGTAACGAGGATATCTAAGGGAGTGTCAGCACTGGCTGGCTTCTCCCATCAATTGTATATTTTTATTTCTTGTTCACTTATACCTATTGTATATTCAGATTCTATTGTATGTACCTATTGTATGTACAGATTCTAGAATAAAAAAAATAAATTAAAAATAGTCCTTTGAGAACGTCTCATTAACGTAGCCAAGTACCTACTACCTAAGTTTCTCAGGGAGGCTTGTGGCAAATCTTCTAGAAATGTCCATTTTTTAAACTGGAGATATGTCGGGTGGATCGCAGACTCTTTCTTGCTCATTGTGACCTGAAGAAAGGTCTTGCGACCAACCCAAAATGTCGTTGGAAATAGTGGACACCTCTGGAATATTTGTCGACAATATGGAACATGTAACCAAGTAGACGTCAACACTTGTTGGTGGGAATTAAGACTGTTTAGTAATACAAACGCATTTCCTGCCTCTTGGGATGTGCTGGACAAAAAAAAAAGTGGAATAACACAAAATTGGAATGATGAAAAAGGGTGGTTTTTATCGCTCCGTTTTAATATTCCGTAGCTATATGAGGGGGTGTTCTTAAGTGAGCTACCTAACGACCCCCCCCCCCCCCCCCCCCCCCCCGCCTCCCCCCATATGGCGGACAATTATTTATATATCTTGTGTAATCTTTATAAATAACTGTAAGTGGGCGGCTGTCTATATGTGAGGTATTTTTGAAAGATATTTATTACTTCCCCAGTCATACGATAGGGGAAGTTATGTAATAGGTCAAAAATTAGATGAGGAATTTTCAACGGAATTTCATGTTTTCCTACCACCAGATTCAAAATATGAAAACAAAATTTTTATCTGTCTGTGTTTCTGTGAACAAGAAAACTCCCGATAGAATGAATGCATCAACACGAAATTTTTTATGTGAATCCAGAACCTTCTATCAACGACACCTTCCAATTTTCAGCCAAATCGATAATAATTTAATAACTGCAGTTGTGATGAATGTATTGACACAAAATTTCATGTGTGAATTTAAAACCCCACAAGGACAGCATTTATTAATTTTCAGCGGAATCGGCAGATAGGAATGGGGTTCAGAGGGGAGGCTCAACTCATAAACCCCAATAACTGCCAATGTAATGAATTTATCGACAAAAAATGTAGTATGAGGATTTAGGAGCCCCTATATGTAAGTCAACTATTGAATATTACGCAAACGGTTTTGGAGGGTGGGAGTTGAAAATTTTTCGTACCTCCCCAGTAATGTACACTGCCAGGAACAGAACCTTTCTAAGTTCACATAACTCTGGCGGCTAGAGGTCGGGTACTTGTTTAACTGCAACAAAGATCAATGACAGTCTCGACCAGTTCCAGATGGGAGTTTTAAATGTTTCGAACCTCCATAGTAGTGTACGCCAGGAACAGAACCTTTCTAAGTTCACGTAACTCTTGCGGCTAGAGGTCGGGTACCTGTTTAACTGCAACAAAGATCAATGACAGTCTCGACCTATTCCGGGTGGGAGTTTTAAATGTTTTGAACCTCCATAGTAGTGTACGCCAGGAACAGAACCTTTCTAAGTTCACGTAACTCTGGCCGCTAGAGGTCGGGTATCTGTTTAACTGCAACAAAGATCAATGACAGTCTCGACCTGTTCCGGATGAGAGTTTTAAATGTTTTGAACCTCCATAGTAGTGTATACCGCCAGGAACAGAACCTTTCTCTCGTCCGACCAGTTATTCAGAACGCATATCGTTATAAAGTGTACTAACCCCATGCTTCGATTCGTGTGAAGGCCCTTGGCTGCATCACTGGTCTGTCAAACCTCTGGGATGTGTCCCATCTAAGCTCTTTTACGTCCTCTTGGTACGATGGTTTGTTCCTTAAGGTATTCATTTCACCACTGCCAGCATTTGTACTGTTTCTTATACGTTAGAAGCAAACTCTAAATCTTAGTTTGATTAACGTAACTTTTTATTTCCTGATTATTTTGATATAATGTAACCTTACATATATAAAACCTTTTATTATTTTTTCGGTGCACCTTGCACGTGTCATATAATGTAAAAAGGGAAACACTGTTTTTTTTTCCAACATTCAACATGTGTATTGTTATACAATTTAAATATAAACATTACATAATTTATATTAACGGCATGGGCGGTACACGCGTGAATAATTAAATACAAAATTCAGAAATGAACATTCTCGGGAAAGACTTTATGTACTTTCGTATTAGATATTGAAGAAGAATGTGCCCTGTTTAGTTGAGTCTCGATAAACCGACCTTCTTTTTTTTCGTTGATAAATACATAAATAAAACCTCATATCACCTCCTTAAAATTTTAAGTCGAAGTCGCGGGATTTTCTAGATGGAATTTATTTTCTTGAAATTCGGGATCCCAGAATCGCAAACCCTATTAGGAACACACAGACGCACAATACAAAGGAGGCCATTTCAACTTTATTAATATAGACAGAAAATGTATTTTCCCCAAAATGTATTCCTCTGATATAATTGACATCCACTTTTCCTCATGTTTGTTGTAGCTTTGTGAAGCGGCACCTTGTTGGATATTGCTTCTGAAATGTTGAACAGATGCTAAAGATTGGAATTAAATTGTTGCCGATGTTGACCGACTGGGTAATTTACTTGAACAATTGTCATGAATACATAAGAGATCTGATAGAAGAATGTGGTTTTATATTAAGTTGGGTCTGATCCTGAAGACGTGAGGGGAGACAAAAGATCTTATCGGGACTCTGGAGGTACGTGCTGAGTCAGGAGTCGACCCCGGCCGCAGATAAGACCCGCTCCACTACGCCCCAGTTCCCTACCAAAGGGGACATTTTGTATTTCAACCATTTTTTCTTGTTTTGGGGAGAAGCCATCTTAACTTTCCTCAGCTTGTCAGGTTGCACTAAGTGGCTTGCTGATTTGTGAGAAACGAGCAATACACCATCAGGGTTCCAGCCAGCGATGATAACTACAACATCGGGGATCCAGCTAGCGATGCTAACAAGTATACCATAGGCAATCCCTAGTTTTAGACTAGTTCTTACACCATTTTCACAAGCGCTTTGAAGTGGTGATGTTTGCAGTTAAGCAATGTCACCGATGATATGTGTTTTGCGACTGGTGTAATTACCACCCGGGGTTAGAGCCAAGAATGGAGAAATATATATTATTTTTTTGCGTTATTATATACGAAGCATATTAACTAGGCCTCTAGGAGTTATTGGTTATTTACACAACATCCATGGCTCTGGGAGGAAGTTCTATCTATGAAATAAAACTCTCTCCCGGACGGGATTCGAACTCACAACCTTGGTCGGACCATGCGACCAAAATCCTACGCTCCAGCCCGCAAAGACCCTAAGGAGAAATGTCTTCTACAGTAAAGGTTCTGAACAAAAATCTGTAGAGGGCGCCGGTAGCTCAGAGGTAGCATGCTTGCTTATTGAGCGCAAGATCGAGGGTAAGAAACCCGGCCGAAGCCCTTTTTTTTTTTATCTGGGAGATGAAAAGACCTTGAGCACGTCATCCTTCGGATGAGACGTTAAGCGACGTCCCGAACCTGTGTAATGTCGGGTAGGCCGAGGTGGACACAATTTAGTGCTCCCACAGTAAAGACGGACTCATGTCCACCAGAGCGACGAAAGAGGCGATATCGCCTGGCATGAATCACAATAACTAAATAAAAATGATCTATGAATTTTAATTAAGTTTCATTGAAATAAATGTTTTCATTGTTTCGAATTTTTTGATTTGATAAAGTTCGAACGCCCAGGATTTAAGTTAAAAATTAACGATTTCAGCATAATAGGATACATTGTCTATCAGTGCTCATCCCTAGTCATAACAGATTTTAGAAAATGTATCATAAAGTACCAGAAGGATGTCGTATTTAATTTTAACCAATCTCGAAAGAATGATGGAAATATATGAGGTTGGCAATGGAATCCACTCACTCAATTTCAGATTAGGGATAGGGGAGTGGATGATGAAATAAAAAGATTCGGGTAATAGATGGTAGGTATAGATTCATATATAGTAATGATAAAGGGGGGAAGAAAGGTAAGGCGCTCATTTGTCTGGATTGGGTTTGTTGTGGTACGTTGTGGTACGTCGTGTGTGCTCTTGGATGTAGGATGGGAGATCCAGTGACAAATAGACGTTTGGTCTGGAAATCTTACAATTTATGTCGGGACCTGAGCTGGCTATGAAGTGGGACCGGCATCAGTCACCGCTACGTGTGTGTCCTTACCCTCCCTCCCTCCCCCTCTCTCCCTCCATCCCTGCATCCTTCTCGCATTATTCTTCTTCTTGTCTCTACTGTACACTTAGTCAACATACCAACAAGTACCCACCGGCCAATTCCCTAGTAACTCTAATAATTAAAATAAAAAAATAATTTAAAAAAAAAATTACTTTCTTATACCAACCACGCTTATACAGATCATCCTTTCCCCCTCTCCGCTCTCACATTCATTTGATACTGGCTTTCATTATAAACGGTAATTCTGAGAGTGACTTTCCAGTACCCATCAGTAATGCCAGTATGAAATGAATTTGAGAGAGGGGGAGAGATAGTGTAAAAGCGTGGTTGGTATAAAAAATATATATATTTATTTTTACTTTTATAATTTTTAACAAAACACTACCAATATATTTTTTTAATATAATTCGTTGCTACGCGATACAATTTAAACATTACTTTTTTTCATTCTTTGAGACACTATAATCTTGGTCATATTGATCCCAACTCAAATAAAATGACACATTAGCTAATGGAAATTTAATAAGGAACATGTTTGGTAAGAACCAATTTTTCGATAGGAGTAACCGTTTTCAGGTAAATCAAGGAAACGTCTAAAAATATGTAATTCATAAGGTCATTTCAGGTCGGTTTTCGACATGTATCTCGAAAGTTGGACGACCTACGAAAAACCGAATTTCATGTAAAATGAGTTCTTTAGTTTTATCTACAACATTTACTTGTGATAATTTTTGATTTAGTCATAAGTATGAGCGGCATGTTGTAAAATGTACCTACATAAGACTCGAAGTAAAGTGGTCTCAATTTTTGTTCGATTTCGGCCAAAATCTTATCAGATCTATGTTGGCATCTTTTTTTACTATATCATATAATATTTCTATTTTTATAATAAATAGTTATAGATAACAAGTAACAAGCCACATGTTTTCTTGGTGCTTTGTCTCAACGAAGCAACGGGAATAAAGTACCTCCAAGTAGACAACTTGACTCTCTGGAAAAGCTGGAAATTAATATAGCTAGTTTGTAAGTATTTACCTATATATGGCTGATTCTCAAATAAAATATACAATTTGTAGGTGAGGGAATGACGATTGTGTGAGGGAATGATGAAATGAAACATTATTGCGCAAAAGTATAAAACATAATTATAAACTTTTTCAAGCGATTTTACGATACATTATTACTCCTATAAACTCAAACAAAAATATTTAAAAAAATATATAAATAAGCGCTTACCTTTTTACAACACGGTGTGAGGAAATGACAGCCGAAAATGCAAATTTGACAAAGTTTTCCTTTAAAATAGCTTTAACAAAAATCTCATCACTCACACTCCGGTTTGCCCTATTTTTTTAAAATCAGTATTGCCAACTTCTGAAAACAATAAGGCTGCGTTCAATATAATTCAAAATTATGCTCCAATTCTCCTGTTACACAACTGTGAGGGAATGACACGTTTTTAAGGACAAATTTAAAAATATATATTGTAATTTTTCCGTTTGCCGTTTTTGAACTATATACACATTTATATACAGCCAGTACTATTATATATGAAAAAAAAATAAGATAGGTTAGGTTAGGTTTTATGACTCATGCCCGGGCTTTAACTACGAGGTCATATCGCCTACTACCAGAGCGCTCTTTCGTCACTCTGGTGGACATGAGCCCGACTCTACTGTGGGAGTCCTAAATTTTGCCTACCCTAAATTTTTATTAATCTAGGGTAGGGGTCTTTAACGAGTACCTGACATCGTACAGGCTCGGGACCATCGCTTAACGTCCCATCCGGAGGACGGCGTGCTTAAGTTTATTTTACCTCCCAGATAAAATAAACTAAGGGCCTCGGTCGGGCTACGAACCCACGACCTTGAGCTCAGAAGTCAAGCACGCATACCACTGAGCTACCGGCGCCCTCAAAAATAAGATAGCAGATAGTTTTTAAGAAACTTTTTGAATCAGATGCTTGAATCTATTCGAATTTGTCGGTTGAGACACATTGAGGGAATGATTTTTAGGGTATCTACTTAAACATATATTTTTTATTAATGATAAAAGAGATACATTTGTTTCATAATTTGGTACGCCTAGTGTTGTAGTTTCGTAAAAAAAAATTAGCTTAATGATAACTCACGGTTCCGTTGGACAAGAATCATCAAAGATATAAATTTCGAGTTTTTTTTTGAGAATAAGCGAATTGTATATATATTTTTGTAGATTATTGACAACTCAAATAATTGTAAATGTTATATTAAGGTAGGACTCCCCCCGCCTCCCCCCCCTCCCACCCTTCCGAAAGGGACTTCCCTAAGTGGCAGGGTGTCACAGTGTTAAGTAATAATGTCAGGTAACGTGAGAATTGAATAAATATGGCCGAAATCGGTGAACATTATATGTATATTTTTGTGGAGTTAGACAATATAAATGTTGAAGTACTTTGTTTTTATTCAGCATAAAATATCTACAATGTACTAAGATACTCTCTCAAATGTTTTACTTGATCCAATAAGTCCCTTTCGCATGATTAAATTTCATTATGTATTTGTTGAACATAATACGAGTAGTATTTCATATTCTTCGTCACCATTACCTTTATCATGAATATATCACGTTTTCCTTGTTTTCACATTCCATTCATATATCAAAGCTGACAATAAATGAAGAACATCTACTGTGTTTAAAATATTGTCGTGTCGGCCATTTGATTTTATTGTACCTTTTCCTTGGAGAGACATTTATCACGTCCTACAGTATTTTATGAATTCTTTTTCAAAGTGAGACTTTGTGACATAAATGGTGAAATGGGTTACATGGAATGGTTTTGAGAGCGTGGTAACGGAAGTAAGCCAGTGATAAAATTTGAAGCGGACTCTAAAAAAGGATCAGACAGAATCCTGGTAATGTTTCTGAAGGTAAAAAAAGATGGTGTTTCGTCTGTGAGAGTAGCTAGAACCTTCCTTTATTGCTCCTAAACACATTTAGGTACAAAAAGATCCCCAGTTACCGCCCCCCCCGTCCCTCTAAACACCTAGACAATATTTGCATTAACGACCATAATATTTTAAAATCCCATTTCCTCAGTTGGTTCAGTCAAGTGACGCACTGCAAACATAATGAGGGAAACTGAACTCACACGAGATTACTTCAACAATAACGCTGAGGTTGGAATGGAAAGGTTAACCTGACGTAATCAAATCATAATGGAAGCTTGGAAGCGGTACCATTGTGGATACGAATAGTTCGTCAGATCATGTTCAAACTCTTTAAAATACTAATTTTCAAGATAAGAACATAGGGCCCCGGTAGCTCAGTTGGAAACCCGGCCATGGACAATAGGTTATTTATCTGGGAGGTGAAAACCCTTGAGCACGTCGTCCTTCGGATGGGACGTATGGTTCCGAGCCTGTACAATGTCAGCTACTCGTTACAGACCCCTACCCTAGATGAATAAAAACTCCCATCGTAGAATCGGACTCATGTCCACCAGAGCGCTCTGGTAATAGGCGTTATGACCTCGTAGTTAAAGCCAGGGCATGAGTCACAATAACTAACTATGATATAGAACAGAATATAGACATTCGTTATAAGGTTTTTATTTAATGTTTTCCAATTGATTACTTTCCGTATAAACGCGAAACATACCAACCAATCTTCTCTGACTAACAGGCGGGATTATTCGAGCGAAAGATTGTTTCTCCACTGTAACCTTTCAATAAACGACACGAGAATGTTGTATATCCGTCTGTGCGTCTGTTGGGTCGGTCCAGAACACCTAATGTCCACTTCTAACTGTAGGATGCACAGAGACAATCTGACAAACACTTGACCAAAAACAAAAGTCTCGGTCCTGTGAAATCCTAAAAAAGTATATACGTCATCGTCAATAGACGTATCTGTACATACCTTGGGAAGCCTAGTCATATCAGATAAAGTAGGCATAAACTGGAATGAACAAGGCAAAAAAAAATAAAAATAAATAACCTAGAAATACGTACACATCAATAATTAAAAAGAAAATATTAGGCGATCTTTAATTTGATTGTATACTTAAAGAAATATATATTCCTGAGGAACTGCCGTTCGGACGAATACCCCAAACAGCAGCTTAGTTTCATGTTCTAGCGAAAAGTAAAGACTTTTCCTGATTGAAAATTTTTAATAACTATTGTCCAACTTCTGTTCCTGAGGAGTTTCAGAGGCATCTAACCAACAAAAGTGTAATAGCTTTCTTTGCAATTTCGTTTCTTGATTGTCCGTGTGAATTCGGGCAAGCGACTATAACTATGGCGTAAGTGTAAGAAAGGGAATTGGGGATGATCAATGAAGAAGATTTGAGGCTAGGTTGGAGACCGAAGCTGGATTAGGAGTTGAAACAGCTAGCAGGTGTCTAAACAAGCGGTCCCTGTTGACTTTGCGGTCCGGATAAAGTATTCTAATTACCTTCCACACCTTTGCACATTGTCTTAACCTTGATTGATGTTTCTAAGGCTTACACAGTCCCTCCCCCATCAACTATCAAAATATACCTTGCCTTACCTCAACTCCTAATCCCCAGCCCGTAGCTACGTCAATTAGCCTATAGACCACAAGCATTCTCACCCTTAATCATGTAATAACTAGTGCCCCATTACAGCAATTAATGTATTTCAGATATACAGTAGATATGAAATACTTCCTAGTTCATATAAAATTGTGTTTGGTGTCATGTTGGTGTCAAAATATCAAAACAGCGTATGCATTTCCTATATTCATTGTGAACACAATGTTGACTGTTAGATCGAAGTTAGATATAGACGCGCATTCACATTTTCAGAACAAGCTCAGCCCGAAGCCTTTGTGGAGGGGAGCTTTCAAGTGACATTTCACTTAATCTTTTAGCTCAAAGTTAACGTTTAGACATTCGAAGCGAGAGCTTATCCCGAATAATCGTAATGGCCTCTGTTCCTCTTTAATTCTCGATAGGTGATACGACGCATCTCTGGTCCTCTGATTTTGTTGTTTCTATCGACGGTAGTCGTTGTGCCTCTTCTTCCTTCAACAATTCACTTCTTTCTTGTTCAGTTCCGTCACCTGTGGTCATTGGTCTTCCTGTATTCCTCTTTACCCTGGTGCGTTTCTCTTGTCACTGTCTCTTTCTAGATATTCTTGTCCATCGCCTTCCTCTACCAAGGATCACTTTTCCCATCTTCCATATTTCACTGGCGTAATTCTTCAGTTCCTCTTATAGCCTTCCATTCGACTTCCCCGATCAACAACGCTGACTCTCCTTCGACGCTGGATTTCCCAAGTGCCATTTCATTTCCATAATGTTTTTCATGATGAACATTATCTGCCAATACATAGATCATGTTCGGGCTATTTTCATTTTTTAAAAAGGATACCGTAATCATCCTCTTAGGTTTGAGTTGGCGGAGAGTCGTTGACAGGGGGTAGTCGGCAATTCTGAGGAACTCAGATTGGAAGGTAATTGTTGGCGGAAAGAAAACGGAGGAAGATAAATCCAGGGGTAGACTTCCTGTAGGCAACAAATCCGCGGAGGACAAAGGGCGGGAGAGAGTCGGTGCACTTAGGGGAAGGCGCGGATGAGGCTCCTCTATTTATTCCTTCCTTCCAGGAAACCACCCACTTAGAAGCCTCCCTCTACCACCAGAATTTACATTTGCCTCTCTTCTCCTTTATACACACTAAGTACCCGTTCTGCGGATGGCATTTCAATTCACTAATTGTAAGACAGGAACTCCAGAAGCATAAATCCGTTAGCTTGATTCATTGTTTGATTTATTTATTCCCACTTTTCCGTTAAGAATGTGACAGTTTCTTTTTTTTTTAAAAAGATCTTCCTAAACTAAATCTTCTACAGCGGAGGCCAAAACGGGGATGTTAAAAAGGACTGAGGTCCTTCTCATTATTTTTCATGGTAAATGTCAACTTCGAAAAGTGGTCGGCGTGTGGATTACTACGAGGCTCTAAGGTTCTACAACAAAGAAATGAGAAACGCTGAACATTTCATCTGTGGGCGAGGAGGCGGTTTCCTTTTCGCAGGAGCGTTTCCAGTGAACGATTTCCCGACCACGTTTTGCAGTGGACCTTGACTTCTTGTTTGAGAAAACCCTAGCAGTTGTAGCTTTACATAAGTGTGAAGTCGGATTTGAAGCTTGTTCTGATGACTCTGACGTCCGAACAGCGGCGTTTCATGCTGCTGAAGCACGTTGGAATAGTACTTTTCAAGATATATGGGACAGACTCTTCTGAGCTTAAGACCGTGGGTTCGAAACCCGACCGAGGCCCTTAGTTTATTTTATCTGGGAGGTAAAATAAACTTAAGCACGCCATCCTTCGGATGGGACGTTAAGTGATGGTACCGAGCCTGTACGATGTCAGGTACTCGTTAAAGACCCCTGCCATAGATGGCAAAATTTAGGACTCCCACAGTAGAGTCGGGCTCATGTCCACGAGAGTGACGAAAGAGCGCTCTGGTAGTAGGTTATATGACCTCGTAGTTAATGCCCGGGCATGAGTCGTAAAATCTAACCTAACCTAAATACCTAGGGGTTCCTAAAAAGATTATAAAATTTTAAAAAAAGTAATAGAAGAAGTTCCTCTCGTTAAAACGTGCAACCCACTAACCCCTGTGTCGTGTTTTCGTTCCTGTATCAGTCTGTGCGTCAGTTGAGTCTAATTGTCTATTACATTTTTGTCAGTTTGTTCTGTAAAATCGTCAGTTTTCAGCCGTTATAGGCACACAACAAACAAGGCGCCCCGATTACACAACTTCCCTCGTACTACATATACCTTAGGAAGTAATCGAGTATTATTTTGAACTTGAATTGAATATTTGTGGAACACAGCAAATAGTTCACCTAAAAATGAATCATTTAGCCTACTGCTGTATTACATTTCAAATGTGTGGATGTGTCGGTAGGATGGGAGGCGGCTTAATGTTCTTTCGCCTTGGGCACTAAGTTTCCTTGCACCTGCACTGCCCTTAAAGGAACCCTATCTACTAGTGTCCTTCAATAATGTCCTGATTATGTTTGAATGGTATCTCCCAGTGTACCTGAATCAGACGCCTGATTTTGTGGACACATTCCACAGAATAACATTTCATCAGAGTACAATTCCACTTTAACCTTAAGCTAAGTTCGAACCATTCATTCAGGTTAACAATTCTAGTCTGATTGTGAATTATCTCATTTCCTTATTCAAATTTGTTGTTTTTAGAGGGATGGGGGGGTAGGGGGGGGGGGGGGGGGTTGAAAAGTGCATCCAATGATGACACATAGTACAGAAAGCTGCAGTCCCTCCTGTGATCTATTGGTCCATTAAAATCCACATGAATATTGAAACCTATTCTAGAGTGGCGAAGGCTAGCAAAAAGGGACGGATAACGAGCGGCCCATTTGACTAGGGGCTTCACTCGATTTGAAATTCCAAACATTGCAGTGATCAGGAGATGATGAACGAGTTTTGGTGGCTGTTGGCGTCCTGACGTAGCGCCCACACATAGTTGGTGAATCCACACACAATAAACCATCCCCCCAACTTCAACTGCCCTAACTTCAATTTGGGTTATGACCCTTTTTACTCCATTTCCCTTGGGTCTGGGTAAACCTCGGATGAAACACTCCTATTGTCATTTTTAAATTAGATTATCATTTTTTGTAGTTCCCGGGGCTATCCATAGTATAGGAAGTTATGTAACCAGTCAAAAATTTCGATAATGGGGTTTAATAGGAATTTCGGGTTTTCAAATCACCAGAGACCAAAAAATGGGATGTAGTACCATGTGTAAAGGAGTGGCGAAGAGTGGGGGCAAACTAGGCAAGCAGCGTTTGTCTTTGGCTCAGTTCAAATCACTATTTATTAATACATTTTCAACTACAAAATCATTTGACTAAAAACTAATAAGAATATTATGATAATTAGCTACGAAATGAAGATTGACGTACTACTTTTAATATGATTAATTTTGAACATCGCTAAAATAATTATTTTATATGAGTTATAGAAATTGATTTGTCATCAATTCTAGTTGCCATACTATGCATCTCTCTCTAATACCTCGTTTAGACAAAGACATATTCTGTAAGCTCTTATTCAGGGAGTCCCAGAACTTATTAATAATTATTTTTTATTGCGAAATTCGAATTTTTAAAATAAACTATTAAAAAATTTGCAGTCAAGAAAATGTTTGTTAACAAATAAACTTTTATTTACTGATTATTAATCAGCGAATTTTTCTGCATAAGTGAAATCCTGTTCTGAATATCCTGTATATATTTTTTTTTGTTGCTAAAACTAAACGATAAAATATTTTGAAATTTGTTATACGTTTTTTTTTCAAATATAGATGCTGCTATTAGAAAGTTTTTTTCTAAAAGTTAAATTTATAATATTTTATCAAAAGCCAAATTTGTAGGCGTATCGTATTGCCAGCGAAATCATTATCATTCATATAAAGGAATGGTGGCCTGCGTCGGGGACGACCGCCGTGCGGCAGCTAGGCCCATCGGCTTCACAACGTAGTACACCCAGCCAACGCCACAGCTTCACATCTAACTTTCTCGGTAAGCCAAGATAAACAGGTATTGTTTTTTTTTTTTTATTGTAATAAAGTATTTAGTGGAGCCTTTTGCCAGACGACTCGACGAACGGTTGTTGTTTGTTGTGGCTTCCACGGTGGGTCGGGACGCCAAAAAAATCGGTGAATCACAGACAATGTACTTCCACAGAACAAATTAATCAATTAACTTTTCGCTTTCCCTACAAAACCAGTATTCAATTGTTGACTTACATGGGGTCTCCTACATCCTCATACTAAATTTTGTGTCGATAAATTCATTACATGGGCAGTTATTGGGGTTTTTGAGTTGAGCGCCCATCTGAATCCCACCTTTTCTACAGCCATTCCCGCTCAAAATTGATAAGTGTCTTCCTCCCTATGGTTTTGAATTCACATTCATTACAACTGCTACAATAGGTCGTACCTACATATATAATCACAATAAAGAATCGTGTTTCATATCCAAAAACATTATTTGATACAAAGCTTTCATTTTTATTTCTTGAGCAGAATTCCTCCACACCTTAAAGGTTTTCTTTCTTTTCTATATCTCGCACATTGGGACCTGATGATGGGACGTAAGAAAGTCCCGAAACATCGTTGGAATAAAAACACTTCCGAAGAGTTTTTTTTTTGAAAAATAGTTATCTTAATTTTTATTTAATTGATCAATGTCCACTTATTATAAACATATCATGTATTAATTTTGTTTATATACTCATATATTCTTAAGTATTTATTTGTTCAGTTTTTATTAATTTCATTATACTTTTTTTAATCGTTTTGTTATTACTACTAATCATAGATGTGTTAGACTCAAGTAGTTATAAATCTAATTTATAAGCTATCTTAATGTATAAATTCTTTTGACGTATCCTATTACCATGTATTGGTTTAACGGATATAAATTTATTATTATTAAATTTATTATTATGACAAGAATGACTGGGGTTCTGAAAGAAGTCTGTTGGTTGCTGAATATTGACTATATATTGTCTGAGTGGCTTGGGACGCTACCATTCAACTTTATGGTATGGTATGGTATGGTTTTGGTTTACCTGTTTGTTGTTTTGTATAGAGTGTCATACATACGTGGCCAAAGTGAGTGGATATGGTTAATTGCCAACAAATTCAATCAACAGAGAGCCGCTGGCACATACCACATTCCTTTTATCTGCCATCTCTTCCATTTGCCAAATCAATCCAATCCCGTCCATACCTCATTTTTATGAATTTTCGATTTTGATTTAGAGAATCACTTTGTGTGTCTGACACTTTTTTTTTATATATTAAAAAAATAAAATCTAAAAAAAAAAATACTTCTGACAATAAATAAATTAATAAATTTTGTGAATGGAGGTTCCATATTGTTGGAAAAAAAGTTGATTAAAAATTCGTCAGTGAATACAATGCAATGTACTTCCCAGCACGAATTATAATTGCACCTAATCAATTACGTTTTTGCTTTCCCTCCAAAACACTCAAGATCTCCGGCGAAAACATCTCTTATCTCATAGGAGCCAACCTTAGGAATCAGAGATCTTGTGGAAGTTCATTGTAAATACTACTGAATAAAACAGAACAAGTCAAAAATTCCACTATATTTATATAAAATACACAATATATTTCGCTGGTTAGAGCATTGTCAAGTGTACATAATGTATAAGTATCCTGTACACTTGACAATGCTCTAACCAGCGAAATATATTGTGTATTTTATATAAATATAATTTTTGACTTCTAAGTGTTTTATTCAGTAGTATCCTATGAGATAGTTCTCGTCTTCCTATAAGTCTCTCACTCCACTGGACCGATTGTTACTCCTCTGTTTCATCAGTCCAGTTTTTTACAATTCTTTCATATACAAGTTATTATTGTTATCATGTTTCACATTATTATTCATACTTGTTTTTCTAATTTTTCTATTTTTATTTTTTTATTTCTCTTTATTATTTTTGACTAGTTTATTATATTGTTTTACTCATTGCCTGTTTTTAACATTCAGTATTTACTTCTAGAGACCTCTTTTATTTTATTTTATATTTATTCTTCTCAACTGGTTGATACTTGTATACTTTTGTTTATTTTTTATGTTATTATTCTTAGGGGACGTATGTCCCAGAATAAAGATTATTTTTCATTTTTAAAAACCTACTTTTTGGGCTTTATATCAATACTAGCAGTAATACCCGGCGTTGCCCGGGGAACTTTGACTTTTCTCCCAATATCTCCTATAAGGCTATTCAGTTCCTCGACAGTACATTCATGATGTTATAATTTTCAATTATTCATACGGAATAAGGCTTATAGTCCTTCAACTGTAGTAACGCTAGCTTTGGAGCTAAAACTAATTTATTCAAAAAGATTTCTCATTAATCGTTGCAATGGTTTTCGAGTTACAAAGATTGCGTGAGTGGATGCTGGGATGGACCAGGGGTTGATTAAAAAATAGACCTTAACCTTCCGGTAGATAAAACTTATCTATTCAAAAAGATTCCTCATTAATCATTGCAGTGGTTTTTGAGTTACAAAGATTGCGTGGGTGGATGCTGGGATGGACCAGATATTGAGGTACTAATACGCCTATAACCTTCCACAGACGATGACGAACAAATTAAAAAAAAATAATAATCAAATCCATCAAGCCGTTCGTGAGTTATAGCGATACAACGCACAGATATTTTCAGCTTTATATATATGATTTCACTAACATAGTGGGATCTGAAACCTCAACATCAATGGGTGTCGTCCTTCTGGATACACAAATATAAGACCGTGTCGTCCTTCTGGATACACAAATATAATACCGTGTTGATTCTGAGAGTTTCGTGTTCATAGACACAAACTTTTTACTTCCCCAGGTATATAAAATATAGGGGTAGTTATGTAACCGGTCTGAAATTGAGTTTTCCTCGGAATGTCATGTTATTCGACCCCTAATTCCGACAGGGGTTCATGCATGGTTTCAGAACTGGACCCGAGTCCACGGTTTCAAAGCCGGAACCGGATCCATGGTTCTAGACAAGGAACCAAGTATTTTGGGTATCGGTTCTTAAAAAAAAAAACAGGTGTCCGGAACGGAAAAGTTTCGATTCTCGGCAGCCTGAGTCAATAGATTGGCATCAATTATGTACTTAGTTCCCAGATGTATACAGCATCTCACCTAGTATATCTACAAAGAAAAAAGGTAGATATTGTAATATTTTGTCTTCGCTCTCAACCAAGAAGGGCCACTTAGGTTTCATATTGATCAGTTATTTTCATCGTCATGACACCCAATATTGAGAAGCTCCCAATATTTGATAGAAACGAGATCCCTAGATACCCAGGTATTCTAATAAGGTGATTTCAATTCACTGAGAATGTAGGGGAGAAGCCCTCACTTATCCGAACCAGAAGTTTTCAATGACTAAAAAAAATTGTAGGTAAACCAAACAGAATCTAAGTGAAACTTCTGTACGCAGTAACTTTATGTTAACATTCAATAATGGACTTGACCAGATGAGTTATAGACACTTATTTCTCTTTCTATTATTTTGAGAGAAACGTTTATTTTCAAAATATATTCATATTTTCCTCAGTATCCAGTAGACTACTAAAGTTTTTCTACTTTTGAAAACTGTTACTTCAATTTAGAGATGAGTGTTACGTGTAATACGTGAAACATTTCATGAAATCGGCTCAGTAGAAGATAATATAAGTAATCCTTCAAAAATTAGAATGAAAACACGATTAAACTTAGGATACCATAGAAGTTTCATTTCAAAAAATCTCAGTAATCCTGTTGAGAAATAACAATCGTCGTTTTGGGGTTTGCGATCCAGAATCCCGTGACATGAGGCTTGCTGCGAAATGACCGTGCAACTAGAGAAGGCGATTTCACTCTAACACATTTTTTACGCATTGGAATATTTTTGTCAATTCTTATCCCGAACAGAGTGGCTCTCATTCAATCTTTGAGGAAGGGTGGGCGGCGATGGCCTAGAGATCTTCAAAGATCGTGTTCAGATTCACCCATCATGTCACTTGGAGTCAGTCTAACGTCTTTCCCGCCTTACGGTCTGCCTCCACTGCAGGGTGCCTGCATTACTCAAGTCAATTCCAAAGACAAAATGTATTTCGTGAAAATGTGCCCAGAAGTGGCTGCTTCACTATCTGTTTTTTAAAATAATCTCAAAGCTCCACCTGTCATCATACGAACTAAAATACCAGATAAAATGCTGTGCTTTCAGCAGATATTTATCTTGCACACACAATTGATATCATCTTCCCTTGGGACAATTTGGCTGAAAATCATTAGGTTATAGGTAACATTTCATGTCGAGTTAGTTACATACCTCCTACTATAGCTCTTTCCTCGCTCTGGTGAGTATGAGTCTGACTGTACTAGTCCTAAACTTTGCCTATTCAGGTTTTGTCATCTAGGATAGGGGTTATTAACGAATAACGCTCGTAAGGCTCGGGACCATCGCTTAACATCCCATCCAAAGGACAGCATATACAAGGTTTTTTACCTCCCAGATAGAAAAAAAAACTTCGAAATTTTGTTATGCTACTTATAGTAAAAAAAGTGGCTCGTAAAAACCGTTTGAGAATAATATTCATCTTTTAATTAAGCCAGATCTTCCATATGGTTGGTGATGGGCAGGGACCCTCAAACCAGTTTTGATAGTGGATGATAATTAATAAACAGTTGGAGTTGGATTATAGTTGTCTAGCAGTGTAAAATACGTGTATAAATCAGAATGGTTGAAGATCCGGGGCAGGGAGGGTGGAAAGGCTCGTGATTTGTGTGCCGCTCCTGACATTGATTCCAAACACCCCGTCTCTCCCCTGATCACATATATTAATGGCAGTTAGTCAACCGCATAAATTAGTCAAACAACAGATTCATTCCCTCTGCGGTGGCAATCGGACTATGTCCAATCGGGTTTCACCTGGTTAACACGGCAGACAACATCATTCTGTATACATCAGCCCATTAACTTCCTCTTCGTCACTTGGCGGAAAAAAATGTATAGCACTGGGAAATCTCTGTAGCTGCTGATGTCCCTGCTAATGCCCAAATCATTGTCCATGAAAAATGTGGATACGAACACACTTTCACCGCATATAATATTATTATAGTACAATTGATTCATTCCCACTGCGCTGGCCAATCCGAGTATATACGATTGGGTTTCACTGGTAACATTCTGTATCCTTCAGATCATTTTTCTTTTCTTCGGTAGTTGAAGGGAAAATGTGAAGCTTTGGTAAAAGCTTGGGAAGGTGCTGATGTTCCAGCGGTGATTATAACCTAGTTACCACAAAAATAAGTACATCCGCTCCAAGTGGTCATGTTGCCAATAGGGACAGTAGGACAGTAAATATGGAGTCGGGATGTAGATATTGAATATCAATATACAGTGGAATCCCGATATTTCGTATCCCGATTATTCGTATTTCCGGCTAATTCGTACAAATTTGCCGGTCCCCAGAGGAAATCCCGATAAGTGGTATAAAAACAATGCATTTCGGACCCCTCGGTAATTCGTATTATTTTATACTCGAGGTCACTTAAAAAGGTCTTATAATTCGTATTTCCAGCTTAAAAACCTCTTTAACTCGTACTGTTTTCAAGAGGGGGAGTGAGGACAGTGGGAGACCAGAGAGCAGAATGAGTGCGAGATAAATGTTTTCTAGGAAATCACTTGATTCCTACAGAACCAAAGGGGAGAGCGAGTGAGAGAGACAAGTTTTCTATGAAATCTCATAAGTAATTCGTACTTTTTTCACTGAAAGGAAAAGAGGGAGAAACTTTTAGCAATTTTATTGATCTTGTCTAACATTTCTTCTAACAAATGTTTGATTGGTGTTTATTTAATCTAGAACATATGTACATATTTTTTATTGCATGTAATGTTTATTGTATAGTTTAGTATAAAGCAGTGTTTATTGCATAGTTTTTATTCTTACCACATTGTACATACTTCTTAATACATACATGTTTGCATTGATGCGTTTTTTAATTTTTTTTTATTTTGTACTCCCGATAATTAGTAATCCCGATAATTCGTACCAAACCTTGTCCCTTGGCCATACGAATTATCGGGATTCTACTGTAATATGTAATTTGAAGTACATTATTCATTAACAATGAATGATCTAAGTTTCAGGGCCAGGAGTAATATATGAAAGTTGGTTCTGTCTATACTGATACTCTGAGGCAGGAAGTGGCTTCCAATGAGGGAGTATATCGGACAGTGGTATACGTCTTCCAATTCATTTTTGTTAGCGATTGAACAAAGTTCTGGGGGATTAAGAGTGTATACATTATTTTTGTAACTAATTTTAAGATAGTACTTGCCAGATTTAGCAACTAATGGTAGGGGGTCTTAATAGAGTTCCTGACGTCGCACAGGCTCGGGACCATCGCTTAACGTCCCACCCGAGGGATGGTGTGCTCACGTTTTTTTTTTTGCTTCCCAGATAAAATAAACTAAGTACTACTAAGTTACCGGCGACCTCTATCTTACATTTATTCTAACATTCTTTTTTTTCTTCTGATTTTATAGTGAGGATTCCGTTAACACACCTCGACCAGAGGAGGCTCCATTCAGACGAGTGAATATATATATGTAGTCAGTAATAGTTTGAAAATGGTTTCTCGAGTTGGGGAAGATCAATCAGTTCCGGAGGGGAGAGGCCCTTCAAGGAATATCGCTGCAATTCCTTGTAACAAGGCTTTATCTGCAGCCATAGTGAGTTACTGACCTACTTTCCTATTCCATCCATTCTACTATAATACGAGTACACTTGAGTGGCTTTGATGGACGAGGAAGTTTCATCTATATAAATAAAGCTGAAACGGGGTTTGTTTGTGGGTTTGTTCCAGCATCACGCTCAAACCTCTGAACTATATATATAACTATAATTTTCATGAAACTTCATATGTACCATCCTTCTAAGGCAGATTGAAAAATAGGCTATGTGGCGTTCCAAAATTTTGATGGGGGGGGGGGGGGGAGGGGGGGGCCTGAGTATAAATGCAGTGCTAGCTCATTAACTAATGGTTGGATTGTCATGAAATTTCACATGTAGTATTATTAAAAGCCAATAGAAAAATAGGGTGTGTGGCGTAACAAAATTTTAAATGGGAGGGGGGGTTGTGGGGGTAGGCCTAAATATAAAGATACCGGTAACTCATTAGCTAATGGTCGGATTGTCACGAAATTTCACATGTAGTATTCCTGAAGGCCAAATAGAAAAATAGGGTGTGTAGCGTCCCAAAATTTGGAACGGGAGAGGGGGTTGTGGGAGTAGCCCTTAGCATAAAGATAGAGTTGGCTCATTAACGAATGGTCGGAGTGTCATGGAATTTTACATGTAGTAGTAGTGCTGTGGAGTCAGCCGTTGCAAGGCACATACTACCTGTGATGCCCAGTGGTCCTAACTACGTACTAGCTGTGGAGTCCGTCGTTGCAAGGTACATACTAGCTGTGATGCCCAATGGTCCTAACTACGTACTAGCTGTGGAGTCCGTCGTTGCAAGGCACATACTAGCTGTGATGCCCAGTGGTCCTAACTACGTACTAGCTGTGGAGTCCGTCGTTGCAAGGCACATACTAGCTGTGATGCCCAGTGGTCCTCACTACGTACTAGCTGTGGAGTCCGTCGTTGCAAGTCACTCTCAAAATTAAGCTGTACAACCACTGACGCCAACTCATTACTTTCATTTATTCAGTAATGCCAGTATGAAATGGGTTTTGTGAAGGGGGAGGGGGAGAGCGTGGATGGTATAAGAACGTCCACATCAATTTTTTTCTTACTGTATCAAATTTCGTCAACTCTAGTCTATTTATCCAGATGTCAAGGAAAGATTTTCAAACAAATGACGGAGCGAAGCGTGTTACATGATATCGCATCAGGTCTCACTTTCATACAATGTTTAAACTTCCTATTTGGGAATGTGAAAAAAAAAAATGTTAGATTACTTGAAAAAGGATCTATTTAATTGAAATTTCCGTGCTGAATGTTAGGATTATTCCAAATGTGTGTAGTTCAGTTAAACACCATTTGTAGGATATACATTAATTCTGTTGTACTACTGTAATGTACTGTGGACCCTGGTCTCTGCTATCTCTTTGCCAACAACTCATCTTTATCTTCATCCCAACCAATTACATACTCAACATTGACTTATCTATCTAATAAAATATATCCGCAAATTAGGTAGATACATCATTTCAAGTAAAATAATGTAACAATTATATTATTCATAGAGGAAGGAATGGACAATATGTTGGGATCTCATAGAAAATTCACTGTTCTGAAGAATATATTCTTTCTAAAAAGTAAAGAAAAAACGTATGTTTTTTAAAAATAATGTCTATTTCACAAATAAATAGGTTAGGTTTTATGCTTTAACTACGAGGTCATATCGCCTACTACCAGAGCGCTCTTTCATCATTCTGGTGGACATGAGCTCGACTCTACAATGGGAGTCCTAAATTTTGCCTACCCTAAATTTTTTATTCACCTAGGGCGGAGGTCTTTAACGAGTACTTTACATCGTTCAGGCTCGGAATCATCGCTTAACGTCCCATCCGAAGGACCTCCCAGATAAAATAAACTAAGGGCCTCGATCGGGTTACGTACCCACGTTCTTGAGCTCAGAAGGCAAGCACGAATACCACTGAGCTACCGGCGCCCTCCACAAATATATATAATATGGACTTTCGGTATGGCTACCATCTTCAGCTAAGACAGTACTCCCATATTAGGTAATATATTTGTGAAATAGACAATATTTTTAAAAAAACATAAGTTTTTTCTTTACTTTTTATTAAGTGTTTCACAATATCTCTGCAAAAAATGTTAAGTATCATAATATGATAGAGAATTTATTATATTCTTTCGGAATAAGAATATATTATATTCTTTCGGTAAATAAAGAGGCTCTTTATAAAATTTCTTAAAGAAAAAGGCCACAAAAATACAACTAACTTTTGCTTATAACCTACCCTGTGTTTCAAAAAAGTCATCGGTGAATCACCGACAATTTACTTCCCCAGAAGGAATTAATCAATTAACTTTTCGCTCCCTCTCCAAAACCAGTCTACCGTTTGCTCTAATAATCAATATTTTGACTCACATAAGGATTCCTGAATCCTCATACTAAATTGCGTGTCGATAAATTTATTACATCGGCAGTTATTGAATTTTTGAATTAAGCCCCATTCCCTAAAGCTCCTTTCCCTTCCGGCAAATTTTGTTGAAATTGAAACGTACTATTTATATATATATGTAATTCACAACTGTATATATAATATATAAAACAATGAAAAATTTTCTAAAAGAAAAAAATATGGCGTCAAAATGTCAAGAGGGGAGAAATAACCCGGTAGTGACGCTCCCTAGGAACTGAGTTGCACTCATTTATAACTCACTGTCACTGCTGCTACTAAGGAGGTCTCTAGGCCATTGGGGCTTAAGGCGTCGTTGAGGAAGTGTGGTAGAAGGGTGGGAACGGAGTAGAGGATTACTACGGGAACTAAGGGAGGAAAATAACATGGATTTAGCTACTTCAATGACGTGGGGAAGGTTGAGGTCAGTATGGAGGGTCTGGTTGGAAACATAATAAGGAGCATTGGTTATTGCACGAAGGTTTTTGGATTGAACAGATTTGGGAACCTTGGCAGAACCCCAGAGTTCAAGTATGTTAGTCCACATCGGTTTCAACATCAATTTGTACAAATACGAAATTTCATGCCGATACATTCAATACATAGGCAGTTATTGGGGTTTTTGTGTTAAGCCTCCCCTCTAATCCCCTCCTTGCCTTTGGCTGATTTGGCTGACAATCCATAGGTGTAGACCTTATGGGGTTCTGGATACGCATATAAACTTTCGTGGCGATACATTCAATACATCGGCAGTTATTGGGGTTTTTGTGTTGTCTCCCCTCTAATCCCCTCCTTGCCTTAGACCGATTTGGCTGACTATAGGTATCGACCTTATGGGGTTCTGGATACGCATATAAACTTTCGTGGCGATACATTCAATACATCGCCAATTATTGGGGTTTTTGTGTTAAGCCTCCCCTCTAATCCCCTCCTTGCCTTAGACCGATTTGGATGACTATAGGTGTCGACCTTATGGGGTTCTGTATACGCATATAAACTTTCGTGGCGATACATTCTCTGTATCTGGAGTTATCGGGTTCATAGACACGCAGACAGATATATTTTTTTTAAATTTTTGAAAGCGTGGTTAAAAATTTCTCATCGAATTACTGACCGATTACATAACTTCCCATATACTTCTTACAACTGGGGAAGTAGTAAAACATGAGCTCTTCAAAAATTACAACAAAAATCACCTGCAATGTACTTCCCCAGCGCGAGTAACAACTAAGTTTCCCCTCTCCCATTTGTAAATAATGTCAATAAATGTTTTTCTCAGGGTCTTCTGAATCCTCATACTACATTTGTGTTGACACATTTATATAAGACAGTAATTAAGGTTTTTGATTTGATTTTGGATCCAGATTTAAAATACCGTTTCGATAAATTCATTCTATCAGAAGCTATCGTGTTCTCAGGAACACAAATACACAGAGACTATTTTTTCAGAATTAATTAAAATGTGAAAATTAAATTCCGAGAGGTATTGACCGAAGCGTGGAGTGTGCATTTCGATTGTTCCGGCTGCTGATTGAAAAGATGACTCGGAGACAATGAATTTTCAACCAATATTTAATTATGGCAAATAAGCTATTAAAATTCTGAAAATCTCGATTATTACCTCATCTCACTTGTCAATTCGCATTACACCAGAAATTGTTTGCTCCCCTCTGCAAATCTAATAAAGGCATTCCGATATAACTGCCTTTTGTGTTTTATCAAATAATGAAGGTACAATTTTATTGAGATAATACCGAAAAATTTCAATTTCAAAAAATTGAAGGTGGAGCCTGGGGGAGGTCATGTCACCAAAAACCAATAATTTCATGTTTGTCCATATATGTGACCGAGAACACGACAACTCTTTATATATAGACAAGAAAGTATATATGTGGATCAAAAACCCCATAAGGACGACACTATTGAATTTCAGACAAATCTGTCAAAGGGAAGTGGGAGATTAGCTCAACTCAAAATCCCCAAACAACTGGCGATGTAATGAATGTACCGACATGAAATTATACTTAGTTAATATAACACATGCCCGGGCTTTAACAACGAGGTCATAGCGCCTACTACCAGAGCGCTTTTTCTTCACTCTGGTGGACATGAGCCCGACACTACTATGGGAGTACTAAATGTTGCCTACCTAGGTTTAGTTCCTGATGTCGCACAGGCTCGGGACCATCGCTTAACGTCCCACCCGAAGGATGGCGTGCTCACGTTTTTTTTTTTATGTAGTTCAACTATATTTTTATCACAAACGGTCCATTGGTTTTGGAGAGAGCAAAAACGTAATCGATGAATTCGTGCTGGAGAGTACATTTTCGATGATTCATTACTAAAACTTATTTATTAAAAATATATTTTAAAATTCGTTGCTATGCGTTACTATTACTTTGAATAATTTACGGAAATTTTATTTACGTATTTGGGGCGCTATAACTTTGTTCGTAATAATTCTATCTAAATCTTTGAACTGTTTTTTGTTTGCAAATTTTATAAGAATTTTTGATGAAAACTAATTTTTCGATAGGACTAACCGTTTTCGCGTAAATACATCAAACGTCTAGAAAAAATAGGTTACCGAACGACATTTTGATCGGTTTTCGGCATTTATCTCGCAAACCGGATAGTCAACGAAAAGTTGTATTTCATGAAAAATTTGCCTTTTAGTTTTCTCTACAACGCTTACTTTTAAATAATATTTTTGATTAGGTTATTTGTATTTGCAGTATAGTATAAAATGTACTTAGGCCCCGTCATAAAGTGGTCTGAATTTTAAGATTACTAAATCTTAACAGATCTACGTTAGCACATCTTCACTTCAAATTTCAAGTTCATTTCTACAATAGCTTTTGAGTTAGAGCGCTCACAAGGTTTTAATCACATACACACATAGACATACATCATAGCGAAAATGTTCAAAACTTATTCAGGGGACCTTGAAACTTACAATTTCCTTGCGAAAATCTCGTATTTGCGCAGGATTTTAATATACATATATTCTTATACTAATAGTATTTTTTATATATATATTTTTTTTTCGGCCTATCTATTAAATAAAACTTCCCGGACGGGATTTGAAACCGCAACCATGGTAAGTCCATTCAACCAAAGCCATGGCCAAATGTATAAAGAAGTAAAAATGTAAATATGAGAGTAGAGAATTTAATTGATTTTTTGAAATTTTTGATTTTCCGGAATATTCAGTTACCCAGTAAGTTGTCTATTCCGATAAACGGGGTATAGTAGAGCGTCGATTATCCGAACTAATGTTGCGATGAATGCAGAGTCACCACCAAGCTTCATGTTTAATTCTGCTGCTTTTTCACAGAAAATGGGCCGTTTTTGCAATAACCAAGTGAATACAGCATCTTCCAACAATTCGGATTTCGGTTTTTTCATAGTTTTACGATATGAACTGCCCTGCTCACTGTCAAGATTAAGTGCATAGTGATTGAATCAGAATTATTTTTTATTCCTGTTATCGTTGATTTACCAACACCGAACTTGATAGCTAATGTCTGACCCGTTTCACCTTTCTTCAGCCGCATAATAATTTCCATTTTATCTTTTAATCAAAGCACTACTCGTTTCCTTTTTGTCGACATGTTGTAAGTTTTACTTAAACTATGTGACCACTAACTAATTCAATGTACACCTCACAATGAGTGATCTGAAACTGAGAGCATTGACTAGTAACCGACCATACGAATGGAAAGGGGTGCAGTGCAAAAATCCAATGAACAAATTACATACATAGACACATATCCCTTATACAGCTAACAAAGCTCTTTCTAAGAATTAATTAGGCTTCCATCATGGAAGTTCATGGAAAAACTAATTTGATTTTTTTTTTTTTTTTCATGAAGCCAGTTCGGATAATTGAACTTCATATAACTGATGTTCGGATAATCAACGCTTTACTGTATTAATGTATATGCTGGCATCTTGTTGTAAGAAAATATTTTCAACTGAAGAACTTTGTATTGCTAATTTCCAATGGGAAACTATGAATAGGAGATGTAGAAGATGCAAGATAAAATAGATATATGGTATCAAGGAGCAGAAGGGAATATGTGGGTGTAAGTGTACTGGATGTAATATATCCTCAATATCAGATGTGATCCAACGGGTAGCTGTTAACTGCTAGTGCCTTTAAGTATCATATCATAGGATAGGAACAGTCTGTTTTGGTATTTGGACCTGCTACACTGATCCCTATCCGATAAACACATACCTCCCACCTGGGTTATTATGCATAATTGGTATTTGTGTGAGCCTGTAATGTGTGTGTACACATAGTATTAGGAGGGGGGGGGGGGAGGGGGGGGGGGGGGGGGGGGGGCTAAGTTAATGATTCAATTTTGACGGCCAATTCAGCCGGTGTGAGTGTGAGTGTTCTAGTCCAGTGCTCAGTGCTATGTCCCCCCCGCCCTGTGATATATTGGATCTGTCCTCAACTACCTCCCACTGGCAAATTGATTTTGATATCTACCCCACAGAAGGGGGTGGGTGGTCTACCTGACTGTCTCTATGTCCCTATGTTTGTCCTCTATGTTGAACAAAAAGTACAAACATTGTACTTTTCAATGTTAAAATATTGTTAAAATTAACGAAAAGGAATGGCGAAAAGTTGAAATTTTAATGGGAACAATTGCTCCCATATAAACTCAACTAGGCTCCTGATGTTCAATATATTAGAAATTAATTTAATTTAATTAAACTAAAATGAAAACTTAAACTAAGAAACATCAAATATAAGAATAAACAAAAGTGAAAATATGTATATATTATAATTTATATTAATAAAAAAATAAACCCCATATTTTGTTCTCAATTCTATTCTATTCATTTTTGCTCTCAACCAAATAAAAATACCTTTGGATTGAATAATTTAAAATTTTGCAAATTAAGAAAAATTTGTTGGCATCCTAGAATTTTTTATATGTTAATTTTTCTCAAAACTGCACGTTTTAAAGTTTAAAATGTTTATTATTAATTAAGCCTCTCTTCGGAAACTACTGTAGAAATCAAAATTTCATGTAAAACAGAAAGTGCTGTAATTAAAATATAATTTTTATTGTAGAAGGAATTCGAGGTTTTGTCGTGTAAATAAAAATTCAAAATTTGGCTAACGATTCGGAAACTATTTATTTCCTTCTTCAGGGTCTACAGAATACAACAAACAAATTAGTCATTATGGACAATGATATATCTAAAATGAAGGAAATAAATGGTTCCCGAAACGTTGGCCAAATTTTGAATTTTCATTTACACGACAGAACCTTGAATTCCTTCTACATTGAAAAGATACTGTCGACTGCTTTTTATCAAACCTCCTTTATTGATAAAATAATAGCTGTGGTATCCTGCGTTGTTCGAGAAAGTCGCTAAGTTATACAGGGTTGTTTATAACGAGTTTGACATTTTTTGAGGGAGATAATTTTGAGTAAGAAATGTCATAGGGTGGATTCAGGGGGCATATAAAATTTCTTTAACGTAGAACTACGTAGTTCCCTGCGTTAGGATGGTAACATCGGGAACACGGATGAAACGAAAACATGTCAAATTTTGAACACATATCTTCATATCTAATACTCGTAAAGTAATAAATAATACATCATTAGATAGCTTATAGAGTATAGTCATTTATAACAAAGGAGATACAACCCTCCAACCCTTAACCCATCTATACTGGAGCGTTAGAACGTTCAGCTATATTTCAAGCGGTTTTTGTATCAATCCAAGGTTGAAAACTATTGAATAAATAATGATAGCGAAGACCTCGGCTTCGCATTACATACCTGGCGATCAGAGCTAATGGACATATCTGATAAACCGAAATAAAGGAAATGAAACATTTGTTTAGTTTTAATTCTTAAAACTTGTATACCTGAAAAAAAAGAGTAGCCAATGTGCAGCAACGTACGAGCTACGTTAGCTATCCTTCGCTGAATTCTTAAATGGCGTAGAATGTGTGAGATAGTTCCATCAAATAGAGAAAGTGGACGTAGTTCTATGTTGTATGTTGCGGTACAGTTGTTAATAGGCCCCTTTGTTTGACATCCCAAGAAGCAAATAACAAAATATATATACTCGAATTTAAAATAAAGAGGTTTATCACTATCAAAGAGCCCTTTCGTCACTCTAGTGGACATGAGCCCGACTCTGCTATGGAAGTCCTAAATTGCATCTGACATCGTACAGGCTCGACCATCGCTTAACGTCGCATCCAAAGGACAGAGTGCTTAAGGTTTTTACACCTTACAGATAAACACCTAAAGGCTTCGGTCGGGTTTCGAACCCGCTATCTTGAACTCAGTAGAGAAGCATGCTTACCTCTGAGCTTCTGGCGCCCTCGCCCAAAATTCATTTATCAGTACCTATATATATTTTTTCTTAAATAAATGGGAGCTCATAATTGCTGCTTTCTAGATTATTTATTTATAAAAAATACATATTTTTTACTCTTGCTAATATTTTTTTTTGTTTCACGTTGACTTCGTTTATTTTATTTATTTCAGTTAAAAATTAAATACATGTTTACTTTTCGAAATATGTTAATGCTGTGTAAACTTCATAAATTTTTCATTTTTATTAATTTTTTTTAAATAAATAGAAAAAGTTTTTTAAAAGTGCAATAAAGTCCATCTAATAAAAAAACAGGTCTGATCTCCTTGACTCCTGCTTCCATGTCAAGTCATATTTTTACCACGATGAGTCAACTCAATTAAATGAATCTCCTGGAATACAAATAAATCTATAAGCAAAATGAAAAAATACAAGATAATAATAATATGATACATAATAAAGAAAAGAAATTATTATCGGAGAACCGTTTAATTAAATATTTGAAATCATTGAAACTTTTTTTTTTATTTGAACACTTTTACTTCATTTAGGTTATATTGTAGTCTCAGTTGAAAATTTTAACAAGAAACCAATCGAGACGGCCTGGCTCATCGCGGGTTCGAAAACCGACTGAGGTACTCATACTAAACCTGGGTAGACAACATTTAGGACTCCTTCCTGGGCTCATGGACTGCGGTGGGCCACAGCGACGAAAGAGCCCTCTGGTAGTAGGCGATATGACAGTATAAAAGAGCCAATTATCCCCACTAAAGCACGGGCCCATGTTGGTGTTTCCTACGTTTGGTTGTTGCCAGGTATCAACTGACCAGAAGACAAGAGACCAGTCAAGTAAGAAGCGGTTTTGAGTGTCTTGCGCCCGATTATTAAGTTACCATTTCTTTTAGAGGTGGTCACCGGAGCCAAGGTCCTAGTTCCGTCGTGTCTCCATGACATGGAGTATTGGATGTCAACCGGAACACACTTCATACTCAACCAAACAACGTACAACAACCCTTCGTAGACTTGCAACTCTCACAAGAAAGGAAGAAGTGTGATTTAGGTACACGAATTAGGATTCATAGGCCCCAATGAGCCCCTAATTCCACAAAAATATATACATAAAGTGTACCCGTTTCGAACTTTTGTCATATTTATACAATTCTCAGGTTACCTGAGATTATCAAAGACTGTGACACCCTGTCCATAAGGAGGGGGGAGTCCTACCTTAACATACATTCACAAATATTTGATTTGTCAATAATCTAATAAAATGAGGAAAATACAAAAATAAATAAAATATAACAAGAAATGTATTTAAAAAAAAGTCAATAGAAATAGTAGAATACATAGTATCTACAAGAAAAAGGTCTATATCACATAATGTGTGCAACTCGTCTGGGATGTTGATATGTTGATTTTTTCCAGATGTGTATTTATTTTTTATTTTTTGACAATATTTCGGGACACTTTCACGTCCCTTCTTCTGGTCACTATGAACGAAAAAAGAAGACACCTCTAGAAAAAATGGAAAAAATCAATATATGACATAAAGTGCAAGAAGAAAAATTGAAAAGTGTACAATTTTTATAATAAAAGTACACAATATATTATATTAACTTATTGTTGTTAACAGGGGTAAGAATATGAAGTGAGTTTGGTTGTTCAAACGATTCCCATTTTTTACAGCTCTATTAATTTCCAGCCGTTCCAGAGAGTCAAGCTCTCTACCTTTCGTTGAATATGTGACCCATATCGTTGAGATTTTTAACAAATGTAGAATTTTCCCCTTTTTCCCTATTTCAGATATGAGTTATTTTACCCATTCTTGATTGCACCGAATTGCACGATTCACATTCGGATGCATTCTGCTTCTATCTTCTATAGCTATTTATTATAAAAATTATATCATATGGAAAAAATAGATACTAACTTTAGCCGAAATTAAACAAATATTAAGAACTCTTTACTTCGGGGCCTAAGTACATTTTACAAGATACCGCTTATACTTATGACCTAATCAAAAACCATTACGTAATAAGTCCTCAAAAAAACAAATATTAAAAAAAAAAAAATCGTTCAGATCCATGTATTTTTGAGCGGAGCTCATTCTGGAGTGAAACGGAAGAATGAGCGTAGCTCAATCTTTAGACGACTCGTATATTTCGTTTGTGCCCCTCCTGCATTAAAACTGTTTATCTGATCCTGATCAATTTTTGCATATTGATGGATGTCAGTCACGTGAAGGTTCTTAAAAAATAATTTCGAAAATCGGACGTACCACGGAGGAATAATCACCGAAAATATGTTCATCCATAGACTTCAATGCGAAACGTTCAAATTCTTCTCAATCGACAATGGCATGAAGCGCGCGCATGAAATTGAGGTCATAGGTCGAGGTCAAGAGTAAGATTTGTTTAAAAAAATAATATATAATATAATAATAAAAAAATAATTTTATAAAATCGAAGTACCATCGAGGAATAATCACTGAAAAAAACAATGAAACTGAGACCATTGTTGGGAGACATTGTTGCGGTGCTGCGCGTGAACTAAAAGTTCTCGGCGAAGCCCTTGACAAATTTTTCGGGAGAAAAAATTATTTTGGACCATATTTTTTCGTAAATAAAGTATATTCCTTGACGATAACCACGTTTTGTCGCATGGAGGGAGCTCGCGGCGTAAGCTAAGCGAGTGACCGCTAATGAATTTAAAGTTCAAGGTATAGGCAATTTGAGTCACGGCTCCGCTCAATATTTGCAATTAGCAGAATGCATTGCATACCTAGTTACAGAAGTTATCATGAAGAAGAAAAATTGCATTTACAACCACTGATCCGATTGGTATCAAAATCTAGTTGATCGGGCTTAATCGTCTCAGATTAAATATAAATATATGGAATAAACGTATATATGTGGATTGAGTAGTACCCAGGTAAAACATCTATCGGTTTTCAGCCAAAGAGGAAAAGGGATGAAAGGGAGAGAAAGAACATAGTTAATCAAAAATATGAGCTGGGGAAGTATGTTGCCGTCGATTCACTAATGGTTCTTGCGACCAAATAAGTGAGACTAAACTTTGGGTCCGGCGATGTCTCAATGATCCCCGTTCTCAGATATCCCGTATCTACCTTTCTCCCATCCGGTGTCCAGTCGAGACATCACGTATTTTTTGTGTTCTCCCAGTCGGTTGTCCTTTAAATCACTTTTTAACAGCTCTGTACATCCGCCTTGGTCCCACGTACAAAACGCATACACTCCATATTTTTTGTTATTATTATTTTTTTTTTTCAACTAGTTATTTTAATATAGTGTTTCAAAATGCAGCAGTAAGTGAAGGCATGTTCTTTGTGGTGTTATTCCAAGATTGGATTACTTATTACAATAATAATATTTATTTCCGTTAAACCATAACATGGTAATTGGATACGTTATACAATTGTCTAAGTAAAAATAGTATACAAATGATATACATCAACCGATATTAAAGGGGCGCCGGTAGCTCAGTGGTATGCGTGCTTGACTTCTGAGCTCAAGAACGTGGGTTCGTAACCCGACCGAGGCCCTTAGTTTATTTTATCTGGGAGGTAAAATAAACTTAAGCACGCCGTCCTTCGGATGGGACGTTAAGCGATGGTTCCGAGCCTGTACGATGTCAGGTACTCGTTAAAGACCCCTACCCTAGGTGAATAAAAATTTAGGGTAGGCAAAATTTAGGACTCCCACAGTAGAGTCGGGCTCATGTCCACCAGAGTGACGAAAGAGCGCTCTGGTAGTAGGTGATATGACCTCGTAGTTAAAGCCCGGGCATGAGTCATAAAACCTAACCCTAACCTAACCGATATTAAATCTTAGAATATAAAACATATGATATAATAATAATATTTAAAAAAATAAATAATATACGATAAATGAGTACAACATTCCTACTATTTATATTTTTAATTGTAAATATGTTATATTTATATTTATATAAATGAATCTTCTATCAGGACTTCTGTGGGTCCTCCCTCAGGTTATAAATTGCGAAATATAGAAAAAATAAAAAAAAATTAAGCCTAATATGTATACAGGGTGTCCTTTTTAGATGGAATTTCGGTTTCCGGCTGAATTTCTGTTGAACCGATAACGATTATTTTTCAGTCTAGTTTAAAATTTCGATCTGTTTTAAAAAAAAAAAATTTATGGGGTACCCCAGGACCAGTACCTACAACTTAAAAATTTCAAATAGGACCCTATACCTTCCGATAAATCATTTTAAAGGATTTTCTATGCTGAAATCAATGGTGCAACCTGATTTTAAATTGGTCAAACAATTACAAAGTTATGGTACAAAGTTTAAAAAAACAAACAAAAAAAACACATTGACTGAATACTGATGTAAGGAAGTAGGTAATGTAAAAGTTGTTTATTTCCAGGTACTAAAATTCGCTATCATAAGACCATTTCGGTAAACAATGACAATGAGTGTAAACAATAAAACCAATTTAACATTTTTACTATAATTAGGAAGCAAATTAGGTTTATTGTAACTAATACCGAAACAAACAAAATGTGTTTCTTTGTTTTTTTTTAAACTTTGTAGCATAACCTTGTAATTTTTTGACCAATTTAAAATCGGGGTGCACCAATGATTTCAGCGTAAAAAATGCTTTAAAACAGTATATCGTAAGATATAGGGTCCTATTTGAAATTTTTAAGTTGTACTGGTCCTGGGGTACCCCGCATAATTGTTCTTTTTCAAAAACAGGTCGAAATTTTAAACTAGACTGAAAAATATAAAATAAGTATTTTTTATTTTTTTATAACGTTATCGGTTCAAGAGAAATTCAGCCGGGCCATTTAAAAAGGACACCTTGTATATAAACAAATAACAGTAGAGTAAATAGTACCTATATAACTAAAATAAAACTCGGATTTATATGCAGTAAAAAAGATAGAATGAAAAATATTCAGTAAAAAACAGGAATTTTAGCTAAACTTAGGACTAAAGAAAATAACTTCTTAAACGAAAACGATTGCAGAAAACTCCGTTGTTGTAAAACTAATCTTCCAATCGTACTGATGAGATTCATCAAAAAATTGAATATGAATACTAAAATTTCAAAAAGTATTCAAGTATGGAGAGTATTGGAGAGATGACACTTTTTGCGATTGTTCAAAAAAAAAAAAAAATATAGCCTTTATAAATAAAACTAAAGTTTTGTCTGTTTGTGATGGGAATGATTTTTTTGGTCTATCGGAATTCATTTTTGTGTAATATAAAGGCCTGAGGGAGGCTTTATATACACTCCCGGACAAAATTAAAGGATCACTTTAATTCTTTTTAATGGGTTTGTGACATCGGAAAAGGACATGAAATTATTATTATATGTGGCATTAATAAAGGAAATTAAAAATTAATAGAAAAAGGAAATTTTTTTTTTTTTTTGAAATATGGAAAAAGTTAAACAAAATACAGTCACCGAAGTTGCTAAATCCAAGTATAAAAAATTATTTTCTCCTCTTAGTTCCTACAATAATCCTCTAGTCCGTGTCCTCCATTCTGCCACACTTCCCCAACGACGGCTTAAGCGTCAATGGCCTAGAGACCTCCTTAGCAGCAGCAGTGACATTGACAGTGATTAGTTACAAATGAGAGTAAATCAGTGACTTCTCCCCCCTCTTGACATTTCCATTATCTCTCTTTTAGCACATTTGCTTGTTGTATTTATTTGTATACAGTTGTAAATATCTATTTGTAAATGAAAATAAATAAATAAATAAACAGTAAAGTTAGCAAAGAAAACTTTCATAAAAACACATTAAATTTTGAAAAAAATTAGTAACTGATGTTCTCCCTCCCCTAGCTTTATTCCCCTGATTAAATTTTGAATTACTTCTTCCGGTATGTTTTCCCACTCATGAAGCTAGAAGTTCCGCAAATCATCTAATGCGTCTTGCGAGCAGGTCCCAGACATAATCTAAGGGGTTCATGTCTGGACTTCTTTCGGGCCAGTCCAATGCCACAATTCGAACTTCATGAAGGTATTGTTAGACAACACCCGCAACATGGAGTCGGGCATTGTCATGCGTCAAAAGAAATCGGGGGCCGACAAACGGGGCGATGGGCATCAAATAAGGTGCTAGGATCTCTCTGATATACCTAGCAGCAGTTAATGAGCCATGACCAATGACCACTAACTCCGTAGAGGCGTTTAAATGTATGCCTCCTCACACCATCACAGAACCTCCGCCAAAACTGATTCGGAGTGAAAAATTACAGGGAGTAAACCTCTCGCCCGGCCTCCTCCACACTTGTTCACTTCCATCTGGGAACCTTAGGCAGAATGTGGACTCCTCTGAGAATAATACTCGCCCCCAGTCATCAGTAGTCCAATTCAGGTGTTCCCGGGCGCAGGGGTCCAGTGGCTGGGGGATGAGATGTCAATCCTACTCATTGAGTTTTCTTCTGACTGTACGTTCAGAGAGTCTGACGTTTCTGAAGGTTTTTAAGAGGTGTCTTAAGTAAAGGTCGGTAGACTGCCGATCCCGAAGCGCATGTAACTGCAAAAAGCGGTCCTTGTCCTCTTCTGCGGGAGTACCTGCCAATCTCCTGATGTTGGCTCACCGCTCTTGACACCTCGGATTGTGATCGTTGAACCCCTCAGCGTGGTGGCAGTGGTCGGAAGACTGTGATAGAGGTTCAATAGGATGGTGGTTCAGCGGGAGGCTCTTCGGCTGAGTTCTTAGTATACTTCCGAAACCTTAGTCGCCTTAATAACAAACAGGGCTGGACACCACAACATATTTTAGAGGGAACATTCTGTAAATTTTCACAATGGGGAAATTTTCGAATAAAATTTCCGAAATCCGAACAATAATTTTGTTAGGAGAGACGGATAATTGTTTCTAACATTTCTTTATTTATGAGTGCAAAATTACTCCATTTGGTGGTTCATTTTGGAATTACGCTAATTAGCAGTAGGTTAACCTACTTACTATTCATAATATTTTTTTTATTAGCTTGGGGTGTCCTCAAATCTTAACCACGCTGCCTGGTGACATTGTGGTGATCTGATGGATTCTTTCATTTTTTTTTTTTCGTATGGTTTGGGCGACACAACATTTTAAAGTCCACTTAATTATTTATAATTTCATTATATCTCTAAAATCATATTTATAACTCCTGTAATATTTTTCCATTCAACATTTCCAATTATTCTCACTCCCAAATATTTTACTATTATCTCAATGTGTATTAATACTAGGTTCTTCGCTTATTATTCTAAGCTGTTAGCACCATGGTAGATTGCAACGAAACTGTTTTTTCCCCATAGTAGATTAGGTAAAAAGTTTGACCCACCCTCATATCGCATATGAAGTGGATAAGTAGCAGTGAGCGGTAAAGTAGCAGCGAGTTTGAGTAGCATTGACTGGTAGCAGTTTTAGTGAGTTCTCAGTAGACCCACAGAGCGCCACCGTCCAGCCCCAGGTACCCGGGTCCCTCCTATCTCCCACATGATTGGTCCAATCTGGACCCTCCCCTCCCCCCACCACCTCAATAATAATGGTACACTTATGTGTTTTCATACTTTTTTTTTTTCTTTAATCACACCCTCCTACTTACTTTTTTCATATTCAGTATCTATAGTCCACCTTTTTAGAGTTTTGTAGGGCAAAGACTAATAAAAAAACGTTTTTGATCGTGTGCCTAGATATATGAGCAGCCTCAAGCTCACACACAATATGAGCTACTTGAAACTCATAATGTATTTTTTGTTTCAGCGTTTTGAGTGGTTCAAGGATAAGCCTAGTCGTCCACTGGGACCGGAAAGTTGCGAACTGCGAAGCAACGAAATCGGGCGAAGCCGTTCGTGCGAACGCCGATCGTCCATTGATCCACTCAGTACGTCCGAATGCGTAGACGGGATGGCTCTTCGGAACGGTTTTTCCGATGATTCTGACGACGAATTTTTAGCGTTGGAATTATCACCTTTGATTTATCGACGAAGGCGATACAGACGATATTTTCGAAAAAAGAGAAGAGTTTGGCGAATTTTCTCATTTGTGACGGGACCTTCAAATCGATGATAATCACCACTTCTCCTTTTTTCGAATGGAAAAGGACACTTTTCAATACATTCTTGACAACATCTACTTAAGACTCGAAAAATTCAGTAATTTTCGTGTGGCGATTTCCCCGCAAGAACGGCTGGCTGTTACATTAAGATAAGTGGAAAGAAAGAAAAAAATCGCTGCACTTTTTTTTTACACAAACTGTATTTTTTTATACTTTCAAACTAAACTAAGGTACATAATAACGATACAAACGAATAACTAGACAAACGTAGTACAAAAAATGTAAGTAATTTTTTATTGATTTAAAAAGAAGGTTCCACTAGGATCTAATTCGTGAAAATCGGACGATGCATTGTACTGACCCCCGGAGGAATCATCAGAAGAATTATTTGGTGTTTTAAGTTGTTTTTTTAAGCTCTTTCGCACCTGTTCGTCCGTGAAATCCCAGCAGAATGGGATCGCTTCGCACTTCGCACCTGTTCGGCCGAAAACTGACGAATGATACTGGTCTAGTGGACGCGGTTCCCCTCCTTGTCACATGTTTGGATCGTTCGTGCATTTTCGGCCAAATTCTGACGAACTGATTTTGCTAGTTTTCGCAACTTTCCGGACCCAGTGGACGACTGGCCTAATGTTTGCATCGCGCTGCGTCAAGTAAAACGATTTCTTCAAAACCAAAACTAGTGTGCCATGAAAAAAGTATACACGAGTATAGTATATAGGTATAGTAGTAAGTACATACAAGTCAAAAACAACCTTTTTCAGTAGAAAGAAAAAACATTTTAATTTATTAATTTTGTAACTTTTACATTTTTTAAATGCTTGAACATATACTTTTACAATATTCAGACTTAATCTACATAAGTATTATATATATATATATATATATATATATATATATATATACTTAATATGTATACATATATATGCTGTATATATATATGTACTTAATATTATCATACAGAAATAAACATTTTTATTTTTTTAAATAATTAAATGACTTGTATTATTATGGCCATAACAAACTTCCTGACTTATCCAGCATACGAATTTCTGTTCACTACTCATGTAAGATTGTTCTATAGAATTATAGTTGTGATTTTTTTAAATTTTCATAACATTATTAAAAATGGAAAAAAAAAAATTTTTATTAAGTGGAATGAATTAATCAACAAAAATAGTTTTATTTCAAATTTCTTATTTACTTGTATTATTTTTCCCTTGTGGGAACCTCCAACTAACGGATCACAGTATCATAAGGTCTTGTCTCATTTTTCCCAAACATAAACCTTATGTGTCTAGTAACATTTTTTTTTTGGGTGTATCGGCCCCCTGTGAGGGTTTCACACCACCCGTCCGCCGCGTAGAAGGGAAATAGGTCTGTTTTAAATTTTATTGATGTTGCTTGGGCTGGATGTAGGACCCCGCCACTCGCCGAAGCGATCGGTTGGGTTTCAACAAACCTTATTGGCGCTTCCCGAGATCCTTGGTTATACTGCCTTATTTTCCCTGCGGCAGGAGGCGACGAATCGACTGAACTCTGGGTAATCAGCTTCACTCATTTGCTTCCGAGGGTTCAGTCCCAGGTACGATCCTGTCCGGCGTATCAACGCCACCCTAGGGTCGGTCGTACAGCGGACATTCGAGAACCACAGGTTCTGCAGTCTCAACGCCGTCATACAAGCAGTTCAGGCTGTCCTTCTTCTTAAAAAGAAGAGCTTGGAGTTGAAAGCTCAGTGACCCGATAGTATCTGGGACTCCCAGTGGACCGGCTACCCAAACAGACTCAAGTCTTGTTTGGACGTTCGGAAAGTAGACCCAGGTCGTTCGACCATCTGAAGATCGCGAAGGGCTCTCGTCAGTACCTCCAGCGCTGACATAGAGACAGTCCAGTAGGCCTTTGTGACCCTTAACAGATCTGTTCTCTGTGCCACTACAAGGATAACTCGCTGCCGTTTCGTGAGGCGATACCACCATCCAGCGGTCGTGTATCTGGCAACGGCCTCGACCTGAACTTCTTTGGCTCACTAATACTATTACATTAAACATACACATCTGTTCAAATGAGTATACACCAAGACTTACTACACCTGAATTTCTTTGTTCTCGGAGAATGAGTATACACACTTAATACTAGTATTTTTCTAAGAAATTTCATCATTGAATGTAAAATTAAATTAACAATTATTTGAATCATATAAATTTTTTTTTATTTTTTGCGAAATTCCTGTTTAAAATTAAACTCGTCCCAGTAATTTATGTAGACTGGATCAAAAGTAGTGTGAGAGGTGATCATTACTAAGTGAGGCTGTGTTAGTCTCTGTGTGGACTTGCCCGAGGCAGTGAAGACGGTAGACCGAGTCTATTGAACTGAACAGCTAGCCCGATGACTGACTTGTTTCATCTATCCTTTGCTCTCACCTCTCTCCCTCCTCTGTCATTCCAGTTGACCTAAACTCACCTCTAGTCCTCCATTGTTTATATGGGAAGTTTTCGTTCTCGAGTCTGATCCCTAGGCGTAAAGTTCTGAGAGCCGCCCCGTCCCCCTTGTTTTCTTCCGAAGGGGGACAAAACTATTATTTCCGCCCTTCCACCCCCCCCCCCCACCCCCAATATTTGGGACGATAAAAAAACCAGTGGTAACTATGTCAATTAATTAATTGCTCTAAATCCGCAGGGCTAGTTTTTTAACTTGTCTCTGACATGTATTATAGCGTCAGAGATTTCTCGGAAAAGGGAAATGACCCTATAAAGGAAAAACTCTTGTCAGCTGAGGCCTGAGTTAGCAATACTGATGTATATTCATATCGAGGGAAAGCTCCAGATTCACGAAGGCCAAGTGCAACTCTCATATATGCAGTTCCAGGTTTAAAGAGGAAAATACTGATATTTAAGTCGGTAGTTACCTATTGCCCCTCCCCCCCCCCCCCCCCCCCCCCTAAATAAAAGGGAAAGTTTACGCCTATGGTATCCTCTCAATGTAGAATCAGCTTCCTACTGACAGACACTATAGCTGCAACGCTTACTCACCAACAGAATGCTATTCCCGTAGATGAAATAAGCTAAAGTTCCCTATCACCGCAAGCAGCTCTGCGCTATAGTACCCTATCACTGCAAGCAGCTCTGAGCTACAGTATCCTATCACCACAAGCAGGTCTGAGCTACAGTATCCTATCACCGAAAGCAGCTCTGCGCTATAGTATCCTATCACTGCAAGCAGCTCTGCGCTATAGTATCCTATCACTGCAAGCAGCACTGAGCTACAGTATCCTATCACTGCAAGCAGCTCTGCGCTAAAGTATCCTATCACTGCAAGCAGCACTGAGCTACAGTATCCTATCACTGCAAGCAGCTCTGCGCTATAGTATCCTATCACTGCAAGCAGCACTGAGCTACAGTATCCTATCACTGCAAGCAGCTCTGCGCTATAGTACCCTATCGCTGCAAGCAGCTCTGAGCTACAGTATCCTATCACCACAAGCAGGTCTGAGCTACAGTATCCTATCACCGAAAGCAGCTCTGAGCTAAAGTATCCTATCACTGCAAGCAGCTCTGCTCTATAGTATCCTATCACTGCAAGCAGCACTGAGCTACAGTATCCTATCACTGCAAGCAGCTCTGCGCTATAGTATCCTATCACTGCAAGCAGCTCTGCGCTATAGTATCCTATCACTGCAAGCAGCACTGAGCTACAGTATCCTATCACAGCAAGCAGCTCTGCGCTACAGTATCCTATCACTGCAAGCAGCTCAGCGCTACAGTATCCTATTGCCGCATGCGGCACTGAAATACAGCATTCTATCGATTGTAATAAGACAACAAACAGAGATAAAGAAACGGAATTAATAAGTTTTCGTTACGCATGTGAAGGCTTCTTTGTGGATTATAGACAAAACTATTGCTACCATATTGGAAACATTACTTCCAGACATCAAAGTATCCTTAGGTATGGAGAATTTGGCTGTCTGAAGAAACGGATGGGCAAAACAGATGGGAAGCGGAGCTATGTTGAGGTTTGGTTCATATTTGAAGATGTTAATACCAAGTGAGAGGATGAACATGGATCGTCACAGCCCATCAGCCACCAGTCTGCATTCCCTATCTAAGCGACCAGAAAATCTTCTCTCATCATTCACTTCGGTTTGCTTCTTGCAGAAACCCCCCCCTAACTTCACTTGACATATTCTATTAAATATGCAACGTTAGACTCAACATCGTCTAGCCCGGACCCACAGTAAGGCTTTAATAGTCTACTTGATTTATTTCGGGGTTTCAGTTTGATTCTTTCCATGTCAGAAATGATGGATTGTAAGTGATATCAGTATGTTTATATGTCTGTTACAACATAGCTCAAAGATCCTTGGGCTTTGATTCCGACTCACCCTAAAGAACTCTACATTTCAACTTTGGCCATATTTAAGATAAACTTCAAGTTTCAATGAGTGAGACTCATTCATAAGAGTTCATGGTAGATTTTGGTATTTCTGAATGGAGGATTCTCGTCAGTGAATCACGGGCAATGCATTTTCCCAGCACTAATAGATCAATTAAATTATTCCTCTCTCTCCAAAATCAATCGACCTTTTGGGCTAAAAATCAATAGTTGACTTACGTAAGGGCTCCTAAATCCTCATACCAAATTAATAGACGTCGTCCTTATGGGGTTCTGGGTACTCATATAAAAAATTTTGTGTCGATATATTCATTCTATTGTGTTTTTTTTTCTCGAATTTTAGCATGGGAAGTAATAGTAAGTTACTGGGACTCATGCCCGACTTTAACTACAAGGTCATATTGCCTACTACCAGAGTGCTCTTACGTCACTCTGGTGGACATGAGCCCCGACTCAACTGTGGGAATCCTAAATTTTGCCTACACAGGTTTAGCTCGGGACCCTGGCTTAACGTCTCATCCGAAGGAAGGCATGCTCAAATAGTTGCTTTAAATTATACATTTTTCATCCCCAGCTATATTAAATAATAATAAGTTATCACCGGTATTTGACGTTTTCAAAAATGAACATTGGATGAATCATCGGCAATGTACTTCCACAACACGAGTTCATCAATTAAGTTTTTGCTCTCCCTCCAATAAACCTTGGACTAATAATCAATAGTTGACTTCTGATTCCTTATACTAAATTTTAAGATACAATCACTACATCGGCAGTTATTGTTTTTTTGACGAGAAAACGTCTATTCGCTCATTAAGCACAGCCGATCAAACTTTCTTGTGTTACAAAACACCGTCAGATTTCAATGGATAATAACTACGAGACTAATAATGCGATAACAACGGTTGAGGTCACAATGGATAGAGCATGTCTGTACGTGTTTGTTGTGAAGTGTTTGTTTTGCTTGTAATGTTATCGGGCTAGTGTGGGCGCCGGCGGATGATTGTTGCGAATTAGCGTCGTGTAAAAATAGAAATTAGTGTAGCGTGATAACGCGTTTAGATAGGACGTTGATTCGGGTGTCATTGTAAAGAGCTTGAGAAGCACTACTAGAACTCAAAGTGAAACAATAAAAATATTCGCCGAAATGTATGTAAAAATCTGTAGAAACCGCAAATCAGAGGAAAGCCCGCATCAAAAAGAATTATGCAAGAGCTACGGCAGCTTCGAAAAGAAACTGAAAAAATACTTGATATGATTTTATCCCGACGTTTTCACGGAAAATCTACAGCGTGGACCTTGACTAAGCCTTTTTTTTTATTTTTCATTCCAGGAATCAATCTGTCGGAAAACATGAACTTACGGTCAAAATTGAACATGGAATATCTGACCCGATTACATAACCCTCATACTTAGTATAGATGGGGAAGGAAAAAAAAAGGTTTGACTCTTTTATTAACGAGTAAACAAAATGGAGGCAGAAATAGGAAAAGAGATTGTAACGAGAGTTGAGGAAAGTGAGCGCGGAAAGTGAGAGAAAAAACGGCTTTGGTAGATAAGGGGTCGGAAGACATAACTCAGAACCAAGATACCGCTAATTAAAAATTACACCAGATATTCAACATGGGGATTGAGTTATAGAGGACCAACGAGATATACTCTTAATTTAGTGTCTTCATTATACCCTCCCCCTCCCCCGAGCACAACGTTTTTTAGTTATTAAAAAAAAATGGAGAAAGAAGAAAAAAAAACGTTGTATAGGCAAATATTGAACGGTTTGTTGTTTTTTGCTTACAGTTGAATATATAAATTCGAAGCTTGGAGTTTATGTTATCAGGCGGAAGGAAAATGCATTGGATCAAGAATCATGATCATTGTTGTGACCCAATCCCTGTCATCTCATTCTCATCTCGACAACCCTCCCCGAAGCCTCAAGCGGTCCTGGCCGAGAGACTTGTTAGCTAGTATTTAGGGAGTGCGGGCAGTAGTCAGTTTCTCTCCTTAAATATTTACATTAAGCTCTTCGTGTCTCTTTCGGTCTGCCAACACTGCTGGTTAGTAGCAAGCTTAGCGAGGTGGTTCGGGGAATCACCCGGGCTACAGTGACCTCCTCCATTCAGTTGGAGGAATGAAAAATCTTTAAAACTAAATTCTTAACACTATTTCATTTTTCTTTGTTTTATATTTTTGGGCATTCTTTAAATTTAAGTTATATATTTCTGGGCATATATCCTGTACATATAAACAAACAACAGTACCTTCTTTGCGGATCAATTTCACCGTCAATCCACTTCTATTTAGTTCATTATATCTTAAGCCTAAACACCACTCCCTGTCTTCATTCAAACCGACTCCTCTCAACCAGGCCTCGACCCGTCTCTCCACACACTAAAAAAACAGCTGATGGCTATGTTTTGTTTATTCACTCATTTGTTTTAAAATAAATGGTTTCTTATTATTTATTTACTAATTCAGTTTCTTTTTATAGAAAAATAAATATAATTAATTTTTTTTTTTATTGAGCTGAGTTTACGAAGCTCTTTCTTAGGCGACTCATGTATTTCGTTGTACTCGTACTCCTCCTAAACCCCTTTACCGATCACATTGAAATTTGCCACGATTGTAGTGGACACGGTGACGATGGTTTACTACTAAAAAAATCTGAAGTCGAACATACCATGGAGGAATAATCACCGAAAAACGAAATCCCCATTGAAATCAATTGAGAGACAAAATTCTCGCGCAAATAGAATTCGATTTCAAATGTAAAAATCCGGGCGAAGCCCTTTTCGGTTTACCATCGGACACCACTTTTTTTGAGCCTTTTTTTTTCAGTGTTCTAACGTACAAACTTCGACTTTTTTTCGATAAAAATATTCAAAGCTGTTGTTGTCTACAAAAAGGCTAGAAAAAATCCATTGAATTCAATTCAAATCTATTTAAAGTATTAATATATTCATAAAGAACATACAAGGTGAGAAGTTACTGATAATTATTAAAACATTAACTGAGTTTTTTATACCTACAGATATGCCTGACTCAGCTCAGTTTTTGCAAAGAGCATAATGCATTGCACACCTAGTTATTTTTATACATCACAATGTACCCATTCTCTTTTTTCATTTTTGGTACAATAGTTAGTTTGGGGAGGTACCCTCATGTGTACTCTGCTACAGGTCCTCTCTAGAGGTCTCCTCTTCATGTTTCTTGCTACTCTTGTTCAGGTTTCCTTGTCTCTTCTTATATGTTTTCTCTCTCTAATTAAATTTAATTAAGGACGAGGACGATCCCATGTCAAAGTTGTCTGTCTGTTCACTGGCTGTATTTGTATTGTGTTTCACACTCTCACCCCACCCCGCCTTACCTCCCCCTACCAATCTTTCACCCTTTAGCCTCAATTACACCTCTCTTCAAACTCATCCCTCGGAATTTGTAACATTCTTCAACTAAATGTTGAAGAAACAAGAAATTAATAATAGTGAAATGTAGCAGGTGGAGAAGACATCCTTAGAGATAGATAGATAGATTAAGGTTGGTCTTTCGAGATTTTATTTTTTTGGGGCCCCAGGTATAGTATGTAACACAGAGGCTATATCAGAATAAAGTGGTCACTTTTCATAAATTGGTTTGAAACAAGTGGTTGCAACAAGATTTGCAAAAAAAAATTTTAAAATAAAAAAAAACATTTAAACAAATAGGTATAAAAAAAATGAAAAAATAAATAAATAAGAAAAAATTAAATACAAAAAACATTGAACAAACAACAAACACTTTTTAATATATTTATACATAAATTTTTCCAATTTGAAATATTGAAGTTACATATTTATAATTGTCATAATCTTAACTTTTCGGAACGAAACATTGTTTCTAAATGTATATTAAACAATGAATTCACGTCAGCGCGAACTTTTGAAATATGAGTATTTGTCAAAATAAGTTGAATTTTTGAGGTACTAAATATAATATGATATTCAGGTGCGGAAAGTTTAGTTACATGCACTGACATTTGAATTGATGCATACATACTTCCCGGTGGCTCTGGTGGACATTTTTGACATCGTACAGGCTCGAGACCACGGCTTAACATATCATCCGAAGTACGGCATGCTCAAGGTTTTTTCACCTCCCAGATAAAAAACCTAAGGGCCTGGGCCGGGTTTCGAATCCGCGATCTTGGGCTCAGAAAGCTACCACTGAGCTACCGGCGCCCCCCAACTTTAGTCGTAGGCACTAAACGGTTATACAATACATATATGTGCTGGTTTTATTTGCTAATGGCGCCAGTTATTTTTATTCACTATCCAAAAGAGAATTTCTGATTGAAACATTTGCTAGCCTTGGTGCTGGCAAAAGCCAGGATTTTCCAGCTATTATGTGTTACTAGTGAGCCGGTTAGCAGGATAACTCCATTTTTACTTCCACAGCTATATGAGGTATGGAGAAAGTTATGCAATTGCTCAGAAATTGCGAAATCAGTCGAAGGGAAGGGGGGATCAGTGAAGAGGGGTTTGGCTCAACAATTCTAATAACAGTCGATGTATTGAATATATCAACACAAAATTTAGTATGAGGATTCATGATTTTTAGCCCAATCGGTCGCTTGATTTTGAAGGGAGAGCAACAACTTAATTAATTCAAGTTGGGGATGTACATTGCCAGTGATATATTTTATTTTGCAACCTGTGAAAATGGATCGCATTTTATTATATAATATCTTAATGCTATTAAGGCGAGATGATTAATTGCACGAGGCCCACCAAGAAAAAAATACGGATCCTTTCCCTACGTAATTTGGATATATTAATCAGTAGATTGAAGTAAGGGATTCTATCAATTAGGGTAGGAAATTCGATACTGTCCCTCCCCGACCCTCCTCAGTCGGCCGCCATTAATGTGTTTATCTTTGAAATTGGATTATTTTATTTTTGTAAATTTCGAGAGTAGAGCCCCCACCTCAATTGAATGGTATCAGGTAGCTAATGTAAAAGTCGATAGATTAATTTTCTCAGTTTTTTTTTACAGTCTCACTCTAGGCCTATGTATTTTATAGTAAGTAATGATAAATAATGAGTTTTATTATATTTTATACCAGCTAAACCCTCCATGCGTTGCAATGTCCATGTGCGGGTAAGGGTAGAGTAGAAAGAAGTCTCAAACATTTTAAATGCTCTAAAGAATCCAATACTGAACATTTTATGCCAGTTCGTGCAATGATTCTTGTTCCCTAAGCGAATGAACAAAATGCAGGGGTGGGTTCGGGGGTAAGGTAAGGGTAGGGTAGAAAGAAGTCTGAAACATTAGGTTGTGGAGGTGAGAAGTCTGGGAGAGATGTGAAGGTGGAGTCTAGGAGTGAGAAAAGTGTTTAGGCTTAAGATGTGATGAGCCAAGAAGGTGGAAATAACATTGAAATAGATGCGCAAAGGTGGCACTTTTATTTACTTATATGTATGCCCAAAAATATAAAAGAAAAAAAAATAATGGAAAAATATAAAAACAGAAAAAAGACTGATATAGTTTTAAGTAGGTAATTATTAGTTTGTAAGATTTTTTAAAAATTATAAGTAGGTAATTTGTTTTTGTTTCATATTGATATTTTGATTCAATTTGTAATGTAGGTAAAGGTAAAATAAACCCAATATTTGTTCTCTTATTCTATGCTATTCATTTTCCCTGTTAACCCAGTAAGAAAATGTATATCTTTGGATTAGATTTAACATTTTACCAAAATTTAGAAAAACAATATGGCATCTCATTAGTAAATTTAGAAAAGTTTGTTCATTGAAATTTTTTAAAATACGTGCACTTTCTTCAAAATTGTACATCTTGAACTTTTGATATTTTTTTAGGGCCCTTGTCGAAAATTACTGTAAAAATCAAAATTTAGTAGAAGACCAGCTATAATTTCTACAGGAAATGTGGTAATTTTATTTAATTATTTATTCTTTTTGTTTTAATTATTATTAATATTATTAATTCAATTATTATTTATATTTTTATTTTTATTTTACATAATTTTCATTATGACACCCTGAAGCGGCTCCTCTCTTCAATTCGACTTACGATTTCTTTCTTGTGCCTCTTGATAATATCAGAGTCCTGAGCTTCCCACAACCAGAGTAGCCTACGAAAGTTAGAATCTTGTGCCAGTTGTAGTCAGATGGATGCAGATGGATGCTAGTTCAGGAACTGGAGACGTTCGTAGCACAGTCTAGGGCACCCGTCGGCCGGCATCCCCCACCCTTCTGCTTCACCAGTCACTGCTCTTTATTATATTGGCACTCAGTCTCTACCCTGATGAAGCTGTTAGGGGTTGACTTGAGAAGCTTAATTAAAAGCACTGTGGGTCAAAAGTGTTTATTTGAAGGGATTCATTTTAAATATGAAAACCTTTGTTTTTTAAAAACAATTAAATGCATTATCCTGAAGTTTAGAAGATTTGCAAATAAAAAAATGGAAATTAGTAGATATTTACAATGCATTCCTAGATTTACAAATACAAATAGAGTTTGGCAGAAACTGATATTGAATTTGAAATATTTGAGGAAGATTACTACTTAAAGGCATTTTTTACCAAGCATACAGAACCTTCTCGGATATGTAGACCTCCCAGGACATCAGTGCTTCAAGTTCCAACTTAGCCGTGGGTATGTGATACTTCAAGAGGGAGATTATGCTAGTTGTCAGGACAACCTTATATTTATTATAGATCAGACGTTATAATATATTCATTCTGTTGTGGTTATTTATAGTCCACTAATATAAGCAAGTTGTTTGGAAGTCTGCGAGGATTAAATGTAGGGTAACCAAATTAAACGAGATATGCTTGAGCCAAACCATGTTTAAAGTCTCATAAATATTAAAATTTTATGAATATCTCCATAATTAGATAAAGACCCCATTAAGAACGAATATTTAATTTAGGGGGGGGGGGGGGGGCATGGAAAGGGAGAGGCAAAAATAGTTTTTATAAGAACAGTATTGAGTATATTTTATAAATTTTTGAGAGTTTGGGGGAAGGGGTGAGAATAAATATGGTGACAAAATTATACCAGTTTAAATGTTTCACACTGATCAGTCAAAGGCCAAATTATGTCAAAAAATTTCATATAGAAAGATGGGGGGGGGGGGATTATTCTTTTAATAACAGTGCTGAGTGTGATATATTTAAGGTCCCATAGAGACAATTTTAATATTTTTTTTTGTCGGGGGGAATTGATAGAATGCAATTTTTTTTAAAAGCCAAAAGATTATTACAACGCTGTTAAGGGGCATCGGCGGTGGGGTATTTATTGATATGGGGATGGTTAAGTGGTTAGAGGGACTGTCTATGAACGTAAGAGTCTCTGCGTTTGTGGAGTGGTAAGAGTTTTTATCCTCTGAAAAGGATTTAATAACTAAGTGGTTAGTGTTACCAGGCTTTGAGGGTTTTAGTGGTTGAGCGGTCAGTCTGGCTGGCTACTATCCTCAGAGGGGCATGTAGGTTATAATGTGTATAACCTGAAAGAGGGTTTCGACAAGTAAATTATCCAGAATGGATCTCTTTCTTATACCAACCACGCTTTTTCAGATGAGTCTCTCAATATCATTTCATACTGACATTACTGGGTTTATGAAAGTTATGAGATGGTATCAGCGTTTATTTTTTTTTGTTTCATAGTATAGCGTAATTCTGAGAGTGACATTCTTATACCCAGTAATGCCAGGATGAATTGATTTTGAGGAGGGGGAAGGAGAGAGAGTGAGTGATCTTTAAATTTTTTTTCCATTCTTTTGAGGCCTATAACTATGGTCGCATCCTGTCTATCGCTTTTCCTGCATGTAACTCAAAAACCAGCCTGCAAAAAAAAATCTAATTTAATATTTTAAAATGTACTTAGGCTCCAAAAGTAAAGTCGTTTCAATTTTCGTCCGTTTTCAGCCAAAATTTAATCAGATCTAAATTAGCACATGCGACTTTTTTTATTACAATTTTAAAGTTCATAGCTACAATTGTTTTTGCGTTAGAAAGCTCACAACTTTCCAATCATATACACACACCTAGACATAGACAGAATTGTTAAAAGTGTCACAACTTATTCAAATATAAGAAAAATGAAAAATAATTTTTTTTTTTTTTTTTTTTTTTACAAAGAGATATTTACAACTGTATAAAAATATATACAACAAGCAAATATGCTAATACAGAGATAATGGCGTTGTCAAAATGTCAAGAGGAGAGAAATCACCCAGTGGTGACACTCCCTAGTCACTGATTTCTTCTCATTAGTAACTAATCAGTGTCACTGCTGCTGCTAAGGAGGTCTCTAGGCCATTGACGCTTAAGCAGTCGTTGGGGAAGTATGGCACGAACTAGAGGATTATTGTGGGAACTAAGAAGGGAAAATAATTTTTTATACTTGGATTTAGCGACTTCGGTGACAAAAGGTACGTTAAGGTCAGTGTGAAGGGTTTTGTTGGAGACGTAGTAAGGAGCATTGGCTATTGTACGAAGGATTTTGGATTGAAGGGATTGGATGCGCTGGAGATTGGAAGCCTTGGCAGAACCCCAGAGTTCAAGTCCGTTAGTTCACATAGGTTTGAGTACTGCGTTGTATATAAGTCGTTTTGTTTTCAAAGTTAATTTGGATCTTTTGTCTAATAGTCTTAGTAAAAGTTTATAACGTCTGTTCATTTCTTGTCTTTTCAGTTTCGTGTGAGGATTCCAAGTTAGTCTTTTGTCGAGTATGAGGCCTAGATAGCAGACTTCGTTTTTTAAAGGGAAGGAATTTTTGTTAAGGTACACTGGAGGGCAGGTATATTTTCGACGAAGGGTGAAGACGATGTGAACTGATTTCGTTAAAAAATAAAATAAGAATTAAAAAGTATTAATTTGTATACTTTATCTGCGGAAATCCGGATTATTGACAGTAAATAAAGAAAAGAAAAAAAAAAATAACAAACAGTATTTGTTACAAAAGATGGTTGACACGAAAAAAAAAAAAAAAAAAAAAAGCGGAAATAAGCTGTAGATGATGGGATTTAGAACAATGAAAAGTTTTGTGAGTGCTAATCTAGGGAGTCTGAAAGTGTGTGTTGGTTGTGTTGTGTTCGGGGGCCCGGGGAGGGGCGATAATGAAAAATCGATACGCCTTAGGTAGGGGGGGAGGGGGGGTGGCGAATGAAAAGACAGCTCTCAGCTCTCTAAACACCGCAGGACACCACATAGCTACTAGGGATCCCAACCCCCCGGACCACCTATATCCTAGGATACCGGAATCCTTTTCTACTTCAAATGTCCTAGGATTAGAAACGTTAAAATCCCAGACTTTAGGGATTCATCAAGGAATCTACAGAGCTACATCAACGTGCCCTATAAATGTGAACATTTACATGTAGATTCAGCTAGAGAAGAGTAGCAACCTGTAGAGATCTTGCTTTCATTGAGAGTAAGCAAGGACGTTAAACAATTCGCCGTCTGAGGTAGATAAATCCTGCGGTTCTGTTGAAAACATACTTTCACATGAGTAAAGAAAAAAAATACATTTCCTATGGTTCAATGAAATGTATTATACTTATGTACAAACAAAATATATTGTATTAAATACAATTAAATAATTTTCGGTACGTAATAACTCAAGCAATTTCAATCTCAGGGTCCTGATATTTCTGTAAAGAAAATGTCGGGATCGTGAAATTCCGGTATTGAAAAAAAAAACATTAAGGCGTAGTCAAGTTACACGCCGTAGATTTTCCGTGAAAACGTCGGGATAAAATCATTTTTCATTTTCTTTTCGATGCTGCCGTAACTCTTGCATTTGCTCGGCACTAGACTTTTTAGGTTTTTTAAATTCTTTTTGATGCGATCTTTCCATCACATCTTTCATTTTTTTTGCAATTTTTAATTTAATACCGATTTTTACATATATTTCGGCGAATATTTTTATTGTTTCAGTTTGAGTCCTAGTAGTGCTCCTCAAGCTCTTTACAATGACACCCGAATCAACGTCCAATCTAAACGCGTTATCTCGTTACACTAATTTCTAATTCTACACAACGCTAATTCGCAACAATCATCCGCCGGCGCCCACACTAGCCCGATAACGTCACAGGCAAAACAAACACGTACAGACATGCTCTATCCATTGTGACCTCAACCGTTGTTATCGCATTATTAGTCTCGTAGTTATTATCGATTGAAATCTGACGGTATTTTGTAACACAAGAAAGTGTGCGAATAGACGTTTTCACGTCAAAACACGATAGAATGAATATATCGAAACAAATTTTTTTACTTTAGATGGTAACTTTGCATAGATTGTACTCCCCTAGGCACTTAGCAACAACCATGCATCGAAGTAGTTCTGACCTATAGTGTCATCTCTCAACACTACACATTACTGCAGATCACTAACTTTGCATAGATCGTACTTCTCTTGGTACTTCGCCATCAAAATTCCGAGTAGCCCGAACCAACAATCTTAGCTCTTAGTACTCCGCAGTAGATCGCCAACTTTGCACAAATCGCTCTTCCCTTGATAACCGATAATCCAAGTAACTTAGACATACAGTTTCAGCTGACAACTCACTACAGAACAGCAGATAACTTCAGTTTTACCTCGCCATACTTCTGTATAACTTTTTTAATATCTGTTTTCCGATTTTTTTTTTCTCTTATAATGGACTAATAAAATGAAATTGTAACAGTCAAAAAGAAGGAAATACTATATTAATTCGAATTGGAATATCATTGTCCCTCAATAAGGAAAGCAATTTAAGAATCGAAAGAGAAGACAAAAATTAGGGGAAGAAGGAGCTATTTGTAAGATGGGAAGGGACTGAAGAATTGATTTGATTAGTGATATTTGTGAGACAGGGCCAATAACAAGGGAGTGGCCTGAGAAAGACACTCGTCAAGGGCAGCTATCACCCTAGGGTATAGGACGTCCGATACTCCATGATTCACCGGCTATGTACTTCCCCACTACGAATTAATCTATTAAATTTTCGCTCCCTTCCAAAACCAGTCGACCGTTTTAATAACCAATAGTTGACTTACATAGGGTCTCCTATATCCTCAAACTAAAGTCGATAATTCATTACATAATTACAGTTATTATGATTTTTGAGTTGAGTCCCCTCTTTTACTATACTTTATTTACTTTCAAATTCTTTATTCAATGAATTTACATAATATATCTGTGGCAAATTGCAATAACCAGTTAAGTGACATTTAAAAAAAAAATGAGATTTTCTGAGAAAAAGGTGTTTTATTGATCTAAATTTTCATTTCCCACATGAGTCCATTGTTTAAATTGATATTTATGACTGTGATTTCAGGAAAACCGAATCAGTTAACTGGAATTATTTTGTAATAACCAGTTAACTGTCATATATTATATTATAAACGAATATTATAAACGAACATTTATATTATAAACGAATTTCTGTACATCAACTTGAACATTTATATATCAAATATTACAATAAATTATATGTCATATACTTTAAACATGAATATCTCGAAATCAGGTTCGTGTCAGTTAACTGGTTATTGCAATTTGCCACTGATATAATATCAATTTGAATTTGCAAAATCTTAAAAGATAAAAAATTTACGGCACTGTCTGATCATAGTAAAAATTATAAACACATTTTTAATTTTGAAAATACTAAAATTATACATAAAGAAAATAATAAAATGAAAAGAAATATAAAAGAATCTATTATTATTTCGAAGGAACAGTATAGTCTAGTAAATTATAGAATGCTGAAAAAATAGGAGCCTAATACATCTTAAATAATATAAAATAAAAAATATACTTGTTATAAAATACAAAATTTAAAAAAAAAAGTCAAAAAGAGTTAAGATTATAGTTTATAAATTAAATTGTTTAAAAAAATTATATTAAAAAATTACCTATTTAAAAAATTTGAATATCGACATTTAAAAAAATAAGTTATTAGAGTAGGTTATATCAGGGTTATAGGTTTTATTTATAATATTGTTTTGTTTTTTTTAATGTAAGGATGAAATTTGGACAAAATGTGAAATAGTATAAAATTTGACGACTATCTAGTGGTAGAATATGATTGGATGAGTAAATTATGATCATTCTGTATTTAGGTGAGTCCTTATCGGTCTTCGATTATATGAAAAAATAGTTATGAGAATTACAATTATAATGTTGTTATTATTTAAAATAATTTGTATTTTTAGAATTGAGAATGACAGTATGTCGAAACATCTTATGAAATAAAGAATTATTGTTTTAAAATAAATATACCTTAATTGCCTTAAAGTAACTTATTGAAAAATAATATATAAGTAATTATTGAATATACAATGTTAATTGTTAGTCACAATGTTAAGGTTAGACTGTCTGTTATCCTGCCACGTAGGCATTCAGTGCTACCACTACCTCTAAACCACACTACTACACAACAGATTTTTTGCTACTATTTTTCACTATATCAGCCATCTTCACATAACGTGGTGTGTTCAAAAAATAACGGAAATTTTTGTTCTTGAAAAGAATTTTATTTATTCGTCTACATCAATGTTATGCCCTTCAAAATATTCATCATTAGATATTATACACTTATGCCAGCGCTTCTTCCAATCCCCGAAACTCTTCTGGAACTCGATCTTTGGGATAGCATTTAGCTCTCTCAGCAATGCGCTTCTAATCTCGTCGCTTGTGAAACGACGGCTCTTTAAGGTTCTCTTCATTGTTGGGAACAGAAAAAAGTCACACGGAACCATGTCTGGCGAATATGGAGGCTGGGGCATCATTACAGTGTTGTTTTTGGCCAAAAATTTACGAACAAGCAATGAAGTGTGAGCAGGTGCATTATCGTGGTGCAAAAGCCTTGAATTGTTTCGATTGCTTCACGCAAACGGCGTTGCACTTGTAGGTAGTACTCCTTATTGATCGTTTGACCTTGTCGCAAGAACTCATGATGCACTATGCCGTTAAAATCGAAAAGCACAATAAGCATGACCTTCACATTCGACCGCACTTGTCGAGCTTTTATACCACTCGTAAACCTTAGTTTTACTCATAGCAGACTCACCAAAAGCAATATTTACCATTTCTAAAACTTTGCTGCACTTTATTTCATTCTTATAGCAAAATTTAATGTAAATTCTCTGATCCATTTTGTAAACAAATAAATAATCGCCGATATACCAAAACACATGTAACCTCTTTGACAGCTGACAGCAGACTAAACATTCGGTTTGGCTAACAATGTACAGATACTTTTCAGACTTGTTTATCAACACAACAAAAAATCGCGCGAATCGGAATAATACCCGCGAAATTACAAAATCCGTTACACTTTGAACACACCTCGTATACTTAAACATCGTATCTACAAGAAGAGCTTCTGTTAATTGGTTAATAAATTTTGAATTTCATGTCTGTATCTAACCAGTATAGAAGTATTTATTAGGGGAGAAAAAAAATTGAGAATACCTACAATGGTAAGCTGTTAAGTTTCCACAGCTTCTGCTTGCAAGGACTTTTTCAAGTCTACCTAAGTCCCTGCCATGAAAGCTAACGATGTTTCAACTTATTTTAGTTATTATTTTCTTTTTGACTACGGATCCTCATTATATCTTCCTATGTTTCAGATCTTCTCTTTGAAAGGAAGGCCAGACACTAAATGGAACCTTTGAATAGTTTCTTTACGCTTTGGAATTATCTTGTTTCTTCCTCAGCTCTACAAACTATAAAGTTAATAATAATAATAATAATTTATTTCCGTTAAACCAATACATGGTAATAGGATACGTCAAATGAATTTATACATTAAGACAGCTTATGAATTAGATTTATATCTACTTGAGTCTAACACATCTATGATTAGTATTAACAAAAAAACCATTAAAAAAAGTAAAATGAAATTATTAAAAACTGTACAAATAAATACTTAAAAATATATGAGTATATAAAAAAAAATAATAATAATAATCTTCAATTTCGTATCATATATACGATTGTTTGAGACCTCTTAAGTTTTTATTTTTATGTAGGTATTTCAATAATTACCATCTTGTAGCCCTTTTTTGTCTCATTTATTCTTTTTCTTTATTTTTTCTTATTGTTGTTGTATGGAAAAGAAGAAGAAAAAATAAAGAAAAAGAATAAATGAGACCAAAAAGGGTTATAAGATGGTAATTATTGAAATACCTACATAAATATAATAATAATAATAATCGTTATGTTATCGGAAATTCTATGATCACCGATTGAAAAAAGTTGTCGCTCTCCTTACATATGGGTTTCTGAATATTCAATATCGGCATTTTTAGGATTTTTGAGTCGAGTATAATTACAATTTCAATTTCATACAATACGTTGAAAGTTATTCTGGTTTTTGAGTTGAGCCCCATTCTCTGAACTTCCCTCTGGCTGATTTGGCTGAAAATCAATAGGTGTCTTCATTATGAGGTTTTGGATATGTATATAAAATTTTGTGACGATACATTACTATATAACTTCCTCTATACTTCGTGTCATCATAGGCGCTACAGCTCACCAAGAGCCTTGGCCTCCTCCAGGAAATGTCTCCATGCAGCTAGGTCCTGGGCCAGTCTCCACCAGCCCACCACAACAAACCGTCTTGCATCTCTATTCAGTCTCCAGCCACCTTCTTCTGGGTCGTCACACTCTTCTCCTACCCTCCGGTGTCACATTCACGAGTTTCCTCTGGCAACTCTAATCCAGTGCGACAATTTTAGCTCGGTATAGAGTGCGTACAACTCCTGGTTGTATCAAGTGCGTCAAACACCCTCCTCCTGGAATCCTGCGAAGTATTCTCCTCTCGAAGATGTCAAGACAACTATCTTCCGCCACGTCTCCGACCCGTATGTCAGAACTGGCCTCACAACTGTCTTGTACAGCAGCACCTTTGTGTCACTGAGGAGCAGCCGGGATTTAAATTGTGACTGGAGGCCATAGTAACTCCGGCTGGCCGCCAATATCCGCCGGCTCACCTCTGCGCCCACATTATTGGCCCGGTCTATATATGAACCCAGGTACACAAATTAACCGTCTCCAATACTCGGCAACTTGAGGAGGGTTTAGGTCTCTTCTTCGTCTTTCACCTGCCACCATGTATTTTAATTTTTCTTCTCCCCCCCCCCCCCCCCCCCTTTTCCGCCAATTCCGCTGACAATTAAAGTGTCGTCGTTATGGGGTTTTGAATTCACTTATGAAATTTTGTATCAGGAGACACGGCAGTGTCTCTGACCAAGTCCGAAAAAAATGTCGAAAGACACTACTGTGTTACTTTTCTCGTGACACCAAAGGCCATTTTTTACATCGAAAAAAGTATATTATTCATTAACAAAATGATGTTTTTTCCGACATAGCCGTGTGAACAATTCCGAGCTGAACAAAATAAAAAAAAAAAGTAGCCAAAAAGAATCATTTTTGACCAAGTTTCGAAGGGTCAAAATTGGCAAAAAATAACTTTTTTTTTTCTTTTTCCTTTTTCAGTGTCCGGGCGTCCGGATGACGTCATCAATCTTAGTATATGAATTTTTTTAAATGTATAATAAATATCATGTGATCTATATATGCAAAGATAAAGATAAACATTTTTATTATATATATATATATATATTTTATATAACGATAACGAAAAAAAGACAGCAACGACAACGTTCGTACTTGGCCGTGCTTTTCAGTTTTACTGAATTTTTTACGATATTCTTCGATATATTCATTACAACTGTAACTATTAGAGTTCGTGTGGTAAGCCCCCACTTCCTTTTGACCGATTACATAACTTCCCCTATACTTCGTATAGCTGGGGAAATAAAAGTCATTGAATCATCGCAATGAACTCGAATTTTTTATTATCAAGTTTCCGCTCTCATTCTAAACCTTTTTTCATTGTATGATATGGCTAAAAATCAGTAGGGCTTTTACTGTGGATTTCACGTATTCCCTAGTCACCTAGGAAATTTTAGAAGAAAATAAAATGTGGAATTCCGAGTTACTTTCGTTTCTGTGGTAAATTCGTTATTGAAAAGTGTAATCATTGTTTGTGGATGGATTCGTTGAGGGTTCCAACCAAACCTCATCCCTCTCCCCGTCTCCCTTTCGAAGGAGCGCTGAGGTACGATCATCTAATTCCTCCCCCCTCAAGGTGATAAATTCTCTCTTAACGCAAAAACCTGTTTCAGGGTCTTTTTAATTTCTGGCTTGACGCCCCCTTCTCCCATCACCACCTTGGAAGCAGCCATTTTTTCAACAAAGAAGACTTGAAAATATTTTCTCATGGCAGAAGGGGGGGATGCGAAGAGGCTGTAATAAAATTAAACACTTGATTAGACGGGGCAATATTCTTGTCTTCATTTTCTCAGCCCAGAGGGGAATCTTCTTCCAGACATTCCTCAACAGTATTGGGAAATTTTCATAACGAATACCAATTAGGGGTTCTCTCATGAAAATAGATACTATTAATTTTTAAATAGTTTAAAAAAAAAATTGTCGGTGAGTCACCGACGATGTTCTTCCTCAGGTCGAATCATGTGTAAATAGCAGCTTCTCTCCCCCCTCCACCATTCCTCCCATCATGTATTTATGAATACGTCTCTTCGAGTACTTTGAAATGGTATGCCACTCGCTGTTGGAAAACAAATTGGGGACTCCCCACAACTGCCCCCCCCCCCTTCCCGCAAATTTTTATTATTGGACAAGTATTTGAAGTTGGGCTATTCTAAAAAAAATTGCAGGTTTCCTCTTTAGGAATTATAAGCTCCTGGATGAAAAATAAAATATACTTGTCGAATCATTTGAAATGATACGCCAAAAATTGTGGTTGTAAAACAAAAAATGGGGTCTTTCAAACAACAGCGCCTCTCCAAATCATATTTTTCGGATGCCACATAGTCTCATAATCTTAAGTTGAACGACAATTTAAATAAATTTTAGGTTTAATAAAAGTATGTTTAACCATTATGAAGTAGCTCGTGGACAAACATATAGACAAACAAACAAATTTTAAAGAGAATTAAATAGACTGTAGATGACATGAAACGGCTTAACACAGAAAGTGAAGTGAAATTCTAAACTAACAGACAAAACACCTTTAGTATTCTAGCTGGTAAGTAGTAGCCTTTTGTCTTGAAGCTTAACTTGTCCCTGTATTACAGTTAGTTATTGTGATTCATGCCCGGGCTCATATCGCCTACTACCAGAGCGCTCTTTCGTCACTCTGGTGGACATGAGCCCGACTCTACTGTGGTAGTCCTAAATTTTTATTCACATAGGGCAGGGTTCTTTAACGAGTATCTGACATCGTACAGGCTCGGGACCATCGCTTAACGTCCCATCCGAAGGACGGCGTGCTTAAGTTCATTTTACCTCCCAGATAAAATAAACTAAGGTCCTCGGCCGGGTTTCGAACCCACGACCTGGAGCTCAGAAGGCAAGCACGCATACCACTGAGCTACCGGCGTCCTCACCTGTATTACATGAGGAGGCTACCAAAGTATAGCGCGCGCCTTCTGTGAAGATCCGGTCAAGGTAAGAGTAATAACCAGCCACTTTATCATTATAATTTTTTTGGCAGAGTTCCACCACAGATATCCTCATACAAAGGTCTGTCAAATCTATTTTTTGTTTTTTTTATTTTATTTATTTTTTCGTTATTACAATCATTATTTTTTATCATTTAAAAACTAGTTTATTTAATTTTTATTGGTTTGTTTTTATCTAGGTTAGGTTAGGTTTTATGACCCATGCCCGGGCTTCAACTACGAGGTCATATCGCCTACTACCAGAGCGCTCTTTCGTTACTCTGGTGGACATGAGCCCAACTCTACTGTGGGAGTCCTAAATTTTGCCTACCCTAAATTTTTATTCAGGGGTCTTTAACGAGTACCTGACATCGTCCTCACCTGTATTACATGAGTACAGCGTGCGCGTTCTGTGAATAGCCGGTCAAGGTAAGAGTAATAACCAGCCACTTTATCATTACTATATCATTTTAATTTAGAGATATCCTCATACAAGGTCTGTCAAATCTATTTTTGTTTATTTTATTCTATTTATTTTTTTCATTACTACAATCATTATTTTTTATCATTTAAAAACTAGTTTATGTAGTTTTTTCATTATTATTTTGTTATTATTATTACAAATTAGGGAAATTTCCTAATTAAATGATTAATATACATGAACTACTTATTTATACTAACTTATCTACTACTCTATTACCTTGTTATGTTTTAACTGAAATAAATATTATTAAATCAGCCAGGGCCCCCAGAGGCTATAGTGACGGTGCTGTAGTACTTGTTAGATTTCCAATGTCTACTTTTGCATCTATTTGCTTCAAATGAAAAGAGTAAGAGTATAAGGAGATAAAGGGGTTGAAAGTATAGAGGGAGGGTCCTTATCCATGTTCATTACTGGCAATTAGTAAGTGAACTGCACTTTGCATATGAAATCAGGGGGAGGGGAAGCAAGAAATGACGGGGGGAGCCAGAAGAAATGATAAACCAGGGACCCATTGGTAAAATACATTAATACAGATGAAAGTCGCACCTTCACCCGGAATGGAGCTATGAAAAAATAAAGAGAAGGGGGTCTGTTGCTAATTCGACGGGTAGTGGTAGCCCTCGGATCCAGATCTATCCACTCTTATCACTATTAACAGGAACCACCCTTAACTAACTTGGTACATCTCTTTATATTTTATGGTACTTTCCTTTATTTATCTACTTCAACACCCAATCTTCCCAAACTTTACTAATTGACACTTCAAACTGACAACTTTTTTTTTTAAATTACAAGGCAACCCTAGGGGATCATTGAGAGGCCAAAATAATAATCAAAAAAGTTTCGAAAACATTGGTTCTGAAATGCATTGTTAATAGGGTATTGTAAAAAAAAAATGTACACCTTTTCTTTATATATTTTGTCAAAAAATTTTACAAGACAAAAGTTGTAGAGTGATAAATGTACAATAAAAACTTCATTCTGACAAACCATTAGGTTCTAAGTTGAGAAACGAAGACATAATGTAGAAACTCATAGTAAATAAATAAAACAAACTTGTTTTTTTAAATATTATCTCTCCACATATACTATCGGTTCCGGTAACACACCATCGATGATGGTTTAATGCAGAAACCGGTAGTTTGTATATTCATTTCTCATAGATTAGACAATATTTAAGAAAAAAAGTTTTATTTATTTAAACCATCTGGTGCCAATAGTATAAAATATAATTGAAGAAAATGGTATGACTTCGTTAGTTAGCGACTGAATACTGATAAAAAAAAGTTGTTCAAACAACTCAAACTAAATAAAAGCCAACACAATAAAATATTTTATTCAAAAAAGATCAGTTTACCAGTCTCATGAGCACGTTTAGCCTTCAGATCGTTGATTAGACTAGGTCCATGTACTGCATGCCCCTTCAAAGGATCATTAGGCCAGAACTATTCTACATTTAAAAAATAAAGAAAACGTATCTTTTTTCAAATATTGTCTTTTTCATAAAATATATATAATATATAGTAGCAATACCGAAAGTGCTTCCATATATAATATATATTTTGAGAAATAGGTAACATTGCCTCAAAAAAACTTTTTCTTCATTCATTTTTTATTAAATGTTTCACAATATCTATGCAGAAAATCTTGAGTATTATTCTACATTTGATAAAAAATATATACATATGTACTGTAAAATAAAATATATAAATACAAAAGAACAAATACAATATAATATATTGTAAATATATATATATGAGAAAATTATTTGATTAAAATAATGTTAATTGCCATGATTTCCTTAATCTTTAGTTAGTTTCGCCTGCTTTCGCTATTAATTTCCCTGATGGTATAACAGACATCCAGGCTAATGCTTAAAGCCCCATTTAAATAGGGGCGATTCGCCGTCATACGAGTGTTTTTATTTATTCAATGCAAAACAATTATTTGATAATCACATTATCCACGAGTGACTTAGAATGATGCGGTCAGATGGTTAAGGAATAGTGTTTTTTCAACATCATCATAAGTACTTTGATTGGAATTAATGTATCTTCATTGAATATTTTGTGCTGTATAAATATAGAAAAATAATCAATAAATTATATTTTAACAGGAAAGTGAACGAATATACGTATAACTTAGAATTCTTCCTTTGCCATCCCTGTTTATATTTGAAACATTAATGGTTATTAGGAAAATAAAAATATTTTCTCTCACAACAATACTGTCATGATTACTTTATGAAAAAAGTATAACTCATGAAGGAAATAATTGTTTTAATGAATGTCTTCTCATCTTGAAGTCAATACAATAAAAAAACTTTAAGCTTCAACTAAAAATGTTTATGTTAGAGTAAACCCGTTACTCGGAAACGGAATTTTTTTCTCACAGTTCAAAAATAATGAAATAACCATAATAAAAAATTGTGTTTCATATCCAAAACACATTATTTGATACATAGATTTCATTTTTATTTTAGGGCAGACTTCCTCCACACCTTAAATGTCTGTCGAATCTACGTTATGTTTAATAATTATTTTTCATTACTTGTATACTAATTTTTTTTTTTTTTTTGGTATATACTTTTATATATTTTTATTATTTCTCTTTTATTTTATTTTTAAAATTTGTTATTATTTAAAAAAAAAATATATATATATATAATATTTTTTTATTCAGTTCTTATTCTTCTTATTCAAAAATGTCTTCTTATTCTATGTTAAAATTTTTTACAATTTTTATGCAAGGATCAGAGGATGGGGCTTAACTCAAATACTCTAATAACTGCCCATGTAATGAATATATCGATTTAGTGTGAGGATTCAGAAGCCTCTGTGTAAGTCAACTATTGAATTTTAGCCCCAAAAGTCAACTGGTTTTGGAGAAATAATACAAATTTAATTGATTATGTTGGAGAAGTTCATTGCCGGTGATTCAACGATGACTTTTTTCTTATATATCTTAAGGTACCTACCCATACACGAAGTAATTGATCGTCAGATAAATCTGACGATCGACAATCGTTCGATGAATCGTTCAATGTATGTCGTCATCGGGTTCGATTGGTTGGTCTTCAGATCTATTTTTGATCTGAAGAAATTTTCATGCAATCATCGCACAGATTAATTGCTTGTAAATTGATTGTATGGTGTATGTGGTTATCGTGGCGATAATCAAGGAGGTTATAATAAGTTTATCTATAATAATAACCTTTCAAACACAAAAGTGAAGTGGAAGAGATTAGGTATTTTAACTTTCCTGTTTTTATAATTTTTCTTTATTAAATTGTGATATTTGTACCTGGTCTAGAGATAATTTAGAACATTTTATAAATCCGATGTTCGAAAATTGTTTTCTTTTTAATTAACCACCCTATTGTCCAAACTATTCTGTTTTTTTTTGCGTTTAATTTTATTACATAACAAAACAGCCGCAGATAACAATGAAAGATCATCCTGCTACATTGCGTCGACTGAGATATATCGAACTGTGTGTGCGCTCCTAATGTCGTCAGATTTATCGTCTAATCAATCTGAAGATAAATCTGACGATAGATTTGTTTTGTGTATGGGTACCTTTAGTGAATATTCTATCATTAGAATTTTTTTTCAGTATTTGTAAAATTTGAACATATGGTCAGTTACACAGGCAGGAGATGAACGAAAATACAACTTTCAACTTGGATAAATTAGGAAAAAATCTTTCTATTAAAAAAAAAAATACTTTTGATGAATCCCTCTGGGGAAGTGTGCAGTGCTAATCTGATTTTTCCACTTGAACCCAACTTACCCAGAGCTTTCAAAGACTCCCTTCCTCAGCAATGTGCAAACATAGATAATTTAGCGTCCCACCATCAAACGTTTCTCATATGTGCTTCTTTTTTTTTTTTTTTGAAAATCAGGTTTTCAAATTTGTTAAGTAAATATTACTATGGACTTTTTTACACTAATTTTGACATGTGAAAAACTTCAAACCACAATTCCGTAGAGCTTTGTGTTTATTAAGGTGACTTAAATCTGTTTTTCCCAGTGAAAACTACCTCCATGAAATCAATCAGAGTTGAAATATTTGGTTAAGTAAATATACACCCATTGAATCTAGAGCAGAAAGATGGTGCATGGTGTCACATATATCTTTAGTATAAATATAAGAATGTATAGCAATCGTGTGAAAATCCGAGAACGAGTTTTAAGGTCGCCTTTTGACCAATTTTGCGTGATGTCTGTGCATATGTGTTTGCAGCTTTGTGAGCGCTCTAAATCAGAAAGGATTGTAGCTATGAGCTTGTTTGAAATGAAGATGTCACATAGGCTAACATAGATCTCATTAGGGGTAAGTTCCGCCAGTAAATATGTTACTGTTGTCATACCTTTCGGTGGATAGAGTATTCACTTGCTGCTGGTCGAGTTCTATGGGCGAGCGCTTTCGATGTGAAGACATCATCTTCAAGCCACTGTTAATGTTGTACTGAGGTTAGTCCGTGTTTGTTACACCACTTAATTACACCTGTAAACAGACTACCTGAGACCAAACCCACAGACAGATTACCTGAAACGGACCATCATAAGACAACAAACACGGACTAACCTCAGTACAACATTAACAGTGGCTTGAAGATGATGTCATCACATCGAAAGCGCTCGCCCACAGTACTCGACCAGCAGCCAGTGACGACGGTATCCACCGAAAGGTATGACAACAGTAGATCTCATTAGATTTTGGTCGAAATTGAACCGAAATTGAAACCACTTTATTCCGGGTCTAAGTACATTTTAAAACATACCGTTTATATTTCTCGGGTGTTTGGGCAAAACAGCTTAAGTCTGCAAATCTGAATTTTAGGAAGGGAATTTCTGAAGGTTTGAAAAATTCCTGCAAGTCAGTTAAAACACATTTATGTTACTTGAAATATTATTTCTATAAAGTATTAAATATAAACAAAGTAAAATATCCCAACAATCAGTTAAATATGGTAAAAATATTTAAATGCACTTGTCCTTTGGATCACAAGACTTATTCTGACTTAAGCCCTTTTGCCCAAACACCAGAGATTTATGACCTAATCAAAACTCTCTTCAGATGAAAGTTGTAGAGAAAACTGTCGAAAAATTAGTTCTTATCAAAAATGTTTGTTATAAAATTTCCAATCGCCATATTGTCTTCAGATTTAAGAACCAATACGACCAAAGTTATGGCGTCCCAAAGAATGTAAAATAAATATCCGTTGAAAATATTTCAAAGTTATCTTGAATTTATAAGGCCTAGCAACGAATTTTAAAATATGGTATTATTATTATTATTTTTTTTTTGCCTTAAGACTAATTGTAGTCCTATAAAGCCGGAGCAAGGGGGAGGACCAGATCGGGAACCCCGGGGTACCCAACCCGCGAAGCCAACCTGACCCAGGGACAAGGAATGGCACGACAGGACCACTCTCTCTTCATATCCATTCGGTTGGTGCCCATCAGCAGGCACACAGCAGCAAGGCTTGATCAAGAGGGTGTGCTTGTATATGGCACCGACCACACCCCCCAAGCCCGGGACCATATCAGTCCAGAGACCCCGGCGATGCCGCCCCAAACCCACAGCCAGGCAGGCGCATGCACGCCAGGCAACCCCGAGACCCTCCCCCTTTCTTACTTCAATTATTTATAGTTTTTATGTTAATATTTAAAATGGGAATCACAAGATTTTTTAATTTTGATTTTTTTAAAATCTTTTTATTTTTGCAAACAACATTATAAAATATTAACGTAATTTTAATTAAACACAGTCCTATTTCAGAAGCTAATTTGCTTTCCAAGAATAATTATTAATGCCATCAATTATTTAAAATGTCATTTAATTTGTTTATAAATATATATTTCAAATTAAAGTAGGTACGTTAAAGGCTGTCTGGGATTACAAAATATACGTAAACAGAGGTATAAAATGTTCAGAGGAATTATATTTCAATCATTATGTTTCAATTAAATTTATTTTTAAATTTTGAACGAGTTGTAAAATTATCCAATTTGGCAATGGAGGGAGTTTGGAGCAGGGCTTAACTATCCACAAAATACTTTTCTTTTGACGTGAAAACGTCTATTCGCTCGTTAAGCACAGTGATAGCCGGTCAAACTTTCTTGTGTTACAAAATACCGTCAGATTTCAATCGATCATAACTACGAGACTAATAATGCGATAACAACGGTTAAGATCACAATGGATAGAGCAAGTCTGTACGTGTTTGTTGTGCAGTGTTTGTTTTGCCTGTGACGTTATCGGGCTAGTGTGGGCGCCGGCGGATGATTGTTGCGAATTAGCGTTGTGTAAAATTAGAAATTAGTGTAGCGTGATACCGCTTTTTGATAGGACGTTGATTCGGATGTCATTGTAAAGAGCTTGAGGAGCACTACTAGGACTCAAACTGAAACAATAAAAATATTCGCCGAAATATATGTAAAAATAGGTATTAAATTGAAAATTGCAAAATATCTAAAGATGTGATGGAAAGCTCGCATCAAAAGGAATTTAAAAAACCTAAAAAGTTTAGTGCCGAGCAAATGCAAGAGCAAGGGCAGCATCGAAAAGAAAATGAAAAATGATTTTATCCCGACGTTTTCACGGAAAATCTACGGCGTGGATCTTGACTACGCCTTAATGTTATTTTTTACTTCAAGTTGACTCACCCACAAACAAGTCCTGAGAAGTTTTACGTGCAACACCCTGGATAAATATAAGGAGGTTTCTTTCTTCTAATGACGTAAGGAATAACACATACTCTGTTTAAAGATTTTCCTTTTTCGCGTTTTTCCTAAAACTTTTCACTTCCTGTAAGAAGTTATGTAATATGTTTGAAACTCTATGTTTAATTTTTACCGAAATTTTATGTTTTCTGGCCCCGTCAATCCAAAAATAAAAAAAAGTTATATCTGTCTAGGTATATGTATATATTAAGTATGATAATTCTCGTTGTCATGATTATACCTGATGACCTGATGATGGGACGTAAGAACGTCCCGAAACATCGTTGGGATAAAGACACGAAGAGTTTTTTTTTGAGAAATAGTTATCATAATTTTTATTAAGTTGAAAAATGTGTCTACTTATTATAAACGTATGTATTAATTTTATTTATGTACTCATATATTATTAAGTATTTATTTGTTCATTTTTTATCAATTTAATTTTACTTTTTTTTTAATAGTTTTGTTATTACACTAATCATAGGTGTTGTTAAGGCCGAAAGTGTAATAAACTGTATAAAGACAATGAGGGGGTGACGCCATTTGTAAAGTGCATGTACTTTGTATAGTGGCCAGTAGAGGTCACTGCGTCCACAGTTGCTTAGTTAACCTGACCGGTCAGCCGAGTCAAGTCCAGTCTGACTGTCTGAAGAGAAGTGCCCTCAGCCCTTTGCTGCACAACTCTTCACCACCTCGACCAGTATCTGCCCTCAGCCCTTGCTGCAAGTATTGGTCAAGAAGCCCTAGAAGACGGACCCTCAGCCCAGCCGCACTGTGACGAGACAACACCTTGGCGTCTCCACATCACGACCGCCCACATTCCCCAGACATTTTAGTATAATTTATTTTTCCATTTCTTAGATTTAATTAATTGTTTTTTGTTTTGTTTCCAAGAGTTTAGTATTTTTTTTCCATTATTATAATTTTTTGTTAACCTATATACAGTCCATTCATTTTGTTTTCAATTTACCTTCTATTATTTATTTGCAGCAGTTATTAACAGGTGTATTATACTCAAGTAGTTATAAATCTAATTTATAAGCTAACTTAATGTATACATTCTTTTGACGTATCCTATTACCATGTATTGGTTTAACGGAAATAAATTTATTATTATTATTATCATTATTATTATATCAACACAAAATATCATATGAGTATGCAGACCTCCCCCCTAATTCCCCCTTTCTTTGGCCGATGTTTACATATGAAATTTCGTATCCATACATTCATTCTATCGGGAGTTATCGTGTTTACAGACAGATAAACTTTATTTTTTCATTTTTGGAATTAGGAGGTCGGAAAACATGAAACTGAATTACTGACCAATTATATAACTTCCCCTATACCGCTGGTGAAGTTAAATAGATATATAGTTGAGCTAGTGTCTCACAAGTTGAACCCGGGGTCCTCACAATAGCCACCCAGAATTATGGATTCTTTATAAAGAAGCTGTTTCTTCGACAAATTTTTTATAAAATGTGTATTTCTTTTTGTTTATTACTTTTTTTTCTTCATTTAAATACCTTTTAATGTCAAAACTCATTAGGCGGATGGGACCCCAGTCTGTGTCTTGTTCCTCATCATTATTGTAATTACCCCCTTCACCCCTCCCCCAAGAAAAAAAAAAACTGTTTAAAAATAAAAGAAAAACACCCTTATATAAATTCGTGCATTGTCCTACGATTATGTAACTAATGTTAAAACCCAAACAGGTAAAGTATATGTTTTCTATGTAAAAGTTAAAAAAAATAGTATTTCGGCGAAAAATTATTTTATGATGAGCATAATGGGCGTTAGTTTCAGTATCCACTAGGCACATAAAACTCAAAAATTTACTTGTAATTAGACGAATAATAAGCCAATCGATGTAAGTCTAGTAATTAAAATTTTGTACAGTTCAGTCCTTCTTCCCCTCCCTACTTTCAAATTCATTTCATATTGACGTTACTGGGTATATGAAAGTAATGTGCTGGCGTCAGCGATTTTCTTTGTTTCGTTGTGCAACGTTTGGTATAAGTAATATAATAATTTGTTGCAATGGGATACAATTTAGAAATGTCTTGTGAATATTTCCTATGGCAATTTTTCGTACATCAATAACTTTGGTCGTATTATTCTAATCTCAAATCTGAGAACATATGACGATTTGAAATTTAATAGCCTATCCATAGCCGTATCCTATTACCACGTTACGGTTTAACGGAATTAAATATTATAATTTTTAAATTCTCCTATAATTTGCACACCTGGGGACGTAAAAATACATCGTAAAATGACACATTATGTTGTACTCATTGGACAACCACCCGGAGAGTCTGATAACCACCCGGACAGTCTGATAACCACCCGGACAGTCTGATAACCACTCTGACAGTCTGATTTACCATCCGGACAGTCTGAATTGTTTGAATGTTCGAACGTATTCGTCAGAAGAACTGTTGTCTAGAACTTCTGTTGCGACCAGAGAAGTTCCATGCACCTGTCTTGGACCGAGTCGTATCTCTCATCATACATCCTCAGCGTAATGACTTCCAACCTCTTCTCATTTGATAATGTTGCACAGAGGTCTGACAAGGCTGATGGGCCTGTTACCGACATTGCTTTACTAATTTTTTCAGAAAATATGAAGAATCGGTGCCATAAGGACGACCATTTAAATTTCCTGGTTGACTGTCATCATATCAGCTTGAAGCTTCACTACTAATATAGCTGCATTAATGTGTTTTTTAGGGTACAGGGTCTACACACAAACGTAAACGTAAGTTTCTGCTCTCTTTCTAAATCTTCGAAATTTTTATTTACTGGCACTCATCAGCAGTTTTTGCTATTTTGTGGGTCCTTTCATCTCTGAATTTGAGACTACATACGACTCAAACGTAAGTTTCCGCTCTTCCTCTGATCCTTCAGGATGTTTATTTAGTATATGTATGCCTATCATGGTATCTAGTTGATGTATATCTATTGATAATGCTGTATTAATGTTTTTTTTTCGGTGCTACAGGAACCTATATATTCTATATTTTTTCTTCGACTATTTTCCCCACCTCCTCCATGTCACTATTCATTATTTCTCTTGTAGATGCGCATTCCAGGATCGCAGTTACGTCCGCTTGAAATAGAGTAGCATGGGGTGCAAGCGAGACAGTTACTTCCAGCTCCAGGCTCGGCATCCAATACCGCCTCCTGTGATTCTTGTGTCTTTATGTCTAGAACAATCCGTATGAACCTCCCAGTGTTTGCTGTACCTTTTTGTTGTCTCACAACCCCTAATTTTGGGGATGCCCTTCATAACTTTCCAAGCTTTGAGCTATATTTACAAATATCTCAGAAAAAAAAACGGCAACTTGTAAAACGGTCCAGTATTTTGAACTCTACGAGGACGGACAGACAGAGAGACTTAGACAGCTACCTATAAAGTTTACGATTTTCGAGTTTCAATCTACTGAACCCCAAAAAATCAGAGCACTCGAAAAATTGTTGTATAATTTATGAATGGGTTAAGAAAGACGGGAGGATTAAAAAGAGAAGGGATAGGAGTTATCTGGAGGGGCGGGTTACTATGCAAAACACCACAATTCCCAGTCTTCTCCCTCCTTGCTAAAGACGAAATTAATAAGCTTCTTATTATTCCATGCCGCTTCGGTAACTTCTAAACGGCCCCTCAGTCCGACTTTAGCTAAAGTGTTGCAAATAAAACCGAAACCTAATCCCTATCAGCCAATCCCTGGCTCACTCCCGCTGGGATTAGGGCCGTTTCGCAAAAGAGCCTCTTGCTTACTAATATCTGACAATAAAAACACAAAAAATTGCTCATAAAGACAGGGGGGTACAAATGCAATACAGGGATTTCGGGATCCTAAACAAATTCTCATCCCCGAAATCCTTGGAATGAGGGACGCACAAATCCCGAAATTTCGTCACTGTCTAAAATACCGTTTTCCGACCTCTAGATTACAAATATAAAAAAAACAATTCAGTGTGTCTGTGTCTTTCTGTCTGTGAACACGATAATTTCCGATAGAATGAATGTATCGATACGAAATTTTATATGTGAATCCAGAACCCTCTAACGACGACATCGATTGTTTTTCAGACAAATCGACCAAAGGGAAAGGCGGATTAAGGGGAGGCTTAACATAAAAACTCAAATAACTGCCGATAGAATGAATGTATCGACACGATAGTTTATATGTGTGACCAAAACCCCATAAGGACAACACTCTCCGACTTTTAGCCAAATGGACCAAAGGGGAAGGGGAATCAATTCAAAAACCTTAATAACTACTGATATAATAAATTTATCGACTCAAAATTTAGTATGAGGATTTAGGAGCCCCTATGCAGATCAACTGTTGAATATTATCCCAAACGATCGATTGGTTTTTGAGCGAAAAGTTAATTGATTAATTCGATCTGGAGAAGTACAATGTCGGTGATTCACCGACGACTTTTTTCTTTTCATTTTTGGTATCAGGAGGTCGGAAAACATGTAATTCCGTTGATCATTATAGCCTTGAAGTAAAAACATACTTTCAAATCACGGTAAAAAAAAATTAATTTAGTTTTCTCGTAAATTGGATGAAGTAGGAAAGGGTTTTGAAGGAGGGTGGAAACTGATTTTTAGTTGGATTACATATAATCCGAGCTGGGGAAGTATACTGACGATTTTTTTTTTTTAATTTTACAAAATATCTTTTTTCCTCAAAATGTCAGGCTTTCATCAGGAGACACGGCAGTGTCTCTGGCCAAGTTAGAAAAAAATGTCGAAAGACACTGCTGTGTTACTCTTCTCGTGACACCAAATGTCACTTTTTGCATAGAAAAAATTATATTATTCATTAACAAAATGATATTTTTTTCCAGAACTCCGAGCTGAACAAAATAAATAAAAAAAGTAGCGAAAAAGAATAATTTTTGACCAAGTTTCAAAGGGTCAAATTTGGCAAAAAAATAACTTTTTTTTCTTTTTCCTTTTTCAGTGTCCGGGCGTCCGGATGACGTCATCAATGTTAATATATTAATTTTTTTTTAATGTATAATAAATATCATGTGATCTATATATGCAAAGATAAATATATATATATATATATATATATATATATATATATATATATATATATATATATTAAAAAATATAACCCAATATTATAACGATAACGAAAAAAGACAGAAACGATAAAATACATTCAGGAAATTGATAATAATAAGAAAAAAGTGAAAAATGTTTGTGTTTGTTATTAACAATTTGTTATCAACAATTTGTTGTAAAATTAGTATGTATTTGGGTATATTTTATGATATATATTATGCAAATAATGTTATAATTAATATATATTAATGTTATTTATTTATTTTACAAGTTTTACCTTGCCTTAGTTCATTCAATAAATCATGGCGTCCTACTGACATCGTTACATTAGATTAGACGATAACGATTGTACTGCAGAAAGAAAAGATGTGCAGTACGCTGGATTTATTAGTATTGGATCGTATTTGGCCGTGCTTTTCAGTTTTACTGAATTTTACTATTAATTAATTAATAAAGAAACAAATAATTTATTTTTTCTCTAGTAGCTAGGTATTTATCGACAGTTGGAGAGAGACGGGATGAAGGAAGTTGTTGCCGAGTGTTTAACAGTCAAAGCATGAAGTAATTCGATGTGGAATTCTGGAAAGAGGCTCTGAAGGTTTCCACAAGTGAATTGCAACACAAAATGTTAATTGAATTGTTTGTGCCGGCTCCAGAATTAACATTCCAAGCCTTTCTTCTTGGTGTTGGCTGGCTCGGGACCCCCTCCCCTCTCTTGATTGTAACTATTCGACTTCATCCAGAAGCCGTCTTGCATCCCAACTCCACATATCCAAACACTGATTAACAATGAATTAACCTCATTACCGGCTTGAAAACTCTTTACTTGGAAGCTGAATTTTTTTTCTCATTGTTCAAAAAGAATAAAATAACAACAATAAAAGATCGTGATTCATAGCCAAAAACTTTATATTATTATTATTTGATACTTAGCTTTCATTTTGATTTTTTGGGCAGATATCCTCCTTAAAGATTCACAAATAGTCGAATCTACGTTATTTTGAATCAGTGTTTCTAATTATTTATATACCTACTAATTGATTGTATTTCTCTTGTTATATTCTTTTATGTATTTTTTATTTTATTTTCAAAATTTTTTATTTGTTCTTTTCGTTTAAATTCACTTATTTATATATTTTTCATTAATATTTGTTATTTTATTTATATTTGCTACTGTTACATTGGTTTTTTTTCTCTTTTCTATATTTGATCGTCGTGATAAAGACACTTCCGGAAGAGTTATAAAAAATATTTATCTTAATTTTTATTAAATTTAAAAAGTATTTACTTATTATAAATGTATCTATGTATTAATATTATTATTTTTGTACTCATATACTTTTAAGTGTTTTTTATTAATTTGATTTTATTTTTTAAAATTGTTTTGTTATTATTAATCATTTGTTTGTCAGGCTCAAATAGTTATAAATCTAATTTATAAGCTATCTTAATGTATACATTCTTATGACGTATCATATTACCATGTTCTGTTTTAACGAAAATTAAATTATTATTATTATTGTCTGAGCATGAGTACTAATTTTCCATTATTTTTGTACTCATATATTTTCAAGTATTTATTTATTATTAACTTCCCAGCATATAGGGAAGTTATTGTAATGGATCCGAAATCGAAATCAAAATTTTTATGTAGTATTGTTAATAGCCAATTGAAAAATGTGTGTGAGGTCTCAAAATTCGTCAGGGGAGGGGGGTTGTGAGAGGGGTAAGCATGAATGGCTATGCCCTTGAAACATAAAAATATGATGAAAATTATTATTTCGATTTTCGGACCCATTACAATAACTTCCCTATATGCTGGGAAATTAAAAAAAACATTTTTGGTTCATGTATGTTCAGATCCACCACCTGCTGACAGCAAAAAATAGTTGTGGAGTAAATAGAATATATTGTTGAACTGGATATCTCTTTGTTACTTATTTGAATTTTTATTTTTTTTTTTAGTGAGAACGAGAGAGGTAGGAAGTGGAGGATGACGGCGTAGGCAGACCACAACACACATCTAGATATGCACCCCTAGTTCCAGAACAGATCAACTGAATTAACTTAGTAGCAAACTAACTCTGCTCTGATAGCTGAAGCCCTGCCCAACTTCGGCCCTACATTCTCCCTTACCAACTAATATAAAGTCTTATTGATCTACAAGTACTATTGTACTAGGGCCTCTTAACAAATACGATAAATTATTGTAATGTAATACTACGTTCACATTGTTACAATTAGGCAACTCTTGTTGTCAACGAGTGTGACCAAACAAATAAAAATGTTATTATTATTATTTTTTTAAATCATATATATAAAGCTGAAAATGTCTGTGCGTTGTACCGCTATAACTCACGAACGACTTGATGGATTTGATTAATTTTTTTTTAGTTTGTTCGTCATCGTCTGTGGAAGGTTATAGGCGTATTAGTACCTCAATATCTGGTCCATCCCAGCATCCACCCACGCAATCTTTGTAACTCAAAAACCACTGCAATGATTAATGAGGAATCTTTTTAAATAGATAAGTTTTATCTACCGGAAGGTTAAGGTCTATTTTTTAATCAACCCCTGGTCCATCCCAGCATCCACTCACGCAATCGTTGTAACTCGAAAACCATTGCAACGATTAATGAGAAATCTTTTTGAATAAATTAGTTTTAGCTCCAAAGCTAGCGTTACTACAGTTGAAGGACTATAAGCCTTATTCCGTATGAATAATTGAAAATTATAACATCATGAATGTACTGTCGAGGAACTGAATAGCCTTATAGGAGATATTGGGAGAAAAGTCAAAGTTCCCCGGGCAACGCCGGGTATTACTGCTAGTTCGGGATATTTACAATCAGTAAAAAAATGAGTAAATTTGATGACAATGATGGATAATAAAATAAATTTAAATAATAAATGACAATACAATTATAAGTAACTACAAGAAAAAAAAAAATTGTGATGTGGTCATTACAGGATTTTCTAATACCAACCTCGCTCACATATCATTCTCTTTCCTTTTTCAAAATTATTTCATACTGGCATTACAGGGTGTAAGAATGTCTACTCTCAAGATAACGATACACAAATAGTCAAAATGAAATTATTTTTCGAAGAGGGGGAGAGATAGTTATCTGTAAGCGTTGATGTTATAAGAAAATCCTGTAATGGCCACCTCTCATAAATTTTTCTTAATTTATATTATTCTTCAAAAAAACTACCAATTCATAAACCATATTTTAAAGTTCGTTACTATGAGTTACGATTTAAAAATTCCTTTTTTTTTTTTTTAAATAATTATTGTAAACTTTATTATTCTATACATGAATATTATAGTTGGGCTGTCTATAACAATAATACCTAGGCCAATGGCCTAATTAACATGAGATATGAACTAAGGTACAATTCATTAATTGCCCGAAACAAGTAACTTTAAACTAGATAAATTTAACATAATATAGGGAAAAAAAAAAAAATGAATCGGATATTTTTGAAGAATAATAGAAATTAAGAAAAATTTATGAGAGGTGGCCATTACAGGATTTTCTTATAACAACAACGCTTACAGATAACTATCTCTCCCCCTCTTCGAAAAATCATTTCATTTTGACTATTTGTGTATCGTTATCTTGAGAGTAGACATTCTTACACCCTGTAATGCCAGTATGAAATTACTTAGATATATTTATAATAGACATTTAGTTTACATTCTTCGGGGGGCATAACTATTATATCGTCGTAAGGAGGACGCCAACAAATTTTCAGCCAAATCGGCTATTAGGAAAGGGAGAATAAGGGGAAGATTTCAAAAACCCTAATAACTGCTGATGTAAAGAATGTATCTTTATTAGAAAATTGCGTTATTTAATTCATGGACAGCCCCACATAAGACCAACAGGGAATAAACCATTCTATTATCACAGGAGGTTTAGTGGAAACAAATATTATTATCATTTATTATTATTGGGAGTGTGAAGGATATGAATGTGCTAGGGTAGGAGGGAGACTATGAAAGACTGATGGGAGTAGCAGAGGGAAGCCATGATAAATGAGAAGACAGAACCGATGTTGGTAGCCTGCCGGGTGCTGTGTCCTGCATCCTCAACCATCATTGATCGGTAATGTTTCCTTTTTGACAACCCTAATCAACTTGTGTCTCCATCCCAGGATCTATAACAAGCTCCCTCAGTCTCCTGGGTACATCTAGGTAGCACCTTTAGGTTTGTACTCCTTCTCTTGGGTACACCTAGTAAATAAGTCTTAGCTCGTCCGGACAAAAAATACAATAATTCTGGAGCATGCGAGATTTAATTTTTTTATTTTTCGAGTTATGACCAGTAGATAGGGATTGCCGGTTCTGGCGCAAGATGGCGGCCGGCCTAGACTCGAGTTGCGTTACACGATTCCTACATACGACGAATTCGCAGCTAACCAAAAAAAAGACGTGGCCGCCTCTATCATTGACCGTCCCTACATGTCCATACAGATCTGCGAGCTTATCCATAGTTCCTCTCGTGCAGGCGATCATAAAACGGATCAAAGTCCTTCCTTCTTAGCCCCATATCTCCAAATATACCATAAACCTCTTACAAAAATGCATGAACATTCGTGGGAGGTTACAAGAATCAATCGCTCAGAGGTTTTTATTTTTAATATGGGATGTGAAAAAACTTTCAGCACGCCGTCCTTCGGAAGGGACGTTAAGCGATGTTACCGAGCCTGTACGATGTCAGGTGAATAACAGTCTACGATAGGCAAAATTTAGGACTCTCACTGAAGAGTCCAGCTCATGTCCACCAGAGCAACGAAAGTGCGCTCTGCTAGTAGGCGATATAACCTCGTAGTTAAAGCCCAGGCATGAGTCACAATAACTAACTAAGAACGTAATGTTGAAGGACTGCTGTACATTCAGAAACCCAGGAATTTCAGAATTGAAGAACTCCAGTGGTGATCTTTAGAAAGATGAAAAGGGAGAGGGTGAGGTGTGAAGTAGGGGGGAAGGGCGGAGGGGGGTGGGTTAGGGTTAGGTGAGCTAATGGTATTAAGAGTGTCACCCTCGGCTATCACACCTCATTATACAAAATTGATTAGCGGTAGTCGGTAGTCCCCAATCACCAGGAGCAACGTGCCAGGCAAGGAGTTACCTCCAGCTCCAGTCTAGCACATCTCAACATTTACCATCTTTGTATAGCCTAACCCGGAGAAAAAAGACAATAAACTAAGGAACCCACGTCGCACATTGATAGTCCTCATTCACTAGGAGCACGCTCCTGGAGCTCCCTCCAGCTTCTAGTTTATCTTAACATTACCATCTTTAGTATAGCTCAACCCTGAGAAAAAATATAGTATACCAAGGAACCCACGTCGCACATTGATAGTCCTCATTCACTAGGAGTACGCTCCAGGAGCTCCCTCCAGCTTCTAGTTTATCTCAACATTTATCATCTTCAGTTTAGCCACCTGCTCTTCTTCTACTGTTGGACAATGGTTTGATCGGGCAGCGTCGTGAGAGGGTCAGTGCTCGACCTCTGCGGCCTAGCCCCTCTCCACTAGTAGAGAAGAGTGGATGGCGATGTTGCGGGGTCCGAAAATACAATAATCTCAATGTTGTATGTCCGTCCGTTTTTATGTCCCTAACTTAACAATTGTAACCATTTAAACACTGGAATTACAAAACTTTTTTTTTAAATTCACACCTTCCCTTAAAATTCATTTCATATGCCACAGGGTATGTGAAAGTCACTCTCAGGATCACACTGCACTAAAAAAGAAACTGCAGCACATTAATTTCATAATACCCAGTATGAAATGAATTTGAAAGGATCAGTACGGAGGTGGTTGGTTTAAAAAAGTCCTGGTATGGCCACTTCACATATTTTACTTCCCCAGTTATACGAAGTGTAGAGGAAGTTATTTAATCGGTCAAAAATTTGAAGCAGAGTTCATTTTTTCCGAAATCTAGATTCCAAACATGAAAAAAAAGACTGTCTGTCTGTTTGTGAACACGATAACTCCCGATAGAATGAATGAATCGACATGCTATATTACATGTAAAACCAGAACCCTCTACCGACAACCTGTTGTTTTTCAGCCAAATCTACCAAAGGGGGGATTAGGAGGGAGGTTCAACATAAAAACTCTAATAACTGCCTTTGTTAAAATATAATAATCGCATAAAATGTGTTTTCAAAACACCTAAAATGGCTTTTCCCGTCCTCTATCAAACCATAGCTTCCCAAAAGCCCTCCTACATCTTCCAAATGCTCCAATTTAAATCCCATATCCACCAGAAAGTCACTAGATCCCGTCCCTCTGATCTTTACCTTCCTTCCCACAGGACAACAACCTACCACAACTCCTTCCTTATCCAGGCTAACTCCCTCTGGAACTCTCTCCGTCTCCAGATCCACCATTCTCCTTCTCTTCATTCATTTAAGTCCCTACTTTTCAATTATCTCCCAACTCAGCAAACCTCTGATTTCTAAGGCGGGCTCGCTCCTATGTGATAGTTCTCGCCTTCCTATAAGTCTCTCTCCACTGGACAGATTGTCACTCTTCTGTTTCATCTGTCCAATTTTAGCGATTAAATTCATATATAACTCACTATTGTTATTATGTTTTACATTATTATTCATACTTTGTTTTTTCTTATTTTCATTTTATTTATTTATTTTATTATTATTTCTTTTTCCATTAATTTTCCCCAGTTTATTTTATTGCTTTAATCATTGCCTCTCTTTAACATTTAATATTTATTACTAGAGACCTCTTTTCTTTTATTTTTATTCTGTCTCAATTGGTCGATACTTGTACTCTTTTGACAATTTCTTATGTTATTATTCTTAGGGGACGAAAGACCCAGAATAAAGATTATTTTTCATTTCATTTCATTTCAAAACACCATACTGACACTACTTATACATTTTCAGCGGAATCGTCAGAAGGAAAGGGGGATCAGGGGGGGCTCAACTCAAAAACCTGAATAACGACCGATGTAGGATGGATTGGAGCGAAAAGTTAATTGATTATTTCGTTCTGGGAAAGTGTATTGCACTTTTTTCATCTGTTATTATTTTTGTTTTCCTCAATTGCAACATTTTCTAGATGAAGAAATAGAAAAAAATCAGAAGGAAAGAAAGGAAAGGATAACGGGATTGAGGGGTATATAGTTAAGTCGGAGCTTCCAAACTGATAGAAATTCTAATAGGGTTATCTAATGAAAAAACCATAGGTAGGAGGAATGATAGATCGTTGGGAGGTTCGGGCTATGAGGCTCACCTCCGACTTGCCTTACCTCTCAACTGTATACAATATACATATCCTTGAAGTTTCGTAGAATTTTGTTAAACCGTTCCCGTAAGACAACCACCTTTTTACAATCTTATATCTTCAGTAAGAGGATGTACTGTAATCGTGCGAATTTTCAACGGAAGGCCCAGATAAAGTCTGTCTGTGTGGCTACCTACTTCAAAAATATGAGACGACCTGTAAAATGGGTGTGTCTCATTTCCCAAGTTTAGCTAGAGAGAATAATTTTGCGAAATACTAGTAAATGTTTACTTCCCCAACTATACAAAGTATAGGGGAAGTTATGTAATCAGTCAGAAATTCAATATTGAGTTTCACAGGATTTGAATGCTTTCCGACCCCCTGATTCCAAATATGTAAACAAAATTGTGAGTATAACTCCTGATGGAACGAATATATCGACCCGAATTCTATATATATTTACAGTAAACTATCCCTTATCCGGACCGACGTGACGCCGGATAACAGAAAACGCCGGATAACGGAAATCATCAATTAATGAGAAAAAATATATTAATTAAAGCATAAAAAAAAGTGTTTTTAGGTGAGGTAAGGAAGAAAACACATATGTATTTTGTTGATAACATTTATTAAATTGACAAGTATGTACATACTGAACATTGATTAATTATATGTACGTACATATGTATATGTATCCTAGCATTAAAAAGATATTTTGAAATCTGCGTATAATTACATACATATTTAAAACAAAATCTAAAATTCAAAAAATATTAATTGTTTAAAAAATCGGTAATTTCCTTTTGTTTCCCTAACACAACACTGTTCCGTGCTGCATAGTCCCACCACTTCTTTAGTGTTAAGACGTCTGAAAAACAATCTAACGATTCTTTTCACTATGAGAATCAAATGAAAACTGAGAAAAATAGAACTGGTGTAAAGGAAAAATAAATAGGAGGAGAGGGTTTCTGTAGAGAAAAAATTGAACTTTGACTTTACTAGTTAAGTGTTCATTTCCCGATAAGACGATATTATTGTGCGGACGGGACGGTACCTTTGTTTTTCTATTCTAGGAAACATTTTTTATAAATGTTTGATACTCAACTATGTATTTATAGGATATTAGTGAAGTTATAATATATTGTATTAGCGTTCCCTTCATTATAAATACAATGTACATATGTATGTACAATAAAAATATATGAAAGATTCGTGAGTTACGGAATTATTATGTGCTCGTAAATACACGTGGCTCTATATATAATTGATAATCTAATAATTGAATGTTAATTTTAGTTTAAATGAATAAAACAAACTTATTTTTGAAATATTGTCTATTCCACTAAAGATATATATATATATCTTTAGTGGAATAGACAATATTTCAAAAATAAGTTTGTTTTATTCATTTATTACAAGTTTCCACAATATGTCCGCGTTCCTCAACTTAGAAATTTTAGTTTAACAAATTTGATATTATTTTGAGAGCGCCGGTTAACAGAACTACTGCATACAAAGTATACAGAGTCTACTGTATATAACTTGGGTTCTATATAACCCATCTAGCGACATGATATTTAATATTTGAACCCAAAACCTCAAAATAACGACAGCTATCAATTTTCTGCCGAATCTACTGAAGGGAAGAAGAGGACCAGAGATGGGTATGAACTCTTGAACTTCAATAACTGTCAATTTATTGAATGTATCGACACAAAAAATAAGGAAGAGAATCCGAAGAAGCTGCTAATGGAGCCCATTCATGGTGTAAGACGGCGAGGAAGACCTAAGCTGAGATGGGCAGATGGTGTGGTAGAAGATGCCCCAAACATATTCCGCATCAGGAACTGGATGGCAGCCGCACAGGATCGAGACAATTAGCGGCTGTTGGTGGAGGAGGCCAGGACCCGTCACCGGGTTGTAGCGCCACGATGGATAGATCAACACAAAATTGTATACAAGGATTAAGAAGTTCCTGAGTAAGGTATTAGTTAATGAATTTGCGCTGGGGAAGTAAATTGCCGGTGAATATACTGTTTGTCCGGTAGCTTATACCTTGGTTTGTTAGTTATTGTGACTCATACCCGGGCTTTAACTTGGAGGTCATATCGCTTAGTTCCCTGAACATGATACATTTTACAAGATACCTCTAATATTTATAAGCTAATGGAAACTCTCTTTAAATAAAAGTTGTAGAGAAAACTGAAAGGCACATTTTCTATGAAATACGTTTTTTCGCAGGTCAAAACAGTGCTCAAATGTCGTATTGAAACCTATTTTTTTAGACATTAGCTCGATTTACGCAAAAGTGGTTAGTCATATCGAAAAATTAGTTCTTACCAAAAAAATGTTCCTAATTAAATTTCTAATCGTTTACGTATTCTCAAATTTGAGATAGAACCAATACGACCAAATTTACACTCAGAATTACACTGTGCAATGAAACAAAGAAAACTGCTTAGGTCAACACATTACTTTCAATGTACTGAACATTTTCGCCGAGATATTGTGAAACACATAATAAAAAATATATGTTTAAAAAAAAAACATTTGTCTATTCACAAAACATATAAAATATATGGGAGTACCTACTTTCGGTATTGCTACCATCTTCGTTATCGTTAAGTCGATGCGGAAGATGGTAGCAATACCGAAAGTACTCCCATTATTTTGTGAAATAGACAATATTTTTATTTTTTTTTGTATGAAATGAATTTGAGAATGGTGAGGGGTGACCAGTTAGCACAAAATCAGACAATGTCCGAATACATTTTTTGCGTTCTGTGTTGATATAGTGGAAATACTAATGAATAAAATAAAATGATAGATAAAACACTTTTTTGAACACTTATATTGTCTAATTCCACAAACATATACTTAAATGTGTACCGGTTTCGGCTTACGCCATCGTCAGCACAATGTTCAACAATAATAATTATTATATAAACGATGGCGTAAGCCGAAACCGGTACACATTTAAGTATATGTTCGTGAAATTAGACAATATAAGTGTTCAAAAAAGTGTTTTATCATTTTATTTTATACAAAATCAGTTATTTTTTTTTATCTACTTTACAGTTATAGACAGACGGAATGCCATAGATAGCTTTTAAGGATTCCATTTTTATGTTTTCAACGTAAGGAATTCTAAAAATTGAACATAAATTCAGAAATTACACTTAGATGTATGTATATGTGAAGAGAGATGGAAAGTTAGACGAGGGAAGGGCGAGACGTGATATAGAGTTGTGGGTACGAACCTAATTTGATATCACTTCAACAAGGAAATATATACGCGATTGATCATTATAAGTTAGCAGGGGATAGGCTGGCAAGTCCCTCCCAAGTGATATTCCACAGGGTTCCCTGCATCTCTCTCCGCGCCTTAATCAAACTTTTGAATGAACAATGTATTCTCATTGAATTGGATTCGAAAATTGTCGTATGATCTTCTTACTTTGGTGAAGATTTAAAGTCTTCCCCCTCCTGTCAAAACTTTATAATACTTCAGAGATGGGGAAAAAAGTAACCAATACACAACGAGAAGCCACTTTTTTGTATAAGTCAGCGGTTTCCAACCTTTTTATTTCTCGTACAAACGTTTTGATAATAATAATAATATTTTTATTATAGGGTATTATTCACATTCAAGTACAATAGAACCTCTTTAAGTCGAACATCGATTAATCGAAAACTTCCAAAACTACTCCTTTCCCTTCAAGCCCCAAAACCTCCATTACTCGAAATCTCAACCCTTTATTAGTCGAAAAAACAAGCCATTTTGGTATATATTTTCCCTCTATAACTCGAAAAAATGAATTGGACCTCTATATCTCGAACATAGCAATGTTTTATTTTACAACCTTTAGAACTCGATTATTTGAAACTTATCACCTCTATAGCTCGAAGAAAAATAAGTTACCGACTTTAAGTACCGAGTATACAATAAATAGGATTACCAATTCTAAGAACGATAAAGGATATTATTATTGATTTCATTTGAACTTTAGCGGAGCATGTCATTTGTTGTCGATTGAAAAATTGTCAGAAGTAGTTTGGTTCTACCTCAATACACATCATTTTTTACAACAGTTTACGAATAAAATTGTTAAAACATGAGTGCTGTGAAACGTAAACCGAAAACTTAGAGTCTCGCTGAAAAGTTAGAAGTGCTCGAAGCTGTGAAGAGCTGTCAAAAGAAGAAAGACGTTGCTGAACAATTTGGCCTACCAATGAGTACTCTGTCAACAATAATAAAAAATGTTTGTTACCTCTGTAACTTGAATTTCTATTTATTTCACCTCTCTAACTCAAAATTAGTTAGAATGAATCTTAACCTCTACAAGTCGAATTAAAATCCGTCTGTCGAAATCCTCCATAAGTCGAAAACTCTATAACTCGAATTTTTTGGCGTCTCCCTTGATGTTCGACTTATAGAGGTTCTACTGTATATGGTTTTTGAGTAGGGTTATTGTGAGAAATTAAAAAATTTACATATTTTGATTCTAGGAGTACTACTAGTACAATTATTGAACTTAAATTAATGATAAAGATTAAATGTAAGCCAAAATGACAAAATGGCATGGTGTAAGTTATAGGTAATTGTATGTTATGTTTTTCAGAAAATTTTAATAAAAATAAAGAATGAAAATTAATTGAGACTATATGGCTTGATGGTTTATTCGTGAATAATACCCTAAAATAAAATGAAACAATATCTCTAAAATCGGAAATAATTTTGTGATCTTTAACATAATAATAATAATATTAATTTCCGTTTAACTATAACATGGTAATTGATATAAATAAAAGACGTTGGGTTCTCATAGTTTTATTTCCGACCAGAACATCTTTAAACGCAACTGCGTCATCATCTGTAGCACACCTATTAATACATATAATATATAAATATAAAGTAACTAGCAAAAACCTTAAAGCATAAGGGTACGGAGTAACAAAATAATATAATACTAGCTTCCTACTCGTATACTACGGTGTCTAAAGAAACATTGGGTAATAGTTCAAAGGGGAGAGGTTACGACGTTTATTCACTCACTGTATACACATGCAAATAAATACTTAAACATGCAATCGAAGCTAATATGATATACACAATGAATATCTATAATAATAATAGAATAAGTATCTATACAATAAAATAGCATTAATATAAATTGGACAAATAGCCAATGGAGTCAAAATGATTTTATGTTTTTTTTTTGTCTTTTATTTATAAAGATACAAAACTGTTGCTAGGGTGCAACAACCAGCATCTATGATGGTATTGATATGTTGGCGTGAATGGCATGTGAGAGGAAGGCCACCCAGTGGTAGGTCCTCAGGACGAAAATTTATCTTAATTATTAGGACAAAAACAGAAAAAAAAAATTTTAATTGATTTTATATGGGCTTTAAAACAACATTTCAGGCCAGGGCTACCTGCTAAAAATTGTATTCTAAATAAAATGTGTCTTGTAGCTATCTCTACAACTTTTATCAATGAAAACTGACATTATTGCAGAGATATTGTGAAATAATTCAAATGAACTTGAAAGAAATAAAACTTGTTTATTTATGATATTGTCTAATTTCACCAAATATATTTACATGGGAGTACTTTCGGTATTTCTACCATCCTCAGCCAAAAGCATAAGAGATAAGACTTATCTCTTATGCTTTCGGCTGAGGATGGTAGAAATACCGAAAGTACTCCCATGTAAATATAGTTGGTGAAATTAGACAATATCATAAATAAACAAGTTTTATTTCTTTCAAGTTCATCTACAACTTTTGTTCGATTACTCTTTACCAGCCATAAAATATAAGAGGTATCTTGTAAAATGTACCTACTTAAGCCCCGAAGTAAAATGACCTCAATTTTCGTCTGATTTTGTTTAAAATATTGTCAAATCTAAACTAGCACATGTGACTTCTTTATCTCAAATTTAATGTTCATAGCTACAATGGTTTCCAAGTTAGAGGGCTCACAACGTTTCAATCAAATACATACGCACGCAAAGACAGATATCAAAACGTTTTCAGGGGATCTCAAAATGTGAAAATACGTTGAAACCTCGATCTTGGATCACACGATTACAATATATACTATAAGTATAAGAAAGGAAAAAAAAAAAGAATGGTTGAAATATGTAAGAATCACAAGTTTCGTCCGCGCCCAAATGTCCAGTTCCCCTCTTCAACATACCCCCAAAATGTCATTGTATTCTAAATGTCCGGCTCATAACCTATTTACCGAGACCAATTCGGAATTGTATTGGTAGCCTTTTGATCTTAAGATCTGATTTGAATACAGATACAGGGGCCCAGATTTATATGAGTTGTCCCAATCAAGAAAAGTGGGTGGCTGAGAGGAGGGTTGAGGGTGAAAATATTAGCATAGAACCAGTCAGTGACCCATCTTTGCTCCCAATATCACCTCCTGTCATCCCAACCCCACACAAAAAAACATTTTTATACCCTCGGTTTATGCTCTGTGTGAAATATGACATAAGCATCAACATCGTTATTCACAATCGGAGTGAACCCTCGCCCCCCTGCACTTCCCCTCCTCAAAACATCCACTTCCGTTCAGGGGGAACATGTCATAGCACAAAGGAAGTATTTTATTTCACATAAAGGAACCATTCAAGTATTTTTATTCTTATTTCACAAATATTCAAATTTTACCAAAGATATATAATTTATGGTAGAGGCGCGTCTTACAAAAAGTGTGCATGACAATATCTGAAGAACAACTTTTATATATGGACAATGTGTACATTTAATAATAATAAACATCTTTATTTCTTTTTCTTTTTACAGATGTACATTAATAATAATAATATTATTATTGACAGACAATACTCATGGTCAAATTGATCGTCTGAGGGGTTATCTCTTCTATTTCTACTCGATAATACACATATATAAACGTGACAAAATAAAAATTAAATAATTAAAATACAAATGCAGTAATTTACAAAATAACTTTAAAAAAAACTAGCAAAAAATAAAAATAAAAACATCTTCCTGTTTATATATTATTAATAATTAAATTCTGGAACTAGCTCAAATCTATAATTCCAGGCGGTTTTGCAATAGTTAATTAAACTTTTGTAATTTCGTCCATTTACATATTCAATAAACTGAACATAGCTTAACTCTTCTTTACTAAAATAAATAAAACGAAATTCTTTTAAGATGGGGCATATGGCAATAAAGTGAAACATATCTTCATCTTGCAATGTTATTACACATGGAGCAAAGTTTGATTTCCTTAGTGTAAGAATACTTATTTAAATAAAGAAGTTCACCTCGTACCTTCAGCACCCAGCTTATCGAATTCGCATCCATCTCTGAGAAAATAACTTTATTATCTGTAAATAACTGTTTATATAAAGTATGCTTGATTTTAATTTATATTCATTAATAAATTATTTTTTACTTTATTTACAATATCATTCCCTTTTATTCTGCCATCCAAAAACTCAGTTATATTAACATTACAGTTATTACAAATAGATTGCACTTCGTTATACCAAAATACCTTTTTATCGATGACATTCCTCTTAACAATGATTATATATCTATAAGATGGGAGATTTAAAGATACCTAACTCATGTGTACATGTATATATGTACCTTCAAACGAAGTATTATAATGGTGCTAAAATCCAAGATCGAGTTTTTAACAATATGTCATGTTTCAAGGTCCCCAAAACATGTTATGATCATCAGTGTGTATGTGATTGGAAATTTACGAGCGCTCTAACTCAGAAATAATTATAGCAATGATCCTGGAACTTAAAATGATGTCACATGTGCTAGGGAAGGTCTGATTAGATTTTGGCAGAAATCAGTCGAAAATTGAGACTATTTCACTTCGGTGCCTAAGAACATACAAGATACATCTTATATTTAAGACTTAATCAAAAATTCTTAAAATAAAAGTTATAGAGAATACATGAAAGCACATTTTATAAGCAATAAATTTACCTGAAGGTCGCTTGATTTGTGAGATGCATGTCGAAAACCATCCAGTCATTGCTCTTCTCTTTTTGAAAAAAGTATAACTCATAAAGGAATTTATTTATTTATTGCCCTTCCCCACTTCTTGAAGTCAATAGATACAATAAAAAAATTTAAATTTCAACTAAAAATGTTTATGTTTGAGGAAACCCTTTACACTGAAACGGAATTTTATTCTCACTGTTCAAAAAGAATAAAATAACCACAATAAAAGAAAAAAAGCTTGTTTCACATCCAAAAAACATTATTTGATACAAAACTTTCATTTTTCTTTTTGGGCAGAGTTCCTCCACACTTTAAAGGTCAGTCGAATGTACGTTATTGTTTTATTTATTCATTTATAACTTTTTTTTTATTTAGACTTTTTTATATATTTATTTATAATTGATTAGTATATATATATATATTATTTTTCATATATTGTTATAGTTACTTTACTACCTAATTTACTATAGTTGATCTCATATTTTTAGAGTTTTTTTTTTTTATTTACTCAAAAACTCCAAGTCCTATTGAAAAATTGGTTGTTACCAAAATGTACCTTATAAAAGTTTCAATCACAATATATTCTTAGATTTGAGGTAGAATTAATAGGAACGAAGTAGCGCTCCGAAGAACGTACGATAAATTTCCATAGGAATTATTTCAGAAATAATAAAAATTGTAAGGTTTAACAACGGATTATAAAATATTTTTTTCTAACCTCTTCTCTACCTTGAGACTTGGATAACAAAAAGGGACTGCGGAGGACTTATGTATAAACTCATACATAGATACAATTTTGTGAATTTTTTGTGGGAATGTAACACATTTGGTCTCAGATTTTTACCAAATTTTGCATAAATGTTCAGTGCGCCGAGAAAAACCCTATAGTTTTTGATTAAAGAAGAAAAAGTCATTAAAAACAATAATTAAAGCCAGTGTTTCCACTGCTCAATTTTTCTAACACTCTCCTGCTGTCAATCAATGTTTTCACATGTACACATTGTTTTTTGAACGGATTGCATTGAGAGAGGTTTCATAAAAAAGAAATATAGACTGTAAGATGAATCAATGTCGGGAATATAAGAACTACATGGCGACTGACTTCTAACCCCTTCTCAAAAAAAAACCGCTGAATTCGTATCTTTTTATATGAGAGCCACCTTCGTTCGTACCAAGACAATTAGTCAGCTACGCCAAGGTATAAAACTTCATGGTTTTACCAAAAAATTCAGATTTCGGAGACCAAATCGGCCCTCTAGGTTCTTGGTTATTAATAAACTTATGAGTGTTAAATGGATGTAAGAGTGAGCGAAGGAACGTACAACTCGTGTTAAACAGAAAACTTTTTGAAACGTAATAAAATGTTATTAGGGTTTTGTGGAAGGAAGTGAGGAGAGGCGGGCACCCTTTAGACTTTATGATGGCTTGCAATGTCTAATGTGGAGGAATGACAAAATCTACTCCAAGTTGAAACAGAAGTTTGTTACTCCTGGCTCGAGAAATCACAATTAGAGCAGGAACAGAGGCGGTGACACACTGTGTTCAGATATCATTTAGGCAGATGGACTCACACATTAGTTCAAAGTTAAGTAGTGGTAGTGGTAGCGTGGTTGTCTACTGTGCTCAAGATCCTGTCATCCATCTCGGCCGATCTCCTTAGCTTTCCTTTTCTGGTTGGCACGGTGGTCCCAAGCCGTACAGGGTACTCCTTCATCAATGCCCGAATACATTTCTGCAATCTGTGTCTTTATAGTTAAAAGTTAACAGAATAGAGCCCGTCATAATCTCACTTAAGCACTGCTCAGATCCCGAGCTCCCTCTACAGACACAACGGGTGCTGTTGCACAAAAGCAAGATGCACCCGAAACAATACAGAGCAATAATAAAGAATAAATAAAAACAAAGATGTTTAAATTTTGTATTGTCTACTTCCACAAAAATGTATACAGTAGACTCTCCCTTATCCGGCGTTGCCGGGACCGACGGATAACGGAAATTATCAATTAATGAGAAAAAATATATCAATTAAAGCATAAAAAAAAAGTTTTTAGGTGAGCTAAGGAATAAAACACGTATGTATTTTGTTGATAACATTTATTAAATTGACAAATATGTACATACTTTACTAGTTAACGGGACGGTACCTTTGTTTTTCTATTCTAGGAAACATTTTTTATAAATGTTTGATTTTCAACTATGTATTTATTATAATTTATTTATAGGATATTAATGAAGTAATAAAATATTGTATTAGCGTTTCCTTCATTATAAATACAATGTACATATATATGTACAATAAAAATACATAAAAGATTCGTGAGTTACGGAATTATGTGCTCGTAAATACACGTGGCTCATATAATTGATAATCTAATAATTGAATGTTAATTTTATTTTAACAAATTTGATATTATATTGCGAGCGCCGGATAAGGGAGCGCGCCGGTTAACAGAACGCCGGATAAGGGAGAGTCTACTGTACATAAAGTGTACCGGTTTTGGCTAAGCACCAAGTTCAAAAGTGACACTAGTTTGCTAAGTTGTCATATTTATACAATTCTCAAGTTACCTTAGATTACCAAAGGATGTGAGACCCTGTTCCTCAGGAAGTTCCTGGCGAGTTGGGGGGAATCCTACCTTAACATAAAATTTACAAATATTTGAGATGTCAACAATCTAATAATTAAAATCCGTCATTTCTTATATATACTATGTATTCTACTATAAGCGATCTACTATAAACCCCATTCGTAATACGCAGACTTGACAGGAAATTAAATCGACGATTTGGACTACCCAAAAGACTTCTAGACAAGCGATCTCAACTTCTGGACATTGGCTTTCAGTTCTTGGGTTCCTATGTTAACATAACTTTTACAAATATTTGAGTTGTCAATAAATAATCTAACAAAGTACAAAAAAATAAAGAAAATATAATGGTAAGAATGGTTTTTGATTTTTTCACATTTTAATTGACAATATTCAGCTGTGATCACACAATAAGAAAATATGATCACAAGAGCAGTATATAGAAAACCCTTGGGTCACTAACACCGGACGAACATTGCTTCCAATAGTGTGTTAGAGTTAAGTGTGTACTTTTTGTGCTTTGTGTATAACTTATATATACCTTTATGACTTCGTGTAAGAATGGTCTATTGAAATCGCAGGCTTAGCAGAACCCCAGAACTGAACCTCATTGTCCAGATTAGATAACGGTTTTGTGGTTGAGGGGAAGTTGAGATCGCTTGTCTAGTAGTCTTTTGAGCAGTCCAAATCGTCGTTAATTTCCTGTCAAGTTTGCATATTAAGAATGGGGCTTATAGTCGATTACTTACAGTAGATTACATAGCATATATAAGAAATAAGGGCTTATAATAATTTAGTTGAAATCTGAAATATTTGTAAATGTAATGTTAAAGTAAGACTTCCCCCTCCCCCCCCCCCCCCCCCCCGGGACTTTCCTAGGGAGCAGGCTGTCACATCCTTAGGTAATCTCAAAAAACCTGAGAATTGTATAAATATGACAACGTAGCAAACCTAAATGTCACTTTTAAACTTTGCACTGACAATGGCGAAACCGATACACTTTAAGTATACATTTTTGTGCAATTAGACAATATAAAAGTTAAACAAGTTCTTTGTTTTTATTTAACTCTTTTAGGATCAATATCAGCAGAGCTACGAAGTTTCAAAAAATATACAATAGTGTATAGTTAAAAAATCCTTGAAAACTAAGTATGTGCTGAAATTGATCTGTCCCCATTCGGATAACTGACGCTCTAATAACAAACCCAACTTTTAAATGAATTAGAATGGAAGAGAACCGGGTGACTGCGTGCTTAGATCCAAGCCTAACCTTCTTCAAAGAATAGATTGATGCAAATAAATTCAATTAGGGAGGGATTGACCAAGGAAGGAGGAGAGATGAGGCTTGTGGTCCAAGATACAAACTAGCGAAATTTCTGCCAAGCTTTCGGCACTGAGTATGTCTTCTTCAGGGCCTGAATTTACATATATACATCATTAATGAGTTGATGTATGCTAGATTAAAGTACAAGATATGACAATAAAACTAAACGAGACTAAACCAGTAATTAACATTTGAATTTTTACACCAAAACAAACTATAACCACAATTAGTTTTAATGTCTTATCTTTTAAAAAATATTTTAAAAATCGTAGGTATGTTTTTTAAAAATATTGTCTATTTAACAAAATATATGGGAGTACTTTCGGTATTACTACCATCTTCATCAGCCAAGACCTAACAAATACAGTATTTGTTAAGTTGTGGCTGAAAATGGTAGCAATACCGAAAGTACTCCCATATTATACATTATTTGTGAAATAGACAATATTTTTAAAAAAATATACGTTTTTCTTTATATTTTTTATTAAGTGTTTCACAATATCTCGGCAAAAATGTTTAGTATCATACATCAACTTATTAATAATCTATATATGTCAATATTGGCCCTGAAGAAGGCACAGGGCAGAAATGCAGAAAGCTTGTCTTGTTTTCTTCGACCACAAGCCTGATCTCTCCTCTTTCTGATGCAAATAAACTTCCTAAGTCTTCAAGATGACAGACTTTTAAGAGATGACTACATCCATTTTACCTTTTCGTAAAAGGTTTTGTATGTATTATTAACACTAAGTCAAAACAATTATAAACATTTCAAAGAGTTAATTAACTAATGCAATAATTTATACAGAAAGCTCAGACGCAAAATAGGTTTTTTATTCAGCAGCTTTATTTGCCATTTATGCTCTGAATTTCAAATATGAAGTACTCGCCTATTTCGTGATATTGATGCTTTCATTTTTCTTCTCTCACACAAAAAAGTGTTATACAAGCCTCCATAATGACCTTAAAATTTCTTTTGTCAACGACCTCATCAAGTCCCGTTTTCTTAAACTTCCATTCAAAACTTTCTTACCATGAAAATTCTTTTGCGCAATCTCTTTCATCTCAGTCCCATCCCGACAATTCTCCACGAAGATTGAGAAGGTGCTGCCCGAAAGACCTGTTACATTAAAGTAGCAATTATTTAGAGAGCTGGTCAGTTTCTCCCCTCATGAATTCATATTCAGCTCTTCCTGTCTTTCTCGGTCTGCCACCACCTCTAGTCAGAGGCTAAACCGAGGTGACACGAGGTATCGCCATTATGTTGAAGAAACGAGGAGACCTGAACACTGTGGTATGTCGGGTGATCTCGAAGCTGAATTTATTTAATGTAGAAGGAATTCGAGGTTCTGTAATGTAAATGAAAAATTCAAAATTTGGCCTTTTTTTCTTCAGGGCCTTATAATGAATTGAGTGGATGTGTGTGGTGAAGATGTTGTGAGTTTGTGAGTAACACACAATCTCACAACACCTTCACCACACACATCCACTCAAGTCCCTGAGGCCGTACTTCATATTTGGCGAGTACTTCATATTTGAAATTCAGAGCATAAATGGCAAATAAAGCTGTTGAATAAAAAACCTATTTTGCGTCTGAGCTTTCTGTATAAATTATTGCATTAGTTAATTAACTCTTTGAAATGTTTATAATTGTTTTGACTTAATGTTAATAATACATACAAATAAGGCCCTGAAGATGAAAATAAATAGCTTTCGAAACGTTGGCCAAATTTTGAATTTTTCATTTACACGACCGAACCTCGAATTCCTTCTACGTTGAAAAAATACTGTCGACTCTATTAATCATTCTGAATGTATTTGTTTATATTTTTTATTTATTTTTATTATTAATATATATTTAATTATAATTTTTATTTATATATATATAAAGAAAAAAAATATTATATATATATATATGTATTACCTACTTATTTTTGTACACATTCTTCACGATTTTATAGATATTTCTAATTTTATTTTTGTTTTATTTCATTATCATTGTCATTAAATTTACTTATAATTTATTTCGATATGCAAGATAACAGAAAAAAAATAGAAAATGACCCAGGTGTGGTGTAAGGTGTATCTGTAGTGGGTGAGAGGGTACTAAAATGGTTAATAAGGTGTAGAATGGATGGTGAAGTGATGCATGGCTGAGTAGGTAAGGTTGTTTCTACATTACACATTACACAAGCAATAACCTCAACCTGATAATTGCAGTCTTACCTAAAACCTTATTAACGCCAAACGTCTATAAATTGTGGAGCTATGGAGAAACACAATATGGAGGCTCTTACTGCTTGTCTGTAGATTAATGGGAGCAAAGAAGTAGGCAATGCGTCTCAACGGTTCTGCTTATATTCGTTTTAGACAATTTTTTTTTTGTTCACACTTTCCGCTCGCAAAATTGACTAAATGACGAGTGAAATAATGAAAACCTATGGCTTTATTGTGTTATGTAACATTTTCCAAGACCCCCCCCCCCCCCCTCCATATACATTACCTAATTTATCCATGGCCCCTTAGCTGATAAATACAGACATGCCCATTCCCTTACACAAAGAGAAAAGCTGTCAGACTTTGTCAAAAAGAGTCGTGTGGGGTTGGTAGATGATGTGTGTGTCCAATGATTCGGACTTGTAGTAAATATAATAATACATATTTAACTTTTTTTTTGCAGATATATATATATATAATAGTTCGGTCATATATACAGAAGAGGAAACCCTATACATGGAAAAGGAATTTTATTCTCACTGTTCAAAAAGAATAATATAATCACAATAAAGAATCGTGTTTCATATCCAAAAACATTATTTGATACAAAGCTTTCATTTTTATTTTTGGGCAGAGTTCCTCCACACCTTAAGGTCAGTTCAATGTACGTTATTGTTTTATTTATTCATTTATAAATTTTTATTTATTTAAACTTTTTTATACATTCATGTATAATTGATTAATATATATATATATATATATATATATTATTTTTCATATATTGTTATAGTTACATTGTTTTCTTTCTTTTCCTCCACACCTTAAAGGTCAGTTCAATGTACGTTATTGTTTTATTTATTCATTTATAATTTTTTATTTATTTAGACATTTTTATACATTCACTTATAATTGATTACCTAATATATATATATATATATATATATATATATATATATATATATATAATTTTTCATATATTGTTATAGTTACATTGTTTTCTTTCTTTTCTATATCTCACACATTGGGACCTGATGATGGGACGTAAGAACGTCCCGAAACATCGTTGGTATAAAAACTTTTTTTTTTTTAAATAGTTATCTTAATTTTTATTAAATTAAAAAATGTGTCTACTTATTATAAATGTTTCATGTATTAATTTTGTTTATGTACTCATATATTTTTAAGTATTTATTTGTTCAGTTTTTATTAATTTCATTTTACTTTTTTTAGTTTTGTTATTACTACTAATCATAGGTGTGTTAGACTCAAGTAGTTATAAATCTAATTCATAAGCTATCTTAATGTATACATTCTTTTGACGTATCCTATTGGTTTAACGGAAATAAATTTATTGTTATTACATAGCCTTTCAATGACTTAAGTTTTCCTGACTTTTATTTTTCATATATGTTTTTATCACATGACCTTATCAAAACTTTCTCACTTTAGACAAAAATTAGCATTAGCTGTTCATCTTAAAAACAACTCTACTCTCTGTTCGCCGGACGATTCAGAGTATGTTCTCGGCATGTTCGTTCTGCAGAAGGGTCGCTGGCCGGTTCAGAGTATGTTCTCGGCATGTTCGTTGCGCAGGTCGGCTCACCGGACGGTTTAAGTATACTCTCGCCATATTCGTTCCACGGCTCAATGAGGAGCATTACATTATACGAGAGACTCGACTTGGCTAATGTATACGCACCCTAACATGAGTGTGTTGCTTCATGTTTCCCTCAGTTTAAATGGAACTCTGCGAGGATTGGAGTGATCCGGTAGTGTGTGGTGCGGTCTCGGGTCCGGTGATCCATCGCTAGAGCTGTTATTGGATTAGGGAGGACGACGAGGCCAGGCCAGGTTTATTACGGGGGACAAGGATGGATCTGGTCAATGAGTGCCCCTTCCGCCAGTTCTTCAATGTCCACCTCATATTTACTCTGTTGGCACATCTAACTCAATATCCCATTGTGATCATTTCAGGATTTGACCTTATACAGATGACATTACACGACAACTAAATCACCGGCAATGTATTTTCTTATCATGAATTAATCAATTAAGTTTTATTATTTTGTTTATATGTATACATTTGTATATACTTTATATTATTATTCTTGTTTTCCTTATTATTATTTTATTTTGTGTATATTGCCATTTATTATTTTTTATTTTATTTTTTTTATACTCAATGTCGTCAAATTTACTTATAGTTCTATTTTAACTGATTGTAAATATGCCGAATAACCAAAAAAAAAAAGTGCTGAAAATAAAAAAAATAAAAAACATCAAAAAAAAAAGGCTTCTAATTTCCTGAATTTTCGAAAACCGAAGAGTCGTTGACATCCGGCGCAACGGAATCGTCTTCCCGAGACCATTAAAATAAGCAGCGCAATATTAGTAAAAAAAAAAAAAAAAAAAAACTCCCCCCTTATCTTGTAGGGAAGGGGAAATGAATATTTTTGGATGCAACATTGGCTATTTTTAAAGAATTTAATGATTGTAGAAATTCCTGAAAATTTCATGATGGACTTGTTGATTTCTAGAGTTAAGGAAAGGGAATAAAGTATCAAAAGAAACCCCATAAAAATAATAATAATAATAAATGGAAATTTACTTTTGGGTTGTATAATAAGATTCTGAATTCATATATTTATCACAGTAACACTTCTCCTATTTATATTTAGCATTATTAAAAAAATAGCAATTACAGACGTTTTGGGAAGCACACCCATCATCAGTATCTATAATTTATCTGTTCTTTACGTTAACATTCCTTCTGTCAATCAGAATCATTCTTTATAGAACATATTTATTGAGTCGAACTCTATATTAGAATTAGGGTTAGTATAAGAAAATATTGTAATCGCACGACTTCTTGGCGTTCTTTCGTCACAAGGACATGAGCCCAACTCAATTGTGGGAGTCCTAAATTTTGCCAACCTAAGTTTATTCACCTAGGGTAGGGGTCTTTAACGAGTACCTGACATCGTACAGGCTTAAAGACCCATCCGAAGGACGGCATGCTTAAGTTTATTTTACCTTCCACATAAGGGCCTCAGCCGGGTTTCGAACCCACGATCTTGAGCTCAGAAAGCAAGCACGCATACCATTGAGCTACCGGAGCCCTCGCACAGACTCTCATTGCTTAACGTCCCATCCGAAGGACGGCGTGCTTTCACCTCTGTTCTCTGAGAGTGTATGAGGTACAAAGTTGAAGACTGAACTATGAGTGTGCTGAAGAAGTGAATGTTTCAATAGGATTGTGAATGATTTATTGTTAATATTGTAAGTGAAACTTGAAATATTACTTCTATATGTAGATAGAGAAGAGAGGAGAGAGACTAAGAAGAGAAGAGATTTATCAGGTTTCATATGCAAATCTCCCGGTCCCAATACCGCAGCCCAATGCGACAGAATGACACCCCTTATAATATATGCCTACCTTATATTTCAGTGTTAACACTTCACCCACCCGCCCTTTACGAACACTACACTTCCACACCCTCCCTCTTTTCCCCCTAGGATTTTTATTTCCAAAAAAAAAAGCTATATTCATACCTATTTCTGTCCAGTGAAAAGTAGGCCTCTACTTGTGGGGTTTGAGGAATGTGAAGTCCTATGGCAAATTGTCAATGCTCCCTTTTCTGTCACCAACAATGTCCTACACAAAGACTGCTACATTCCAAGACCTAATCCAACTCCGCTTCAAGAAACTCCATTCTAAGTTGGATACCCACCCCAATCGTATCGGTCGGCGCATGGCCTCAGTCCCATCCCAACCCTCCACGCCGCTTAAGACGACGGTCGCCTCGCATATTCTATTCGTTAATGATGAGACTTTCTAAGGGAGTGTCAGCACTGGTAGGCTTCTCCCATTAATTCTACATTTTATTTTATCTAATGTTCATCTATACTCATTGTATATTATGTACAGATTGTAGAATAAAAAAAAAAATGTTACTCTAACAAGGCCCGAAAAATGGCGAAACGTTAACAAAAATAATATAAATATATTTTGGGGAGACCGAAAGCCAATCCGTTGTTTGTTTCAAACCGCCTTCATCAAGGACATGAACTTTTTATGGGGATTGAGTTCCAAATAAGACCCCAAATAATTTTTGGGCAAAGGAGGAAGGGCTAAGGGGAAGAGCGGAAACTTAAATGATTGCAAGTAATGATAGCTGGAGAAGTACATTACCATTGGTTCACTTCTAGTACCGAATTCTTTACAACGCAAACAGCAGGTATAAACAAAACTCCAACCAAACTTCAGAAACTTAAATGATTGCAAGTAATGCGAGCTGGAGAAGTACATTACCGTTGGTTCACTTCTAGTACCGAATTCAACGCAAACCGCAGGTATAAACGAAGCTCCAACCAAACTTCAGAAACTCAAATGATTGCAAGTAATGCGAGCTGGAGAAATAGGTACATTACCGTTGGTTCACTTCTAGTACCGAATTCTTTACAGCGCAAACAGCAGGTATAAACAAAACTCCAACCAAACTTCAGAAACTTAAAATAAAAATGTTGGTAGAATCCAGTGAATCTGTTATAATTTTGACAAAAGAATTGCGGTTCGCTTTGCCTTGGCTGACTATTGTTGTGATAATCGTTGCCTTAAACCTCATTTGAAAAACAATACGGCCTCGTGAAGAAGCACTCAATAATTCTCTATTGTTTCGGCTGCTCCCCTCTCCTGTATTTTTTATTGATATGCTAAATAGTAGTAGCAGTGAATACAGTCTTCTCCAGTCGCTACTCGCTACTCGTGAGTTATTGGCCGTTATTACTATGGTTCTCCCTTCTCCTACCTTTCATATCTACAGATTTATTATCAGGCTTACTCCATAAAAAGCAATCCTATTTCCACCTTTTGTCTTCCAATTTAGTCAGTTATTTGAAAAATACTTACCTACCTTCATTCTTATGTAAAAATATATCATAACAACACCGTTGGCGGAACCCTTCCCCCCAGTTTCCTAGTTATTGTGACTCATGCCCTAACTACGAGATCATCGCCTACTACCAGAGAGCTTTTTCGTCACTCTGGTGGACATGAGCCTGACAACTGTGGAAGTCCTAAATTATTATTCATCTAGGGCCTTTAACGAGTACCATCTGAAGTCGTTCCAATAACGTGACTGTGGTATTCTCTTCATAGAACGAAACGTTGCCAACCAAATTGACTTGAATACCACAATTGATATATTTGCTGAGCGAAAAGCAAGAAGTGGATTAAAAATTTCTTAAAGATTCTCTTTGATATTTTGTAAACAAACAAAATAGCTTTGTTTTTTTAATCAATGAAATAAATGTATTTTACAATCAAATATATATTTTTTTACAATCATGTATAAAGACTGTGATAAAACAAATTCAAATTGTATGTCTTTTGGAATAATAATAATAAATTTATTTCCGTTAAACCAATACATGGTAAAAGGATACGTCATAAGAATTTTTACATTAAGATAGCTTATAAAATAGATTTATAACTACTTGAGTCTAAAACACCTATAATTAGTAGTAATAACAAAACTATTAAAAAAGTAAAATGAAAATAATAAAACTGAACAAATAAATACTAAAAAATATATGAGTACATAAACAAAATTAATACAAGATACGTGTATAATAAGTAGACACATTTTTCAATTTAATAAAAATTAAGATAACAATTTTTCAAAAAAACTCTGAAGTGTCTTTATCCCAACGATGTTTCGGGACGTTCTTAAGTCCCATCATCAGGTCCCAATGTGCGAGATATAGAAAAGAAAGAAAACAATGTAACTATAACAATATATGAAAAATAATATATATATATATATATATAAATTAAATATATAAAACAATAACGTACATTGGACTGACCTTTAAGGTGTGGAGGAACTCTGCCCAAAAAAGAAAAATGAAAGCTTTGTATCAAATAATGTTTCTTGGATATGAAACACTATTTTTTTTTTTCAGTGTAAAGGGTTTCCTATAACATAAACATTTTTAGTTGAAATTTAAATTTTTTTATTGTATCTATTGACTTCCAGAAGGGGGGAAGAGCATTAAATAAATTAATTCCTTTATGAGTTAAACTTTAAAAAAAAAAAAAAGAGCAATGTTTATTTATTCGAAAGTCTTCTTTCTTTCTAATAAGTACGGGGCCCCAGAGAGATTTTGCTGACCGGGCCTTTTTCCTTAAATCCGCCACTGGACATATCCTATTACCATGTTATTGTTTAACTTAATTCAATTTGAATTTAAATACCTTACTTCTTATAATTTATCAATTTAGTAAAAGACAATCAGGTATAATTTCAATATATAATTTATTTAATTTTTTTCTCAAGACGTTTCGACTTATATTGTCATTTTCAATTCAACAACACAGATCAATCCCCATTTATTATTTCATTCCTATATTATACAAGGAATATCGTCATTTTTATACATTATTTCACATTATTTTAATAAAAACCTTGCATCTTTCTAACCAAACAATGTTATAATATATGTCTTGAGAAAAAAATGAGATAAATTATATATTGAAATTATACCTGATAGTTTTTTACTAAATTGATAAGTTATTGTATTACGAAAATAAAAATTATTATTATTAGCCCAGATAGTAAACTGGTTCTAGAAGGGAAGAGAAAAGTTAATTGCTTCAATTTGTTCTGGGGAAGTACATTGACGGTAATTCACTGACGACTTTTGACGTGACAACGTCTTTTAAATTGGAAGGCTACCCATGTTAGAAAACTGCGTTACCTACATATGTTACTTTCGTATCGCGCATGCGCCGAGAGAGAGAGAGCATCCGCCACCTTGTGTTATCTCTTAACTAATCGAAGTGTTAAATGAACTTCAAAATTACATTATTGTCCTACATGATGTATAAATGTGAAAATAGCATTGATTTAAATAAACGCTTCATAAAATTGTTCACCATTCTAAAACTATTTGATCTATGAATTTGAAAATAATATTTTTATAAAAAAACAAAAACAAAAAAAAAACACTCATTGCCATGAGGATTGTAAACTTTTGTGCAATAAAAGTTTTATCCTTTTCATTTTTTGAAAACTATTATTCTTATGAATGTTTTCTTTCTATATTGTTTTGACGTGACAACGTCTTATAATTTGGTAGGCCGGCACTCCATGTTCGAAAACTGCGTTATGTTACTTTCGGTAACACGTAACACACGTATCGCGCATGCGCCGAGAGAGAGCGCTTCACACTGTCTCCGCAACTCAGACGTTGTCACGCTCATTTCGCCACGCATCGGAGTTGCACGCACCCTATTTTTTTTTTTTTTTTCTTGTCAATTTGACATGGAATCACACACCGATTACATAACTTCCCCTATACTATAGCTGAAGAAGTCAAATGTTGAAGTGTGCTAAGATTTTGGAGTGTGAGCACTCGGATGAGCATTTAAAGGAAAATAGGTTTTGTAGTTTGTCCGAAGGTAAAGGGCAGACGATTATATGTAGGTAACGAGAGGGGGTGGCACTTTCTACATGCCCGCATCGGCAACTCAACCACTTCACACAATTTGAAGACAATTCCAAGTTCAACCTTCAAATGCGGGCCGATTCTCCCCCTAATTGCTTTGCTACAATTTAGTGTAATTAATACCAGGAGAACTTCCTTTTTCCCTTTCCCCCCCCCCCCCCCCCCCCCCTCTGCCTCTTGAACCAACCTCACCAATCGTCCATTTTCCCCACAAAGAGGACTTGAGAATACATAATTCGTATGGTTAAACACCATCTGAAGGACCAAAACTTGACAGACATTAACAAAAAAATTAAAATGTCACTTGTGAATCACAGACAATGTACTTCCCCTGCGTTAATTAATTAACTATGTATTTGCTCTCCCTCTGAAACCAGTTCACAAAATTGGTTCAAAATCATTTTAACCCTCTAATGGTAAGGTGATCTAGGCGAATACAAACGGTAAGGTGGGGTCTATTGGACCCCAATCGGAATTTCCGCTTTGAATTAAATCATTTTAATGTTAAAAAAACAACAACAAATAACTCCAAAATTATTTATTAAACAATAGGTAGGTAATAATTATTCAGTCTTAGTACAAAAAAAGAAATAAAGAAAGAAAATAAACCTATTAGAGGTCGGATCTGCATCACATCTGTCGGATCTATAAACCACTGTTGTCAAGTGTAATTTTGTACTGATCTTTCAATTTCCTCATTTCTATGTTGAACTATTTTCTCCACTAATTCATCATTTATAAATAGCCGAACAAGTTTTTCTTCATGAGTCCACGGGCTTCACCCTTAAGACCTGGCAAATGGCTGATTATATGACTGAGAGACTTTAGCGTACTTCGAAACCAGGGGTCTGTCTGTAAAAATTGTTTCTTCATCTTTACCTACTACGAAAGTTCTTTCGATGTCGGCACAATCAGTGTTAGGTGGGCTACATTCGTCAGCATCCTCATTCTCGGAATCAACTTCATGAAGCTCTTCGTCGGATTCTGCCTGCTGACGCAATAATTCTTCCAGAATTTCTTCAGCCGTCCAAAATAAATTCTCAGAGGCCATGATAAAATATCTGAAAATATTTTATACAAATTAATTATGAAACACTAATGGTAAATTGGGGTCGCTTAGACCCCATTCAGCATTATATTCGTCAAAATAGCAAAAAAATCACCAAAAACATTCTAAAAATATTTAACTTTAAAGCTAAGGTGGTGTCCCAAGGGACCCCAAATAAAAGTTGACTTATAATAATAGTTATAAATAAGTGCCATGTGAACTCGACGTCCGCTAGAGGAGTGAGAGGTTACCTGACGTCACATGGCTTTAAGTCCAAGTGGTGAGGAGCAACCGAGAAAATACAGCGGTTGGGGTCCTTTAGACCCCGACCTTACCGTATGAGGGTTAAAAGATTAAAACGCTGATCTCATAGACAGCTTTGAATCAGTTAATTGAGCCTCCTGAAAAGTGGTACACTTGACACAACGATATAACGGTGCGTCCCAAAGGGTTAAAATAAAATATAAGGTGCAACTATAAGATCAAATTAATTTAAATATAAAAAAAAAAAAAGAATAAAGGAAATCCTTTTTCTAACAAAGATATATCAGGTTTGAGTGGGAAAGCAATAACAGTGAATCAAAGAAGGCTCCCTAAGGGTACATTTTTAATCGCTGCTTCATCGTTTTTATTTTTTTTTCTCCTTATTTTCCCCTTGGCCCAAGGCAAATTTAAATTTCACGTTTGACTGCGGAGGGAACAAAAGCTGCCTGGGGACCTCCCAGGAAGGAAATCACATTATCAAAATGAGGGGAGACCTAGAGTGAGTGAGGTTAAAGGAAAAACAGTTGCAGACATGTCAATACTATAGAGATTCGCATGAATGGAGGAGCGGATTTATGGAGTGGAGGAAAGGGTAAAGGGCTAATTAGCCGACCCAAACTTTGAGAAAATGATGGAATTATTTATAGTTGATAGTGCTAAGAGTATTTCCTCCGAACTATTTCCTCTTAAATCAGCAGACTTTGAGTTTCTTGTTCGCATGGATTTATGCCATCTGTGTCGATAGTGGGAAGTTAATAAAATAAATAAGAACAAAGAACTTGTTTAACTTTAATATTTTCAACTTCCACAAAAATATATACATAGTGTATCGGTTTTGACTTACGCCATCGTCAGCACAAAGTTCTAAAGTGACATTTAACTTTGCTAGGTTGTCATATTTATACAATCGTCACGTTACCTGAGATTACTAAAGACTGTGACACCCTGTCCCCTAAGGAAATCCTACCTTGACATAATATTTACAAATATTTGAGTTGCATATGTAATATAATATATTAGTAGTAATACCCGACGTTGCCCGGGGAACTTTGACTTTTCTCCTAATATCTCTCGTTCGAATCCATTTCAATTCTTCAATAGTACATTCATGATGTTATAATTTTCAATTATTCATACGGAATAACGCTTATAGTCCTTCAACGGCAGACATCCCAGCTAGTAAGTTTTTAGCACCCCTGGGCACCATGGGGTACGCGCCATTCAACGGCGGAAACCACAGCTAGTGAATACTTAGCATCAGTGGACGTCCTAGCCAGTGAGTACTTGAGAACGCTTGTAACCACCAGGTTGATTAAAACATACGACTTCAACCATCCTGGAGCTAAAACTAATTTATTCAAAAAGATTTCTCAATCATTTCGTTGCAATGGTTTTCGAGTTACAAAGATTGCCTGAGTGGATGCTGGGATGGACCAGGGGTTGATTAAAAAATAGATCTTAACCTTCCGTTAGATAAAACTTATCTATTCAAAAAGATTCCTCATTAATCATTGCAGTGGTTTTTGAGTTACAAAGATTGCGTGGGTGGATGACCAGATATTGAGGTACTAATACGCCTATAACCTTCCACAGACGATGACGAACAAATTTAAAAAAAAATTAATCAAATCCATCAAGCCGTTCGTGAGTTATAGCGGTACAACGCACAGACATTTTCAGCTTTATATATATGATATAATAATGACAAATAAGATGAACAGTTTAGACTAGTTAGACTAGCGGTTCTCAAACTTTTTGTTTGATGTACCTCCAGATCTGAGCGAAAAGTACTCCTAATATTTGCATACATTATACCACATAGGCGTACATGTACATAATTCATTACCCTCCGTTGTGTATATACAAACATTTATCATTGATGATATTTTTGTTTGTTAAATTAATTATAAATCCATACCTATATTATATAGGTATGGATTTATAATAGACCTATAATAGGTCTGCATGATTACATGTTTCTTCTGAGAAGCTAACAATTTAGTTCAGACGATATAAAAAAACAAAAACAATTGTTAATAACGTTTTTTTTAACATTAGTAATTTGATAAAATAGTAGTTGAATAATGTTTTTCATTGTTCTTGTGATGGTGAACTCGCCATGCACACACAGTCTTGGAGCTCATTATATTGCCCCATGTAGTAACGGACTCCCATGACTTAAATTAACCTCAGGAGCTGTCTTAGTACCTCACATGATGTTACGTCCTTTAGGGCCTCTAAGTTCTTATACTTTCTGTTTACAAGCGATACGACTATGACATGGGTAGACTTATTACCGTATACAGTATATATTATATACTTCTGTATAATTCGTCCGCATACTAAATTTTATGTCGATACATACATTACATCGGTAGTTATAAGGGTTTTTCACTTGAGCCCCTCCTCTTATCCTCCCTGAAAACTAATAGGTTTTATGTCGATACATTCATTACATCAATATTGATTGGAGTTTTTGAGTTGAGCCGTTCCTCTGATGCCATTTCCTCCAACCGATTCAGCTGAAAATTCATAGGTGTCTTCTTTATGGGTTTGTGAATCTCCGTATGAAATGTCGTGTCGATATATTCATTACAACGGCAGTTATTAGACTTTTTGTGTTAATGCCCCTCCTAAACTCCTCCTTCCCTTTGGCCGATTAGGCTGAAAATCAATAGGTCTTTATGGGGTTCGGAAATACTCAATTTCGAATTTTTGACCAATTACATAACTTCCCCTATACTTCGAATAGCTGGGGGAGTAAAACTGAGTAGAATTTTGATGTGTTAAGAAGACCGGGAGGCGAGGAAGCGCAATTTGCGCATTCAATCCTTGCAATCCAAAATTCTTCGTACAATTGCCCATGTTCCTTATTACATCTCCAACAAAGCCCTAAATTCAGGCACAAAAAATTATTTTCCTCCTTTAGTACTCACATTTGTCCACTAGTCCGTGCCCTTCCTTCTGCCACACTTGGCGAACGCGCCAATGGCCTAAAGATATTCTCAGATCAGGCAGTAACAGTGATTAGGGAGTGTCACCTCTGGGTGATTTCCTCTCTCTTGACATTCTGACATTGCCATTTATTCTTCCTTAGCACATTTGCTTATTGTTTATATTCTTTATATAGTTGTGAAAAAAAAAAAAAAAAAAAAATTACATTAGATCGGTTCGGTATTATCTGCAACAAGGTATACGATTTAGCTTTTAGTAAATAAAAAAATTAAACAATTTAAAGTAGATATATATTCTGGTTGTCTTTATTAACATTTAATTTACCTGTAGGACATGTTGGAAGGATTTGAATACAAGTTATTATTCTAAAATTAAGTTATCCTTGGGATTAGGATGCGGTGTCCTGGTTTCAGTGGTCAGAATAACTAATGAGAAAAATAGGATCCATTGACGGAGCAGTTTCTAATTAGTGTTTCTAATTAGTCAAGGAATCCTTTTTTTGGAAACTCAAATCCCAATCCCACGGCCTACAGCCCTTTCTACCCGTTTTACTTTAATTAATTAATCAAATAGTAAAGACTTGTTGTAAGGCTGACTAAATTTCAAATCATTAAATATATTAGTCAACTATGACAAAACATAAGTATATTGTCTAGTTTGATCAAAATTGATCAGTTCTTGAGTTAAAAGCAGTCTTACATTTTTACAGACTCGCTCATATGCTAAATTATTTCTGGAATTACGAATAACTAACATATTTTTTGAAAAGAACTCATAAAGAAATCAACAATGCCCATCCACACTTCTTGAAAGCAATAGATGCAATAAAAAAATTTTAAACTCAATAAAAAATATTTATGTTAGAGAAAACCCACTATTTGGAAACGGAATTTTTTTCTTATTATTCAAAATGAAAAATAAAAATAAAAGTCGTATTATATAAACGTTGTGGGTTAATTTATATATTTCTTACATTTTTATTTTCTTGGAGAGGGCCCTCCACCAATATTATATAAGTTCTATCGTTACTACATTTTACATTATTTATTTGTTAATTTGTGTATTTATATTTTTATATTTTCTGTATTTTGTTGTGACTTGAGGAAGGGATGTACCGAAATAAAAAAAAAATTAGGCAAAATTTAGGACTCCCACAGTAGAGTCGGGCTCATGTCCACCAGAGTGACGAAAAGAGCGCTCTGGTAGTAGGCGATATGACCTGCCCGGGTATGAGTCATAATAACTAACTATCATTTATTTATTTTATTTTTATCAATATTATTATTTATCTTATATCTGTTTGTATTCTAAAATTTAATTCCCGTTGATGTGTTCATACACAGTGTTATATGATGTTTGAATAATAAGCTATTTTGTTAATAACATTTACGAAAAATTATTCTTAATATACATTTTTTGAAAAAGTCTTGAACATTTTGGTCATTGGAATAAGGATTGACAATTTGAACGCCTTCAAACTGTAACATTTTTTTCGGGATAACGTCAAACTCCTTGCAAGTTCGGGATTAGAGTGGGAGAACCTGACATCGTAACTACCAATAATACAAAAAATAAATTTTCATTGTAGTGCGCTCAAAACTTCCCAATCACAGCCACTCACACACAGAGACTTTACATCATCGCGAAAATAGTCAAAACATATATTATTCCAATAGGTTAGGTTTTATGACTCCTGCCCGGGCTTTAACTACGAGGTCATATCGCCTACTACCAGAGCGCTCTTTCGTCACTCTGGTGAACATGAGCCCGACTCTACTGTAGGAGTCCTAAATTTTGCCTACCCTAAATTTTTATTCACCTCGGGCAGGGGTCTTTAACGAGTACCTGACATCGTACAGGCTCGGGACCATCGCTTAACGTCCCATCCGAAGGACGGCGTGCTTAAGTTTATTTTACCTCCCAGATAAAATAAACTAAGGGCCTCGGTCGTGCTACGAACCCACAACCTTGAGCTCAGAAGTCAAGCACGCATACCACTGAGCTACCGGCGCCCTATATTATTCTAATAGTTTTAATAGATAGTATTATAAGAGGCCACTAGGTTAGTTTTCTGATCTTGCCATTCTCTTGATATATTTGACTGGGTTAGAATCAAAATGGTACAAGGGACATTTTTGATAATTTTTCGTTGAGTGCATAATCGGGTACAAAAATGATAGTTCTGTTCAGGAAAAAAGTTGTACAAGTGAAATCCTAGCCAGTGCTGAGATCTAGTGGCAAATCACTTATTCCATTTTAGTAACATGATTAAGTAACTTAAATAGTGACCTTGAAATTAATATTTTTACTCATTTTTATGGTTTGCTAACAGCTTCACCATAAAAGCAGAAGACAAAATATTTCCGGTTTCGATAAATTATAGATTTTTTAAAATCTGAACTTAATGCACAGTTTCTTCAAAGTTTTATAAATGTCTCTTAGACCACTTTGATTCAAACCCCGTCATTTATTAACATTTGATACAATTTTGTTTCATAGAGGAATCTATGTACTACATACATTCCATAAACGAGGTTATTTTGTTGCGAGAATTCGAGGTATATACCTTGGGGTTGATAGTCATGATGGCCACTCACCCCTCACCTCGAGGTTCATATTAAACCCGGCTGTTGACAGCTCAAGCTCCCCTTATTACGTGATAGGTCCGAGGTCTCTTCCAGATTCCTGATAATGCCTCAGTTGGACTTTTTTCCTCTTTTCTTTATTACCCCGTAGCTTTTGTCTGTCTTTGAAATTGCTTCATGGTATAAATTGGTGTCAGGTGAGATTCGGCTCTTCCCCGAAAAATGGTCTGAGCTCAGCATCGTTAACGGTGAAGAGTAATAGATGAGTCTCAAGTCCACTGTAACGACTGGAGTCCCGTCCCCTCAGTGTCACTTATCTTGTAGATGCTCTTCTCTGCCATGACCGACAGCCACTGGATTAGCCATAGTCAACATCACACAATAAGAACGTCCCGAAATGTCGTCGTGAAAATTACTATCTTAATTTTAATTTAATTAAAACATTTATCCACCGGAAGCTTGCCTTCAAATATTAATCCTTAGTCACTCATGTGGAATTCCACACCTAAAAACTCGCGTCGGATCATATAGATTCGTTAGTAAAAAAAAAAAAAAGTGGTCAGTCAATCACGGCAATGTACTACGAATTAGTCAATTAAGTTTCCGCTTTCCCTCCAAAACCAATAGACCGTTTGGACTAAAAATCATCCAAGAATCCTCATATTAAAAGTAGTATGGATAAATGCATTACATCGGCAGTTATTGGCGTTTATGAGTCGAACCCCCCTTCCCTTTGGTGGATTCCCCGGAAAATTAGTAGATGGCATCTTTATGGCGTTATGATTATACATAAGAAATTTTATGTTAATATATTCATTTCAAAAGCAGTTATTGGGGTTTTCGAGTTGAACTCCAATGTGGTCCCCCCTTTCCTTCGGTTGATACCGCTGAAAATGTATATGTGTCCTTATGGGGTTGTAACATGTTTTCCACATATTTCAGTGAGTACATATTTTGCAAGGTTATAATGCCGGAAGGTTGGTGATCTAGGACTAATCTCTATAATGCATCGACATGAAATTTCATACTTGAAGTCAAAACATAACCTGTCAAATTTCAGTGATATCGGTCGAAGGAAAGTGGGGTTCAGGGGAAGGGGATAATTTCATAAACTATAATATTTGCCAATATAATGAATTTATCGACACAAAATTTAGTATGAGGATTTAGGGGCCCCTATGTAAGTCAACTATTGAACATTAGCGCAAACTGTTGACTGGTTTTGGTGGGGGAGTGAAAATTAATAATTGAGCAAACAGTTCTTATCAATAAATGTAAATATTTTTTTTGTGTCATCTTATCATAAAAACTGACCTATTTTATGGTTTTGTAGCGCTTCATGCTGCCCTTTGAGGTAGGGGAACCTGCCAGAGATCCAGGCCAGGGGGCCCGCCAGAGCTCCTGCCTTGGGGGCCCACCAGAAGAGATCCAGGCCTGGGGGCCCACCAGAGATCCTGCCTTGGGGGACCATGTTAGGATGTCACAGCCATGAGTAGAGGACAAAGGAACAAAAACTAAAAATTATATTTGTTAGATAGAGAATTGAGAGGGGTGGCTCCATCTGAAACATGATATCTGCCCGTAGCTATTGGCATTCCGGACTAGCCGCTATCTGCTGTCCGCTCCTCAGGGGACGACAAATCTATCAATTAGAGAGAAAGACGTGTCATGAAATCTAAAGGAAGGTGTACAGGGCCCCTGTCCAAACCAATATCCATCCTAAACTTACAGTGGAACAGATACATTTACGGGGAACACTCCTAGCCATCCCAACACGAACAACATTCATTATTACAAATCGAACTTATATGCACCTAAAGAAAAGAAAAAGTCGTCGGCAAATCACTGGCTATGTACTTCCTCAGCACGAATTAGTCAATTACGTTCTCACTCGCATTCCAAAGCCATCCGACCGCTTGATCTAAAACTTAATATTTTGCGGAAAACTGATAGGTGCCTTCCGTATGAGGTTTTGAATTTAAAAATAAAATTTCATGTCGATCATTCATTACATCGGCAGTTATTGGGGTTTTTGAGTTGAGCTTCCTCTTCATCGGTTGATTCCTCTGAAAATTGATAGGTTTCGTTTTATATATTACTAGCAGTAATACCCGGCGTTGCCCGGGGAACTTTGACTTTTCTCCCAATATCTCCTATAAGGCTATTCAGTTCCTCGACAGTACATTCATGATGTTATAATTTTCAATTATTCATACGGAATAAGGCTTATAGTCCTTCAACTGTAGTAACGCTAGCTTTGGAGCTAAAACTAATTTATTCAAAAAGATTTCTCATTAAGTTAGGTTTTCGAGTTACAAAGATTGCGTGAGTGGATGCTGGGATGGACCAGGGGTTGATTAAAAAATAGACCTTAACCTTCCGGTAGATAAAACTTATCTATTCAAAAAGATTCCTCATTAATCATTGCAGTGGTTTTTGAGTTACAAAGATTGCGTGGGTGGATGCTGGGATGGACCAGATATTGAGGTACTAATACGCCTATAACCTTCCACAGTCGATGACGAACAAATTAAAAAAAAAATTAATCAAATCCATCAAGCCGTTCGTGAGTTATAGCGGTACAACGCACAGACATTTTCAGCTTTATATATATGATTATAGGGCTGTGAATTTACAATGAAATTCTGTATCAATATATTCATTTCAACGTCAGTTATTAGAGTTTTTGTGTTACGCCTCCCCTAACAGGGGTTCTATGGCACACATATTTTTGGAATATTTTATTTTCTAAATGCAAGATTGAAATTGTTTTCTCGATATGACATTTATTTCTTGAGATATTCTACATGTAATAAAGGCAGATACTAGCGGTGCTAACGCTGTTTCACTGCAAAAGCTCTGTTCTTCACAAATTGGAGCTTTGTGTTAAACAATACAGAAGGAGAGAAAAAAAAAGGAATGAAATATGAGTGATGTGTTATGTGAAGGACTATTTGAGTGAAAGAAGGGATGTTTGGAGCCGAATAGGACGGCTGTCACATGGAGAAGAAATGGAGGGTCCTCGGTAGTCCATCTATCACATCCTTATTGATCTAGGAGGCATCACACACCTTCTGTTATCATCATCAAAATCAATCATCAACATTCCCACGTCGTCTACTTCTAATCATCACACCTCCAACTGAGGCAGCCGGAAGGAGTGTAGGGTATATCCATGAAGGTACCGAGTGGAGTAGTTCTGCAGAGTGAGAACCACAATGAGACAGAAGGCGTCCTCCAGAGAGGATTCCATAGTAGAGAAAATCTAATCTCGATAAAAACTTGCAGCTGCTAAAAGGAACAATCACAAAACATGGTCAGTCCATAGGCAATTGGATGTCATAGTTGTCAAATAAATGAAAACCAAGAACTTGTTTAACTTTTATATTGTCTAATTCCACAAAAATATACACATAAAGTGTACAGTATAATATATACACAAGTGTACGCCTATGCTCTCGTCAGCACAAAGTTCAAATGTCACTATTAGGTTTGCTAGGTTGTCACATTTATACAATTATCAGGTTACCTCAGATGTTTGGCTACCTCAAAATAACATTTACAACTATTTGAGTTGTCAATAATATAATAGAATAAAAAAAAATACAATAATAAAATTTTAGAAATTTGCAGAATACGTAGTATATATAAGAAATAAGGATATAAGACCTATATCTAAGTACTACAAGAACATTAAAAATGCGTACATACTCTTTATAATATTATTATTACATATATTAACTTAGTGGCGTTAACCATTCAGCGAATTTAAAGTGAGTTCGATCAATTCACATTTATTCTAGCTTTTTTTATTATAAACGGTATGTACGCAATTTTATTTTCTTCTACTTTGATATTATGTCATGTATCTCTTATTTATTTTATATTCTATGTATTCTACTATAAATCCCATTCTTTAGTTTTTCTTTGAATTTATTAATATTACATTTTCTTTATTTTCTTATATTATCTATAAGATCTATAACTCAAATATATGTAAATATATCTCAAGCTACATGGAGAAGAAGTGGAAGGTCCTCACCATTCACATTCCTATGATTCATCATCTGACATTTATCTTACATTTCAACGATTTTTCTATGTTCTATGTTCTGTCGCATCTTTAGGGGAGTTATGATCACAAAAAACTTTCGAGAAAGGATTTTCGAAAATTTGGAATCCTTCCGAAGGAACACTATCGACTCATTCTATATTCTATGTTCTGTCGAATCTTTTGGGGGAGTTATAATCACAAAAAAACTTTCGAGAAAGGATTCTCGATAAATTGGAATCCTTCCAAATGAACACTATCGACTGTCTACATCTCTCTTTCTCTCCCCAGCACATCTTCAATAACTCAAAACAAATTGAATTTTTTCCTAATTCACAACAAAATCTCCTGCAGTCGCAGGTTTCATTCACATTGGGCCTACATAAACTTGAAATAAATAACACCAGGAACAATGTTGCTATCTTTCTAAAAGAAAGAGGATATTCCTCCTGGATATCTGAATAGGGTTCGTTGGAAGCAAGGGAGGAAGGGTGAAAGGGTTGAGCTTGGGAGGGTATTAAAGATTCAAGTCCCCAAGGACGGGTCGAGATCCGGTAAAAGTCAATAGAAGCAAGGAATGACACTTGCACTAATGGCCAACTCTCTCTAAATATTCCAGCCCTGAGTACACGCACTCACCTCCTACCCGAATTAAATTTTTAACCCTTTCTCTTGACTCTCTTACGTGTAGGGATTGGCTAATTTTAATACGGCCAGAGTCCTCTCCCTTCCTTTTGCATACTAAATTCCCCAGATCCCAACGGAGTGTCCAGGGCAAAGCTGCTTTGTGTACTTTTTTTTTCCAAGTTCTTCCTTCATCCTTTAAAGTCTAAGGCATTTCATTACACATGTGCATCATAAATTTAAAAGTAACACTGGAGTCAAAGCATATTTTAATTTTAGCAGTGAAGATGTTGCGCAGTGGATTTCGATATGAAAAGTAGAGAATCCAAGTTTGGATGAGGTCACGCTCAAAGTTCCAAGATGATCTCAAGGGGACAGATGCACAAGAATCAGAAAATCGTTATACGGGTTTTCTTTACAGTCAACGGCTTACAGAATCCTAGAAAAATTAGATAATGTCATTTTCTCTCGTCAGAACACACAACCTTACTAAACACCCAGCTCCCACTAATCTTTCGTCAAAATACACAACCCATTCCTCACTAACCTTTCGTCAGAAAGACCACCTCACTAATCACTGATCTCTCACCAACGTTTCGTCAGAACACACTCAAATCACACAACTTACACAAACATTTCGTCGGGAAAAGAGTTTTTTTTAATGAAGTTAAAAAGAAAAAAAATAGGTTCAATTCAATAGCATGAGTTCTAATTACATTCATTGCATAATATACAAAATAATTCATATCATTTGCAACTAAAATTATAAGTAATCAAACCCAAGAACTTCCAATCCTTGAACTGAAAAAATGGTCTGCGATTGCAAACGCTAATAGAAGAGATTTCCCATTTTGTTTCTTAAACTTCTCTGGGATGTTGATATGTTTTCATTTTTTCCGGTATTTTTTCCAGAGGTGTCTTCTTTTCTATTTTTTTTGACAATATTACGGGACACTTTCACGTCCCTTCTTCTGGTCACAATGAACCCATAGTGACTAGAAGAAGAAACATGAAAGTGTCCCGAAATATTGTCAAAAAAGAAAAAAGAAGACACCTCTGAAAAAAATGCCGGAAAAAATGAACAGATTTCACATTGTAAAGGTCAAATGTATCAAAGAGAATCTTCTGGTTTGTCCAATTCAAAATGAAATCATCAATGTTTATTGTGATATTTTAGAACAAACAATGTCTCAGAAAACTTTTCTGTTGTGAACTGTTGTTCAGAAGATGTGGGTGAGGTAAGGAAGTTGGATTCCTCAATAATTCAGGTTGGAGTCTGGAGTTTTACCACTTTCCATGCCTTTGATCTTCCGAATCGACAAACCTAGCCCCCTTCAGCCAACGGGAGATAAATAAATGATGCTTGTACCAACCCTTCATTTCTACCTTAGAACAAGCACTTAATTCTCTTTCACTCACAACACCAGGGTTAACAACACTCTTCAAATATACAGGATTTTTTTTTTTTTTTTTTTTTCGGAAGCCAAAATCTTGCTTTAAATATAGGAAAATAGAATCAACAGGGACCGAACAATAGTTCAATCATCAAATTCGATGGACAAGAATAATTAATTGTATGACTGGGTCCTCAGGGTTGTAGAACTTCTGTTACTCCTTGTGGTTCTGCAGACGCCGGAGATCACACGCAGATCAGCACACTTGGCGGTGGAGGTAAGATCCCGGATCGTCGAAGATCTTTCCGCAAATTGTACTCCCACTTGGCTGACCTCACCATCCCCAGCGGTATTTTCATTACCATTCTCAACATCTGGTCCTCGAAGAGAAGGAGATGGCCCAAGCATATCAACGGCTGATTCCTGATTTTTCCTCAACTGTTACTCCCCGTGTTTCCTCCCCGGACGTACAATCCTCCGCAAAATCAACTATTCAAACCCATCCATCCGGAATGTTATTTCCGGAAGCCTTATCTTCCGCTGAGATTTTTCCGCAAATTGTCCTCACCGCCCCCAGCGGTCTTTTAAGCGAAGGAGATGCCTCAAGATAAGCTCCCAGAATAAGGAACAGGAGGAAGGGAAGGCCGCAGGAACGGAAAGGGTAAGGATAGAACAGATCAAGGCAAGAGGGGAGACTTTGGAGGATATACTGACCAATTGTTGTCCGACCAGTCCCGAGATACCTCAAGAATGGTAGACGAGTGACTATCTAAGTAGATTCGGGCGCAGGAAGATCAGATTTAAAAACAAATCGCCGGCAATGTACATCCCCAGAGCGAATTAATTAAGTTTTCGTTCTCTCTTCAATACCAATCGACCTTTCGGTCTAAAAATAATGAATCATCATACTAAATTTTATGCCGATATGTTCTTTTATTAGGCAATTATTAGGGTTTTTGCGTCGAGCTCCTCTCCTCTGATCCACTCTTCCCATCTGCTGATTCCGCGGAAAATTAATAGTTTTTTAAGCCTACCCCCTAATACCCCACATCGGTTTTGGCTGAAAATTAGTAAGTGTCCTACTGGGTACACATATACAATTTCGGGTTGATACATTCTTCTATCGGGAGTTATCGTGTTCACCTACACACGAAACATTTATGAGGATTCATGTTCTTTAGCTCTAACGGTCGATTTGGAGAAAGAGCGAAATTTTGATTGGTTAATTCGGGGAAGTACATTGCCGGTGAAAACATGCAATTGCAGTGAAAATTCAAAATTCATCATCAAATTTCTGACATATTATTTCCTATACGGGTAATTCCACACCAACTCAGCATGACGTTACACCCACCTTTTTTAATGAAAAACTAATGTCATTTTTGGATTTCTTATCCAAAAATAAGCTTAAATACAAATTTTCAGCCTATTTCGATCAATATTTTTTTCTACAGAAGGAAAACATTTTGTTATCTTTTTTCGAGTTTTTCACAATAAGATTTTTTATTTTTTGATTTTCACTATCAATATCGGCTGAAAAAATAAGTTTTACATATGATTTCAATCGGAAATTTTCTGTAGATTTCGAAAATGTTATCGAAAATATAAAAAAAATTGACCTTTTCACTGAAAATGGCTATTTATAACATGCTAGTACCTACACCTATTTTTCATCCGTAACACATAGAAATTGTTTTCGGGAGTTGAACTTTCATAAAAAAATTTTTTCGTTCTGGGAAAAACATTTTTATGAACTGTATAATAGCAATTAAAGTATCGATTTTAAGTCAAAAACTCGAAAAAAGACAACAAAAACTTTTCCTTCTGTAGAAAAAAAGATCTATCGAAAAAGGCTGAAAATTTGTATTTAAAATTATTTTTGGATGAGGAATCCAAAAATGACATTAGTTTTCCATAAAAAAAAAATCGGTGGGTGTAACGTCATGCTGAGTTGGTGTGGAATTACCCCTATATTTCGTACAGCTGTGGAAAGAAATGTGTTGGGTATTCGATGTTAGTGAGCCCTCCCCCTGTTCCGAGCTATGCCACTGTATCTGAGGTACATATTGCAGTGTGCTGCAGAGCCAATAATGCTAATGACTGATTTTCTTGTTAAGGTACTGTTGGTCGAGCTAAGACAGAGAGGGAGCACTGCAATTAATGAAACTTTCATTATACGACTCAAGAAAGTCAACATCTAACATGGGCTTATATTAGTTAGTTCCTTTGAAGGATCCAACCATTGTCATTCCCTGTTTTTTAATTTTCCACTTTTCTCTTATGAAAGGGTCCCCTAACAATAGAAGGGGGGATGCACAAAGCCAGCAAAATAGCAACGATAATCAATTTTGGGTTGATAATAATTTTTCCCCTCCGTGTACTTTTCTTTGACAACCGATCAGGGGTTAGTCACATTATCCGTTGGCTTTGTGTTTCACAAAGCTATTAGCATATCGTTTTCGTTTCTTCACAGCCTTTGATAAAATCTTAAAAAGTCTCTTCCAAAAATTATCTTCTTTAATACTTTTGTTATAATATTATATTTTTTTTAGATGCCCGATTCCCATTATTAATAAACGAAATGGGAGGCGTAGTCGCTATTGAGTGTGAGGCCTAGATGAGAAGGATGAGAATCCGACATCTAAAACCAAATAAATGTCCCTGCTATATCTATATAATAAAAATGAGTGCTAAATTTTGCTAAGCGCAAAACTCGAGAACGGCTGGACCAATTCGGCTAATTTTTTTTTTCAAATATTCGTTGAAGTCCGAGGAAGGTTCTTATGAAGAGTTTTTAGCTGTTAATTCTAGGGATGGCGATCTGAGATAGATTAATCGAAGAATCGATGTTTGGGGTCGTAATAATCGATGTGAACAATGAATCGATCAAGTGAATCGATCTCAGACACCCTAAAATCATTTACTTACCGTTTCGTTTTATTCAGTTTTTAGTGCATGTTATTTTCTTGGCTGAATAAAACGTAATTACAACTCTTACTGTTTCGTTTTATTCAGTTTTTAGTGCGTGTTATCAGTTTTTAGTGCGTTTTATTTTCTTGATTGTTTTTAAATCTTCGCTTCTGGCAAGTTCCTCGATTTATCTTTGGTTGTCATCTTTGTCATCTACTTACTGTTTCGTTTTATTCAGTTTTTACATATCTACATCTATATAATAAAAATGATTGGCTAAATTTTCACGGGAGGGGGGGTTGTGGAGGTAGGCCTTAGTATAAAGATACCGGTAACTCATTAACTAATAGTCGGATTGTCATGGAATTTCACATGTAGTATTCTAAAAAGCCAAATTTAAAAAAAGGATGTGTGAAGTCTCAAAATTTGAAAGGGGGGGGGGGGGGCTAGGCCTAATATAAAGATAGTGATAGATCTTTAACGGATGATCCGATTGTCATGGAATTTCACATGTAGTATTCTTAAAGGCCAAATTTAAAAATACGGTACGTGACATCTCAAAATTTTGAACGGGAGGGGGGGTTGTAGGGGTAGGTCTACATATAAAGATAGTGATAGGTCTTTAACGGATGTTCGGAATGTCATTGAATTTGACATGTAGTATGCTTAAAGGCCAAATTGAAAAATACGCTACGTGACATCTCAAAATTTTGAACAGGAGGGGGGTTATGGGGGGGGCCTAAGTATAAATATAGTCCTAGCTCATTAACGGTTGTTCGGATTGTCACTAAATTTGACATGTAGTATTCTTAAAGACCAAATTGAAAAATACGGTATATGACATCTCAAAATTTTGAACGGGAGGGGGGGTTGTGGGGATAGGCCTACATATAAAGATAGTGATAGGTCTTTAACGGATGATCGGTATGTCATGGAATTTCAAATGTCGAATTCTTGAAAGTCAAATTGAAAAATAAAGTGTGTGACGTCATAAAAGGGAGGGGAGTTGTAGGGGTAGGCGTAAATATAAAGATACTGATAGGTCATTAACAGATGATCGGATTGTCATGGAATTTCAAGTGTAGTATTCTTAAAGCCCGAATTAAAAAATAGGGTGTGTGGCATCTCAACATTTTGAAAGGGAGGGGGGTTTTGGGGGTAGGCCTTAGCATAAAATAGTTGTAGCTCATTAACGAATGGTCGGATTGTCATGGAATTTCACATGTAGTATTCTTAAAAGACAAAAACGAAAAAAGGATATGTGACGTCTCAAAATTGTCAACGGGAGGGGGGTATGGGGGGGGCAAGCATATACCTAAATAGTAGTTTCAAAAGCAATATTTAAAAATTGGCTGTGACCCTTTTGGACGGGAGGGGCGGGGGTCCATTAATGCTGAATGAATCTTACATGGAGTTTTCTTAAAGATGGGAAATAGCCCTAATTTTAATAGGGTGGGTTTCCTAAGCATGTATTACCTTGAAGGTGCATCGTTGCAAGGTAAATAATAGCTCTCACCAGCGTTCTTAAGCACAAAATACCAAGGGCATCCGGTGTTGCAAGGCACATACTAGCTGCGGTGCCCTGCGTTCCTAACTACATACTATCTGTGTTGCCCAGCGGTCCTAAGAACTTAATAGCTGGTTGCACGGAGTTGCAAGGCGCATACTATCTAAGGTGCCCGGTGTTCTTAAGTAGGAACTTGCTGTGGTTCCAAGTAAAAAAAATAAAAATAAAAAAAATCCAGTCCAATAGCTTTTGACAGAACGACGTCTGTCGGGTCAGCTAGTTATTAATATAACTTCGTCGGGATAAAGACACTTCCGAAGAGTTTTTTAAAAAATAGTTATCTTAATTTTTATTTAATTGAAAAATATCTCTACTTATAAATGTATCTATGTATTAATTTTTTTGTTTACTCATATATTTTTAAGTACAAATAAATATTTGTTCGGTTTTTATTAATTTTATTTTACATTTTTAATGTTTTGTTATTACTACTATTCATAGGTATATTAGACTCAATTAGTTACAAATCTAATTTATAAGCTATCTTAATGTATAAATATATCACAGTCTTTATACATGATATGGAAAAAATATATATTTGATTGTAAAACACATTTATTTCATTGATTTAAAAAACAAAGCTTACATTTTATTGTCTACAAAATAGCAATGAGAATCTTTAAGAAATTTCTATCTCCCTCTGGAACCAAACTTCTAAATGCTCATACTTTTCGTGTCAATACATACATTACTTTAGCAATTAGTAATGTTTTCTGTTAACCTAACCGTAACTAAATTTCGTGTCGATATATACATAGGCAGTTATTGGGGAGTTTGTGTCCAATCCCCCCTTTTCTTTGGCCTGATTGGCTGAAAATGAATAGGTGTCGTTCTTGAGGGGTTCTGGATACGCATATAAAATTTATTTTCGATACATTCATTCTATCAGGAGTTATCGTGTTACAGACACACATCATGTTTATTTAATATGAAATTCCGGTGAAAAGTCAACTTCGAATTTCTGACAAATTACATTACTTTGTATAGCTGGGGAAGTAAAAATAAATACATAAAGAAAAAAATGTAATTTTCATAGTGTAACATACAGAAAATGTTCGAACATATGGATACAATTATTATATTAAGGACATGTTAACATGTTTCAAAGGGCGCCAAAAGCTTGATTTGCTTATGGCGCAAAAATAAATTACGGAACGTAGATAACAAAAATATTTTTTTTGATAATTTTCGGTAATTAGGTTGACTGTTTGTTGAAGATGACTGTTTCGTTCGACATCTTGTGTTTGTCCTGTCACGGCCGACTAACCCCCGAGTTAAGCCCTCTGTTTTATTTCCATTATTCAGGGGGATCCTTCCTCCGTCGATGTCCCGTTCAAACATCTTTATTGAGATATTCACCGTTGAGTGATCAGCCTCGTTCCATTCCATCATCTTAACTCAACACAACGCCAGCGAGCAATACAAACCTTCTCAACAAACTAATTTACAGTTTAGCATTTTGAGAGATAAGTAAACTTTCAGCTTCTCAAAATCAGAACATGACCAATTTCTGGCACACTTTTCAGAAAAAAAAAAAATACACTATAAGGTATTTTTGAGGAATTACAACAACACACAACACACTGAAAAAACCAAGATGCCATGTTTTTTTTTTGTTTTTTTTTTTTTTACTTTCTTATACATATAGTATAAGGAATTGTTGTAATCGTGCGAAAATCCGAAATCGAGATTTCAATTGCTTTTAATGATTCAAGGTCATCTGAATGCGTTTTGACTTTTTTCGCGATGATGTCTCTCTGTCCTGTGCGTGTGAGCGCTCTACCGGAAAAACAATTGTAGCTATGAACTTGAAATTTGGGAGGAGGGAATCACATGTGCTAAATTAGAATTGATTAAATTTTGGCTGAAATCAGACGAAAATTGAGACCACTTTATTCCGGGCTAAGTGTATTTACAAGATTCCGCTTATGTCCACGATCTCATCAAAAATCTTTAGAAGTAATAGTTATAGAGAAAACTGAATACCTATTGTATATCAAACTAGCAGTAATACCCGGCGTTGCCCGGGGAACTTTGACTTTTCTCCCAATATCTCCTGTTAGGCCAGTTCCTCGACAGTACATTCATGATGTTATAATTTTCAATTATTCATACGGAATAAGGCTTATAGTCCTTCAACTGTAGTAACGCTAGCTTTGGAGCTAAAACTAATTTATTCAAAAAGATTTCTCATTAATCGTTGCAATGGTTTTCGAGTTACAAAGATTGCGTGAGTGGATGCTGGGATGGACCAGGGGTTGATTAAAAAATAGACCTTAACCTTCCGGTAGATAAAACTTATCTATTCAAAAAGATTCCTCATTAATCATTGCAGTGGTTTTTGAGTTACAAAGATTGCGTGAGTGGATGCTGGGATGGACCAGGGGTTGATTAAAAAATAGACCTTAACCTTCCGGTAGATAAAACTTATCTATTCAAAAAGATTCCTCATTAATCATTGCAGTGGTTTTTGAGTTACAAAGATTGCGTGAGTGGATGCTGGGATGGACCAGGGGTTGATTAAAAAATAGACCTTAACCTTCCGGTAGATAAAACTTATCTATTCAAAAAGATTCCTCATTAATCATTGCAGTGGTTTTTGAGGTACAAAGATTGCGTGGGTGGATGCTGGGATGGACCAGATATTGAGGTACTAATACTCCTATAACCTTCCACAGACGATGACGAACAAATTAAAAAGCTTTATATTGAGACATCTAATTCTTCTATGAATTGATTAGTTTCCTTCTTTAATCTATAAATCTAAAAACAGGGCGGCATCCTTTTCCTTATTTAGAGTCCTTTGGTGAAAATAAAGGAAAATGATAACTAAATTTTTAAATCACAATGTTTTATAAGTTATATATATTTTTATTTTCTTTTTTTGTAAACGATTTAAAAAAAAGGTTAATGGGTTAGTGAACAAAAATAATTTTTTTACAATAGATTAAATAAACCTCTTATAAGTTAATTTAGACAAAAAAATGTACTCTTGGCAAATGACAACAAACTATATGGTTATAAATATGGATTATAAAATTTCTGGCAACTCACGGCATCCTATATCCTCTTTTGTATCTTTCCTTCTTCGTTACTTTCTTCTCAGCCTTTTCTTCCATCCATATATAAAATTTAACCTTCTCGGGACTTTTCCTTCTTCTTCTTCTACGACAATCCTTCATATAAATGTGCTATCTTCCATCTTCTCGGGGATACTCTCCGTAGGACCTTCTTCCTCGCTCTTCTTAAACATACACTCTCCTTCTACGCTCTTCAAAACACACGACACCTCCTCCAAGTTCCTCCAAAAACAGACTACACCTCCTCCAAGATCCTCTAAATCACACCACACCTCCTCCACGATCCTACAAAACCCTACTACCACGAATCGGCTTCTTCTGCCCTTCTCGCCATCTTTTCCCCCACCAAATGACATCAGGTTTGTCTTTTCTTTTACAGTTAATCAATTTTTTTTTTTTTACTTTTAATATCTTTTGCCAAGATGTTCCTACATTTTTATTTATTTGTACTTACTATTTTTTTCTACTATAACAATTTCTTTTATTCTTCTAGTGACCCCCCCATTCTACACGTCACAATATATATGATAAGATTTTTCGCAGGTCGTCCGGTTTTAAACTGTCTCAAAATGTAGTTTTGAAACTCATATATTTAGACGTTTCCTTTTTAATGGAAATGGGTTTTAATGGAAATTCCATCGAGTCGGAATATTTATGGGGAATAAAAATAAATAAGCGCCAAATTTAAAGTACCATTCAACATTGCAATTCTTGTTTTTATTAGTCTTACAACAGTCTTGTGCAGTAAAAATAAATCTATCAATCAATTAGGGTTTTTGGGGGAAAAAATACGACGATTGCTATAAAAATATAGCGGCCCCGATTTTATAATTGGCCCCGGTTATTTACTTGATCCGGCTCTGTTAAGGAGGCGTTCCAAGGTCTAAGATCTAAGGTAAGAAAGGGCTGTGGCTGAAGGTGGTCCTAAACAAATGTGCGGCGGCCACACCACTAAGGACTAATAGAACTGTCCGACTAACCAACCTCTTAATTAAAGTCTAAGACCGCCCCCGCCCCCTAGGCAGCCCCCTTAAGTATTTTTGCCCCCCTCTCCGCCCCCGCCCCCTTGGCCAAGTACAAAGGACCCCCCGACCCCCACCCAAAGGCGTGTTTATTTATTGCCGGTTTCTCCTGAGGGATGGTCGTTGGGTTTGAATTTAGTTTTGGCCGGTGTCTTAGAGGGCGACATGGGGCTTAATTGAACCCGGAGCTCCTTCTCCGCAATATATATGGTCCTACAGTTCACATTATTATCCTGATCTCTGCCCCCAAACTCCTTAAGCACTAAGACGGAAAAACTTTTTTTTTTTTCCTTAAGACCAAGTGGTAGTTCAACTCAGGGAAAATAAAATCGAAGAATACTGCAAAAACAAGCAGTTAAGAAAAGAACATCGCATCGATACAGGGAATCAACAGATATGAACTTCGGCCGTTATTTGGATTTTTGTGTTGAGCCCCACCTAATTCCGTCGTCCCTGTCGCCAACTCGGCTAAAATTCAATAAGCGTCATTCTTATGGGATTCTGGATACACATATGAAATTTCGTGTCGATATATTCACTCTATAGAGAGGTATCGTGTTCATAGACAAACATACATAGACAGATAGGAAATTTACTTCACCAGCTTTACGAAGTATAGGGAAAGACAAGAAATCAGTCAGAAATTCGATGTTGAGTTTTCCCCGGAATTCCATGCTTTTCGACCCTTGATTCCAAAAACGAAAAGGGAATATCATGTATGTGTGTGTACTGTGCCGGATTAGCCAAGTAGCAAGAGTAGCAAATGCTACGGGCCCCGCGAATTGGGGGCCCCGCGCTCCAACGCCTGTCTGACCGTAAACAAATATCAATTGAGATAGGAGCGTAAAAATACTTTGCATACCTTAAGCGCGAAGCGCTTAGGCTATGCTTTACTCCCACCTGAAAATCTAAAACTCGATTTCGTCACGTTAAATCTTATCTGAAATTAATCATTTACATTTATATGTTATAAAAATATATCTATTAGATAGGAAATTAATTAATTAACAGATTTGATACATTTTTAAGTCTATCAATTAACACGTTCATGTAAAAATAAGTAGTTTACTAACTTTTTAACGTTAATGTCCTAATGTTTATGGTGCTGGAAACACTACAACTCCCGACAAATACATTTTTTTCAGCTTATTTTTTTTTTTTTTTAATTTTTCGTAATACTCTTGAGCAGATCCCTTTTGAAAATTGCCTCTGGAACTGCAATTTTATAAACTTTTATTAAATAATTCTTTAGAATCGTGTTTCCCAAACGTAGCATTTACTCTTCTCTCATGATCACTAACTGCAGTGGCGAACGTTCTTTTTCAACATTAAAACGTATTAAAAATGAGTTAAGGAACACGATGGGCCAAGAACGTCTTAATCATCTCACTTTGATGAATATAGAGCATGATTTACTTAAAGAAATCGATATTGAAAGTGTTATCTCTAAAGTTGCCCATATTAAATCCAGATAAGTTTATTTGTAACAGTTTTGTTTTATTTAATACCCTAAACTTGAGAATCTAAAGCAAACCAAGGGCCTCTTGACAGAATTTGCTACAGGTCCCTCGATGGCTTAATCCGGCACTGTGTGTGTGGGTGTCTATGAACACGATAACTCCCGATAGAATGAATGAATGGACACACCTATTTTTTTCAGTCAAAGGGAAGGATGGGGGCTTAACACAAATACTCTAATATCTGCCAATGTAATATATCGCCATGAAATTTCAAATTTTAAATTCAAATCCACATAAGGACGACACTTATTAATTTGCAGCGGAATTGGATGAAGGGAAAAGGGAAGGGGTTAATTCAAAAACGATTCTTGGAATTTCTATATTTCCTATCCCTCAGAATTGTTTTTGAAGAAATTTTGAGAAAGGTTTAAACAACCCCAGGGTCATCATTTCATATAGATTAGCATTGAAACCTACATAATATGTTATATACGTTATATATGGTAGGTATATGTTATATACTTATATATTATATAAGTTACGCTCATCTAAAGATTCAATATACAGATCCACTTTGGATGACATTTAGTATATGAGAATTTTGGGTCACCCTCTGAAAAATTACCCGTAAGAATTTTCAAAAACTTAATTTAAAAGTGTTGTTATTTTCAAATTTTTATTTTTTTGCCTACAAAATCACGAATTTCGGGTTTTTCGCTGATTGAGATTTTTTGCTGATTAAGTAGAGAGGCGGTGAACTATGGTGCGGAACCCGCTCAGCCGAGAACTTAGTTGTATTTTTACTTCCCCAGCTATACGAAGTATAGAGGAAGTTATATTATCGGTCAAAAATTCGATGCCGAGTTTTCAACGGAATTTCATATTTCCCGAACCTGATTCAAAAAATGAAAAAACAAATTTTGTCTGTTTGTACGATAACTGCCGATAGAATGATTGAACCAACATGAAATTTTATATGCATGTCCAGGAGCTCAATTCAAAAACCCTAATAACTGCCGATGTAATAAATTTATTTTTTTATTTTTTGTCTTTATAATGTTGGTCGCAACTGTTACCATGACGCAACAACCAGCTACCAAGAGGACTTCATTGAATGTGGATGACTTGATTGGCGTGAGAGAGGAAGGCTATCCAGCGGTAGCTCCTCAGGGCGAAATTTAAAACAATGAATATTATGGTTATTATCAATGAATGGGGATTTTATGATTTTGTTTCAAGAAGTGGGGGGTTGTAATTTGGGATTATATTATGTCACGGTTCCACCTCCTCTTCAATCTCCTGGGAGGATTGTGTGGCAAGTGTGGTGAAGAAAGTGAGTGGATGTATGGATTTGGGTGTGAATGCAATTTGTTGTGGAAACGACTGTAAAGGTCCTGAATTGAGTCGTGTACTGTGTTTATCATGAGGTCATTGTGAAGTGTTCTGTTACTTACATATGGTGGGCATTGTGTAATGAGTCTGAGTGTCTTTGACTGGAAAACCTGGATACGTTTCAGGTTAGATATTTTAGCCGAACCGTAGATTTGTGAGCCATACATGCAGAGTGGCTTTAGTAGAAACGTGTAGCAGTTACGCTTTTGTGTTAAGGGTAATTTTGAATGTCTGTGCAGAAGAGAATAAAGCATTTTAAATCGTTTGTTTAGTGTATTACGTATGAGGCTTGTATGTGGATTCCATGTCAGTCGTCTGCCCAGAGTAAGTCCCAAATATCTGACTGTGTTAGTCTGAGGGAGAGGCTTGTTGTAGATAAAAACGGCGGGACATGTATCTCGTCTTAACGTAAATGTTATATGTTGTGATTAGTTCGTGTTGAGTTTAATTTTCCAAATGTTGCACCAGTTCTCAATTTGAGTAACATGGTGTTGTAATGTGAACGAGGCATGTATGGAAGATTCAGCAGCAGCTAAGACGACAGTGGGCAGTGAATAAATTTATTGTCACAAAATTTAGTATGAGGATTTAGGAGTCAACTTTTTTGCGGGGGGGGGGGGGGGGGGGGGGGGGGGGGGGAGCGAAAACTTGATTAATTCGTTCTGGGAAGTACACTGCCGGTGATTCACCTTTTTCATTTGTTATTTTTGGTTTCTGGGGTTTGGGTACCGCTAAAATCCGGGAAAACTCAAAATGTAACTTTACCTCAAATATGTATAGGGCAGGACGAGCTCTTTAGCCCAGTTTTAGTGAAAAACAGAATGGATGGCTTTAGCTTCCAAATGTATGTAACAAATATCTGGAGTCAAAACAAAAATGTTTAAAAAACTGTATCTTTTATTACATAAATCAGAAATATATAAATGTGTATTTGTAGGCCATAAATCAGGATAACGCTAAAAGGGTTTTACAATACTTTTACTGGGAGGGATGTTAGTATCAGAGGCTTGTGTAAGGAATATCCTCACTGATTTCTAATATACACAGGATAGCGAACGCAGTGCTCGAGCAAGCACCAGTTATGAAACGAATTGATTGGCGCCATTTGTGAGGTTTTTGGGCACAATATGGCAATTTTTTGTAAAAATTAAATATTTGACTGCTGTGGTACACAGTTGAGTCGGGCCCATGTCCATCAGAGCGACAATAAGAACGCTCTGGTAGTAGGTGATATGACCTCGTGGGTAAAAGCCCGGGCATGAGTCACAAAAACCAACAAACAACTTTAAAATGAACCATATTTTGCTGAAACGAAACGTAATTGAATGATAAGTACTTTGTCGTTATAATAGCAGTTTTTATTTTTAAAAAAAATCATATTTCGCGAATTAGTATGTCCCACAAGAAGAATATTTACTATTATACATATATGATAGTAAATATTCTTCTTGTGGAACACATTAATTCGCGAAATATGATTTTATATATATATGTTTGCATGAATGGACACGTTTCTATATCCAATGTTCCTAATTGTATTCATCTATTATTATGCGCTTATTCTTTCTCCTAATACGAAAACATGCGAACATTCTTAGACGCCAATATATTCTCATTCAGAATTATATCCAGATAATGATGGATGACCCTTTAACAATTCAAAATCAATTATTGACTTATAAGAGACTTCTGAATTATATAAAATTTTGTGTCGATACATTCATTACATCGGCAGTTATTAGTGTATTTAAGTCTTCTTTGGTCTCCCCTTTCCCGTCGACCGATTTTGCGGAAAATTAATAGGTGCCATCCTTATGAGCTTTTGCATTCAAATATATAAAATTTCGTATCGATACATTCATTACAACGGCGCCTCCTACGAATGTCCCAATGCCGAGAAGTATCTTCATGGCTTCGAGGATAATTCACGGTGTCAACATCTTGCGCTCCGCTCTGCCATATTGGAGGCATCAATTTCGATTCCGATATATGAGGATTGGTTTGCTCAGCACTAACCTAGTTTGAACTTGATTCACTTAATATAAGCCTTACTTATCTCACTTAATTTTTCGTTTTATTATTATTTAAATTAATAAAAATTAATTATTCTCAGGCTTTATATGAAAACCGACATTACAAGCGATAAAAAAGCCACATTTTTCTCATTAACCGTTGATAATCATCCTTATAAGTTCGTTAATTTTTCTCATGAATGATTATGAACAGAACCAAGAAAGAGTCTTAGATCAACAGTTAATGAGAAAAATGTGGCTTTCTTTATCGCTTGTAATGTCGGTTTTCATATAAAGCCTGAGAATAATTAATTTTTATTAATTTAAATAATAATAAAACGAAAAATAAAGTGAGATAAGTAAGGCTTATATTAGGTGAATCAAGTTCAAACTTGACACTTCACACTGTGAAGTGTGAAAAAAATTTGGAGGGTCATGCTTAAAAACAGAAGTATAAATAAGGAGGTTGCTAATGTATACGCACCTACAATGTCCCCTTGCGTAAGAAAGGATGGATTGTATGTTTGTGTAGTAAGGGGAGGAGTGACTGTCTGCTATTGATATGCTTGTCCGAGCTCTGTCCGGGTCCCCCATCCACATCCTCGACAAAGATAGATCTGGGACTCATTCTGTCATATTTCTCCAAACTCCCTTCCTGTCACATGCCATCAGTGGACCCCAGCCCTGGGCCCTTCACCTTCTTGACTTTCAATATTTCATTCCCTCTTAGGAGGATCTTTAAGCCTGGGACACATCCAAATACATTTCCCAGCCAAGTTATTGGACGGAAAGGACATGTCCTTCTTAAATATGTCGGAGGGGATCATATCCTTTCAGTATTTTGAACAAATGATGTACACAAAATTTATTTTGCCTTGTTTGTTTGGTGAGCGAAAAGAAAAGACAACAGTGCGTTTGGTTAACCTGATGCCTCTGTTTTTTGACGTGAAAACGTCTATTCGCTCGTTAAGCATAGTGATAGCCGGTCAAACTTTCTTGTGTTACAAAATACCGTCAGATTTCAATCGATAATAACAACGAAACTAGTAATGCGATAACAACGGTTGAGGTCACGATGGATAGAGCATGTCTGTACATGTTTGTTTTGCCTGTGACGTTATCGGGCTAGTGTGGGCGCTGGCGGATGAATGTTGCGAATAAAAATATTCGCCGAAATATAAAATCGGTAAAAACCGCAAATCAGAGGAAAGCTCGCATCAAAAGGAATTTAAAAAACTTAAAAAGTCTAGTGTTGAGCAAATGCAAGAGCTACAGCAGTAAGACAGCATCGAAAAGAAAATGAAAAATGATTTTATCCCGACGTTTTCACGGAAAATCTACGGCGTGGACCTTGACTATGCCTTAATGTTTTTTTTTGTTTTTTTTTAATACGTGCACTTTCTTAAAAATTGTACCTCTGGAACTTTTGATACTTTTTTAGGGCCCTTTTTTTTTCTGTTTATACAAGTTATCCATAAGTCAAGGATCCTTCACTGATCCCGAAGCTAGGATATTGTATTAATTTGTAATTATTATCATAAACCATCTCCTCAAACCCATTCTTCAGTTAAGTGCCCATTTTGAATAACTTCTTAACGGCGGAATTAATACAGAGATGCTGGTAATCCTACTTGAAGAACCACTTTGAAGGTGTAATTGAGATGAGAATTCTCAAATGATGAAAGAATGTTGGTTAGAGCAAGTTCTCTCACATCTAGTCTCTCATCTTCGTTCCGTTTGTTCAATCTCAAATTCCGAGTTGTGATATTTTTGAAACGAAGCAAACGTGCTCTGGTCCTTTCCTTTCACTCAACAAACAAACAAGGTAAAATAAATGAGGTACATAACACATTCTTTCATCACAACTTATGTTCATATTTCAGAATCCTCTTCTCAATTCTACCGTCAAAGTGGTTCTTCAGGTAGGATTAACAGCAACTCGTTATCAATTTCACCGTTCAGAAGTTATTCAAAAAGGCCACTTAACTGAAGAATGGGTTTGAGGAGATGGTTTATGGTAATAATTACAAATTAATACAATATCCTGGCTTCGGGATCAGTGAAGGATCCTTGACTCTTTGAGAGAGACTTGTACATGCAAAGGCGTTCCACTTTGAGAAAAAAAAACATCAGGTTGGGGATAGTAGGGCGTAAGTGACTAGCGTAGCCATGAAGAGGGGAATATCTTGTATGATTTACTCCGGTACAGGAGACTTCACGCCACGCCACTCTAGGATTACCCCATCGTCTCCGCGACTCCCTCAACCGTCCACCTACATATGATCCCCCAGTAGTGCGTTGTTAACATCGCTGGTTCGTTCCCCGATTGTCTCTTGGTTTGCGGTGCTGGCTGGACCCTGAATACGGATTGCCAAGACATTTTGTGGAATAAAACAGTTTGTATGATAGCATTCACTAATAGCTGTATTTGTGACTATACCAGATGTGTTCTTTTTTTTTGGGGGGGGGGGGGAGGGGGAGGGGGGGAGAGAGGACGAAATGCCTCTATTTATTTTTGGCCAGAATTTCGAAACCTAAAGCCAACATATTTCTCTTTCGACTTGCTCTCGCTTTTGAACAATATGCAGTGCGTTAATTATTTGGAGAGAATACCTTTTCCAACTATACGTTCATATTTTGCTAAATATCCGAAAAAAAAAAAAAAAAAAAATTCAATTTTTCTATTTTCGAAAGTAGTTTCTTCAAAAAGCTCCGTGCAAACTTTTATGAAAATAAGAAAGGCTCAACTCAAAATTCCTAATAACTTCCGATGTAATGAATGTATCGACTGAAATTGATTGGCCTTAGAACAGCGATAACGTAATTAATTAATTCGTGCTGGGGAAATACGTTAACGGTGATTCAGCGACGACGTTTTCATATTACAGAAGAATCTATAAAATTCAATTTTTGGGTCTATAATTTCAATTTTGTGACTCGATGAGTGTGGTGGGTGAACTTTTGAAATAATCCTCCTTCCCTTGAGTTCTCCCCCTTTATACGACACATCCGTTATCTTTGTTCTAACCCTTTTTATGTGTTGGAATAATCAAAAAGCTGTCCTGATATTTTTTTGTCCCTATATCAGACTGGGTGGTGGGTGGCGGGGTGGGGGGATATTTTATGTGTTTTCCCCCTCCTCCTCCCTTCTTGCCCCATATTATTTATGTTTTTCCCCACCTTTTTCCCGCATTGTCTTTCCCTCCCCCCCCCCCCCCCCCCCCCCCCCCCCCCCTATAACCTGAACCTGCTGAATTTATCTTGTCTCATTAATAATTTTTAAGCTCAATATCTCCATGGGTTCCCCTTTCCCCTGTCTCAGCAGTGGAGGATTCGCGTTTTATCTTATCTTTTGTCCATCCAGTACACTAATCAACTGGCTTTCTCATCTGTGAAAATCTATATCGGGCTATCGTCAAACTCAACTTAATTGAAATTGGTATAAAAAATATATATTTATTTTTTCTCCTTTTTATGGTCCCTTTGTCGAATGAAAGCAAAGTGATACCCGTATAACGAGCAAGGTATAGTTAAGTGAGTCTGGTAAATATCCAAAAAGAGCACGATACTCTCAACGCAACTGTGTCATCAGCACTGGCACATCACTCATACATCATCATCATCGTAGGCGCTACAGCCCGTCACGAGCCTTGGCTTCCTCCAGAAAATGTCCCCAAGCAGCTCTGTCCTGGGCCAGTCTCCACCAGCCCACAGCACCAAACCGTCTTGCGTCTCTGTTCACGGTCTCCTATGATCGTATTGGTATTTTCTGAAATATCTGAGGACAAAATAGTGAATATAGATGTTCCCCCTTTTTTCCTTATGACAGATGTGTGCTCTTTTACCCGTTCTTTAAATTTAACGTTCTGATTGACCTGTGTAAACCAAACTACACGATTCGCATTCGATAGCAGAATGTATCAGCTCGAATGCGAATAGTGTAGTTCGGTTTACACAGGTCAATCAGGACATAAATGATATGGGTCACATATCAACGAAGCAACGGGAATAAAGTACCTCCATCTTTGTGAACAAGGTAGACAACTTGACTCTCTGGAACAGCTGAAAATGAATACTTAGAGTTAGAAAAAATGAAGAAATGTTTGAACGACTTAACTCACTTCAAATTCTCACTCCCGTTAACGAAACTAAGTTAATATACTATATTATATATTTTTATTATAAATATAGTACGCATTGTTTCTGTATTTGGTATTATATAGTCCATATTTGTTATATATACTATGTATCCTGAGAGCGCCAGTAGCTCAGTGGTATGTGTGCTTGTCTTCTGAGCTCAAAATCGTGGGTTCGAAACCCGACCGAGGCCCTTAGTTTATTTTATCTGGGAGGTAAAATAAACTTAAGCACGCCGTCCTTCGGATGGGACGTTAAGCGATGTTCCCGAGCCTGTACGATGTCAGGTACTCGTTAAAGACCCCTGCCCTAGGTGAATAAAAATTTAGGGTAGGCAAAATTTATGACTCCCACAGTAGAGTCGGGCTCATGTCCACCAGAGTGAAGAAAGAGCGCTCTGGTAGTAGGCGATATGACCTCAAAGTTGAAGCCCGGGCATGAGTCATAATACCTAACCTACTATGTATCCTACAATGAACTTTTTTTTTTTTTAATTTCGTACTATTATATTTTTTTTTATTATTGTATTTTATTCATTTTATTAGATAATAATCTAATAGTCAATAGAAAACTCAAATATTTGTAAATATTATTTTAAGATAGAACTTCCCTCATCCTTCTCCTTCAAGGGTTTCCCCAAGGGACAGGGTGTCACAGTCTTAGGTAATCTGAGTATTGTGTAAATATGACAACCTAGCAAACTTAAATGTCACTTTTGACTTTGTGCTGACGATGGCGTAAGCCGAAACCTGTACACTTTATGTGTATATTTTTGTGGAATTAGACAATATAAAAGTTAAACAAGTTCTTGGTTTTTATTTATTATTAGATTTTTTTTTTGTTTTATTTTATACCAGAACCGGTTTCGACGCAAAAGCTGCATCATCAGTGGTTCATCCAACCCACACAGCACAGCGGTTAGAAGACAACTGGCTTGAAGATGTCCGACGAGACATGATATTCATATGTGATAGTAAGATGTTGTGGGACGAGATTTCTCATATAAATAAAAGATGTTATCTTCCCACTGTTTTATTTTAGACCAGAACCGGTTTTCAACGCAACTGCGTCATCATCAGTACAGTATGGGGTCTTATGGACACATTAGAGACCAACTGCGTCATCATCAGTGACACATCACCAATACTGGAGTCTAATGTGTTCATTCAGACCATACTGTATGGGTGATGTGCCACTGCTGATGACACAGTTGCTTTGAGAATACGGTGATTTTTTTGGATATTTACCAGACTCACTTAACTACACCATGCTCGTTATACGGGTATCACTTTGCTTTCATTCGACTAAGGGACCGTAAAAAGGAGAAACAAAATACATATATAGGTATATATTTTTTTATACCATTTCAATTATGTGCAGTTTGACGATAGCCCGATATAGATTTTCTAGAGGAATCTCGTCCCACAACATCTTTCTATCACATAGGAACTAAAAACATAGTTGGACCAAAAATCAGAAGTCTAACATTCCCTCCCTTGATTTAGTCGTTTTTTTTAGATTTTGCACTGAAAGTCATAGATAGAACATTTATATGAGAAATCTCGTCATATCGGACTATTATTTCATCTTGAAGATCATGAAAATTGAAGATCAATATTTTGTTTTTTTAAGTGCTAAATTATTGAACACAGTTGCATGGGTGAGCACTTAAAAAACATTTAGGAGAAACGATAAAAGTTTGAGGGAGTGATGTATTTAAAAAGGGGGGATGGAGGGATTGTTATAAGCCATTGGTTTTGTTTTGGTAGAATGAAGCGGTCGGAGCATCTTCCGAAAGATTTGGCATATTTCCCGAAATATTCCACCCCATCTTAACGTAGCATAACAGCCCTAATCTGAGCGGGAGCTCTATTTATTGAAATATCAAAACATAGCCCATTATATCGATCATAACTGAGAGGGGGAAAAAAATGAAAAGGGGGGAAAAAGCGGAACAGATTGTTATAAAAATGGGATCGATAGCTACGATGTGGCGCCCCACAACCTTGGTGGGTCTGTGTTTGTTTGTCCGCGCATCAAGCGGAATCGGCTGAACTTCTTGAAATTTGGCCGTTTATTTAAATTTTTTTACAACATGTGGCACATCATTTCAAAAGATTAGACGAGTATGAAAATGTTTGTATTTTTTTCGAGGGGGGTTAAAGAAATGTTTTATTATTTGTCCGGGCACCACGCGAAAATGGCTGAACAAATATTCACGAAACTTACAGATTTATTGACTCAACGATGGCTCAATATATATAATCCCTATATAGGTTACATTAGGCGGGGTTGCTCAAACATTTGTCTACTATACATTTGAATTTCCATTATCAAATCAACCATTAAAGTCAGCAGTAATTTTAAGTTTCAACCCTCCCCCTCCCCTCTACCCTTCGAAATTTTGAGCCTGTGATCGAACAGGGCTTATAAGGATGTTACATGTGAAATTTCAAGAAAATCCGAACAACTGTTAAAGACCACTCGTTTTATATCCCACACAACCCCTCCCTCCCTTAAATATTCCAAATAGCCTGTGATCGAACAGGGCTTATAAGGATGTTACATGTGAAATTTCAAGAAAATCCGAACAACTGTTAAAGACCACTCGTTTTATATCCCACACAACCCCTCCCTCCCTTAAATATTCCAAATAGCCTGTGATCGAACAGGGCTTATAAGGATGTTACATATGAAATTTCAAGAAAATCCGATGAGCTATTTAAGAGCTAGAACTAATTTTATGTTTTGCACTGCAACCCGAACTTACTTACTTACTGTTAACTTCGTCGTCGAGTGAGCCTCTGAGAAAAATGATTCGTCTCAAGCTGTCTCGTCTCGCTCGGTATGTGGCCGCCCTGAGAAACAAAAGAAAAGTCTTGTCTACAAATTACATGTGCCCACCAACATTGAGCCCAAACATAATATATTTTAGTTTTTAGGGGGCCGGCTTGTTGTGGGATGAGCCATATGTCGAATTATCCGTTTTCGCATGAATCTGCATAAGGGTGGTCCTTAAAGTGAAAAAGTTGAAATTTTAAAACGTGCTCCCCCTAGGTCGAATGTAGTTCCCAAAAAAAATTTTTGGCGCCGAAAAAACATATTAAATAACCCGTCCCCCATCGAGGTTGAATTTTAAATGGGATTTAACATGGGTTTCAAAGTTTTCTTCAGTCGATCGATTACTGAGCCGTTGATTTCCATCGCTTTAAGGTAGAAAATGGTACTCAGGGGTTTTCGGGGTCGCTGAAGCAGAATATGATGTTAAAAACCCCTTTTAATACACGCCAGGTCAAAAAACCTGTCATTATCATTTACTTTCCTCAGAATTATCATTGTCAACAGCTGTCAAGTGTGAAAATTATTTTTAGAAATTGATTAAATATCGAAAAATGTTTTCCTTACATTTTTTTAATCGAAACTAGTAGACATTTTTGTTTAGAAACTGATAATACTAAAAAAACCGTGATTATGAAAAACGTAAATGATAATGACAGGTTTTTTAACAGCTGGCATGTATTAAAATGAGTTTTTAACTTCATATTCTGCTTCAGCGACCCCGAAAACCCCTGAGTACCATTTTCTACCTTAAAGCGATGGAAATCAACGGCTCAGTAATCGATCGACTGAAGAAAACTTTGAAACCCATGTTAAATCCCATTTAAAATTCAACCTCGATGGGGGACGGGTTATTCAATATGTTTTCTCGTTTTTTCGGCGTCAAAAATTTTTTTTTGGGAACTTCTTTCGACCTAGGGGGAGCACGTTTTAAAATTTCAACTTTTTCAATTTAAGGACCACCCTAACCTAGATTCGAACTAACTCCACGTTAATTTGTAGTTTCATAACTCCAATGGTTTGATCTGGCCATTTCGATCAGCCATTATTTGTTATATCTATATTCAACCAATAACATAACTTTCCCTTTACTGCACACACCTGGGGAAGTTATTGTATATCAAATTTTCTGAAATGTGAATACGATAATATGAAAAAAATTCTGTTTGCCAAAGAGGGTGGTTGTGGTGGAGGGCTTGGGTAGAGAAGAAAAAAAAAATAAGGGACAAGGGGAAGGAAGGACCAATAAAAATCATTTAGGGGTAACAAATACAAATAAGTTTAGAGGAGGGAAGGTTGGTTTGGTTGGGGTCTGGACATGGGCAGAGGAAATAGACTTGGGACTTGGAACGAGGACAATCTGTTAGGTTAGGAGGTGGAATCTAGTGGCAAACTGAGCCTGAGACCAACCACCAAAGTCTCAACTACAGGCTCACCACTCCATGTTCCACATATTATCGGGTTACGGAGATTTTAATTGGAACTCTCTTCTTTAACAGGAAGAATAACCCCAACTGTTCACGCAGGGGCATCGAAACTTTTTTTATGAATATTTACAATCGGTACAGGCCATAAGGTGTTGCAATTTATCTACAATGATAACTAAATAGAAGAGAGAAAAAAATAAAGCAAATTAAATAATAATTAAGAATGAATAAATAAATAAATAATAATAAGAATAATAAAAATGGCCCCGTGAAGTCATGAAGAATATGTACAGAATAATAACTTATTTATCTGGGAGGTAAAATAAACTTAAGCATGCCGTCCTGCGGATGGGACGTTAAGCGATGGTTCCGAGCCTGTACCATGTCAGGTACTCGTTAAGACCCCTACCTTAGGTGAATAAAAATTTAGGGTAGGCAAAATTTAGGATTCCCACAGTAGAGTCGGGCTCATGTCCACCAGACTGACGAAAGAGCGCTCTGGTAGTAGGCGATATGACCTCGTAGTTAAAGCCCGGGCATGAGTCATAAAACCTAACCTAACCTAATATAATAATAAGAATCCAAATAAAAATATGTATTTAAAAAAAATAAAATATAAATATTTTTATTTGGATTCTTATTGTTATATATTTTTTTAAATTATTATCGTTTTAATTATTTTCTCATTGTATACATAGTTTGTACATATTTTTCATGACTTTACGGAGACATTTTTATTATTATTATTATTATTATTTTCTATTTTTTAAATTATTATTTAATTATTATTTTTATCTCTCTTGTATTTTGTTTATATTATCTTCTCTCTTGTATTTATTCTTCAAATGTCCGTTGTATGACCAGGCTAGGGTGGAGTTGATTGGCGGGACTGGATCAAAGCTGAGACTGGACCTGCGGCATCTGGAGACGGAGACCGGCTTACCAGTATTGGCTTGTTTATCAGCTCAAAAATGTGGTGTGACGGGATGGTGACGGCCATTGTTTGCCACAAATTGACTAGCTGATCGTCGCCCCAACCATAGCCTCACTTAAGCCCCACTTTGATCCCGAGCTGTCACTACTCACAACGAACGGGTGATGTTGCACATATGCAAGGTGCACCCCAAAATGTTAATAATAATAAAGTTAGACCTAAGGGTGTCAAATTAATGGTCCCCGCTTCGCTAGAACATTAACTTCAAGTTTTTCATATTCTAAAGAAACATTATATCTTATCGTAGCTTTCAAGAACCATTCGCTCTTTGCACAAAGTTAACAAAAATATGAGTCTTTCTCTAAGTGGTTTGGCAATAAATTTTTATGAGAAGCATTGCAAGATATATCTTAAAGGGTTAGGGATTTGTTGGACGGTCACAAATTATTTAGCAGAGGAATTAGTGAAAATGACCGTAGTGAAAAGATAAAGTGAGTGAACTCTTTGAAATACTGTCTTGTCTTTTTTTGGTAGTCGTTGCTAAAGAAGGGGCAAGTTGTCAGTGTAAATATGAGTTTTGTTTCCGGTGGTGAGAGGTTTTCAGATAGGAGAGAACCTCGTTAATCTTCTCTTGGGAACACTACCAACCCACAAACCACCCTAGTGTTCGGACATCCTCCCTCATTATCACCTTTCTACTAAGTAGTCCACACTTTTTGACGTTAATATACTTTTACGTATTAAAACGTGACCCGGGTCTTTTAGCGAATATCTATTTGAAATCAGCTTATGCCTGGTTGATAAGAACTTTTGAAACTTTTCATTTATATAAATGTATACATATATATATATAGGTAATTGTTATTGTTATTGTTACTTTGTTTCCTTTCTCTTTTCTGTATTTTGTAAATTGTAACCTGATGAAGGGACATCCCGAAATGTCTTCGTAAAAAAGACACTTCCGGAAAAGTTATAAAAAATTATCAACCTAAAAATAAAATAAAAGAAAATAAATTACCTACTGTATTTATTATTATTATTTTCGAACTCATATTTTCAAGAATTTATTTATCCATTTCATTTTATTTTTTAGTGGTATTGTTGATTCTAATCCATGTGTGTCAGACTCTAAGACAGAGTGTGTCTATGTCTCCAAATAATATAGCTTAAATTCCTGGATAAGTTCAGTTGCAATAACCCTTTGATGCGCTCTTGTCAATTAATCAAAATTGTAAGACATCAAAAATCTGAAACAAATAAATCACAATAGATGGTACCAAATTCAGGGGGAAGGTGTGCCGGCCTACGGCCGGCGGAACGATATATCTGCCCCTCCCGTCGTTCAAAACTCGGAGGCAATCAGGTTTTTTATGAAAGCAAAATTTATCATATTAACAAGGTGAGTTTTATATTATGTATAATAACTGGTTAATATGATAAATATTAAGAAACTGTGAATAATTTGTTATATTAACCAAGAACTGGTTATTATGTATAATAACCAAATTTATCAAATTAACAGTAACATATACATTTTTATGACTCCTTCGCACAACTGAATGGAAGTTCCACTTTCACTACTTCTATTTCTTCTTTCCTTCGAGGTCTCTTTGGGGGCTCACACGGGGACAGACGGCCGTACACACCTGGAGCTAGACCAGCTCTCTCTCTCCTCCCCTCATGCCGAAGCCTTCTCAATGCCATATAATATAATAATTTTATTTTTTTATATTTAAAATTAATTAGATACCCCTAATTTCAGACCTTTAAAATATATATAATAGTCCACAGTTTATATATAAATATATAACTGAATGAATGTATCGTTATGTAATTTTATATGTGTAAAAACCCCATAAGGAAGCACCTGATTGATATTCTGCCAAATCGGCCAAAGGAAAGGGGAGAATAAGGTGGGGATTTAACACTAAAACTAAAATAAATGCCGTTGTAATGAATGTATTAACAGGAAATTTCATATGTAAATTCAAAGCTATATAAGAACCACACTTATTACTTTTCAGCGGAATCAACCGAATGGGAGGGGACATCAGAGAGGGACAACTCAAAAATCTCAATAACTGCCGATGTAGTGAATGTTATTACATGAAATTTTAAATTTAAATTAAAAATACCATAAGGATGGCAGCTATTATCATCATCATAGGTGCTACAGCCCGTCAAGATCCTTGGCCTCCTCCAGGAAATGTCCCCATGTAGCTCTGTCCTGGGCCAGTCTCCACCAGCCCACCGCACCAAACCGTCTTGCGTCTCTGTTCACGGTCTCCAGCCATCTTCTTCTGGGTCGTCCCACTCTTCTCCTACCCTCCGGTGTCACATTCACGAGTTTCCTGGGTATAAGGTCCTCGTCCATCCGTCTTACATGTCCAGCCCAACGGAGTCTGGCAACTCTAATCCAGTGCGACAATGTTGGCTCTGGGTAGAGTGCGTACAACTCCTGGTTATACCGGATGCGCCAGACACCCTCCTCCTGGGTGGGACCGAAGATCCTGCGGAGTTTCTCCTTTCGAAGATGTCAAGACGCCTATCTTCCGCCTCGATGAGGGTCCACGTCTCCGACCCGTATATCAGCACTGGCCTCACAAGCGTCTTGTACAGCAGCACCTTCGTGTCCCCGGGGAGCAGCCGGGATTTAAATTGTGACTGGAGGCCATAGTAACTCCGGCTGGCCGCCAGTATCCGCCGGCTCATCTCTGCGCCCACATCATTGGCCCGATCTATATATGAGCCCAGGTAGACAAACCCCTTAACCGTCTCGAATGAATACTTGGCAACTTGAAGAGGGTTTAGGTCTCTTCTTCGTCTTCCACCTGCCACCATGTATTTTGTTTTTTGGCAGCTATTAACGCTCCGCAAAATTGGTTGAAGGGAAAAGGGAGCTTGACCCAAATACCCTGGTAACTGCCGGTGTAATGTATGTAACGACACAACATTTAGTATGAGGATTCAGAAGCCACTATGTAAATCAAATATTGAGTTTTAGCCCAAAGAGTCCATTGGCTTTGAAGGAAGAGCGAAAACGTAATTGAATAATTCTTGCCGGGAATTACATAGCCGACCTTCTCAAAGTTTAAAAAAAAAATCGAAATAAGCGTTCAGGAGTTAGATAAGTATTTGAACGACCGCCATATCGTATTCAGAGGGGCATGTTTGATGAAATATAGTGGTAGTTTTTGTAGGCTTGCCCAACCGGAGGAGCACATCAAAAAAATCATACACAAAACTAAATAAATGACTTGTAATCTGTTTAGGGTTTAGGGTATGGGGTATGTTGCCGAAGATGATAATAGAAGATAGGGTGAGCGGGTGAGTGAGTGGTGGGTGAGTGGTTAATATGTCCTGAGCTGGGACCACATGGTTCTTCCATTACTCCGTCCTGCCCCTCGCATTAAAAACCAACCCTAATTACCTCGGAAACAAGGCTCACGAAAAATAAATCTTAAAATTAACTTAGCACTTCTAATTGCACCTTTCGGGAGGGGGTGGGGGGCGGCCAAAAACTGAATTGAGATATAGTGGAGTCAGTAAACTCGGTCATAAATAAAGAGGCACCCTGCCCCGGCCCCGAGAAGGCAACAATTAAAACAAATGACATTTCTTAATTAGTTATTACGAGGTGGGTTAAATGGAGTTTCTGGTGACGGGTGCCTAGGCTAAACCACACACCTTATAGGTGGGCTTATCTTGCCACAAACTTTCAAACATCTTCTAACCGATAATCAAACTGTGCTGGGTTTATAAGGGAATCGAACCGGAAATCCTTGTATACATTGAGACCCAATCTATACTAATATATAATAATAATAAATTTATTTCCGTTAAACCAATACATGGTAATAGGATACGTCAAAATAATTTATACATTAAGATACTATTACTACTATTTTTCATATACATACTATTTTTCAAAAAACTCTTCGGAAGTGTCTTTATCCCAACGATGTTTCGGGACGTTCTTACGTCCCATCATCAGGTCCCAATGTGCGAGATATAGAAAAGAAAGAAAACAATGTAACTATAACAATATATAAAAAAAAATAAAAAAGTATATATGAGGCGGTGGATTCCAAAACTGTCTACATTCATTTTTGCAAATTTTCAGGAAATGCGAAAAACGTCCACAACTGAACTACTGAGGCGGGGAAGACAAACTCTTTTGAATTTTACAAAATTAGCAATACTGAATAAGTGGTACAAATCCAAACTAATGCAATTAAAGCGTGAGCCGGTAAAATAGTATTGAAAAATGAATGTAGAGAGTTTTGGCACAAACTGACGAAAGTATCGAGTTTTGCTTCATACCAACGTTGAACTAGATAGTTTTGGTCGATACTCTAGTCACATTTGGAAAACTATCTATTGAAAAGAAAAGAAGGACAGTCTGAAAACAAGCTTTGAAGCACTGTTAAAACTTTTATTCTTAAAATAAAAAATGTGAAAACATTAAAATTAATACAAAATATAAATTTTTATTGTTTTTTCACAACCATTTTCAAAGTTTTTTAAAAGAATGGTAAAGCATTTAAGTTAGTAAGAGTAGTTAGGTAAATTCTAACTATGAGAAATATAATAAAATGGAAAGGTATTATTAAAGGTAGTATTACATCACAATCTTTTATCAGTCTTACGCTTACAAAATTTAGATTCTACAGCTGTCATTTTCTTCCATACAAAGGATCTCCTAGTTGAGAATCTGATCCTGATCATCAGAGGTTTTGCCCTCAAAAGTCTGATCTTCCAGTATTGAATTGTTAAGGGCATCCACATAATACTCCAGAGAGCTTTGGGTCTTCCAATTTTCGCCAAAATGTTTCGACAATAAGCTGTCTACATCTACCAGCTTCTGTGGCTTTACAGGAACTCTGTTAGGTAGACTCCGGTGTGATCTGGCTCAGGAACTTCCCTTTTTTTGCATGGTTTTAGGCTCACACAAATCATTTCTGTAATTTGCTTTTCCTTGCACCCTTATAACACCCCTAGCATTTTTTTCAATGACAATACGCTTACACGCAGCAAACTTGAAATGGAACTTTCCTGGTGGTTTCAAAACTGAATTGACAGCTGTTTTCCAGTCAAAGATAGGTACTTCTGAACCAACTTTTCGCACAGTACCATATAGGTCAAACAAGTCTAGGTATTCTTGGGGTTCGATTATAGTATCCTTCTCTATTCTACCAAATACCCTGTCTGGTGGAATGAATGAGTGCCCGACTACAGGGAAGGTTATCTGAAATTTTGGAACTTCCTTAACGTTCTCAAACAAGTATTGTGTAGACACTTCGGGTTGTTTCACAGATCCTCGTCGTGTCTTTGGAATCATTTACATCGTGTGTTTCAATATAAAGTTGTCTTGCTCTGTTTTATTGTGGGCTTTGTAAAAGTTCTGATGAAACCTCCTCACATCCTGCAAGCTTAGTTCAGAGCAATGGAAAGCATGTTTTTTTCTGCCGTGGTTGCAGTTTGGTTTGTTAGGAAACCCTTTTGCTTTGTACCTTAAATTTTAACAAACAAACAAAATCAATTAAGAAAACTGCACGTCCCCAAGCTATTGAAAATTGAAACTTAAGAAACGAGTAAATTTCCACATACCTTTCTGTTTTGGCTTTTGTTTTCTCCCAAAGTTCTTTGTCTCCTCTTCTTTTCCGAGTTACACCCATATTTCCAAAGAAAACTACTTAAATTTATTATAAATGCTAAGAATAATAGCACAACTAAAAGGGCGACAACGGGGAATTTGATTAGAAGAAGGTTGCGTTCTGTTATCCAGGTATAGGTTACATTCGAATGTAGAGAGTTTTGGTGGTCACTTTAACAAGATGCAGTTTTGGAATACACTGACCCTTGAAAGGAGGGAGTTTTGGAACAAACCGATAACTTTCAAAGCCAAAAACACTGAGAAGGAGCAAGTTTTGCTTGATTCTAAGGTGGAAAAAGCTTTAGATTCCACTGCCAACTCGATTTCTCAAAAAATGAATGTAGACAGTTTTGGAATCCACCGCCTCCAACTGAACAAAATATATTATAGTGATAAACCTTTCTTTCTTCAATAAATAAGGTTCACCTGTAATTTTAAAAACTTTTTTTCGGTTTTCAATCAGTTATCTCAAATTTTAAGATGTAATTTGATTTAATATTTTTACACTATTTAAGTGAGTTTTTAAGATAAGTCAAATGATAAATAAATCACTTGATATTATATATATATATTCAGTTTAAGGTTCTTTTTTTTTATGTAATATATAAAATAAATTAACTTGTACAGTATGTGAAATTTGGAGGGTATAATAATAATGGGTGTGTTATGTTTTGTAATGTAGTTAGGAAGGTTATGTATGAAATAAGTGTGTAGAAGTTAGACAGGAGGGGTGTGTGAGGTTATAATGGGATAGATAGAGACGCGGTTTGGACGCGGATATATATTATATATTAATCAATTATAAATGAATAAAAAAAAAAAAAGTCTAAATAAATAAAGTATAAAGAAAGAAAGTTTGTTTGTGCATTAAGGTAATCTGGAAAACTACTTAACTGATTTGGATAATTATTTTAACGTTGTGAAGCTTATTTTTGTTACCTACTCAATCTATCGTATTTTTGTCAGTTGATATAAATTACCATTTCACGTTAGGGTAGGCAAAAGTTAGGAGAGAGCTCTGGTGGTAGGCGATATGACCTTCTAGTTAAAGCCCGGTCATGAGTCATAATAACTAACTAACAAGTACCTATACAATTTATATTTTTAACTATTTTTTTAAATAATAAGAGCTTAGATTTCTCATATAATTCTTTAAAGCAATAAAACCACCTTAGGAAGTCAATTATGGGTGTATAATTTCTATCGAGTAGTGTACTTAAGTTTATAAAAATGAAGTGGTGCAGTCTTTGGAGGAATGACAATAATAATAATAATTATAAATATTAAAAGATATAAAACTAGGATGCTAAAGTAAAATAAAACAGGTAGATTCTCGCAATGAAAATTAAAAGTACGCCTCACAACAAACATTGAAACATCTACTAGCCAATAACCAAACACTAAAAACATGTGAGATTATAAATTATACATCTATAAATTAGATACATCGACTGTTATTATTATATTATTTATCTTAACGTTGGACAAAGATGTGATTTGTAACAAAAATAATAATAAAAATTAAAATAAATAAAAAAGTCGTCGGTATATCATTATGCACTTCCCCAGCATGAATTAATCAATCTCCTTCCAAATCCAATCGACCGTTTGGGCTAATACACAATATTTGAATTACATAATGGCTTCTAAATCCACACATTGAACTTTGTGTCGATACATCAATTCAGTGGCCGTTTGCCAAAAACAAATATGTCCACTTTTTTGACTTGACTTTTAGATATAGCTGGTTTCTACCGTCTGCCAAAAGCTGATAAGTCAATTTTAATGGGAAATATTTTTTTTTAACGCTTTAAAAAACCTGATATGTCCACCGAGACGTATTTTGTGCTACCAAAAGCAGATATGTACAAATAATAGTAAATTGAACTAGATAAGTCCTTTTATGATTAAATATCTCGCATGCCAAAAACAGATATATCCACAGGGTTGGCAGGAGTACTGTGTATGCCAAAAGCAGATAATTACAAAAAATGTGGATTTATTTGTTTTTGGCAAACGGGTAGTTACTAGTTTTAGTCAAAATTTGGACTTATTATGTTTCACAAAGAGGATCAAGACAATTCATTTTTATCATTTTTCTTGCGTTTTGTTTTTGTTATTAATTAATAATAATGTTTTTGAACTCCTAAATACATGGGCTTAAAACCTATACTATTTGCTCGGCTGTTCTGCTGGTAACATTGATCATTATCGGTTTGCAAGAACTGGCAAGAAGATGCTACTGATAAGACGTGATAAGTGATTTTTTTTGTTGTTTATACTTGGAGAGACTGTGTGTTAGTGCTATTTTTTATTTTACTATTTAAATTATTATTAATAAAAACTTTTATTATTAAAAAAACCCTTATTTTAATACTGTTGGGTACCATAAAAGAATCTCACGCAGTTATGCCAAAACCAGATATGTCCACCAAATTCTGGATTTACTTTTGAATTTTGCAAAATTACAAATTATCCTGTTTGGTGAAGGAAATTATATTATATAAATGCGAGAGTTAAGAGTATTAACTATTCTATTTTCAAAAATAAATGTCGTAATATTTAAACAGTGATGAACAGAAAAACGTCAAATTTTGTTTTTGCGCTCCTGAAAATTTGAAAAAATGTATATATTCGTTTTTGGCAAACGGCCACTGAATTACATTGGCAGTTATTAGGGTAATTTATGGTTTCCAGATTTACTTTGTGAAGCTCCATTCTAGGAATAGATAATTAAAATACACAATTTCTTTGTCAAACTTCACTATATATTCTCAAATACTCAACTAGTTTCGCCGTGTTAAGGCATTATCAAGAGTCACTCACATAAGTGACTCTTGATAATGCCTTAACACGGCGAAACTAGTTGAGTATTTGAGAATATATAGTGAAGTTTGACAAAGAAATTGTGTATTTTAATTATCTATTCCTAGTTATTAGGGTTTTTGAGTCAAATCCCCCTTCTTTGGTCCCCCCTTCCTTACGACCGATTTCGCTAGGTATTAACGGAAAGTTAATAGGTATCGTTCTTAGAGGGTTTTGAATTTGCATACGAAATTTCGTTTCAATACATTCATTACAATGGCAGTTATTAAAGTTTTTGTGTTTAGCCTCCTCCTGATCACCCTTTTCTCTTTGACAGATTTGGCTGAAAATCGATAGGTGTCGTCCTTAAGAGGATCTGGATACACTAAAATTTCGTGTCGAAACATTCATTCTATCGGGAGTTATCGTGCTTACAGACACTGTGATGCACAAACCATGGCCCCCACATTGGATTGCGGGCCCTGTAACCAGGATCAGGGTCGGGCCCCCCATCTCATAGTCATGTGCTATATTATAATTACATGGTTATTTTTTAACCCTTTTACAATTTTATTTAAACTAAAAATAGATTGTAAGGTATAATTAATGTTACAGTATCAGTTAGATTTTAAAACCAAACTTTATTGATTAAATTATTTCACACATCAATTGCTACCGTGATTATATCATTTACTTTTATTTTACTGAAATTAACGTTTAAATTTTTAGATTTCTTTGACTCACTAACATTAAAATAAAAATTGACAAAAACTAGTATTACGATCTAAAAAAAAATAGAGCTCTAAAAATTACGATGTTTGTGTGTGTTTAATACACTGGCTACAACAAAAGCTTACTTATAGCCTAACTGCCCTAAATTATCATAGCTTTCCTAGCTTTCTTTTGACTAAATTTATCAATAACATCTGAAAAGTCAATAGCTTTGTCCAATTCATTTTCAATTGCCAATATTGCCAGATGGTTGAGACGAGTTTGGCCAGTTGTGCTTCTTTGCCATGTTTTTAATGAATTTGCAAGCCTACTAAAAGACCTTTCAGCCGTAGAAACCGTCCTGTCTCGTGCGGACTGTTTTATACTAGTAATTTGCAAACAAGAGTAACTATCCATGCACGCAACTAATTAAATAATAACTTAATAACTCGCACAACTAGAATATGTATCTATTATACTAAATTTTCTTATAATTATATATTTTGCCTTTTTAAGCTATGAACCCTTGCAAAATCTACTAAAATAAAAAAATAAAAAGGACTGGAGCCGGACCCCCTTGGGCCCGGGCCCTGCAACCAAAGTTGCACCAGCCCCACCCTTGTGGGGGCCATGGCACAAACACACAGGAAGACAGTACTTTTTTTTCCAATTTTTTATATGAAGGAGGTGGAAAAACATGAAATTCCGTTGAAAACCCCGCATCAAATTTCTGACCGATTTCATAACTTACCCTATACTTAGTATAGCTGGGGAGTAAAATGATGTGGCCATAACAGGACTTTCTTATACCAGCTTTTACAAATATCTCTCTCTCTCTCTCTCTCTCTCTCTCTCCCCCCCCCCCCCCCTCCCTCTTCTCAAAATCATTTGATATTGGCGTTAGTGGGTACATGGAAGTAATGAGTAGGCATTAACGGTTTTCTTACTTACATTGTAAGGCGTAACCCTACCCTTATACCCAGAAATGTCAGTATAAAATGATTTTGCGAAAGGGGGAGAGGGTAGTTAGAATGATCTATAAACTCGGGTTGTTTTAAAAATATCCACATCACATATATTTTATTAATTTTTTCTTTATTTTTATCCTTTTTAATGAAAAAAAACTACCAATATTAAAAATATACTTTATAATTCGTTTCTCTGCGATACAATTTAAACATAACTTTGAAATATTTTCTACGAAAAATTTTACATTCTTTGGGACACTATAACATTAGTCTTATTAGCCCTATCTCAAATTTGAAGGCAAATTAGCGATTGGAAATTTAATAAAGAACATTTTTAGTGAGAATCATGTTTTCGATAGGACTAATACTTTTCGTGTAATTCTTGCAAACGTGAAAAAAAATAAGATTCAAAACGACATTTATTCATTTCGTATCTCGCAAACGGAGCGACTTGTAAAAAAATATTTTTAATACAAAATGTGCCTTTTCATTTTCTTTACAATTTTTGTTTTGGAAATGATTTTTGATTAGGTCATAAATATAAGCAGTATCTATGCCCGAAGTAAAGGGATTTCGGCCAAAAACTAATCATATCTAAGTTAGCACATGTGCCATCTTCATTCCATATTTCAAGTTCATAGCTACAATCGTTTCTATGTAAGAGCACCTACAAAGTTCCAATTACATTCACTCACACAGACATCATTGACCCTTGAAAACTCGATCTCGGATTTTTGCACGATTACACCAACCTATATACCAACCACTTTTAAGCAGATGGCATTCCCTCCCCCTCCCCCTCTCAAGATATTTCATCCTGACGTTACTGAGTATAAGAAAGTCTTATTGTGGCCACATAACATATTTATTTTGATATATTTAACCACAATGATAGTTCTTAGAACCATTTACGTCCATAACGCAGTTTCCAGTAAGCCATATCCTTAATTCTGGTTTCCAGGTCATCGTTTGTATGAGTAATAAGTAATGAATATCAAACTAAAATATTACTTTTAGTCTACTGACGCATTATAAGTATTAACTGCCGTTCAGAGAACTTGAATTGCAGAGAACATTTTCTATTTAGGATGTAGACAGTTTTGGAATTCACGGCCTCATTTAGAATGAAGTCTTAATAATAGGATTAATGTTTAAAGTCGGTATCTTGTGGAGGATCATAAATCGTGATTATATAATTAAAAGGAACTGTAAATGAAGAGTGGGAAAAGTATTAAAAATATTTACCAAGGGAGGGAAAAGAGCCGCCTCTTTTTCAAACTTTTCCCCCGGATAACTTAGACCATAGATTTTTATTCTCTCATCTTCGAGCCCGACCGAATTAAAACTTTTTTTCTGAAAACGAGAGAGACCCTGAGAGGTTTTTTCTGCGTTTTTTTATTTTTATTACGAGGGAGCGCCACGATAGGGATTGTATCTGTAGTGATATAATCATATTTAAGGGTTTATTAACCTGACAATATTGTTGAGAAGGATTTGATCAAGAAAACAACTGTTACTTTTATTAACATTCTACTATAAAAAAAAGAAGTAATTTGAGAACATTTGCATCCCTACTTAATATTGTCACCTTAATGCAAAAAAGCCCATGCACGCACAGAATCGAGTGCCTAAATGTTCGGGAGTTATCGCGGATTCGACTGAACAAGACACTACTTTGGCAGACGAATGACTTGGAACAAACACATTACGCAGTCTCAATGGACGATTTGGACGGCTCAAAAGACTGGACAAGTTATCTCAACCACAAACCGAATGTGTACGAGACTTTTATCAGACCTCTCTTGAGGTAAGGTCTTCTACTAAGCCCCTCACACCAAAAGCAAAATAAAATTCATCGAACATTCACACAATGCCCGTACTACGTTTCGAACCGAACATTACACTGCATTATCGACATACCGAAGTCACACTATTCACAAATTTACACAAAATGCTCACACTTCACCCGAACACATGGAAGCAATGAAGGTCCGGTCCTTGCCATCCAACCCTGGAGGACATCTACTAAATCGTCGTTGGCCGCGTGACCGACCACAGAAAGGGCACCTCTTACCAAGTGCAAGTCAATGCGCAAGTTGTCATAAGTAAATTGGATGAGGATGTGAACCAAGGTAACATGTTTCTCTGAGCCTCTGCTACTCGTACCGACCACAGAAGGCGCTGTTGCTACCTGTTGGCCAGTTGTTCTACCTCTTACCAATTGAATCACTCTAATGACCTCCTTAGCAACATACTAATCCTACCAACTAACTCCCTCCTGTTCTTGGTTTCTTGGAGTCCGAGCCATTTCAAGCGCTCTCTCTTAGTTTTGTAATCCCAGGCGAGTCACCCAACCCCCTTTTATTGCAATAATGCATTGGATGTACTTGCTTTGATCAGAAGGGTGATTGTGATGAAGTATGCAGAAAGGTCCAGGGTCCATCCTTTTGAGAGTAGATTGACCCAGCCTATTCAGGCGCCTGAAGAACCTCGTCTTCAGTCAACCACTATTCAGGCGCCTGATGAGCTATTAATATTCCACTTGAACCAAACTCTTCAAGAGCCTCTTGTTCTGGCTATAGATATAGTATACCACCAATAACACTTACATGGTATCTGGATTTTGCAATCCATCAGGATTATAAAATGAACTGGACGGGTAGGATGGTATTTTATAGAGCAAAGGCACTTCCTTTCATATACAAAGCTTTAGTTCATCCTTTGCATTCATTTGTATTCTATTGGCAGAGGTCCTCCACCAAAAGGAATCTGATAAGTTCGATCATAATTATTTTTTGTTCAAAATTTTTATTATTATACATTTTATTAGTTATTTACTTTATTGTTATTTGTTGATTTATTTACATATATATATATATATATATATTGTCTCCCAAACTGCAACACCACACAACTCAATTTCTGGAGGTTTGGAGTTGGGGGGTAAACACTTTTCGCAATGAGTTGATTAGGGTGTTTTTTTCCATTGCCTCAGGTGGAGGAGTACGATAATTATTTAAAATTGTTCAGGTAGCATAAAAAAATTAAATGGTAGCATTGAAAATCATTGAAAACCAGTTTTCAAGCTCTTCTGAAAAGTTGCAAAAAATGAGTTGTGTGGTGTTGCAGTTTGGGAGACGATATATACCTTCGGATGGGACGTTAAGCGATCGTCCCGAGCCTGTGCGATGTCAGGTACTCGTTAAACACCCCTGCCCTAGGTGAATAAACATTTAAGTTAGGCAAAATTTAGGACTCCCACAGTGGAATGTCCACCAGAGTGACGAAAGAGCGCTGTGGTAGTCGGCGATATGACCTCGTAGTTGAAGCCCGGGCATGAGTCATAATAACTATATATATTCTTTTCTATTTTTGCTCTTTTTGACCTGAGAAACAGGTGTGACCAGAAATATCGTCGTGATAGATGACTTAGGTACCTTAAAGAAATATAATTATAAAATATTTATAATTTAAATTACTCAGTAATTTATACTTAAATTTCTCATTAATTTATTCAATTATTTATTTCTATTAGCAGAGTTCCTCACATATTTTTGAACAATCATTATTTTTATTTCTTACATTCACATTTACTTTCTTTCTCGGTGTATTTTCTGTACTTTTATTATTTTTATTTATTTTTTGTTTACATTTGTTATTTTTATTTTTTACTTTATTTACTTTTTTTTTTTTTAATTTTGAAGTGAAACTTCTTTAGCGAGACTAGTGAATCGGAATTACTTCGACATAAAAAATAAAACATGAAACTCTAAGTAGAAGGGGATGAGTAGCGCAATGCATCATCTGTTGTATGCTACCTGTTTGTATACGGTTTATGCCTTAAAATAATATGTTTGATTATTAATTTAATACGTTTAGTATTATCCTGACTTAGTGTTAAATAGTTAAAAATCCCAAAAACTTCAACGGACTAATATAGATCTGATTAGATCTTGGCAGAAGTCGGACAAAAATTGAGACCATTTTACTTCAAAGCTTAAATACATTTTACATAATACCACTTCTATTTATGACTTATTAAACATTTCTTCAAATAAAAGTTTAAAAAGGCAAATTTTATATGAAATACGATTCTCAAAGGTCGCCCGCTTTGCGAGACACAAGCTGAAAATCGTGACCCTTTTTTTACACGTTTGCTTGATTTCTGCAAGAACGTTAGTCCTATCGAAAAATAAGCTTTTCCCAAAAATATACCTAACTAAATTGCCAATCACTAATATGTACTTAGATTAGGACCAGTATAACCAAAGTTATAGCGTCCCAAAAAATTTAAAATAAATTCTTGTAGAAAATATTTCTAAGCCATGTTTAAATTTTAGGCGTTAATCATGGTGACCGATAAGGCATGTTCTCTTCATCTAGTTTTGTTGTTGACAAATATTTTAATTTCAATTGTTAGTATCGCCAGAATGCATTGTGGGGTTTTGGCTTTTCTGCAATTAGTCCAGTCAACGGAGCGCTAAAATAACCAAAACCTCCGAATTGCATGCTAATGAATGCATTTTGATGAAACCTTTTGCAATGTGTTTGTAATGACGTAAATAGTATTTCTAAAAAAAATATTAGAGTAGGAAATGATCGGAATGGGGAGAAAACACCCCTTTTATCAGGGGTTCCGTAACTTGTAGAATTAGGTCAAAAATGAAAAAAAAACTATATATATTTATGTATCATCAAAATACAAGATTTTTGTTTATTTGCAACTTTTCTCTAAAGTGCGTTTTGTCCGGACAAACATGAAAAACCACCCCTTTTTTTTATATTGTAGCGCTATAAGAATATGTAATTGAAAAATTTGAAAAAATGCAGACGTATGCATTGAGGCCTTCCAAACATTTTTCGTCTCTTGCAATTTTTTTGTAACTTGCTAATTTTCCGAGTTACAGACAGCTTTTCACGATAAAAAATGTACTAAATTTTTGGCACATGTAAAATGAGTGTAATTTATATGTATATATATATTATTATAAAAAAAAATAACACTTATTTATACCGTTGTGGCCATATCTCGAAAAATATGCATTTTTTGAGAAAAATTCAAAAGAGTAAAAACATCTTATTTTGAGCCAAAAAAGGTAAATATATCATTTTTTTTTTTTTTCATTTTTGACCTAACTCTACAAGTTATGGATGGAACCCCTGATGAAAGGGGTGTTTTCTACCCTTCCGATCATTTCCTACTCTAATCTTTTTTTTATAAATACTATTTACGTCATTACAAACACATTGCAAAAGTTTTCATCAAAATTCATTCATTAACACGCCATTCGGAGGTGAAACCCCATTGACTGCACTAAATGAGTTTTAGTCGATGTTATTGCTAAAATCAGCTAATGTATATTAAAAGTGAAAAAGAAAGCGTCTAATATTCACAAATATTTATTAGCACATCCACATAATTAAATTAAAGCATAGGGAGGGTAGAAAAAAAAAATGTTAAAAAGTTAGGAACAACGCCATTTTTATACTGAACTTATAAAATGGGAGGAGGGGTTACATGCGAGCCCGCATTATTGAAAATGTTTCTTCTATGTAAATTAGGCTATAGATTAGGTGTGTTCGAGGAATAAAGATAATGGGGCCCAGAAAAGGGGTTAGAAAGGGGGCCCAGTTTTTAATATCCCAGCCAAGGCATGTTATTAAAGACTCAATGCAAATTAAACCACCCCCTACACACCCTTTACCTTCAGCTTCAGCTTTGGGATAATACTAACGACACTTTCCACTTGGGACCCTTGATTAAAAATACAAGATAAATTACACAGGAGCTCCGATATGAGGCTTATCTTATTGTCTCAGAAAGGAGGATAGAAGCTTAAAGAAGAGGCGCACCCCCCCCCCCCCCCCCCCCCCAGTGAGTGACAACGTTGCTAAGGGACAGTTGGAAGGGGTCTCCAATAATGGTTAATTCTCAAAGCAAGCCTTATGCACTGCAGTACAAGCATGTAACATGCGACATTTCTTGGGTCATGGGTAGAAAAGAATAATTTTATAATAAATAGTTATTTTATAATTAATAGCAAAAATTTTGTTTCGGGTTGAAGAAATTTTCTAGGGTGCGGGAGGTTTCAAAATCGCGAAATGGCATATTTAAGGACCACCCTAATATATATATATATATTACTGATCATATACAACAATGTACACATTTAGTTAGTAAAAACATTATTCTATGTAAGTATAGAAATACTAAGTTAAGAAATATCTATAATAATAATCTAATCGCAAGTACTACATATTAATTGTACTGCTAAGCCTAAATTGATTAACTTAAATAGATAACAAACATAAGTCACTAATAAAACTAACAACGAGAGGTAACCTCAAAAATCATGTAAAAGTTGGTTTCTGAGCCGATATATGTGTCACCAATGAGTGAAAGCAAGACGGGCGTAAATGACCATAGCAGTTGAGCGCCCTCATTCCCTAATTCTTCTTCTTCTTCTTCTTCGGGTACACAGACAGACATTTTTGTTTTTATTTTTAGTATCAAGTGGTTGAAAAACATCAAATTCCAATGAAAACTCAACATCAAATTTCTGACCTATTACATAAATTATGCAGTAGCTGAAGAAGTGAAAAATATTTTCTGAAATCGGTGAATTGCGCACGGAAAACCTTCCTCGTGAGTTCTGAGCTGGATTGAATATTGGCTTTTGAGCAGTTGACTATGTAATGAGTTGGGGAGGAAAAGTTAAATGCAAAAATAAGAAGAAGTCATTTGTCTGTTCGGAAATGTCAAATTACAACAATGAACGAAGAAACTGGAAGTCAGATATGATACATAAAAGAAAGCGGAAGGTAGTTGTGTCGGAAACATGAAACTGAGAGAGGGGGAGCCAGCAAAGAGTTGTATGACAGATCATAGCCATGGGGTGCCCAGGATTTGCATTCTTGGCGGAAGGGGCTCCCTTTGTGGACTGGACATGAGTCTTGTCCCCATCAAAAATAACTCGTGGAGCTCGCCTCAAAGAAACAAAAAAAAAAAAAAAAAAAAAAAAAAAAGAAGAAAAAAGGGATTCCCCCTGAACAAAGTTAACCCTTTCACCCTTCAACCCTTCCTCCAGTTGGATTTCCTGGGCCGGCCCTGTCACCCTCGTCAGGCTTCCAGGACCCCTCTCCAAAAGGAACAGCGATTCAAGGAAGGGTCATCGGAAAAAATTGTTGTCAGTTGTTTTAAAGCCAAATCACACATGATATATAGACTCTGAAAACTGACATAATTGCAGAGATATTGTGAAATAATTCAAATGGACTTGAAAATAAAATAAAACTGGTTTATTTAATATGTTGTCTAATTTCACTAACTATATATACATGGGAGTACTTTCGGTATTTCTACCATCCTCAGCCAAAAGCATAAGAGATAAGACTGTCTTATCTCTTATGCTTTTGGCTGAGGATGGTAGAAATACTGAAAGTACTCCCATGTATATATAGTTAGTGAAATTAGACAACATATTAAATAAACCAGTTTTATTTTATTTTCAAGTCCATATATAGACTAGACTGGGACTAGAAGTTGTTCCTTCGAATGAGAAAGTCCTTTCCATTGTCTTTATTTGGAATAGTCCAATCTAGTCATGTATGTCCAACCGACCTACGTTGGACGTCAATCCACCGTCTTTAGACTGTCTAGGGACTGTTTGCACAGAACACTGAGCCCACTGACTGTCTTGAGTCCTGGTTCAGTCGCAGTCCGGTCTATTGTGTGTGGATATTATTAGCCATGCTTCTTTAACGGTGTTATTGGTTATTTATTGCCTTAAATCCCCCATATGTACTTCCCCAATTCGAATATTTTTAATAAAGTATGTCTACATTCTCCCAATAAATCCTTCTTTTCCTTTAACCGATTTTTTCTGAAAATAACATGGTCTTTCTCATGATATCCGATACATCCAAATACAAATTTCTTATCGAAATTTTCATTGAGAATTATTAGGTTTATGTTGATACTTTTATCGAATTCCAACGAATGAGTGGCTAGACATGAAATTTTAAACAAAATAGTGCCTCAACACCCAGCTTAGCCTGGAACTGTCTATAGGGACATTCATCATCCCTGTAATCACGGACGTAACAAGCAGGGGTGCTGAGGGTGTACAGAATGGATTGTTAGAAGCATTTTATAATGTTAGGCTTCATATACATCTCAGTATCCAACATCATAGGGACGTAACATGCTAAAGGTTGGCAGAAAACGTTACAGCGTCAGGTTTAATAATATTCCACCCTGGAGCTATCTATAAGAATATTTAACATTACAATAATCACGGGCACACCAATCAGGTGTGCGGGGTGGGCAGGAGACATGATAGCAGCATTTTATAACATATTAAAATCCACCAAAATATATTGGAAGGGAAAGAAATGAGGCGTGTGGTCGATAAAAACAAACTTGTAGAATTTCATCCAAACTTTTGACACTGAGTGTGTCTTCTTCAGGGCCTGATTAACATATAGACTTTTCTTTTTATTGGTCTAAAGATGCATATTAGCCATGTCTCTATAATGATGTTATATTTAGTTATTCACAGGAGAGAATTCTATCTTCGAAATAAAACTCTCTCCCAAGCGGGATTCGAACCCTAACATTTGAGCCTCTAGGACACTATAACGGTCCACATAACAGCACCAAGACTTTATTGCACCAGATAGTTCAAATGTTTTAACAATAAATAACTAAATATCATTTAAAAAAAATAATTATTATTATGCACTTAGAATAACTAAGTTACAATGATTTTCTTTTTCTTTGTTTTCAAATGAAAACAGAATGACATTTTACTCATTACAGGGCAGTGAAAACATTAACACGTTTGAGATACTGATAACATTTTTGCACAGCTATTGTGTGAAACAATCAAAATTATAAAGAAAAACGTATGTTTTTAAAATCATTGCCCATTTCACAAAATATATGGGAGTACTTTCGGTATTGCTACCTTCTTCAGCCGCGACTTAACAAATCCTGAGTGTGGTAGCAATACCGAAACTACTCCCATACATTTTATATGTTTTGTGAAATAGACATTATTTTTAAAAAATACTGGGGAACTGTCATGTGCTGAGGAGAGCAGAGAAGGATTGGACGGAGAGCGGGCATGTGAGTGAGGGGAAAGGGGAATATATGTTGTACTATCGTGTCTACAATTTATCTTGGGATTTTAAAAAAAAAGACTTATTTCTTGAAAACATTTTATTTAAAGAATTCACCACCCATTTTAGTTCTTTAAAGCATAAAAAATTATATATGAGAACAAAGAAACTTTACAATATATATACATTTTTTTTTCTAACGGCTGATAAGAAAAAAAATTAAACGATTAAATATTAAGAGTTGTACCTACGTTGCGAATATCTGCTTGAGCCATGTGAAATGGTTACAATGGAAAAACTTGCTTTTCTCTACACATTCATTTATAGACTAACATACTAGACTCATTAGCATAAAGAAATATGCGATATCTCTAATGACCCTCATTTCTTCTCGGATGTTGTTTATTTCTTCTCGGTAGTTCATTTCTTCTCGGATGTTGTTCATTTCTTCTCGGTTGTTCATTTCTTCTCGGATGTTGTTCATTTCTCCTCGGATGTTGTTGAGTTCTTCTCTTACAACTCGGCTTACTGAAGAAGTGTCAATATTCTGTAAAATAAAATTAATTAATCAAATAAGCTGTAGAAATGGGGGGGGTCTCAGCGCGACGGCCCCTTTGAACTGACCTAAATTAACTAATATCGGCTCTTTCAAGTACCTCCCCCATCCATAGTGTATAAAACATATTTCACGATTCACCATCGTTACGGGCTTCAAAAAGACGGTTTATCACTACGAAAACGGAAGCTGAAAATATGATGTGCGGGGAATTGATAGATACGGACTTTCAAGCATTAAATTTCAGTTTTCTCAATTTCAACATCTGGTGACAAACCTGGTTCTTTGCCTGTGCTAATTAAGCGAACAAAAAGTGGGCGGCGTTGAGACCTCCTCAGTGAACCCTGTAGGCTTAAATGAATAATCAGAATTCTTATATTTTGATAGATAAAAAGTATTACTTCACGACATAGAATCATTTTCAAAGATCCCTTTTGCTAAATATAAAAATACTTACGCCCATAGAAGGTGATTCAGGATCCTCAGTAACTTCCTGCTTCACTTTTTTTGGAGGCAGATTCACTGGTGGAGACGACATCCGTCTCTTTTTTGAATCTTCCTCTTGTCTGTCTTGGTCTCTTTTAGGATAATTACTCATTTTCACAGCTAATACAACTCGGCTTACTGAAGAAGTGTCAATATTCTGTAAAATAAAATTAATTAATCAAATAAGCTGTAGAAATGGGGGGGGTCTCAGCGCGACGGCCCCTTTGAACTGACCTAAATTAACTAATATCGGCTCTTTCAAGTACTTCCCCCATCCACCCTTTGTACATGTCCTCCTAGAACAAATAGGATTTAAGTGATTTTTATTTACGACACTTAAACCTTCTTCAGGGCTTGTATTGGCACATGTACATTATCACTGAGTATATATACGTTACAGTTAAGAAAAGACACTAAAACTAAATGTGACTAGACAAACAAAATCTACATCATGAGCAAATACTACATTTAAATTATTTACACCAAAACAAACTACAATATATATTTAATTAATATTCAAACACAAAAAATTATAACTAAATAAAACGTACATATATCATGAGTGAACAAAAAATGTTTTAAAATAATTACAACTAAAACAAATAACATAATATGATTTCTAAACAACTTCTAAGTACATATAACCAAACAAAACCAACATCATTCGCGAACAATACTATTGAAAATATATTATAAAGTCAATCCATCCCAATATTTATTTGTATTTACATTATTAATTTATTCAATAATATCCATTTTGTGGTAGACCAGAAATATATATTTTTTTTCTTTTTTCATAGTAACTATGTCGAATTTCCCCCCCTAAACAAAAACCTTTTTTCATAGTTTTTTTTACATCTTTCTGCATTTTTACAAAGTGAAATTCATTTTTTCTTTTTTTTAATTGTGATTTTAACAATATAAATAAATTGAAGAGTCACTTTTTTCTCATGTGAGATATCGCCACTACAGTATAGTATATTAAACATATTTCACGATTCACCATCGTTACGGACTTCAAAAAGACGGTTTGTCACTACGAAAACGGAAGCTGAAAATATGACGTGCTGGGAACTGATAGATACGGACTATCAAACATTAAATTTCAGTTTTCTCAATTTCAACATCAGGTGACAAACCTGGTTCTTTGCCCGTGCTCTTCAATTGTATTTGTTTTTTAATACATTTTTTCTAAAAACCATTGTTCATAATTTTTAGCCCTAATTTCCTTTTTACATGCATTATAGTGCATATTAATGACTTACAGTGCATTATAGAGTATAATTAAGCGAACAAAAAGTGGGCGGCGTTGAGACCTCCTCAGTGAACCCTGTAGGCTTAAATGAATAATCAGAATTCTTATATTTTGATAGATAAAAAGTATTACTTCACGACATAGAATCATTTTCAAAGATCCCTTTTGCTAAATATAAAAATACTTACGCCCATAGAAGGTGATTCAGGATCCTCAGTAACTTCCTGCTTCACTTTTTTTGGAGGCAGATTCACTGGTGGAGACGACATCCGTCTCTTTTTTGAATCTTTCTCTTGTCTAGAATTCTCAGTAACTTCCTGCTTCACTTTTTTTGGAGGCAGATTCACTGGTGGAGACGACATCCGTCTCTTTTTTGAATCTTTCTCTTGTCTAGAATTCTCAGTAACTTCCTGCTTCACTTTTTTTGGAGGCAGATTCACTGGTGGAGACGACATCCGTCTCTTTTTTGAATCTTCCTCTTGTCTGTCTTGGTCTCTTTTAGGATAATTATTCATTTTCACAGCTAATACAGTTCGGCCAACTTCTCCACTGAAAAAAAAAAAATGAAAATCAATTGATACAAAAAAAAAACCATGGTGAGATCACGCACTAGCCCGCACGGCCATCATGGTCCCCAAATAAACAATTAAGTACTACGTTTTCATGCATTTCAAATAGATTTGAATATTGAACAAGGTTTGAAAATTGACAAGGGTTTTCAAGGAGTGGGTTCAGATCGATTCCAAATCATATTGAAAAGAGGATTTTAACTGTCAAAAGTAAGCTCACCTAGGTTTTGTGTGAGCAGGTTATAAACAAGTGATATGCGCTGATAAGCTAGATTGTTTGTTATTTTTATTTTAAAAGTGTTTTATTTGTTAATATAAATATTAATAATTACAGTGTTTTTAATTGTTTTGTATACTGCATAATGGATTCCGCGAGAAATGGGGAGTAGTTTTTTTCATTTTTGGGTCATGGGATAGTTTTAACTTTAAATGAAATGGATCGTCGTGCTGCTGCATACAGAAGGAAAAGAAGAATAAGACACAAAATAAATAAAATAGTATCTTTAAATAAATAGTCACGTTTTTTTTACAAATAAAAACCATTAAAAACCTAACCTCAATAACCTACAAAAAATATCCTTCCTTATTCAGTACCCGAAAAATCCGCCAGGAGAGTCGTGCGCCACAACTATATATATATATATAGTATAATACTAGTATTGAGGGTTTTCATGTACTTCAATACGAATCACTTTTGATACGATCCCAGAAATTAGCGAATTGACCTTGGGATAACATGATTTGAAATCGGTGTGAAACAAGGGTTTTCATGCAACTCAAATCGATTCGAACACGCTATTTGGGATTCAAATCGATTTGAACGTCCATGAAAACGTAGTAATTATTATCAGTGAAATGAAAAATGAAATGAAAATAAATTTTATTATTCTGGGACCGAGGTCCCCTAAGAATAAATACATACAGAGTAAAGAAAATTAATTGTTTAATGTTTTTAACTTAATATTTTAATGTGTGTATTTTATACATCACATGCCAGGCAGGGGACTGTGTATTTTGGTTTAGTTTCAAAATATTTACAAAACTATTGAAACATGATACGATACGAAGCTACCGACAAATTTGGACACAAATCACAGACATATAGACAATTTATATAAATATTTAATCTAATTAACGTTATTAAAATCACTTACCAGAGGACTGTATATCGTACTCAACAAAAATTACGCTCTGACACTAAACAAAATGGCGGCCTGACCCTGTTCTCGGCAGTGTTACTAACATCACATTGGTTGCGTTTCATTTCACGCTAAAAAACGTTTGTAAACATAACAGATTTTTTCTATTTTAGGTTTAAATTTTTGACAGGGGACTGTCTAAGAAAAATTCGGACAACATTACATGATTTTTGAAATACTGCTACTGCCATCTGTTATAACTTTTTTCTACTACAGTCAGTTAAGTACATTCAGTTAACCTGCACCAGATGGCAGCTCGAAAATAGTTGGTGAAATTTGAAACGAGAGGTCGCTAGAAGGATTTTGCTATCCAAACCTTCGTTCGTGGTAAACAGGTGGTTGTTGATAATTTTGATCTCAAATTTTTTTTTATATTTTTGTTCAAAGTACAACTTATAATTTTTTTTCTTTTACAAAATATATTAAAAAGGATATTTATTAACTGTAAAGGTAAGAGACATTAATTTTATATTATTTACGTTCATGAAATGAGGTGTATCATATATGATACCTCATGCATGAGTGGATTTGATAACACACATTCCTCTTATTTTTCAGAGAATGGACGGGAATGTTTTCGTAAAAGATAAACATGGGAAAATCGTTCCTCTTCTTAACATACTAGACATTCCATACGAGAGTGAAGATGAATTTGGCAAGGTTTTTGGCGAGGATGACGAATCTGCTATTCCAGACGATGAATTAGAAAGAAGATTGATCGCCTTTGAACATGCTTCTGAGTTCCTTGATGCCGAAAGAGGTGTTCGAGCAGCAGAGCCGGACGTTCCGTCATCTGAAGTGAGCGTTCCGGGAGACGAACCTGACCCTCCGGCAGGGCCCTCCGTCAAAGTCTTGCTAGACCCTCCACCAAACGCTCGTCGCAAGCGTTCGAAATACTGGGGACAGCTATGATGAGGAAGGAGTTCCATTAAATTCCAGTGTAGTTCTCAGACTTACTAGTATCATTCAGGACAACTCTAATTATGTAGTATATTTTGATAACTACTACAGCTCACTTCAACTACTAGCAAGTTTGAAAAGAAGAGGCATTTATGGGTTGGGGACCATACGGAAAGATAGAATTCCTAGCAATCCTTTCCCTGATGAGAAGAAAACCAAACCAAATTACGCTGCCATTTTAAAATAAAAACGTATTATTTGCTGGTTTTGAGATTGACTTGGGTAGAAGTGTTTTTTTGTGTAGAACGAATCTAAGTGTGGAATGAATGTTCTACAAAAAGTATATGGCGTTAAAATATTTCCTGGCGTCCTGAAAAAATATTTGAAACAATTTTAATTTCCTTTTTTTTTTTCTATAATACAATTAAATACCTTCTGAATTAAAATTCCTGATAATGTGATGAAGTATATTATAAAGATCCTTTATAAGTCCTCTCATTATTGATACTAATAGGTTAGTAGACCTTAAATGTCCATTAATTGCTGAGTTTTGCTAGGTACCTACCTTAGTGGTTGTCCATTTCTCTGGGCTTGATAATAACATTAATGATCAATCGCTTTTAACGTAGGACCTGACCACCGTAGTCTTTTTTTTTTTTTAAATCACCAAAAATTATCTATTAGTTATGTTTATTCCCGGGTTTCATCACGGTAACTTGCTTTTAATTCTGAATCTAACAAAAAAAATGTAATCAAAATATCTGCAAAATTCGCTGACTGGCCGGGTATTTTCTGAAATTTTTCCAAAAAGTTATAATTTTCTTCATAAAATAATGTTTTTCTAAATTGATAAATTTTTTTTGTATAAATGAGGTGAAAGTGAATTCATTTGTGAATGAAATGACGTTGGTCTCATATTGATAATTCGGAAATTCTTTGGCAAACTGTAGCTCACGTTTTTTCAAAAAAATGACCCTATTGTATAACTTAATTTTTATTTAGAAAACTTGTGCATTTGATAAGCTTTCAAACGATAAAACATTATATCACATGACCCTTATACTTGTGTAGCAATATTATGGTTTTAGTGAAAAAAGAAGGTAAAAGTAAATGACATGTCTCATAATCCATACAGTGTTAACAATGAATTGAGGAGTATTATACAGGGTGTCCCAGCATGGAGGTAAAAAAACGTTGAGGTCTTAAAGGAAATTTAATTTTGAACAAAAAATTGCCTCTAAACATAGGTCCGATTCGGAACCGTTTCAGAAATATTCAACATCTTCTAATTTTTGTACTTACACTATTTTTTGCATAAAATCTCTTATTCCTCCTTAAGTATAAGAGCTAACACAAAGTTAATTATACCATCATAAAGAGCGGTAAATTACCTTTAAAATAAGTTCACTTTATCAGAAAATTGGTTTTCTTTGAATAATAGCATTAGAAACTTTTTGGGGTTAATATTTATTTATAAATATGAAAATCAAAAATTCATTTGAAAATCATAAAAATTGTTCAAAATAGCTTAAACAGCACCTATAGCGGTCGGTAACTGATTGAACTACTGTTTTCATATCTTCTTGTAGTTGCAACTACAATTTACCGCTCTTTATGATGGTATAATTAACTTTGTGTTAGCTCTTATACTTGAGGAGGAATAAGAGACTTTATGCAAAAAAACAGTGCTAAGAACAAAAATTAGAAGATGTTGAATATATCTGAAACGGTTCCGAATCGGACCTATGTTTATAGGCAATTCTTTATTCAAAATTAAATTTCTTTTAAGACCTCAACGTTTTTTACCTCCATGCTGGGACACCCTGTATATAAATGAAGAGTACAGGGAAAAAACGACGGATGTCAAAAAAATTGATTTTGAAATAATCGCAAATATACGTTTTCACATGAAGAATGAACATTTTGAAACATGTGAATGGCGTGGAAAGTACTAAGAACCTGTAACAGTTTGTATAGACTAGTTTTCCAAAATTTTGTTATACTTTTGCAGGCTCCAGTCCGTGATAAATACAAAAAAATATATTTGTACAGGGAAGAAACGACGTATGTTCACTGACAACCGCTGTTCTTTCACTGTATTGTGAAAGCAGTATTCAGGTTAATTCAAATAATAAACAGTCGGTGCCTACTTAAAAGATTGTTTTTGATAAGAATCAACCACGTCGCGGCGCATTCTAGAGACAGTGGTCGTTCTTTCCCGGGTTGCCATGGACATCCGCGCACTTCTTTCCCTGTACCCAAGACTAAAAAAGCCTGAAATACACTGTTAACGATTGTTTTTTCCCCTCTTTCTACGTTCTAAACATTAGTACTACACTATTGCCAATAGATGGCAATGAAATCTCGATTTTTAATTTTTTTGACATCCGTCGTTTTTTCCCTATACTCTTCACATATATGGTTACATGTAGAAAAAAGTGGGCAGATGGAAGAATCAAGGAAACTTGTGATGTGCTGAGAAGAACAGAGGGAAGGATTGGACGGAGAGCGGGCATGTGAGTGAGGGGAAAGGGGAATATATGTTGTACTATCGTGTCTACAATTTATGTTGGGAATTTTAAAAAAATAAAAAAATAAAAAAAAAATACTTATTTCATGAAAACATTTTATTTAAAGAATTCACCACCCATTTTAGTTCTTTAAAGCATAAAAAATTATATATGAGAACAAAGAAACTTTACAATATATATAAATTTTTTTTTCTAACGGCTGATAAGAAAAAATATTAAACGATTAAACATTAAGAGTTGTACCTACGTTGCGAATATCTGCTTGAGCCATGTGAAATGGTTACAATGGAAACGTATTCTGGCGAACAGCCATTCTAAAGAAGACGCCTAAACAATACAATTGTAATAGAAGCGTATCGATATCACACAAAATCGACAGAAGTACTTTTAGAAATAAATTCGTTTACGGTCAACTAGACTAAAAAAAGATATTTTTTCTAAAAACCTACCTACCTTTTTCTAAAAAAAGGTATTTAGATACTTATACAGACTATGGATTCATTTAGCCAGTTGGTATACCTGGGATAAAAGCGATATGCATACCCCGAAATTGAAAAACACTGGGTCAACTGCAACAAATTAGCCGCAAAAAAGTAACACAATGTGGATAACATAGTTCCAACTATAAATACAAAAATCAACCATTGTAAAAAGCGCATTCAAACGAAATGAACATTTCCCTTTAAAAAATAAATCAAGAGTAACAATTGAGGCTGTAGGTGGAAAAGGGGCACATAGCGAGACGTGCCCTTTTTCGGGAGAACGCGTTTTTTAGTGCAATGCCATCTAGATATTTTACTACTACTCCGAAGATTAAATCGATATCTAAAAAATTGACTGAGATATCGATTTGTTTCTAGAACATTCTGAACACATTCTTGTTGATATTCCAAAAAAGGGGCGAACTCAGTAGTATCTCTTTTGTACGACTGCTTAAAAAAGAGCTCCATTTATTTTATTTCCGATAACTGCGGAGGTCAACACAAAATAAGACGAAATGGGCACTTAGTAGTGTTTCACATTTCTCAATTTATTTTAACTGAATATAATAATTTCGATTGGTGGGCTATATTTTCTTTGTTATGATAATATGGGTCAACTGAATTTCAAATTTGATGAAAATATGTTTTAAAATAAAATTAATATCAATGTTGCAAAATTTTGAAAGCAAATTCGCCATATGTGCCCCCTATCCACCTATATCCTCAATTAAAGAAAAATATTTAAATAGTCGATTATGAACTATTTTTTTTCTTATAATATAAAACCTAATAATAACATATGACCAACGATGTCTTAATGAGATTTTATGAAAGACTTGCTTTAACAATAAATAACTAAATATCATAAAAAAAAAATAATTATTATTATGCACTTAGAATAACTAAGTTACAATGATTTTCTTTTTCTTTGTTTTCAAATGAAAACAGAATGACATTTTACTCATTACAGGGCAGTGAAAACATTAACACGTTTGAGATACTGATAACATTTTTGCACAGCTAATGTGTGAAACAATCAAAATTATAAAGAAAAACGTATGTTTTTAAAATCATTGCCCATTTCACAAAATATATGGGAGTACTTTCGGTATTGCTACCTTCTTCAGCCGCGACTTAACAAATCCTGAGTATGGTAGCAATACCGAAACTACTCCCATACATTTTATATGTTTTGTGAAATAGACATTATTTTTAAAAAATACTGGGGAACTGTCATGTGCTGAGGAGAGCAGAGAAGGATTGGACGGAGAGCGGGCATGTGAGTGAGGGGAAAGGGGAATATATGTTGTACTATCGTGTCTACAATTTATCTTGGGATTTTAAAAAAAAAGACTTATTTCTTGAAAACATTTTATTTAAAGAATTCACCACCCATTTTAGTTCTTTAAAGCATAAAAAATTATATATGAGAACAAAGAAACTTTACAATATATATACATTTTTTTTTCTAACGGCTGATAAGAAAAAAAATTAAACGATTAAATATTAAGAGTTGTACCTACGTTGCGAATATCTGCTTGAGCCATGTGAAATGGTTACAATGGAAAAACTTGCTTTTCTCTACACATTCATTTATAGACTAACATACTAGACTCATTAGCATAAAGAAATATGCGATATCTCTAATGACCCTCATTTCTTCTCGGATGTTGTTTATTTCTTCTCGGTAGTTCATTTCTTCTCGGATGTTGTTCATTTCTTCTCGGTTGTTCATTTCTTCTCGGATGTTGTTCATTTCTCCTCGGATGTTGTTGATTTCTTCTCTTACAACTCGGCTTACTGAAGAAGTGGCAATATTCTGTAAAATAAAATTAATTAATCAAATAAGCTGTAGAAATGGGGGGGGGTCTCAGCGCGACGGCCCCTTTGAACTGACCTAAATTAACTAATATCGGCTCTTTCAAGTACTTCCCCCATCCACCCTTTGTACATTTCCTCCTAGAACAAATAGGATTTAAGTGATTTTTATTTACGACACTTAAACCTTCTTCAGGGCTTGTATTGGCACATGTACATTATCACTGAGTATATATACGTTACAGTTAAGAAAAGACACTAAAACTAAATGTGACTAGACAAACAAAATCTACATCATGAGCAAATACTACATTTAAATTATTTACACCAAAACAAACTACAATATATATTTAATTAATATTCAAACACAAAAAATTATAACTAAATAAAACGTACATATATCATGAGTGAACAAAAAATGTTTTAAAATAATTACAACTAAAACAAATAACATAATATGATTTCTAAACAACATCTAAGTACATATAACCAAACAAAACCAACATCATTCGCGAACAATACTATTGAAAATATATTATAAAGTCAATCCATCCCAATATTTATTTGTATTTACATTATTAATTTATTCAATAATATCCATTTTGTGGTAGACCAGAAATATATATTTTTTTTCTTTTTTCATAGTAACTATGTCGAATTTCCCCCCCTAAACAAAAACCTTTTTTCATAGTTTTTTTTACATCTTTCTGCATTTTTACAAAGTGAAATTCATTTTTTCTTTTTTTTAATTGTGATTTTAACAATATAAATAAATTGAAGAGTCACTTTTTTCTCATGTGAGATATCGCCACTACAGTATAGTATATTAAACATATTTCACGATTCACCATCGTTACGGGCTTCAAAAAGACGGTTTGTCACTACGAAAACGGAAGCTGAAAATATGATGTGCGGGGAATTGATAGATACGGACTATCAAACATTAAATTTCAGTTTTCTCAATTTCAACATCAGGTGACAAACCTGGTTCTTTGCCTGTGCTAATTAAGCGAACAAAAAGTGGGCGGCGTTGAGACCTCCTCAGTGAACCCTGTAGGCTTAAATGAATAATCAGAATTCTTATATTTTGATAGATAAAAAGTATTACTTCACGACATAGAATCATTTTCAAAGATCCCTTTTGCTAAATATAAAAATACTTACGCCCATAGAAGGTGATTCAGGATCCTCAGTAACTTCCTGCTTCACTTTTTTTGGAGGCAGATTCACTGGTGGAGACGACATCCGTCTCTTTTTTGAATCTTCCTCTTGTCTGTCTTGGTCTCTTTTAGGATAATTATTCATTTTCACAGCTAATACAGTTCGGCCAACTTCTCCACTGAAAAAAAAAAAATGAAAATCAATTGATACAAAAAAAAAACCATGGTGAGATCACGCACTAGCCCGCACGGCCATCATGGTCCCCAAATAAACAATTAAGTACTACGTTTTCATGCATTTCAAATAGATTTGAATATTGAACAAGGTTTGAAAATTGACAAGGGTTTTCAAGGAGTGGGTTCAGATCGATTCCAAATCATATTGAAAAGAGGATTTTAACTGTCAAAAGTAAGCTCACCTAGGTTTTGTGTGAGCAGGTTATAAACAAGTGATATGCGCTGATAAGCTAGATTGTTTGTTATTTTTATTTTAAAAGTGTTTTATTTGTTAATATAAATATTAATAATTACAGTGTTTTTAATTGTTTTGTATACTGCATAATGGATTCCGCGAGAAATGGGGAGTAGTTTTTTTCATTTTTGGGTCATGGGATAGTTTTAACTTTAAATGAAATGGATCGTCGTGCTGCTGCATACAGAAGGAAAAGAAGAATAAGACACAAAATAAATAAAATAGTATCTTTAAATAAATAGTCACGTTTTTTTTACAAATAAAAACCATTAAAAACCTAACCTCAATAACCTACAAAAAATATCCTTCCTTATTCAGTACCCGAAAAATCCGCCAGGAGAGTCGTGCGCCACAACTATATATATATATATAGTATAATACTAGTATTGAGGGTTTTCATGTACTTCAATACGAATCACTTTTGATACGATCCCAGAAATTAGCGAATTGACCTTGGGATAACATGATTTGAAATCGGTGTGAAACAAGGGTTTTCATGCAACTCAAATCGATTCGAACACGCTATTTGGGATTCAAATCGATTTGAACGTCCATGAAAACGTAGTAATTATTATCAGTGAAATGAAAAATGAAATGAAAATAAATTTTATTATTCTGGGACCGAGGTCCCCTAAGAATAAATACATACAGAGTAAAGAAAATTAATTGTTTAATGTTTTTAACTTAATATTTTAATGTGTGTATTTTATACATCACATGCCAGGCAGGGGACTGTGTATTTTGGTTTAGTTTCAAAATATTTACAAAACTATTGAAACATGATACGATACGAAGCTACCGACAAATTTGGACACAAATCACAGACATATAGACAATTTATATAAATATTTAATCTAATTAACGTTATTAAAATCACTTACCAGAGGACTGTATATCGTACTCAACAAAAATTACGCTCTGACACTAAACAAAATGGCGGCCTGACCCTGTTCTCGGCAGTGTTACTAACATCACATTGGTTGCGTTTCATTTCACGCTAAAAAACGTTTGTAAACATAACAGATTTTTTCTATTTTAGGTTTAAATTTTTGACAGGGGACTGTCTAAGAAAAATTCGGACAACATTACATGATTTTTGAAATACTGCTACTGCCATCTGTTATAACTTTTTTCTACTACAGTCAGTTAAGTACATTCAGTTAACCTGCACCAGATGGCAGCTCGAAAATAGTTGGTGAAATTTGAAACGAGAGGTCGCTAGAAGGATTTTGCTATCCAAACCTTCGTTCGTGGTAAACAGGTGGTTGTTGATAATTTTGATCTCAAATTTTTTTTTATATTTTTGTTCAAAGTACAACTTATAATTTTTTTTCTTTTACAAAATATATTAAAAAGGATATTTATTAACTGTAAAGGTAAGAGACATTAATTTTATATTATTTACGTTCATGAAATGAGGTGTATCATATATGATACCTCATGCATGAGTGGATTTGATAACACACATTCCTCTTATTTTTCAGAGAATGGACGGGAATGTTTTCGTAAAAGATAAACATGGGAAAATCGTTCCTCTTCTTAACATACTAGACATTCCATACGAGAGTGAAGATGAATTTGGCAAGGTTTTTGGCGAGGATGACGAATCTGCTATTCCAGACGATGAATTAGAAAGAAGATTGATCGCCTTTGAACATGCTTCTGAGTTCCTTGATGCCGAAAGAGGTGTTCGAGCAGCAGAGCCGGACGTTCCGTCATCTGAAGTGAGCGTTCCGGGAGACGAACCTGACCCTCCGGCAGGGCCCTCCGTCAAAGTCTTGCTAGACCCTCCACCAAACGCTCGTCGCAAGCGTTCGAAATACTGGGGACAGCTATGATGAGGAAGGAGTTCCATTAAATTCCAGTGTAGTTCTCAGACTTACTAGTATCATTCAGGACAACTCTAATTATGTAGTATATTTTGATAACTACTACAGCTCACTTCAACTACTAGCAAGTTTGAAAAGAAGAGGCATTTATGGGTTGGGGACCATACGGAAAGATAGAATTCCTAGCAATCCTTTCCCTGATGAGAAGAAAACCAAACCAAATTACGCTGCCATTTTAAAATAAAAACGTATTATTTGCTGGTTTTGAGATTGACTTGGGTAGAAGTGTTTTTTTGTGTAGAACGAATCTAAGTGTGGAATGAATGTTCTACAAAAAGTATATGGCGTTAAAATATTTCCTGGCGTCCTGAAAAAATATTTGAAACAATTTTAATTTCCTTTTTTTTTTTCTATAATACAATTAAATACCTTCTGAATTAAAATTCCTGATAATGTGATGAAGTATATTATAAAGATCCTTTATAAGTCCTCTCATTATTGATACTAATAGGTTAGTAGACCTTAAATGTCCATTAATTGCTGAGTTTTGCTAGGTACCTACCTTAGTGGTTGTCCATTTCTCTGGGCTTGATAATAACATTAATGATCAATCGCTTTTAACGTAGGACCTGACCACCGTAGTCTTTTTTTTTTTTTAAATCACCAAAAATTATCTATTAGTTATGTTTATTCCCGGGTTTCATCACGGTAACTTGCTTTTAATTCTGAATCTAACAAAAAAAATGTAATCAAAATATCTGCAAAATTCGCTGACTGGCCGGGTATTTTCTGAAATTTTTCCAAAAAGTTATAATTTTCTTCATAAAATAATGTTTTTCTAAATTGATAAATTTTTTTTGTATAAATGAGGTGAAAGTGAATTCATTTGTGAATGAAATGACGTTGGTCTCATATTGATAATTCGGAAATTCTTTGGCAAACTGTAGCTCACGTTTTTTCAAAAAAATGACCCTATTGTATAACTTAATTTTTATTTAGAAAACTTGTGCATTTGATAAGCTTTCAAACGATAAAACATTATATCACATGACCCTTATACTTGTGTAGCAATATTATGGTTTTAGTGAAAAAAGAAGGTAAAAGTAAATGACATGTCTCATAATCCATACAGTGTTAACAATGAATTGAGGAGTATTATACAGGGTGTCCCAGCATGGAGGTAAAAAAACGTTGAGGTCTTAAAGGAAATTTAATTTTGAACAAAAAATTGCCTCTAAACATAGGTCCGATTCGGAACCGTTTCAGAAATATTCAACATCTTCTAATTTTTGTACTTACACTATTTTTTGCATAAAATCTCTTATTCCTCCTTAAGTATAAGAGCTAACACAAAGTTAATTATACCATCATAAAGAGCGGTAAATTACCTTTAAAATAAGTTCACTTTATCAGAAAATTGGTTTTCTTTGAATAATAGCATTAGAAACTTTTTGGGGTTAATATTTATTTATAAATATGAAAATCAAAAATTCATTTGAAAATCATAAAAATTGTTCAAAATAGCTTAAACAGCACCTATAGCGGTCGGTAACTGATTGAACTACTGTTTTCATATCTTCTTGTAGTTGCAACTACAATTTACCGCTCTTTATGATGGTATAATTAACTTTGTGTTAGCTCTTATACTTGAGGAGGAATAAGAGACTTTATGCAAAAAAACAGTGCTAAGAACAAAAATTAGAAGATGTTGAATATATCTGAAACGGTTCCGAATCGGACCTATGTTTATAGGCAATTCTTTATTCAAAATTAAATTTCTTTTAAGACCTCAACGTTTTTTACCTCCATGCTGGGACACCCTGTATATAAATGAAGAGTACAGGGAAAAAACGACGGATGTCAAAAAAATTGATTTTGAAATAATCGCAAATATACGTTTTCACATGAAGAATGAACATTTTGAAACATGTGAATGGCGTGGAAAGTACTAAGAACCTGTAACAGTTTGTATAGACTAGTTTTCCAAAATTTTGTTATACTTTTGCAGGCTCCAGTCCGTGATAAATACAAAAAAATATATTTGTACAGGGAAGAAACGACGTATGTTCACTGACAACCGCTGTTCTTTCACTGTATTGTGAAAGCAGTATTCAGGTTAATTCAAATAATAAACAGTCGGTGCCTACTTAAAAGATTGTTTTTGATAAGAATCAACCACGTCGCGGCGCATTCTAGAGACAGTGGTCGTTCTTTCCCGGGTTGCCATGGACATCCGCGCACTTCTTTCCCTGTACCCAAGACTAAAAAAGCCTGAAATACACTGTTAACGATTGTTTTTTCCCCTCTTTCTACGTTCTAAACATTAGTACTACACTATTGCCAATAGATGGCAATGAAATCTCGATTTTTAATTTTTTTGACATCCGTCGTTTTTTCCCTATACTCTTCACATATATGGTTACATGTAGAAAAAAGTGGGCAGATGGAAGAATCAAGGAAACTTGTGATGTGCTGAGAAGAACAGAGGGAAGGATTGGACGGAGAGCGGGCATGTGAGTGAGGGGAAAGGGGAATATATGTTGTACTATCGTGTCTACAATTTATGTTGGGAATTTTAAAAAAATAAAAAAATAAAAAAAAAATACTTATTTCATGAAAACATTTTATTTAAAGAATTCACCACCCATTTTAGTTCTTTAAAGCATAAAAAATTATATATGAGAACAAAGAAACTTTACAATATATATAAATTTTTTTTTCTAACGGCTGATAAGAAAAAATATTAAACGATTAAACATTAAGAGTTGTACCTACGTTGCGAATATCTGCTTGAGCCATGTGAAATGGTTACAATGGAAACGTATTCTGGCGAACAGCCATTCTAAAGAAGACGCCTAAACAATACAATTGTAATAGAAGCGTATCGATATCACACAAAATCGACAGAAGTACTTTTAGAAATAAATTCGTTTACGGTCAACTAGACTAAAAAAAGATATTTTTTCTAAAAACCTACCTACCTTTTTCTAAAAAAAGGTATTTAGATACTTATACAGACTATGGATTCATTTAGCCAGTTGGTATACCTGGGATAAAAGCGATATGCATACCCCGAAATTGAAAAACACTGGGTCAACTGCAACAAATTAGCCGCAAAAAAGTAACACAATGTGGATAACATAGTTCCAACTATAAATACAAAAATCAACCATTGTAAAAAGCGCATTCAAACGAAATGAACATTTCCCTTTAAAAAATAAATCAAGAGTAACAATTGAGGCTGTAGGTGGAAAAGGGGCACATAGCGAGACGTGCCCTTTTTCGGGAGAACGCGTTTTTTAGTGCAATGCCATCTAGATATTTTACTACTACTCCGAAGATTAAATCGATATCTAAAAAATTGACTGAGATATCGATTTGTTTCTAGAACATTCTGAACACATTCTTGTTGATATTCCAAAAAAGGGGCGAACTCAGTAGTATCTCTTTTGTACGACTGCTTAAAAAAGAGCTCCATTTATTTTATTTCCGATAACTGCGGAGGTCAACACAAAATAAGACGAAATGGGCACTTAGTAGTGTTTCACATTTCTCAATTTATTTTAACTGAATATAATAATTTCGATTGGTGGGCTATATTTTCTTTGTTATGATAATATGGGTCAACTGAATTTCAAATTTGATGAAAATATGTTTTAAAATAAAATTAATATCAATGTTGCAAAATTTTGAAAGCAAATTCGCCATATGTGCCCCCTATCCACCTATATCCTCAATTAAAGAAAAATATTTAAATAGTCGATTATGAACTATTTTTTTTCTTATAATATAAAACCTAATAATAACATATGACCAACGATGTCTTAATGAGATTTTATGAAAGACTTGCTTTAACAATAAATAACTAAATATCATAAAAAAAAAATAATTATTATTATGCACTTAGAATAACTAAGTTACAATGATTTTCTTTTTCTTTGTTTTCAAATGAAAACAGAATGACATTTTACTCATTACAGGGCAGTGAAAACATTAACACGTTTGAGATACTGATAACATTTTTGCACAGCTAATGTGTGAAACAATCAAAATTATAAAGAAAAACGTATGTTTTTAAAATCATTGCCCATTTCACAAAATATATGGGAGTACTTTCGGTATTGCTACCTTCTTCAGCCGCGACTTAACAAATCCTGAGTATGGTAGCAATACCGAAACTACTCCCATACATTTTATATGTTTTGTGAAATAGACATTATTTTTAAAAAATACTGGGGAACTGTCATGTGCTGAGGAGAGCAGAGAAGGATTGGACGGAGAGCGGGCATGTGAGTGAGGGGAAAGGGGAATATATGTTGTACTATCGTGTCTACAATTTATCTTGGGATTTTAAAAAAAAAGACTTATTTCTTGAAAACATTTTATTTAAAGAATTCACCACCCATTTTAGTTCTTTAAAGCATAAAAAATTATATATGAGAACAAAGAAACTTTACAATATATATACATTTTTTTTTCTAACGGCTGATAAGAAAAAAAATTAAACGATTAAATATTAAGAGTTGTACCTACGTTGCGAATATCTGCTTGAGCCATGTGAAATGGTTACAATGGAAAAACTTGCTTTTCTCTACACATTCATTTATAGACTAACATACTAGACTCATTAGCATAAAGAAATATGCGATATCTCTAATGACCCTCATTTCTTCTCGGATGTTGTTTATTTCTTCTCGGTAGTTCATTTCTTCTCGGATGTTGTTCATTTCTTCTCGGTTGTTCATTTCTTCTCGGATGTTGTTCATTTCTCCTCGGATGTTGTTGATTTCTTCTCTTACAACTCGGCTTACTGAAGAAGTGGCAATATTCTGTAAAATAAAATTAATTAATCAAATAAGCTGTAGAAATGGGGGGGGGTCTCAGCGCGACGGCCCCTTTGAACTGACCTAAATTAACTAATATCGGCTCTTTCAAGTACTTCCCCCATCCACCCTTTGTACATTTCCTCCTAGAACAAATAGGATTTAAGTGATTTTTATTTACGACACTTAAACCTTCTTCAGGGCTTGTATTGGCACATGTACATTATCACTGAGTATATATACGTTACAGTTAAGAAAAGACACTAAAACTAAATGTGACTAGACAAACAAAATCTACATCATGAGCAAATACTACATTTAAATTATTTACACCAAAACAAACTACAATATATATTTAATTAATATTCAAACACAAAAAATTATAACTAAATAAAACGTACATATATCATGAGTGAACAAAAAATGTTTTAAAATAATTACAACTAAAACAAATAACATAATATGATTTCTAAACAACATCTAAGTACATATAACCAAACAAAACCAACATCATTCGCGAACAATACTATTGAAAATATATTATAAAGTCAATCCATCCCAATATTTATTTGTATTTACATTATTAATTTATTCAATAATATCCATTTTGTGGTAGACCAGAAATATATATTTTTTTTCTTTTTTCATAGTAACTATGTCGAATTTCCCCCCCTAAACAAAAACCTTTTTTCATAGTTTTTTTTACATCTTTCTGCATTTTTACAAAGTGAAATTCATTTTTTCTTTTTTTTAATTGTGATTTTAACAATATAAATAAATTGAAGAGTCACTTTTTTCTCATGTGAGATATCGCCACTACAGTATAGTATATTAAACATATTTCACGATTCACCATCGTTACGGGCTTCAAAAAGACGGTTTGTCACTACGAAAACGGAAGCTGAAAATATGACGTGCTGGGAACTGATAGATACGGACTATCAAACATTAAATTTCAGTTTTCTCAATTTCAACATCAGGTGACAAACCTGGTTCTTTGCCCGTGCTCTTCAATTGTATTTGTTTTTTAATACATTTTTTCTAAAAACCATTGTTCATAATTTTTAGCCCTAATTTCCTTTTTACATGCATTATAGTGCATATTAATGACTTACAGTGCATTATAGAGTATAATTAAGCGAACAAAAAGTGGGCGGCGTTGAGACCTCCTCAGTGAACCCTGTAGGCTTAAATGAATAATCAGAATTCTTATATTTTGATAGATAAAAAGTATTACTTCACGACATAGAATCATTTTCAAAGATCCCTTTTGCTAAATATAAAAATACTTACGCCCATAGAAGGTGATTCAGGATCCTCAGTAACTTCCTGCTTCACTTTTTTTGGAGGCAGATTCACTGGTGGAGACGACATCCGTCTCTTTTTTGAATCTTTCTCTTGTCTAGAATTCTCAGTAACTTCCTGCTTCACTTTTTTTGGAGGCAGATTCACTGGTGGAGACGACATCCGTCTCTTTTTTGAATCTTTCTCTTGTCTAGAATTCTCAGTAACTTCCTGCTTCACTTTTTTTGGATCCAGATTCACGGGTGGAGACGACATCCGTCTCTTTTTTGAATCTTCCTCTTGTCTGTCTTGGTCTCTTTTAGGATAACTACTCATTTTCACAGCTAATACAGTTCGGCCAATTACTCCACTGAAAAAAAAAAAAATGAAAATCAATTGATACAAAAAAAAAAAACCATGGTGAGATCACGCACTAGCCCGCACGGCCATCATGGTCCCCAAATAAACAATTAAGTACTACGTTTTCATGCATTTCAAATAGATTTGAATATTGAACAAGGTTTGAAAATTGACAAGGGTTTTCAAGGAGTGGGTTCAGATCGATTCCAAATCATATTGAAAAGAGGATTTTAACTGTCAAAAGTAAGCTCACCTAGGTTTTGTGTGAGCAGGTTATAAACAAGTGATATGCGCTGATAAGCTAGATTGTTTGTTATTTTTATTTTAAAAGTGTTTTATTTGTTAATATAAATATTAATAATTACAGTGTTTTTAATTGTTTTGTATACTGCATAATGGATTCCGCGAGAAATGGGGAGTAGTTTTTTTCATTTTTGGGTCATGGGATAGTTTTAACTTTAAATGAAATGGATCGTCGTGCTGCTGCATACAGAAGGAAAAGAAGAATAAGACACAAAATAAATAAAATAGTATCTTTAAATAAATAGTCACGTTTTTTTACAAATAAAAACCATTAAAAACCTAACCTCAATAACCTACAAAAAATATCCTTCCTTATTCAGTACCCGAAAAATCCGCCAGGAGAGTCGTGCGCCACAACTATATATATATATATATATATACTATATATATATATATATATATATATATATATATATATATATATATATATATATATATAGTATATACTAGTTTTGAGGGTTTTCATGTACTTCAATACGAATCACTTTTGATACGATCCCAGAAATTAGCGAATTGACCTTGGGATAACATGATTTGAAATCGGTGTGAAACAAGGGTTTTCATGCAACTCAAATCGATTCGAACACGCTATTTGGGATTCAAATCGATTTGAACGTCCATGAAAACGTAGTAATTATTATCAGTGAAATGAAAAATGAAATGAAAATAAATTTTATTATTCTGGGACCGAGGTCCCCTAAGAATAAATACATACAGAGTAAAGAAAATTAATTGTTTAATGTTTTTAACTTAATATTTTAATGTGTGTATTTTATACATCACATGCCAGGCAGGGGACTGTGTATTTTGGTTTAGTTTCAAAATATTTACAAAACTATTGAAACATGATACGATACGAAGCTACCGACAAATTTGGACACAAATCACAGACATATAGACAATTTATATAAATATTTAATCTAATTAACGTTATTAAAATCACTTACCAGAGGACTGTATATCGTACTCAACAAAAATTACGCTCTGACACTAAACAAAATGGCGGCCTGACCCTGTTCTCGGCAGTGTTACTAACATCACATTGGTTGCGTTTCATTTCACGCTAAAAAACGTTTGTAAACATAACAGATTTTTTCTATTTTAGGTTTAAATTTTTGACAGGGGACTGTCTAAGAAAAATTCGGACAACATTACATGATTTTTGAAATACTGCTACTGCCATCTGTTATAACTTTTTTCTACTACAGTCAGTTAAGTACATTCAGTTAACCTGCACCAGATGGCAGCTCGAAAATAGTTGGTGAAATTTGAAACGAGAGGTCGCTAGAAGGATTTTGCTATCCAAACCTTCGTTCGTGGTAAACAGGTGGTTGTTGATAATTTTGATCTCAAATTTTTTTTTATATTTTTGTTCAAAGTACAACTTATAATTTTTTTTCTTTTACAAAATATATTAAAAAGGATATTTATTAACTGTAAAGGTAAGAGACATTAATTTTATATTATTTACGTTCATGAAATGAGGTGTATCATATATGATACCTCATGCATGAGTGGATTTGATAACACACATTCCTCTTATTTTTCAGAGAATGGACGGGAATGTTTTCGTAAAAGATAAACATGGGAAAATCGTTCCTCTTCTTAACATACTAGACATTCCATACGAGAGTGAAGATGAATTTGGCAAGGTTTTTGGCGAGGATGACGAATCTGCTATTCCAGACGATGAATTAGAAAGAAGATTGATCGCCTTTGAACATGCTTCTGAGTTCCTTGATGCCGAAAGAGGTGTTCGAGCAGCAGAGCCGGACGTTCCGTCATCTGAAGTGAGCGTTCCGGGAGACGAACCTGACCCTCCGGCAGGGCCCTCCGTCAAAGTCTTGCTAGACCCTCCACCAAACGCTCGTCGCAAGCGTTCGAAATACTGGGGACAGCTATGATGAGGAAGGAGTTCCATTAAATTCCAGTGTAGTTCTCAGACTTACTAGTATCATTCAGGACAACTCTAATTATGTAGTATATTTTGATAACTACTACAGCTCACTTCAACTACTAGCAAGTTTGAAAAGAAGAGGCATTTATGGGTTGGGGACCATACGGAAAGATAGAATTCCTAGCAATCCTTTCCCTGATGAGAAGAAAACCAAACCAAATTACGCTGCCATTTTAAAATAAAAACGTATTATTTGCTGGTTTTGAGATTGACTTGGGTAGAAGTGTTTTTTTGTGTAGAACGAATCTAAGTGTGGAATGAATGTTCTACAAAAAGTATATGGCGTTAAATATAAATAACTAATTATATCGTAGTAGCGTATCGTTATGGTGTGCGGTCCTCTCACCTTAGACTTATACAGACTATGGATTCATTTAGCCAGTTGGTATACCTGGGATAAAAGCGATATGCATACCCCGAAATTGAAAAACACTGGGTCAACTCCAACAAATTAGCCGCAAAAAAGTAACACAATGTGGATAACATAGTTCCAACTATAAATACAAAAATCAACCATTGTAAAAAGCGCATTCAAACGAAATGAACATTTCCCTTTAAAAAATAAATCAAGAGTAACAATTGAGGCTGTAGGTGGAAAAGGGGCACATAGCGAGACGTGCCCTTTTTCGGGAGAACGCGTTGTTTAGTGCAATGCCATCTAGATATTTTACTGTCCGAAGATGAAATCGATATCTAAAAAATTGACTGAGATATCGATTTGTTTCTAGAACATTCTGAACACATTCTTGTTGATATTCCAAAAAAGGGGCGAACTCAGTAGTATCTTTTTTGTACGACGTATGTGCAAATGCCAACTTTACAGGAGAGATAAAAAACTGATTTAAAAAATATTCTTTATAGAAAATCTCAATTTTTTTCGAAATTTGTATTAAGTGAGTTGTATATGCATGGCATGAATTGTTTTAAAGATCAATAGCACCAACAAATCACTTAAATTCAGTTCACCACTTCTTTAAGCCTAAAAAATCACCACTGTAATTTTTACACAGCTCGCCGCCATCGCTAGGCCTCGACTTCTTCACTACACCATTAATTGTTTAATGCTTTTAGCTTAATATTTTAATGTGTGTATTTTATACATCACATGCCAGGCAGGGGACTGTGTATTTTGGTTTAGTTTCAAAATATTTACAAAACTATTGAAACATGATTCGATACGAAGCTACCGACAAATTTGGACACAAATCACAGACATATAGACAATTTATATAAATATTTAATCTAATGTATGTCGCAACGACCAACACTCGTACTCACCACAAATTGCGCTCGAACACTAAACAAAATGGCGGTTGACGCCGTTCTCGACAGTGTTACTAACATCACACTGGTTGCGTTTCATTTCACGCTAAGAAACGTTTGTAAACATAACAGATTCTTTCTATTTTAGGTTTAAATTTTTGACAGGGGACTGTCTAAGAAAACTTCGGACAACATTAACATGACATTATTACATTTAAAAAATAAGAAACTACACCTGTTTTATGACATAAATATAAATTAATTATTCTATTTTTAAATATGAACTGCAAAATTTATTTAGTGTTCATAGTTTTATTTTTTAAATATTATCCCAAAGTGGGAATCCGTGAAATGGGACAGCCAGGGGACTGTGTTTTTAGGGCTTCAATATTTTTTAGAAAAAAAAGTATAATTGTTATCGTTATAAATACAATAGCACTATAAAGTTCAGCGTTTAATTTAAATTAAGAGGCATAATTATATTTCTATGCTTTATTTTTTTTTTTTAAACTCGGTCTGGACAGCCGTTTATGAGTTTACAGAGAATCGCCAAAATAATAGAATAATCGCAACATTTAAAAAAAAAAAATTACGCTGCCATTTTAAAATAAAAACGTATTATTTGCTGGTTTTGAGATTGACTTGGGTAGAAGAAGTGTTTTTTTGAATCTGAATATCTTAATTACACATGCAAGCATGAGTATAGATATGATTGAGCTGCCGCCCCGATGCAAAGTAATGTTATTTCCAAGTTGCGGCTACCTCAACTGAAGAACCTAAACGAACAATCAATAGGATGTATTAAATTGAGAACATTTATTAAAGGTGAATTGAGAGAATTAATATGACTGCGGATCAACATTCATTGATCCATCCGCGGCTGTTTTTCTAAAATTTCTACGCCGGTCATATTTCACGATTTGTGAATCGTGGAAAATATAAAAGAGTAAATCTACGCTAATACAATTAAAAAATAATAATTTTATGAATACGAACGCCGTTTTCTTTTCCGAAGCCGCACACCAAGGAGTGTCCCAGCATGGAGGTAAAAAACTTGGAGGTCTTAAAGGAAATTTAATTTTGAACAAAAAATTGCCTCTAAACACAGGTCCGATTCGGAACCGTTTCAGAAATATTCAACATCTTCTAATTTTTGTACTTAGCACTGTTTTTTTTGCATAAAATCTCTTATTCCTCCTTAAGTATAAGAGCTAACACAAAGTTAATTATACCATCATAAAGAGCGGTAAATTACCTTTAAAATAAAATCACTTTATCAGAAAATTGGTTTTTTTTGAATAATAGCATTAGAAACTTTTTAGGGTTAATATTTATTTATAAATATGAAAATCAAAAATGCATTTAAAAATCATAAAAATTGTTCAAAATAGCTTAAACAGCACCTATAGCGGTCGGTAACTGATTGAACTACTGTTTTCATGAGACATGAACCAGATTCTTTGTTGACGATCGTTCTCAGTCAATTCTTGTACAGGTTTGTCGTGAAACGCGTGAAAACCGTTTTTACTTAATAATCTTTGAACGGTCGATTTCGATTCTTTGAAATATTGGCAGCCCTTCGTAGACTCGTTTGAGGATTATTTTCGAAATGCTGTAAAATATGGCCTCGTTCTTCTTCAGGTACTCTATTAGCCTCTGACGTCCGAGGAGCTAGAAATCAAGTTTCACGAGCTCTATTAGAATGAAATACCTTATGTGATGGATGTCTGAACCAATTTTCTAATAAAGTTAACTTATTTTAAAGGTAATTTACCGCTCTTTATGATGGTATAATTAACTTTGTGTTAGCTCTTATACTTAAGGAGGAATAAGAGATTTTATGGGAAAAAACAGTGCTAAGTACAAAAATTAGATGTTGAATATTTCTAAAACGGTTCCGAATCGGACCTATGTTTATTTCTTTTAAGACCTCAACGTTTTTTACCTCCGTGCTGGGACACCCTGTATATAAATGAAGAGTACAGGGAAAAAACGACGGATGTCAAAAAAATTGATTTTGAGATAATCGCAAATATACGTTTTCACATGAAGAATGAACATTTTGAAACATGTGATTGGCGTGGAAAGTACTAAGAACCTGTAACAGTTTGTATAGACTAGTTTTCCAAAATTTTGTTATACTTTTGCAGGCTCCAGTCAGTGATAAATACAAAAAAATATATTTGTACAGGGAAGAAACAACGTATGTTCACTGACAACCGCTGTTCTTTCACTGTATTGTGAAAGCAGTATTCAGGTTAATTCAAATAATAAACAGTCGGTGCCTACTTAAAAGATTGTTTTTGATAAGAATCAACCACGTCGCGGCGCATTCTAGAGACAGTGGTCGTTCTTTCCCGGGTTGCCATGGACATCCGCACTTCTTTCCCTGTACCCAAAACTAAAAAAGCCTGAAATACACTGTTAACGATTGTTTTTTTCCCTCTTTCTACGTTTTAAACATTAGTACTACACTATTGCCAACAGATGGCAATGAAATCTCGATTGGACGGAGAGCGGGCATGTGAGTGAGGGGAAAGGGGAATATACGGAATATGTGTCTACATATTTACCACACATATATAGGAATATGTGTCTACAATTTATGTTGGGATTTAAAAAAGAATAAATAAATTTTAAAAAAAGACTTATTTCATTACATTTTATTTAAAGAATTCACCACACATTTTAGTTCTTTAAAACATAAAAAATTATATATGAGAACAAAGAAACTTTACAATACATATACATTTTTTTTTCTAACGGCTGATAAGAAAAAAGATTAAATATTAAGAGTTGTACCTACGTTGCGAATATCTGCTTGAGCCATGTGAAATGGTTACAATGGAAACGTGTTCTGGCGAACAGCCATTCTAAAGAAGACACCTAAAAAATACAATTACAAAATACAATCGTATCGATGTCACACAAAATCGACAGAAGTACTTTTTAAAATAGATTCGTTTACGGTCAACTAGACTAAGAAAAGTTACAAAATTTATCAGAAGACGCAACACGCTCTCTGCGGGGCAGTATTGGTATATCTCATTTACACTGAAACTTAGTCACCCGCACGCCAGTGATATCCCTTGTACGATATTTGAGTCACCTAGATCCAGAATAACTTTTTTATTTGAAGTTGTTCAAAAAATCAATGACAAAGTTACTAACGTTTAAGGACAAAACCTGTCTCTTGCCATGTGAACAATGGATCCCATATAGAAAACCTGGTGTAAAACCCACAGAAAAGGAATTATTGGGTGGTATATATATATATATATATATATATATATATATATATATATAAATATAAAAGAATCAATAAAATGTATATATATGAATATATTTATTATTAATTGTATTATATATATATATATATATATATATATATATATATATATATATATATATATATATATATATATATATATATATATATATATCACCCAATAATTCCTTGTTTAATCTGATCTCAGAACTAAAGGTACTACAAATTAAACGTTTCACCGTTAAGGTGTCGATATATCGCACTAATTATATCGTAGTAGCGTATCGTTATGGTGTGCGGTCCCTGTCACCTTAGACTTATACAGAGTATGGATTCATTTAGCCAGTTGGTATACCTGGGATAAAAGGGATATGCATACCCCGAAATTGAAAAACACTGGGTCAACTCCAACAAATTAGCCGCAGAAAAGTAACACAATGTGGATAACATAGTTCCAACTATAAATACAAAAATCAACCATTGTAAAAGCATTCAAACGAAATGAACATTCCCCTTTAAAAAATAAATCAAGAGTAACAATTGAGGCTGTACTAGACTCATTAGCATAAAGAAATATGTGATATGTCTTATCGAGTATAATATAATATTCCCATAATATCATCCAGTTTTTTCTCAAGTTTGAAGTATTGTCGATTCATTTCTTCTAGGACGATGTTCATTTCTTCTCGGATGATGTTTTTGAGTTCTTCTCTTACAACTCGCCTATATGAAGAAGTGTCAATATTCTGTAAAATAAAATTAATTAATAAAATAAGCTGTAGAAATGGGGGGGGCTCAGCGCGACGGCCCCTTTGAACTGACCTAAATTAACTAATATCGGCTCTTTCAAGTACCTCCCCCATCCATAGTGTATAAAACATATTTCACGATTCACCATCGTTACGGCCTTCAAAAAGACGGTTTATCACTACGAAAACGGAAGCTGAAAATATGATGTGCGGGGAATTGATAGATACGGACTTTCAAGCATTAAATTTCAGTTTTCTCAATTTCAACATCTGGTGACAAACCTGGTTCTTTGCCTGTGCTAATTAAGCGAACAAAAAGTGGGCGGCGTTGAGACCTCCTCAGTGAACCCTGTAGGCTTAAATGAATAATCAGAATTCTTATATTTTGATAGATAAAAAGTATTACTTCACGACATAGAATCATTTTCAAAGATCCCTTTTGCTAAATATAAAAATACTTACGCCCATAGAAGGTGATTCAGGATCCTCAGTAACTTCCTGCTTCACTTTTTTTGGAGGCAGATTCACTGGTGGAGACGACATCCGTCTCTTTTTTGAATCTTCCTCTTGTCTGTCTTGGTCTCTTTTAGGATAATTACTCATTTTCACAGCTAATACAGTTCGGCCAACTACTCCACTGAAAAAAAAAAAAAAGAAAATCAATTGATACAAAAAAAAAAAACATGGTGAGATCACGCTCTAGTCCGCACGGCCATCATGGTCCCCAAATAAACAATTACTACGTTTCCATGCATTTCAAATAGATTTGAATATTGAACAAGGTTTGAAAATTGACAAGGGTTTACATGGAATGGTTTCAGATCGATTACTAAAATATTTTTAAACGTGTTTGTTATAATAGTTTGTGTTTGGATATAATATTTAAGTTTGTTATGGTGTAAATAATTTAAAATTTATTTTGTTGGTTTTCACTTTTAGTTTTAGTGTCACTCTATTCTATCATATCGTCGGTCACGTGATACCTCATATGTGCAAATGCCAACTTTACAGGAGAGATAAAAAACTGATTAAAAAAACATTCTTTATAGAAAATCTCAATTTTTTTCGAAATTTGTATTAAGTGAGATGTATATGCATGGCATGAATTGTTTTAAAGATCAATAGCACCAACAAATCACTTAAATTCAGTTCACCACTTCTTTAAGCCTAAAAAATCACCACTGTAATTTTTACACAGCTCGCCGCCATCGCTAGGCCTCGACTTCTTCACTACACCATTAATTGTTTAATGCTTTTAACTTAATATTTTAATGTGTGTATTTTATACATCACATGCCAGGCAGGGGACTGTCGCCAGGGGACTGTGTATTTTGGTTTAGTTTCAAAATATTTACAAAACTATTGAAACATGTTTCGATACGAAGCTACCGACAAATTTGGACACAAATCACAGACATATAGACAATTTATATAAATATTTAATCTAATGTATGTCGCAACGACCAACACTCGTACTCACCACAAATTGCGCTCGAACACTAAACAAAATGGCGGTTGACGCCGTTCTCGACAGTGTTACTAACATCACACTGGTTGCGTTTCATTTCACGCTAAAAAACGTTTGTAAACATAACAGATTTTTTCTATTTTAGGTTTAAATTTTTGACAGGGGACTGTCTAAGAAAACTTCGGACAACATTAACATGACATTATTACATTTAAAAAATAAGAAACTACACCTGTTTTATGACATAAATATAAATTAATTATTCTATTTTTAAATATGAACTGCAAAATTTATTTAGTGTTCATAGTTTTATTTTTTAAATATTATCCCAAAGTGGGAATCCGTGAAATGGGACAGCCAGGGGACTGTGTTTTTAGGGCTTCAATATTTTTTAGAAAAAAAAGTATAATTGTTATCGTTATAAATACAATAGCACTATAAAGTTCAGCGTTTAATTTAAATTAAGAGGCATAATTATATTTCTATGCTTTATTTATTTTTTTTAAACTCGGTCTGGACAGCCGTTTATGAGTTTACAGAGAATCGCCAAAATAATAGAATAATCGCAACATTTAAAAAAAAAAAATTACGCTGCCATTTTAAAATAAAAACGTATTATTTGCTGGTTTTGAGATTGACTTGGGTAGAAGAAGTGTTTTTTTGAATCTGAATATCTTAATTACACATGCAAGCATGAGTATAGATATGATTGAGCTGCCGCCCCGATGCAAAGTAATGTTATTTCCAAGTTGCGGCTACCTCAACTGAAGAACCTAAACGAACAATCAATAGGATGTATTAAATTGAGAACATTTATTAAAGGTGAATTGAGAGAATTAATATGACTGCGGATCAACATTCATTGATCCATCCGCGGCTGTTTTTCTAAAATTTCTACGCCGGTCATATTTCACGATTTGTGAATCGTGGAAAATATAAAAGAGTAAATCTACGCTAATACAATTAAAAAATAATAATTTTATGAATACGAACGCCGTTTTCTTTTCCGAAGCCGCACACCAAGGAGTGTCCCAGCATGGAGGTAAAAAACTTGGAGGTCTAAAAGGAAATTTAATTTTGAACAAAAAATTGCCTCTAAACACAGGTCCGATTCGGAACCGTTTCAGAAATATTCAACATCTTCCAATTTTTGTACTTAGCACTATTTTTTTGCATAAAATCTCTTATTCCTCCTCAAGTATAAGAGCTAACACAAAGTTAATTATACCATCATAAAGATCGGTAAATTACCTTTAAAATACGTTCACTTTATTATTACAATTACAAGAATTTGACAGTTTATAGGCAGCATAAACCGAAGGACTGTTTAATTCGGAAATTCTTTGGCAAACTGTAGCTCACGTTTTTTCAAAAAAAATGACCTTATTGTATAACTTAATTTTTATTTAGAAAACTTGTGCATTTGATAAGCTTTCAAACGATAAAACATTATATCACATGACCCTTATACTTGTGTAACAATATTATGGTTTTAGTGAAAAAAGAAGGTAAAAGTAAATGACATGTCTCATAATCCATACAGTGTTTACAATGAATTGAGGATTACTATACAGGGTGTCCCAGCATGGAGGTAAAAAACGTTGAGGTCTTAAAGGAAATTTAATTTTGAACAAAAAATTGCCTCTAAACACAGGTCCGATTCGGAACCGTTTCAGAAATATTCAACATCTTCTAATTTTTGTACTTAGCACTGTTTTTTTTGCATAAAATCTCTTATTCCTCCTTAAGTATAAGAGCTAACACAAAGTTAATTATACCATCATAAAGAGCGGTAAATTACCTTTAAAATAAAATCACTTTATCAGAAAATTGGTTTTCTTTGAATAATAGCATTAGAAACTTTTTAGGGTTAATATTTATTTATAAATATGAAAATCAAAAATGCATTTAAAAATCATAAAAATTGTTCAAAATAGCTTAAACAGCACCTATAGCGGTCGGTAACTGATTGAACTACTGTTTTCGTGAGACATGAACCAGATTCTTTGTTGACGATCGTTCTCAGTCAATTCTTGTACAGGTTTGTCGTGAAACGAGTGAAAACCGTTTTTACTTAATAATCTTTGAACGGTCGATTTCGATTCTTTGAAATATTGGCAGCCCTTCGTAGACTCGTTTGAGGATTATTTTCGAAATGCTGTAAAATATGGCCTCGTTCTTCTTCAGGTACTCTATTAGCCTCTGACGTCCGAGGAGCTAGAAATCAAGTTTCACGAGCTCTATTAGAATGAAATACCTTATGTGATGGATGTCTGAACCAATTTTCTAATAAAGTTAACTTATTTTAAAGGTAATTTACCGCTCTTTATGATGGTATAATTAACTTTGTGTTAGCTCTTATACTTAAGGAGGAATAAGAGATTTTATGGAAAAAAACAGTGCTAAGTACAAAAATTAGATGTTGAATATTTCTAAAACGGTTCCGAATCGGACCTATGTTTATTTCTTTTAAGACCTCAACGTTTTTTACCTCCGTGCTGGGACACCCTGTATATAAATGAAGAGTACAGGGAAAAAACGACGGATGTCAAAAAAATTGATTTTGAGATAATCGCAAATATACGTTTTCACATGAAGAATGAACATTTTGAAACATGTGATTGGCGTGGAAAGTACTAAGAACCTGTAACAGTTTGTATAGACTAGTTTTCCAAAATTTTGTTATACTTTTGCAGGCTCCAGTCAGTGATAAATACAAAAAAATATATTTGTACAGGGAAGAAACAACGTATGTTCACTGACAACCGCTGTTCTTTCACTGTATTGTGAAAGCAGTATTCAGGTTAATTCAAATAATAAACAGTCGGTGCCTACTTAAAAGATTGTTTTTGATAAGAATCAACCACGTCGCGGCGCATTCTAGAGACAGTGGTCGTTCTTTCCCGGGTTGCCATGGACATCCGCACTTCTTTCCCTGTACCCAAAACTAAAAAAGCCTGAAATACACTGTTAACGATTGTTTTTTTCCCTCTTTCTACGTTTTAAACATTAGTACTACACTATTGCCAACAGATGGCAATGAAATCTCGATTGGACGGAGAGCGGGCATGTGAGTGAGGGGAAAGGGGAATATACGGAATATGTGTCTACATATTTACCACACATATATAGGAATATGTGTCTACAATTTATGTTGGGATTTAAAAAAGAATAAATAAATTTTAAAAAAAGACTTATTTCATTACATTTTATTTAAAGAATTCACCACACATTTTAGTTCTTTAAAACATAAAAAATTATATATGAGAACAAAGAAACTTTACAATACATATACATTTTTTTTTCTAACGGCTGATAAGAAAAAAGATTAAATATTAAGAGTTGTACCTACGTTGCGAATATCTGCTTGAGCCATGTGAAATGGTTACAATGGAAACGTGTTCTGGCGAACAGCCATTCTAAAGAAGACACCTAAAAAATACAATTACAAAATACAATCGTATCGATGTCACACAAAATCGACAGAAGTACTTTTTAAAATAGATTCGTTTACGGTCAACTAGACTAAGAAAAGTTACAAAATTTATCAGAAGACGCAACACGCTCTCTGCGGGGCAGTATTGGTATATCTCATTTACACTGAAACTTAGTCACCCGCACGCCAGTGATATCCCTTGTACGATATTTGAGTCACCTAGATCCAGAATAACTTTTTTATTTGAAGTTGTTCAAAATATCAATGACAAAGTTACTAACGTTTAAGGACAAAACCTGTCTCTTGCCATGTGAACAATGGATCCCATATAGAAAACCTGGTGTAAAACCCACAGAAAAGGAATTATTGGGTGGTATATATATATATATATATATATAAATATAAAAGAATCAATAAAATGTATATATATGAATATATTTATTATTAATTGTATTATATATATATATATATATATATATATATATATATATATATATATATATATATATATATATATATATATATATATATATATCACCCAATAATTCCTTGTTTAATCTGATCTCAGAACTAAAGGTACTACAAATTAAACGTTTCACCGTTAAGGTGTCGATATATCGCACTAATTATATCGTAGTAGCGTATCGTTATGGTGTGCGGTCCCTGTCACCTTAGACTTATACAGAGTATGGATTCATTTAGCCAGTTGGTATACCTGGGATAAAAGGGATATGCATACCCCGAAATTGAAAAACACTGGGTCAACTCCAACAAATTAGCCGCAGAAAAGTAACACAATGTGGATAACATAGTTCCAACTATAAATACAAAAATCAACCATTGTAAAAGCATTCAAACGAAATGAACATTCCCCTTTAAAAAATAAATCAAGAGTAACAATTGAGGCTGTACTAGACTCATTAGCATAAAGAAATATGTGATATGTCTTATCGAGTATAATATAATATTCCCATAATATCATCCAGTTTTTTCTCAAGTTTGAAGTATTGTCGATTCATTTCTTCTAGGACGATGTTCATTTCTTCTCGGATGATGTTTTTGAGTTCTTCTCTTACAACTCGCCTATATGAAGAAGTGTCAATATTCTGTAAAATAAAATTAATTAATAAAATAAGCTGTAGAAATGGGGGGGGCTCAGCGCGACGGCCCCTTTGAACTGACCTAAATTAACTAATATCGGCTCTTTCAAGTACCTCCCCCATCCATAGTGTATAAAACATATTTCACGATTCACCATCGTTACGGCCTTCAAAAAGACGGTTTATCACTACGAAAACGGAAGCTGAAAATATGATGTGCGGGGAATTGATAGATACGGACTTTCAAGCATTAAATTTCAGTTTTCTCAATTTCAACATCTGGTGACAAACCTGGTTCTTTGCCTGTGCTAATTAAGCGAACAAAAAGTGGGCGGCGTTGAGACCTCCTCAGTGAACCCTGTAGGCTTAAATGAATAATCAGAATTCTTATATTTTGATAGATAAAAAGTATTACTTCACGACATAGAATCATTTTCAAAGATCCCTTTTGCTAAATATAAAAATACTTACGCCCATAGAAGGTGATTCAGGATCCTCAGTAACTTCCTGCTTCACTTTTTTTGGAGGCAGATTCACTGGTGGAGACGACATCCGTCTCTTTTTTGAATCTTCCTCTTGTCTGTCTTGGTCTCTTTTAGGATAATTACTCATTTTCACAGCTAATACAGTTCGGCCAACTACTCCACTGAAAAAAAAAAAAAAGAAAATCAATTGATACAAAAAAAAAAAACATGGTGAGATCACGCTCTAGTCCGCACGGCCATCATGGTCCCCAAATAAACAATTACTACGTTTCCATGCATTTCAAATAGATTTGAATATTGAACAAGGTTTGAAAATTGACAAGGGTTTACATGGAATGGTTTCAGATCGATTACTAAAATATTTTTAAACGTGTTTGTTATAATAGTTTGTGTTTGGATATAATATTTAAGTTTGTTATGGTGTAAATAATTTAAAATTTATTTTGTTGGTTTTCACTTTTAGTTTTAGTGTCACTCTATTCTATCATATCGTCGGTCACGTGATACCTCATATGTGCAAATGCCAACTTTACAGGAGAGATAAAAAACTGATTAAAAAAACATTCTTTATAGAAAATCTCAATTTTTTTCGAAATTTGTATTAAGTGAGATGTATATGCATGGCATGAATTGTTTTAAAGATCAATAGCACCAACAAATCACTTAAATTCAGTTCACCACTTCTTTAAGCCTAAAAAATCACCACTGTAATTTTTACACAGCTCGCCGCCATCGCTAGGCCTCGACTTCTTCACTACACCATTAATTGTTTAATGCTTTTAACTTAATATTTTAATGTGTGTATTTTATACATCACATGCCAGGCAGGGGACTGTCGCCAGGGGACTGTGTATTTTGGTTTAGTTTCAAAATATTTACAAAACTATTGAAACATGTTTCGATACGAAGCTACCGACAAATTTGGACACAAATCACAGACATATAGACAATTTATATAAATATTTAATCTAATGTATGTCGCAACGACCAACACTCGTACTCACCACAAATTGCGCTCGAACACTAAACAAAATGGCGGTTGACGCCGTTCTCGACAGTGTTACTAACATCACACTGGTTGCGTTTCATTTCACGCTAAAAAACGTTTGTAAACATAACAGATTTTTTCTATTTTAGGTTTAAATTTTTGACAGGGGACTGTCTAAGAAAACTTCGGACAACATTAACATGACATTATTACATTTAAAAAATAAGAAACTACACCTGTTTTATGACATAAATATAAATTAATTATTCTATTTTTAAATATGAACTGCAAAATTTATTTAGTGTTCATAGTTTTATTTTTTAAATATTATCCCAAAGTGGGAATCCGTGAAATGGGACAGCCAGGGGACTGTGTTTTTAGGGCTTCAATATTTTTTAGAAAAAAAAGTATAATTGTTATCGTTATAAATACAATAGCACTATAAAGTTCAGCGTTTAATTTAAATTAAGAGGCATAATTATATTTCTATGCTTTATTTATTTTTTTTAAACTCGGTCTGGACAGCCGTTTATGAGTTTACAGAGAATCGCCAAAATAATAGAATAATCGCAACATTTAAAAAAAAAAAATTACGCTGCCATTTTAAAATAAAAACGTATTATTTGCTGGTTTTGAGATTGACTTGGGTAGAAGAAGTGTTTTTTTGAATCTGAATATCTTAATTACACATGCAAGCATGAGTATAGATATGATTGAGCTGCCGCCCCGATGCAAAGTAATGTTATTTCCAAGTTGCGGCTACCTCAACTGAAGAACCTAAACGAACAATCAATAGGATGTATTAAATTGAGAACATTTATTAAAGGTGAATTGAGAGAATTAATATGACTGCGGATCAACATTCATTGATCCATCCGCGGCTGTTTTTCTAAAATTTCTACGCCGGTCATATTTCACGATTTGTGAATCGTGGAAAATATAAAAGAGTAAATCTACGCTAATACAATTAAAAAATAATAATTTTATGAATACGAACGCCGTTTTCTTTTCCGAAGCCGCACACCAAGGAGTGTCCCAGCATGGAGGTAAAAAACTTGGAGGTCTAAAAGGAAATTTAATTTTGAACAAAAAATTGCCTCTAAACACAGGTCCGATTCGGAACCGTTTCAGAAATATTCAACATCTTCCAATTTTTGTACTTAGCACTATTTTTTTGCATAAAATCTCTTATTCCTCCTCAAGTATAAGAGCTAACACAAAGTTAATTATACCATCATAAAGATCGGTAAATTACCTTTAAAATACGTTCACTTTATTATTACAATTACAAGAATTTGACAGTTTATAGGCAGCATAAACCGAAGGACTGTTTAATTCGGAAATTCTTTGGCAAACTGTAGCTCACGTTTTTTCAAAAAAAATGACCTTATTGTATAACTTAATTTTTATTTAGAAAACTTGTGCATTTGATAAGCTTTCAAACGATAAAACATTATATCACATGACCCTTATACTTGTGTAACAATATTATGGTTTTAGTGAAAAAAGAAGGTAAAAGTAAATGACATGTCTCATAATCCATACAGTGTTTACAATGAATTGAGGATTACTATACAGGGTGTCCCAGCATGGAGGTAAAAAACGTTGAGGTCTTAAAGGAAATTTAATTTTGAACAAAAAATTGCCTCTAAACACAGGTCCGATTCGGAACCGTTTCAGAAATATTCAACATCTTCTAATTTTTGTACTTAGCACTGTTTTTTTTGCATAAAATCTCTTATTCCTCCTTAAGTATAAGAGCTAACACAAAGTTAATTATACCATCATAAAGAGCGGTAAATTACCTTTAAAATAAAATCACTTTATCAGAAAATTGGTTTTCTTTGAATAATAGCATTAGAAACTTTTTAGGGTTAATATTTATTTATAAATATGAAAATCAAAAATGCATTTAAAAATCATAAAAATTGTTCAAAATAGCTTAAACAGCACCTATAGCGGTCGGTAACTGATTGAACTACTGTTTTCGTGAGACATGAACCAGATTCTTTGTTGACGATCGTTCTCAGTCAATTCTTGTACAGGTTTGTCGTGAAACGCGTGAAAACCGTTTTTACTTAATAATCTTTGAACGGTCGATTTCGATTCTTTGAAATATTGGCAGCCCTTCGTAGACTCGTTTGAGGATTATTTTCGAAATGCTGTAAAATATGGCCTCGTTCTTCTTCAGGTACTCTATTAGCCTCTGACGTCCGAGGAGCTAGAAATCAAGTTTCACGAGCTCTATTAGAATGAAATACCTTATGTGATGGATGTCTGAACCAATTTTCTAATAAAGTTAACTTATTTTAAAGGTAATTTACCGCTCTTTATGATGGTATAATTAACTTTGTGTCAGCTCTTATACTTAAGGAGGAATAAGAGATTTTATGGAAAAAAACAGTGCTAAGTACAAAAATTAGATGTTGAATATTTCTAAAACGGTTCCGAATCGGACCTATGTTTATTTCTTTTAAGACCTCAACGTTTTTTACCTCCGTGCTGGGACACCCTGTATATAAATGAAGAGTACAGGGAAAAAACGACGGATGTCAAAAAAATTGATTTTGAGATAATCGCAAATATACGTTTTCACATGAAGAATGAACATTTTGAAACATGTGATTGGCGTGGAAAGTACTAAGAACCTGTAACAGTTTGTATAGACTAGTTTTCCAAAATTTTGTTATACTTTTGCAGGCTCCAGTCAGTGATAAATACAAAAAAATATATTTGTACAGGGAAGAAACAACGTATGTTCACTGACAACCGCTGTTCTTTCACTGTATTGTGAAAGCAGTATTCAGGTTAATTCAAATAATAAACAGTCGGTGCCTACTTAAAAGATTGTTTTTGATAAGAATCAACCACGTCGCGGCGCATTCTAGAGACAGTGGTCGTTCTTTCCCGGGTTGCCATGGACATCCGCACTTCTTTCCCTGTACCCAAAACTAAAAAAGCCTGAAATACACTGTTAACGATTGTTTTTTTCCCTCTTTCTACGTTTTAAACATTAGTACTACACTATTGCCAACAGATGGCAATGAAATCTCGATTGGACGGAGAGCGGGCATGTGAGTGAGGGGAAAGGGGAATATACGGAATATGTGTCTACATATTTACCACACATATATAGGAATATGTGTCTACAATTTATGTTGGGATTTAAAAAAGAATAAATAAATTTTAAAAAAAGACTTATTTCATTACATTTTATTTAAAGAATTCACCACACATTTTAGTTCTTTAAAACATAAAAAATTATATATGAGAACAAAGAAACTTTACAATACATATACATTTTTATTTCTAACGGCTGATAAGAAAAAAGATTAAATATTAAGAGTTGTACCTACGTTGCGAATATCTGCTTGAGCCATGTGAAATGGTTACAATGGAAACGTGTTCTGGCGAACAGCCATTCTAAAGAAGACACCTAAAAAATACAATTACAAAATACAATCGTATCGATGTCACACAAAATCGACAGAAGTACTTTTTAAAATAGATTCGTTTACGGTCAACTAGACTAAGAAAAGTTACAAAATTTATCAGAAGACGCAACACGCTCTCTGCGGGGCAGTATTGGTATATCTCATTTACACTGAAACTTAGTCACCCGCACGCCAGTGATATCCCTTGTACGATATTTGAGTCACCTAGATCCAGAATAACTTTTTTATTTGAAGTTGTTCAAAATATCAATGACAAAGTTACTAACGTTTAAGGACAAAACCTGTCTCTTGCCATGTGAACAATGGATCCCATATAGAAAACCTGGTGTAAAACCCACAGAAAAGGAATTATTGGGTGGTATATATATATATATATATATATATATATATATATAAATATAAAAGAATCAATAAAATGTATATATATGAATATATTTATTATTAATTGTATTATATATATATATATATATATATATATATATATATATATATATATATATATATATATATATATATATATATATATATATATATATCACCCAATAATTCCTTGTTTAATCTGATCTCAGAACTAAAGGTACTACAAATTAAACGTTTCACCGTTAAGGTGTCGATATATCGCACTAATTATATCGTAGTAGCGTATCGTTATGGTGAGCGGTCCCTGTCACCTTAGACTTATACAGAGTATGGATTCATTTAGCCAGTTGGTATACCTGGGATAAAAGGGATATGCATACCCCGAAATTGAAAAACACTGGGTCAACTCCAACAAATTAGCCGCAGAAAAGTAACACAATGTGGATAACATAGTTCCAACTATAAATACAAAAATCAACCATTGTAAAAGCATTCAAACGAAATGAACATTCCCCTTTAAAAAATAAATCAAGAGTAACAATTGAGGCTGTACTAGACTCATTAGCATAAAGAAATATGTGATATGTCTTATCGAGTATAATATAATATTCCCATAATATCATCCAGTTTTTTCTCAAGTTTGAAGTATTGTCGATTCATTTCTTCTAGGACGATGTTCATTTCTTCTCGGATGATGTTTTTGAGTTCTTCTCTTACAACTCGCCTATATGAAGAAGTGTCAATATTCTGTAAAATAAAATTAATTAATAAAATAAGCTGTAGAAATGGGGGGGGCTCAGCGCGACGGCCCCTTTGAACTGACCTAAATTAACTAATATCGGCTCTTTCAAGTACCTCCCCCATCCATAGTGTATAAAACATATTTCACGATTCACCATCGTTACGGCCTTCAAAAAGACGGTTTATCACTACGAAAACGGAAGCTGAAAATATGATGTGCGGGGAATTGATAGATACGGACTTTCAAGCATTAAATTTCAGTTTTCTCAATTTCAACATCTGGTGACAAACCTGGTTCTTTGCCTGTGCTAATTAAGCGAACAAAAAGTGGGCGGCGTTGAGACCTCCTCAGTGAACCCTGTAGGCTTAAATGAATAATCAGAATTCTTATATTTTGATAGATAAAAAGTATTACTTCACGACATAGAATCATTTTCAAAGATCCCTTTTGCTAAATATAAAAATACTTACGCCCATAGAAGGTGATTCAGGATCCTCAGTAACTTCCTGCTTCACTTTTTTTGGAGGCAGATTCACTGGTGGAGACGACATCCGTCTCTTTTTTGAATCTTCCTCTTGTCTGTCTTGGTCTCTTTTAGGATAATTACTCATTTTCACAGCTAATACAGTTCGGCCAACTACTCCACTGAAAAAAAAAAAAAAGAAAATCAATTGATACAAAAAAAAAAAACATGGTGAGATCACGCTCTAGTCCGCACGGCCATCATGGTCCCCAAATAAACAATTACTACGTTTCCATGCATTTCAAATAGATTTGAATATTGAACAAGGTTTGAAAATTGACAAGGGTTTACATGGAATGGTTTCAGATCGATTACTAAAATATTTTTAAACGTGTTTGTTATAATAGTTTGTGTTTGGATATAATATTTAAGTTTGTTATGGTGTAAATAATTTAAAATTTATTTTGTTGGTTTTCACTTTTAGTTTTAGTGTCACTCTATTCTATCATATCGTCGGTCACGTGATACCTCATATGTGCAAATGCCAACTTTACAGGAGAGATAAAAAACTGATTAAAAAAACATTCTTTATAGAAAATCTCAATTTTTTTCGAAATTTGTATTAAGTGAGATGTATATGCATGGCATGAATTGTTTTAAAGATCAATAGCACCAACAAATCACTTAAATTCAGTTCACCACTTCTTTAAGCCTAAAAAATCACCACTGTAATTTTTACACAGCTCGCCGCCATCGCTAGGCCTCGACTTCTTCACTACACCATTAATTGTTTAATGCTTTTAACTTAATATTTTAATGTGTGTATTTTATACATCACATGCCAGGCAGGGGACTGTCGCCAGGGGACTGTGTATTTTGGTTTAGTTTCAAAATATTTACAAAACTATTGAAACATGTTTCGATACGAAGCTACCGACAAATTTGGACACAAATCACAGACATATAGACAATTTATATAAATATTTATATAAATATTTAATCTAATGTATGTCGCAACGACCAACACTCGTACTCACCACAAATTGCGCTCGAACACTAAACAAAATGGCGGTTGACGCCGTTCTCGACAGTGTTACTAACATCACACTGGTTGCGTTTCATTTCACGCTAAAAAACGTTTGTAAACATAACAGATTTTTTCTATTTTAGGTTTAAATTTTTGACAGGGGACTGTCTAAGAAAACTTCGGACAACATTAACATGACATTATTACATTTAAAAAATAAGAAACTACACCTGTTTTATGACATAAATATAAATTAATTATTCTATTTTTAAATATGAACTGCAAAATTTATTTAGTGTTCATAGTTTTATTTTTTAAATATTATCCCAAAGTGGGAATCCGTGAAATGGGACAGCCAGGGGACTGTGTTTTTAGGGCTTCAATATTTTTTAGAAAAAAAAGTATAATTGTTATCGTTATAAATACAATAGCACTATAAAGTTCAGCGTTTAATTTAAATTAAGAGGCATAATTATATTTCTATGCTTTATTTATTTTTTTTAAACTCGGTCTGGACAGCCGTTTATGAGTTTACAGAGAATCGCCAAAATAATAGAATAATCGCAACATTTAAAAAAAAAAAATTACGCTGCCATTTTAAAATAAAAACGTATTATTTGCTGGTTTTGAGATTGACTTGGGTAGAAGAAGTGTTTTTTTGAATCTGAATATCTTAATTACACATGCAAGCATGAGTATAGATATGATTGAGCTGCCGCCCCGATGCAAAGTAATGTTATTTCCAAGTTGCGGCTACCTCAACTGAAGAACCTAAACGAACAATCAATAGGATGTATTAAATTGAGAACATTTATTAAAGGTGAATTGAGAGAATTAATATGACTGCGGATCAACATTCATTGATCCATCCGCGGCTGTTTTTCTAAAATTTCTACGCCGGTCATATTTCACGATTTGTGAATCGTGGAAAATATAAAAGAGTAAATCTACGCTAATACAATTAAAAAATAATAATTTTATGAATACGAACGCCGTTTTCTTTTCCGAAGCCGCACACCAAGGAGTGTCCCAGCATGGAGGTAAAAAACTTGGAGGTCTAAAAGGAAATTTAATTTTGAACAAAAAATTGCCTCTAAACACAGGTCCGATTCGGAACCGTTTCAGAAATATTCAACATCTTCCAATTTTTGTACTTAGCACTATTTTTTTGCATAAAATCTCTTATTCCTCCTCAAGTATAAGAGCTAACACAAAGTTAATTATACCATCATAAAGATCGGTAAATTACCTTTAAAATACGTTCACTTTATTATTACAATTACAAGAATTTGACAGTTTATAGGCAGCATAAACCGAAGGACTGTTTAATTCGGAAATTCTTTGGCAAACTGTAGCTCACGTTTTTTCAAAAAAAATGACCTTATTGTATAACTTAATTTTTATTTAGAAAACTTGTGCATTTGATAAGCTTTCAAACGATAAAACATTATATCACATGACCCTTATACTTGTGTAACAATATTATGGTTTTAGTGAAAAAAGAAGGTAAAAGTAAATGACATGTCTCATAATCCATACAGTGTTTACAATGAATTGAGGATTACTATACAGGGTGTCCCAGCATGGAGGTAAAAAACGTTGAGGTCTTAAAGGAAATTTAATTTTGAACAAAAAATTGCCTCTAAACACAGGTCCGATTCGGAACCGTTTCAGAAATATTCAACATCTTCTAATTTTTGTACTTAGCACTGTTTTTTTTGCATAAAATCTCTTATTCCTCCTTAAGTATAAGAGCTAACACAAAGTTAATTATACCATCATAAAGAGCGGTAAATTACCTTTAAAATAAAATCACTTTATCAGAAAATTGGTTTTCTTTGAATAATAGCATTAGAAACTTTTTAGGGTTAATATTTATTTATAAATATGAAAATCAAAAATGCATTTAAAAATCATAAAAATTGTTCAAAATAGCTTAAACAGCACCTATAGCGGTCGGTAACTGATTGAACTACTGTTTTCGTGAGACATGAACCAGATTCTTTGTTGACGATCGTTCTCAGTCAATTCTTGTACAGGTTTGTCGTGAAACGCGTGAAAACCGTTTTTACTTAATAATCTTTGAACGGTCGATTTCGATTCTTTGAAATATTGGCAGCCCTTCGTAGACTCGTTTGAGGATTATTTTCGAAATGCTGTAAAATATGGCCTCGTTCTTCTTCAGGTACTCTATTAGCCTCTGACGTCCGAGGAGCTAGAAATCAAGTTTCACGAGCTCTATTAGAATGAAATACCTTATGTGATGGATGTCTGAACCAATTTTCTAATAAAGTTAACTTATTTTAAAGGTAATTTACCGCTCTTTATGATGGTATAATTAACTTTGTGTTAGCTCTTATACTTAAGGAGGAATAAGAGATTTTATGGAAAAAAACAGTGCTAAGTACAAAAATTAGATGTTGAATATTTCTAAAACGGTTCCGAATCGGACCTATGTTTATTTCTTTTAAGACCTCAACGTTTTTTACCTCCGTGCTGGGACACCCTGTATATAAATGAAGAGTACAGGGAAAAAACGACGGATGTCAAAAAAATTGATTTTGAGATAATCGCAAATATACGTTTTCACATGAAGAATGAACATTTTGAAACATGTGATTGGCGTGGAAAGTACTAAGAACCTGTAACAGTTTGTATAGACTAGTTTTCCAAAATTTTGTTATACTTTTGCAGGCTCCAGTCAGTGATAAATACAAAAAAATATATTTGTACAGGGAAGAAACAACGTATGTTCACTGACAACCGCTGTTCTTTCACTGTATTGTGAAAGCAGTATTCAGGTTAATTCAAATAATAAACAGTCGGTGCCTACTTATAAGATTGTTTTTGATAAGAATCAACCACGTCGCGGCGCATTCTAGAGACAGTGGTCGTTCTTTCCCGGGTTGCCATGGACATCCGCACTTCTTTCCCTGTACCCAAAACTAAAAAAGCCTGAAATACACTGTTAACGATTGTTTTTTTCCCTCTTTCTACGTTTTAAACATTAGTACTACACTATTGCCAACAGATGGCAATGAAATCTCGATTGGACGGAGAGCGGGCATGTGAGTGAGGGGAAAGGGGAATATACGGAATATGTGTCTACATATTTACCACACATATATAGGAATATGTGTCTACAATTTATGTTGGGATTTAAAAAAGAATAAATAAATTTTAAAAAAAGACTTATTTCATTACATTTTATTTAAAGAATTCACCACACATTTTAGTTCTTTAAAACATAAAAAATTATATATGAGAACAAAGAAACTTTACAATACATATACATTTTTATTTCTAACGGCTGATAAGAAAAAAGATTAAATATTAAGAGTTGTACCTACGTTGCGAATATCTGCTTGAGCCATGTGAAATGGTTACAATGGAAACGTGTTCTGGCGAACAGCCATTCTAAAGAAGACACCTAAAAAATACAATTACAAAATACAATCGTATCGATGTCACACAAAATCGACAGAAGTACTTTTTAAAATAGATTCGTTTACGGTCAACTAGACTAAGAAAAGTTACAAAATTTATCAGAAGACGCAACACGCTCTCTGCGGGGCAGTATTGGTATATCTCATTTACACTGAAACTTAGTCACCCGCACGCCAGTGATATCCCTTGTACGATATTTGAGTCACCTAGATCCAGAATAACTTTTTTATTTGAAGTTGTTCAAAATATCAATGACAAAGTTACTAACGTTTAAGGACAAAACCTGTCTCTTGCCATGTGAACAATGGATCCCATATAGAAAACCTGGTGTAAAACCCACAGAAAAGGAATTATTGGGTGGTATATATATATATATATATATATATATATATAAATATAAAAGAATCAATAAAATGTATATATATGAATATATTTATTATTAATTGTATTATATATATATATATATATATATATATATATATATATATATATATATATATATATATATATATATATATATATATATATATATATCACCCAATAATTCCTTGTTTAATCTGATCTCAGAACTAAAGGTACTACAAATTAAACGTTTCACCGTTAAGGTGTCGATATATCGCACTAATTATATCGTAGTAGCGTATCGTTATGGTGTGCGGTCCCTGTCACCTTAGACTTATACAGAGTATGGATTCATTTAGCCAGTTGGTATACCTGGGATAAAAGGGATATGCATACCCCGAAATTGAAAAACACTGGGTCAACTCCAACAAATTAGCCGCAGAAAAGTAACACAATGTGGATAACATAGTTCCAACTATAAATACAAAAATCAACCATTGTAAAAGCATTCAAACGAAATGAACATTCCCCTTTAAAAAATAAATCAAGAGTAACAATTGAGGCTGTACTAGACTCATTAGCATAAAGAAATATGTGATATGTCTTATCGAGTATAATATAATATTCCCATAATATCATCCAGTTTTTTCTCAAGTTTGAAGTATTGTCGATTCATTTCTTCTAGGACGATGTTCATTTCTTCTCGGATGATGTTTTTGAGTTCTTCTCTTACAACTCGCCTATATGAAGAAGTGTCAATATTCTGTAAAATAAAATTAATTAATAAAATAAGCTGTAGAAATGGGGGGGGCTCAGCGCGACGGCCCCTTTGAACTGACCTAAATTAACTAATATCGGCTCTTTCAAGTACCTCCCCCATCCATAGTGTATAAAACATATTTCACGATTCACCATCGTTACGGCCTTCAAAAAGACGGTTTATCACTACGAAAACGGAAGCTGAAAATATGATGTGCGGGGAATTGATAGATACGGACTTTCAAGCATTAAATTTCAGTTTTCTCAATTTCAACATCTGGTGACAAACCTGGTTCTTTGCCTGTGCTAATTAAGCGAACAAAAAGTGGGCGGCGTTGAGACCTCCTCAGTGAACCCTGTAGGCTTAAATGAATAATCAGAATTCTTATATTTTGATAGATAAAAAGTATTACTTCACGACATAGAATCATTTTCAAAGATCCCTTTTGCTAAATATAAAAATACTTACGCCCATAGAAGGTGATTCAGGATCCTCAGTAACTTCCTGCTTCACTTTTTTTGGAGGCAGATTCACTGGTGGAGACGACATCCGTCTCTTTTTTGAATCTTCCTCTTGTCTGTCTTGGTCTCTTTTAGGATAATTACTCATTTTCACAGCTAATACAGTTCGGCCAACTACTCCACTGAAAAAAAAAAAAAAGAAAATCAATTGATACAAAAAAAAAAACATGGTGAGATCACGCTCTAGTCCGCACGGCCATCATGGTCCCCAAATAAACAATTACTACGTTTCCATGCATTTCAAATAGATTTGAATATTGAACAAGGTTTGAAAATTGACAAGGGTTTACATGGAATGGTTTCAGATCGATTACTAAAATATTTTTAAACGTGTTTGTTATAATAGTTTGTGTTTGGATATAATATTTAAGTTTGTTATGGTGTAAATAATTTAAAATTTATTTTGTTGGTTTTCACTTTTAGTTTTAGTGTCACTCTATTCTATCATATCGTCGGTCACGTGATACCTCATATGTGCAAATGCCAACTTTACAGGAGAGATAAAAAACTGATTAAAAAAACATTCTTTATAGAAAATCTCAATTTTTTTCGAAATTTGTATTAAGTGAGATGTATATGCATGGCATGAATTGTTTTAAAGATCAATAGCACCAACAAATCACTTAAATTCAGTTCACCACTTCTTTAAGCCTAAAAAATCACCACTGTAACTTTTACACAGCTCGCCGCCATCGCTAGGCCTCGACTTCTTCACTACACCATTAATTGTTTAATGCTTTTAACTTAATATTTTAATGTGTGTATTTTATACATCACATGCCAGGCAGGGGACTGTCGCCAGGGGACTGTGTATTTTGGTTTAGTTTCAAAATATTTACAAAACTATTGAAACATGTTTCGATACGAAGCTACCGACAAATTTGGACACAAATCACAGACATATAGACAATTTATATAAATATTTATATAAATATTTAATCTAATGTATGTCGCAACGACCAACACTCGTACTCACCACAAATTGCGCTCGAACACTAAACAAAATGGCGGTTGACGCCGTTCTCGACAGTGTTACTAACATCACACTGGTTGCGTTTCATTTCACGCTAAAAAACGTTTGTAAACATAACAGATTTTTTCTATTTTAGGTTTAAATTTTTGACAGGGGACTGTCTAAGAAAACTTCGGACAACATTAACATGACATTATTACATTTAAAAAATAAGAAACTACACCTGTTTTATGACATAAATATAAATTAATTATTCTATTTTTAAATATGAACTGCAAAATTTATTTAGTGTTCATAGTTTTATTTTTTAAATATTATCCCAAAGTGGGAATCCGTGAAATGGGACAGCCAGGGGACTGTGTTTTTAGGGCTTCAATATTTTTTAGAAAAAAAAGTATAATTGTTATCGTTATAAATACAATAGCACTATAAAGTTCAGCGTTTAATTTAAATTAAGAGGCATAATTATATTTCTATGCTTTATTTATTTTTTTTAAACTCGGTCTGGACAGCCGTTTATGAGTTTACAGAGAATCGCCAAAATAATAGAATAATCGCAACATTTAAAAAAAAAAAATTACGCTGCCATTTTAAAATAAAAACGTATTATTTGCTGGTTTTGAGATTGACTTGGGTAGAAGAAGTGTTTTTTTGAATCTGAATATCTTAATTACACATGCAAGCATGAGTATAGATATGATTGAGCTGCCGCCCCGATGCAAAGTAATGTTATTTCCAAGTTGCGGCTACCTCAACTGAAGAACCTAAACGAACAATCAATAGGATGTATTAAATTGAGAACATTTATTAAAGGTGAATTGAGAGAATTAATATGACTGCGGATCAACATTCATTGATCCATCCGCGGCTGTTTTTCTAAAATTTCTACGCCGGTCATATTTCACGATTTGTGAATCGTGGAAAATATAAAAGAGTAAATCTACGCTAATACAATTAAAAAATAATAATTTTATGAATACGAACGCCGTTTTCTTTTCCGAAGCCGCACACCAAGGAATCATAATGCAATAAATATACAGGGTGTCCCAGCATGGAGGTAAAAAACTTGGAGGTCTAAAAGGAAATTTAATTTTGAACAAAAAATTGCCTCTAAACACAGGTCCGATTCGGAACCGTTTCAGAAATATTCAACATCTTCCAATTTTTGTACTTAGCACTATTTTTTTACATAAAATCTCTTATTCCTCCTCAAGTATAAGAGCTAACACAAAGTTAATTATACCATCATAAAGATCGGTAAATTACCTTTAAATTACGTTCACTTTATTATTACAATTACAAGAATTTGACAGTTTATAGGCAGCATAAACCGAAGGACTGTTTAATTCGGAAATTCTTTGGCAAACTGTAGCTCACGTTTTTTCAAAAAAAATGACCTTATTGTATAACTTAATTTTTATTTAGAAAACTTGTGCATTTGATAAGTTTTCAAACGATAAAACATTATATCACATGACCCTTATACTTGTGTAACAATATTATGGTTTTAGTGAAAAAAGAAGGTAAAAGTAAATGACATGTCTCATAATCCATACAGTGTTTACAATGAATTTAGGATTACTATACAGGGTGTCCCAGCATGGAGGTAAAAAACGTTGAGGTCTTAAAGGAAATTTAATTTTGAACAAAAAATTGCCTCTAAACACAGGTCCGATTCGGAACCGTTTCAGAAATATTCAACATCTTCTAATTTTTGTACTTAGCACTGTTTTTTTTGCATAAAATCTCTTATTCCTCCTTAAGTATAAGAGCTAACACAAAGTTAATTATACCATCATAAAGAGCGGTAAATTACCTTTAAAATAAAATCACTTTATCAGAAAATTGGTTTTTTTTGAATAATAGCATTAGAAACTTTTTAGGGTTAATATTTATTTATAAATATGAAAATCAAAAATGCATTTAAAAATCATAAAAATTGTTCAAAATAGCTTAAACAGCACCTATAGCGGTCGGTAACTGATTGAACTACTGTTTTCGTGAGACATGAACCAGATTCTTTGTTGACGATCGTTCTCAGTCAATTCTTGTACAGGTTTGTCGTGAAACGAGTGAAAACCGTTTTTACTTAATAATCTTTGAACGGTCGATTTCGATTCTTTGAAATATTGGCAGCCCTTCGTAGACTCGTTTGAGGATTATTTTCGAAATGCTGTAAAATATGGCCTCGTTCTTCTTCAGGTACTCTATTAGCCTCTGACGTCCGAGGAGCTAGAAATCAAGTTTCACGAGCTCTATTAGAATGAAATACCTTATGTGATGGATGTCTGAACCAATTTTCTAATAAAGTTAACTTATTTTAAAGGTAATTTACCGCTCTTTATGATGGTATAATTAACTTTGTGTTAGCTCTTATACTTAAGGAGGAATAAGAGATTTTATGGAAAAAAACAGTGCTAAGTACAAAAATTAGATGTTGAATATTTCTAAAACGGTTCCGAATCGGACCTATGTTTATTTCTTTTAAGACCTCAACGTTTTTTACCTCCGTGCTGGGACACCCTGTATATAAATGAAGAGTACAGGGAAAAAACGACGGATGTCAAAAAAATTGATTTTGAGATAATCGCAAATATACGTTTTCACATGAAGAATGAACATTTTGAAACATGTGATTGGCGTGGAAAGTACTAAGAACCTGTAACAGTTTGTATAGACTAGTTTTCCAAAATTTTGTTATACTTTTGCAGGCTCCAGTCAGTGATAAATACAAAAAAATATATTTGTACAGGGAAGAAACAACGTATGTTCACTGACAACCGCTGTTCTTTCACTGTATTGTGAAAGCAGTATTCAGGTTAATTCAAATAATAAACAGTCGGTGCCTACTTAAAAGATTGTTTTTGATAAGAATCAACCACGTCGCGGCGCATTCTAGAGACAGTGGTCGTTCTTTCCCGGGTTGCCATGGACATCCGCACTTCTTTCCCTGTACCCAAAACTAAAAAAGCCTGAAATACACTGTTAACGATTGTTTTTTTCCCTCTTTCTACGTTTTAAACATTAGTACTACACTATTGCCAACAGATGGCAATGAAATCTCGATTGGACGGAGAGCGGGCATGTGAGTGAGGGGAAAGGGGAATATACGGAATATGTGTCTACATATTTACCACACATATATAGGAATATGTGTCTACAATTTATGTTGGGATTTAAAAAAGAATAAATAAATTTTAAAAAAAGACTTATTTCATTACATTTTATTTAAAGAATTCACCACACATTTTAGTTCTTTAAAACATAAAAAATTATATATGAGAACAAAGAAACTTTACAATACATATACATTTTTTTTTCTAACGGCTGATAAGAAAAAAGATTAAATATTAAGAGTTGTACCTACGTTGCGAATATCTGCTTGAGCCATGTGAAATGGTTACAATGGAAACGTGTTCTGGCGAACAGCCATTCTAAAGAAGACACCTAAAAAATACAATTACAAAATACAATCGTATCGATGTCACACAAAATCGACAGAAGTACTTTTTAAAATAGATTCGTTTACGGTCAACTAGACTAAGAAAAGTTACAAAATTTATCAGAAGACGCAACACGCTCTCTGCGGGGCAGTATTGGTATATCTCATTTACACTGAAACTTAGTCACCCGCACGCCAGTGATATCCCTTGTACGATATTTGAGTCACCTAGATCCAGAATAACTTTTTTATTTGAAGTTGTTCAAAATATCAATGACAAAGTTACTAACGTTTAAGGACAAAACCTGTCTCTTGCCATGTGAACAATGGATCCCATATAGAAAACCTGGTGTAAAACCCACAGAAAAGGAATTATTGGGTGGTATATATATATATATATATATATATATAAATATAAAAGAATCAATAAAATGTATATATATGAATATATTTATTATTAATTGTATTATATATATATATATATATATATATATATATATATATATATATATATATATATATATATATATATATATATATCACCCAATAATTCCTTGTTTAATCTGATCTCAGAACTAAAGGTACTACAAATTAAACGTTTCACCGTTAAGGTGTCGATATATCGCACTAATTATATCGTAGTAGCGTATCGTTATGGTGTGCGGTCCCTGTCACCTTAGACTTATACAGAGTATGGATTCATTTAGCCAGTTGGTATACCTGGGATAAAAGGGATATGCATACCCCGAAATTGAAAAACACTGGGTCAACTCCAACAAATTAGCCGCAGAAAAGTAACACAATGTGGATAACATAGTTCCAACTATAAATACAAAAATCAACCATTGTAAAAGCATTCAAACGAAATGAACATTCCCCTTTAAAAAATAAATCAAGAGTAACAATTGAGGCTGTACTAGACTCATTAGCATAAAGAAATATGTGATATGTCTTATCGAGTATAATATAATATTCCCATAATATCATCCAGTTTTTTCTCAAGTTTGAAGTATTGTCGATTCATTTCTTCTAGGACGATGTTCATTTCTTCTCGGATGATGTTTTTGAGTTCTTCTCTTACAACTCGCCTATATGAAGAAGTGTCAATATTCTGTAAAATAAAATTAATTAATAAAATAAGCTGTAGAAATGGGGGGGGCTCAGCGCGACGGCCCCTTTGAACTGACCTAAATTAACTAATATCGGCTCTTTCAAGTACCTCCCCCATCCATAGTGTATAAAACATATTTCACGATTCACCATCGTTACGGGCTTCAAAAAGACGGTTTATCACTACGAAAACGGAAGCTGAAAATATGATGTGCGGGGAATTGATAGATACGGACTTTCAAGCATTAAATTTCAGTTTTCTCAATTTCAACATCTGGTGACAAACCTGGTTCTTTGCCTGTGCTAATTAAGCGAACAAAAAGTGGGCGGCGTTGAGACCTCCTCAGTGAACCCTGTAGGCTTAAATGAATAATCAGAATTCTTATATTTTGATAGATAAAAAGTATTACTTCACGACATAGAATCATTTTCAAAGATCCCTTTTGCTAAATATAAAAATACTTACGCCCATAGAAGGTGATTCAGGATCCTCAGTAACTTCCTGCTTCACTTTTTTTGGAGGCAGATTCACTGGTGGAGACGACATCCGTCTCTTTTTTGAATCTTCCTCTTGTCTGTCTTGGTCTCTTTTAGGATAATTACTCATTTTCACAGCTAATACAGTTCGGCCAACTACTCCACTGAAAAAAAAAAAAAAGAAAATCAATTGATACAAAAAAAAAAAACATGGTGAGATCACGCTCTAGTCCGCACGGCCATCATGGTCCCCAAATAAACAATTACTACGTTTCCATGCATTTCAAATAGATTTGAATATTGAACAAGGTTTGAAAATTGACAAGGGTTTACATGGAATGGTTTCAGATCGATTACTAAAATATTTTTAAACGTGTTTGTTATAATAGTTTGTGTTTGGATATAATATTTAAGTTTGTTATGGTGTAAATAATTTAAAATTTATTTTGTTGGTTTTCACTTTTAGTTTTAGTGTCACTCTATTCTATCATATCGTCGGTCACGTGATACCTCATATGTGCAAATGCCAACTTTACAGGAGAGATAAAAAACTGATTAAAAAAACATTCTTTATAGAAAATCTCAATTTTTTTCGAAATTTGTATTAAGTGAGATGTATATGCATGGCATGAATTGTTTTAAAGATCAATAGCACCAACAAATCACTTAAATTCAGTTCACCACTTCTTTAAGCCTAAAAAATCACCACTGTAATTTTTACACAGCTCGCCGCCATCGCTAGGCCTCGACTTCTTCACTACACCATTAATTGTTTAATGCTTTTAACTTAATATTTTAATGTGTGTATTTTATACATCACATGCCAGGCAGGGGACTGTCGCCAGGGGACTGTGTATTTTGGTTTAGTTTCAAAATATTTACAAAACTATTGAAACATGTTTCGATACGAAGCTACCGACAAATTTGGACACAAATCACAGACATATAGACAATTTATATAAATATTTATATAAATATTTAATCTAATGTATGTCGCAACGACCAACACTCGTACTCACCACAAATTGCGCTCGAACACTAAACAAAATGGCGGTTGACGCCGTTCTCGACAGTGTTACTAACATCACACTGGTTGCGTTTCATTTCACGCTAAAAAACGTTTGTAAACATAACAGATTTTTTCTATTTTAGGTTTAAATTTTTGACAGGGGACTGTCTAAGAAAACTTCGGACAACATTAACATGACATTATTACATTTAAAAAATAAGAAACTACACCTGTTTTATGACATAAATATAAATTAATTATTCTATTTTTAAATATGAACTGCAAAATTTATTTAGTGTTCATAGTTTTATTTTTTAAATATTATCCCAAAGTGGGAATCCGTGAAATGGGACAGCCAGGGGACTGTGTTTTTAGGGCTTCAATATTTTTTAGAAAAAAAAGTATAATTGTTATCGTTATAAATACAATAGCACTATAAAGTTCAGCGTTTAATTTAAATTAAGAGGCATAATTATATTTCTATGCTTTATTTTTTTTTTTTAAACTCGGTCTGGACAGCCGTTTATGAGTTTACAGAGAATCGCCAAAATAATAGAATAATCGCAACATTTAAAAAAAAAAAATTACGCTGCCATTTTAAAATAAAAACGTATTATTTGCTGGTTTTGAGATTGACTTGGGTAGAAGAAGTGTTTTTTTGAATCTGAATATCTTAATTACACATGCAAGCATGAGTATAGATATGATTGAGCTGCCGCCCCGATGCAAAGTAATGTTATTTCCAAGTTGCGGCTACCTCAACTGAAGAACCTAAACGAACAATCAATAGGATGTATTAAATTGAGAACATTTATTAAAGGTGAATTGAGAGAATTAATATGACTGCGGATCAACATTCATTGATCCATCCGCGGCTGTTTTTCTAAAATTTCTACGCCGGTCATATTTCACGATTTGTGAATCGTGGAAAATATAAAAGAGTAAATCTACGCTAATACAATTAAAAAATAATAATTTTATGAATACGAACGCCGTTTTCTTTTCCGAAGCCGCACACCAAGGAGTGTCCCAGCATGGAGGTAAAAAACTTGGAGGTCTTAAAGGAAATTTAATTTTGAACAAAAAATTGCCTCTAAACACAGGTCCGATTCGGAACCGTTTCAGAAATATTCAACATCTTCTAATTTTTGTACTTAGCACTGTTTTTTTTGCATAAAATCTCTTATTCCTCCTTAAGTATAAGAGCTAACACAAAGTTAATTATACCATCATAAAGAGCGGTAAATTACCTTTAAAATAAAATCACTTTATCAGAAAATTGGTTTTCTTTGAATAATAGCATTAGAAACTTTTTAGGGTTAATATTTATTTATAAATATGAAAATCAAAAATGCATTTAAAAATCATAAAAATTGTTCAAAATAGCTTAAACAGCACCTATAGCGGTCGGTAACTGATTGAACTACTGTTTTCGTGAGACATGAACCAGATTCTTTGTTGACGATCGTTCTCAGTCAATTCTTGTACAGGTTTGTCGTGAAACGCGTGAAAACCGTTTTTACTTAATAATCTTTGAACGGTCGATTTCGATTCTTTGAAATATTGGCAGCCCTTCGTAGACTCGTTTGAGGATTATTTTCGAAATGCTGTAAAATATGGCCTCGTTCTTCTTCAGGTACTCTATTAGCCTCTGACGTCCGAGGAGCTAGAAATCAAGTTTCACGAGCTCTATTAGAATGAAATACCTTATGTGATGGATGTCTGAACCAATTTTCTAATAAAGTTAACTTATTTTAAAGGTAATTTACCGCTCTTTATGATGGTATAATTAACTTTGTGTTAGCTCTTATACTTAAGGAGGAATAAGAGATTTTATGGGAAAAAACAGTGCTAAGTACAAAAATTAGATGTTGAATATTTCTAAAACGGTTCCGAATCGGACCTATGTTTATTTCTTTTAAGACCTCAACGTTTTTTACCTCCGTGCTGGGACACCCTGTATATAAATGAAGAGTACAGGGAAAAAACGACGGATGTCAAAAAAATTGATTTTGAGATAATCGCAAATATACGTTTTCACATGAAGAATGAACATTTTGAAACATGTGATTGGCGTGGAAAGTACTAAGAACCTGTAACAGTTTGTATAGACTAGTTTTCCAAAATTTTGTTATACTTTTGCAGGCTCCAGTCAGTGATAAATACAAAAAAATATATTTGTACAGGGAAGAAACAACGTATGTTCACTGACAACCGCTGTTCTTTCACTGTATTGTGAAAGCAGTATTCAGGTTAATTCAAATAATAAACAGTCGGTGCCTACTTAAAAGATTGTTTTTGATAAGAATCAACCACGTCGCGGCGCATTCTAGAGACAGTGGTCGTTCTTTCCCGGGTTGCCATGGACATCCGCACTTCTTTCCCTGTACCCAAAACTAAAAAAGCCTGAAATACACTGTTAACGATTGTTTTTTTCCCTCTTTCTACGTTTTAAACATTAGTACTACACTATTGCCAACAGATGGCAATGAAATCTCGATTGGACGGAGAGCGGGCATGTGAGTGAGGGGAAAGGGGAATATACGGAATATGTGTCTACATATTTACCACACATATATAGGAATATGTGTCTACAATTTATGTTGGGATTTAAAAAAGAATAAATAAATTTTAAAAAAAGACTTATTTCATTACATTTTATTTAAAGAATTCACCACACATTTTAGTTCTTTAAAACATAAAAAATTATATATGAGAACAAAGAAACTTTACAATACATATACATTTTTTTTTCTAACGGCTGATAAGAAAAAAGATTAAATATTAAGAGTTGTACCTACGTTGCGAATATCTGCTTGAGCCATGTGAAATGGTTACAATGGAAACGTGTTCTGGCGAACAGCCATTCTAAAGAAGACACCTAAAAAATACAATTACAAAATACAATCGTATCGATGTCACACAAAATCGACAGAAGTACTTTTTAAAATAGATTCGTTTACGGTCAACTAGACTAAGAAAAGTTACAAAATTTATCAGAAGACGCAACACGCTCTCTGCGGGGCAGTATTGGTATATCTCATTTACACTGAAACTTAGTCACCCGCACGCCAGTGATATCCCTTGTACGATATTTGAGTCACCTAGATCCAGAATAACTTTTTTATTTGAAGTTGTTCAAAATATCAATGACAAAGTTACTAACGTTTAAGGACAAAACCTGTCTCTTGCCATGTGAACAATGGATCCCATATAGAAAACCTGGTGTAAAACCCACAGAAAAGGAATTATTGGGTGGTATATATATATATATATATATATATATATATATATATATATATATATATATATATATATAAATATAAAAGAATCAATAAAATGTATATATATGAATATATTTATTATTAATTGTATTATATATATATATATATATATATATATATATATATCACCCAATAATTCCTTGTTTAATCTGATCTCAGAACTAAAGGTACTACAAATTAAACGTTTCACCGTTAAGGTGTCGATATATCGCACTAATTATATCGTAGTAGCGTATCGTTATGGTGTGCGGTCCCTGTCACCTTAGACTTATACAGAGTATGGATTCATTTAGCCAGTTGGTATACCTGGGATAAAAGGGATATGCATACCCCGAAATTGAAAAACACTGGGTCAACTCCAACAAATTAGCCGCAGAAAAGTAACACAATGTGGATAACATAGTTCCAACTATAAATACAAAAATCAACCATTGTAAAAGCATTCAAACGAAATGAACATTCCCCTTTAAAAAATAAATCAAGAGTAACAATTGAGGCTGTACTAGACTCATTAGCATAAAGAAATATGTGATATGTCTTATCGAGTATAATATAATATTCCCATAATATCATCCAGTTTTTTCTCAAGTTTGAAGTATTGTCGATTCATTTCTTCTAGGACGATGTTCATTTCTTCTCGGATGATGTTTTTGAGTTCTTCTCTTACAACTCGCCTATATGAAGAAGTGTCAATATTCTGTAAAATAAAATTAATTAATAAAATAAGCTGTAGAAATGGGGGGGGCTCAGCGCGACGGCCCCTTTGAACTGACCTAAATTAACTAATATCGGCTCTTTCAAGTACCTCCCCCATCCATAGTGTATAAAACATATTTCACGATTCACCATCGTTACGGGCTTCAAAAAGACGGTTTATCACTACGAAAACGGAAGCTGAAAATATGATGTGCGGGGAATTGATAGATACGGACTTTCAAGCATTAAATTTCAGTTTTCTCAATTTCAACATCTGGTGACAAACCTGGTTCTTTGCCTGTGCTAATTAAGCGAACAAAAAGTGGGCGGCGTTGAGACCTCCTCAGTGAACCCTGTAGGCTTAAATGAATAATCAGAATTCTTATATTTTGATAGATAAAAAGTATTACTTCACGACATAGAATCATTTTCAAAGATCCCTTTTGCTAAATATAAAAATACTTACGCCCATAGAAGGTGATTCAGGATCCTCAGTAACTTCCTGCTTCACTTTTTTTGGAGGCAGATTCACTGGTGGAGACGACATCCGTCTCTTTTTTGAATCTTCCTCTTGTCTGTCTTGGTCTCTTTTAGGATAATTACTCATTTTCACAGCTAATACAGTTCGGCCAACTACTCCACTGAAAAAAAAAAAAAAGAAAATCAATTGATACAAAAAAAAAAAACATGGTGAGATCACGCTCTAGTCCGCACGGCCATCATGGTCCCCAAATAAACAATTACTACGTTTCCATGCATTTCAAATAGATTTGAATATTGAACAAGGTTTGAAAATTGACAAGGGTTTACATGGAATGGTTTCAGATCGATTACTAAAATATTTTTAAACGTGTTTGTTATAATAGTTTGTGTTTGGATATAATATTTAAGTTTGTTATGGTGTAAATAATTTAAAATTTATTTTGTTGGTTTTCACTTTTAGTTTTAGTGTCACTCTATTCTATCATATCGTCGGTCACGTGATACCTCATATGTGCAAATGCCAACTTTACAGGAGAGATAAAAAACTGATTAAAAAAACATTCTTTATAGAAAATCTCAATTTTTTTCGAAATTTGTATTAAGTGAGATGTATATGCATGGCATGAATTGTTTTAAAGATCAATAGCACCAACAAATCACTTAAATTCAGTTCACCACTTCTTTAAGCCTAAAAAATCACCACTGTAATTTTTACACAGCTCGCCGCCATCGCTAGGCCTCGACTTCTTCACTACACCATTAATTGTTTAATGCTTTTAACTTAATATTTTAATGTGTGTATTTTATACATCACATGCCAGGCAGGGGACTGTCGCCAGGGGACTGTGTATTTTGGTTTAGTTTCAAAATATTTACAAAACTATTGAAACATGTTTCGATACGAAGCTACCGACAAATTTGGACACAAATCACAGACATATAGACAATTTATATAAATATTTATATAAATATTTAATCTAATGTATGTCGCAACGACCAACACTCGTACTCACCACAAATTGCGCTCGAACACTAAACAAAATGGCGGTTGACGCCGTTCTCGACAGTGTTACTAACATCACACTGGTTGCGTTTCATTTCACGCTAAAAAACGTTTGTAAACATAACAGATTTTTTCTATTTTAGGTTTAAATTTTTGACAGGGGACTGTCTAAGAAAACTTCGGACAACATTAACATGACATTATTACATTTAAAAAATAAGAAACTACACCTGTTTTATGACATAAATATAAATTAATTATTCTATTTTTAAATATGAACTGCAAAATTTATTTAGTGTTCATAGTTTTATTTTTTAAATATTATCCCAAAGTGGGAATCCGTGAAATGGGACAGCCAGGGGACTGTGTTTTTAGGGCTTCAATATTTTTTAGAAAAAAAAGTATAATTGTTATCGTTATAAATACAATAGCACTATAAAGTTCAGCGTTTAATTTAAATTAAGAGGCATAATTATATTTCTATGCTTTATTTTTTTTTTTTAAACTCGGTCTGGACAGCCGTTTATGAGTTTACAGAGAATCGCCAAAATAATAGAATAATCGCAACATTTAAAAAAAAAAAATTACGCTGCCATTTTAAAATAAAAACGTATTATTTGCTGGTTTTGAGATTGACTTGGGTAGAAGAAGTGTTTTTTTGAATCTGAATATCTTAATTACACATGCAAGCATGAGTATAGATATGATTGAGCTGCCGCCCCGATGCAAAGTAATGTTATTTCCAAGTTGCGGCTACCTCAACTGAAGAACCTAAACGAACAATCAATAGGATGTATTAAATTGAGAACATTTATTAAAGGTGAATTGAGAGAATTAATATGACTGCGGATCAACATTCATTGATCCATCCGCGGCTGTTTTTCTAAAATTTCTACGCCGGTCATATTTCACGATTTGTGAATCGTGGAAAATATAAAAGAGTAAATCTACGCTAATACAATTAAAAAATAATAATTTTATGAATACGAACGCCGTTTTCTTTTCCGAAGCCGCACACCAAGGAGTGTCCCAGCATGGAGGTAAAAAACTTGGAGGTCTTAAAGGAAATTTAATTTTGAACAAAAAATTGCCTCTAAACACAGGTCCGATTCGGAACCGTTTCAGAAATATTCAACATCTTCTAATTTTTGTACTTAGCACTGTTTTTTTTGCATAAAATCTCTTATTCCTCCTTAAGTATAAGAGCTAACACAAAGTTAATTATACCATCATAAAGAGCGGTAAATTACCTTTAAAATAAAATCACTTTATCAGAAAATTGGTTTTCTTTGAATAATAGCATTAGAAACTTTTTAGGGTTAATATTTATTTATAAATATGAAAATCAAAAATGCATTTAAAAATCATAAAAATTGTTCAAAATAGCTTAAACAGCACCTATAGCGGTCGGTAACTGATTGAACTACTGTTTTCGTGAGACATGAACCAGATTCTTTGTTGACGATCGTTCTCAGTCAATTCTTGTACAGGTTTGTCGTGAAACGCGTGAAAACCGTTTTTACTTAATAATCTTTGAACGGTCGATTTCGATTCTTTGAAATATTGGCAGCCCTTCGTAGACTCGTTTGAGGATTATTTTCGAAATGCTGTAAAATATGGCCTCGTTCTTCTTCAGGTACTCTATTAGCCTCTGACGTCCGAGGAGCTAGAAATCAAGTTTCACGAGCTCTATTAGAATGAAATACCTTATGTGATGGATGTCTGAACCAATTTTCTAATAAAGTTAACTTATTTTAAAGGTAATTTACCGCTCTTTATGATGGTATAATTAACTTTGTGTTAGCTCTTATACTTAAGGAGGAATAAGAGATTTTATGGGAAAAAACAGTGCTAAGTACAAAAATTAGATGTTGAATATTTCTAAAACGGTTCCGAATCGGACCTATGTTTATTTCTTTTAAGACCTCAACGTTTTTTACCTCCGTGCTGGGACACCCTGTATATAAATGAAGAGTACAGGGAAAAAACGACGGATGTCAAAAAAATTGATTTTGAGATAATCGCAAATATACGTTTTCACATGAAGAATGAACATTTTGAAACATGTGATTGGCGTGGAAAGTACTAAGAACCTGTAACAGTTTGTATAGACTAGTTTTCCAAAATTTTGTTATACTTTTGCAGGCTCCAGTCAGTGATAAATACAAAAAAATATATTTGTACAGGGAAGAAACAACGTATGTTCACTGACAACCGCTGTTCTTTCACTGTATTGTGAAAGCAGTATTCAGGTTAATTCAAATAATAAACAGTCGGTGCCTACTTAAAAGATTGTTTTTGATAAGAATCAACCACGTCGCGGCGCATTCTAGAGACAGTGGTCGTTCTTTCCCGGGTTGCCATGGACATCCGCACTTCTTTCCCTGTACCCAAAACTAAAAAAGCCTGAAATACACTGTTAACGATTGTTTTTTTCCCTCTTTCTACGTTTTAAACATTAGTACTACACTATTGCCAACAGATGGCAATGAAATCTCGATTGGACGGAGAGCGGGCATGTGAGTGAGGGGAAAGGGGAATATACGGAATATGTGTCTACATATTTACCACACATATATAGGAATATGTGTCTACAATTTATGTTGGGATTTAAAAAAGAATAAATAAATTTTAAAAAAAGACTTATTTCATTACATTTTATTTAAAGAATTCACCACACATTTTAGTTCTTTAAAACATAAAAAATTATATATGAGAACAAAGAAACTTTACAATACATATACATTTTTTTTTCTAACGGCTGATAAGAAAAAAGATTAAATATTAAGAGTTGTACCTACGTTGCGAATATCTGCTTGAGCCATGTGAAATGGTTACAATGGAAACGTGTTCTGGCGAACAGCCATTCTAAAGAAGACACCTAAAAAATACAATTACAAAATACAATCGTATCGATGTCACACAAAATCGACAGAAGTACTTTTTAAAATAGATTCGTTTACGGTCAACTAGACTAAGAAAAGTTACAAAATTTATCAGAAGACGCAACACGCTCTCTGCGGGGCAGTATTGGTATATCTCATTTACACTGAAACTTAGTCACCCGCACGCCAGTGATATCCCTTGTACGATATTTGAGTCACCTAGATCCAGAATAACTTTTTTATTTGAAGTTGTTCAAAATATCAATGACAAAGTTACTAACGTTTAAGGACAAAACCTGTCTCTTGCCATGTGAACAATGGATCCCATATAGAAAACCTGGTGTAAAACCCACAGAAAAGGAATTATTGGGTGGTATATATATATATATATATATATATAAATATAAAAGAATCAATAAAATGTATATATATGAATATATTTATTATTAATTGTATTATATATATATATATATATATATATATATATATATATATATCACCCAATAATTCCTTGTTTAATCTGATCTCAGAACTAAAGGTACTACAAATTAAACGTTTCACCGTTAAGGTGTCGATATATCGCACTAATTATATCGTAGTAGCGTATCGTTATGGTGTGCGGTCCCTGTCACCTTAGACTTATACAGAGTATGGATTCATTTAGCCAGTTGGTATACCTGGGATAAAAGGGATATGCATACCCCGAAATTGAAAAACACTGGGTCAACTCCAACAAATTAGCCGCAGAAAAGTAACACAATGTGGATAACATAGTTCCAACTATAAATACAAAAATCAACCATTGTAAAAGCATTCAAACGAAATGAACATTCCCCTTTAAAAAATAAATCAAGAGTAACAATTGAGGCTGTACTAGACTCATTAGCATAAAGAAATATGTGATATGTCTTATCGAGTATAATATAATATTCCCATAATATCATCCAGTTTTTTCTCAAGTTTGAAGTATTGTCGATTCATTTCTTCTAGGACGATGTTCATTTCTTCTCGGATGATGTTTTTGAGTTCTTCTCTTACAACTCGCCTATATGAAGAAGTGTCAATATTCTGTAAAATAAAATTAATTAATAAAATAAGCTGTAGAAATGGGGGGGGCTCAGCGCGACGGCCCCTTTGAACTGACCTAAATTAACTAATATCGGCTCTTTCAAGTACCTCCCCCATCCATAGTGTATAAAACATATTTCACGATTCACCATCGTTACGGCCTTCAAAAAGACGGTTTATCACTACGAAAACGGAAGCTGAAAATATGATGTGCGGGGAATTGATAGATACGGACTTTCAAGCATTAAATTTCAGTTTTCTCAATTTCAACATCTGGTGACAAACCTGGTTCTTTGCCTGTGCTAATTAAGCGAACAAAAAGTGGGCGGCGTTGAGACCTCCTCAGTGAACCCTGTAGGCTTAAATGAATAATCAGAATTCTTATATTTTGATAGATAAAAAGTATTACTTCACGACATAGAATCATTTTCAAAGATCCCTTTTGCTAAATATAAAAATACTTACGCCCATAGAAGGTGATTCAGGATCCTCAGTAACTTCCTGCTTCACTTTTTTTGGAGGCAGATTCACTGGTGGAGACGACATCCGTCTCTTTTTTGAATCTTCCTCTTGTCTGTCTTGGTCTCTTTCAGGATAATTACTCATTTTCACAGCTAATACAGTTCGGCCAACTACTCCACTGAAAAAAAAAAAAAAGAAAATCAATTGATACAAAAAAAAAAAACATGGTGAGATCACGCTCTAGTCCGCACGGCCATCATGGTCCCCAAATAAACAATTACTACGTTTCCATGCATTTCAAATAGATTTGAATATTGAACAAGGTTTGAAAATTGACAAGGGTTTACATGGAATGGTTTCAGATCGATTACTAAAATATTTTTAAACGTGTTTGTTATAATAGTTTGTGTTTGGATATAATATTTAAGTTTGTTATGGTGTAAATAATTTAAAATTTATTTTGTTGGTTTTCACTTTTAGTTTTAGTGTCACTCTATTCTATCATATCGTCGGTCACGTGATACCTCATATGTGCAAATGCCAACTTTACAGGAGAGATAAAAAACTGATTAAAAAAACATTCTTTATAGAAAATCTCAATTTTTTTCGAAATTTGTATTAAGTGAGATGTATATGCATGGCATGAATTGTTTTAAAGATCAATAGCACCAACAAATCACTTAAATTCAGTTCACCACTTCTTTAAGCCTAAAAAATCACCACTGTAATTTTTACACAGCTCGCCGCCATCGCTAGGCCTCGACTTCTTCACTACACCATTAATTGTTTAATGCTTTTAACTTAATATTTTAATGTGTGTATTTTATACATCACATGCCAGGCAGGGGACTGTCGCCAGGGGACTGTGTATTTTGGTTTAGTTTCAAAATATTTACAAAACTATTGAAACATGTTTCGATACGAAGCTACCGACAAATTTGGACACAAATCACAGACATATAGACAATTTATATAAATATTTATATAAATATTTAATCTAATGTATGTCGCAACGACCAACACTCGTACTCACCACAAATTGCGCTCGAACACTAAACAAAATGGCGGTTGACGCCGTTCTCGACAGTGTTACTAACATCACACTGGTTGCGTTTCATTTCACGCTAAAAAACGTTTGTAAACATAACAGATTTTTTCTATTTTAGGTTTAAATTTTTGACAGGGGACTGTCTAAGAAAACTTCGGACAACATTAACATGACATTATTACATTTAAAAAATAAGAAACTACACCTTGTTTTATGACATAAATATAAATTAATTATTCTATTTTTAAATATGAACTGCAAAATTTATTTAGTGTTCATAGTTTTATTTTTTAAATATTATCCCAAAGTGGGAATCCGTGAAATGGGACAGCCAGGGGACTGTGTTTTTAGGGCTTCAATATTTTTTAGAAAAAAAAGTATAATTGTTATCGTTATAAATACAATAGCACTATAAAGTTCAGCGTTTAATTTAAATTAAGAGGCATAATTATATTTCTATGCTTTATTTATTTTTTTTAAACTCGGTCTGGACAGCCGTTTATGAGTTTACAGAGAATCGCCAAAATAATAGAATAATCGCAACATTTAAAAAAAAAAAATTACGCTGCCATTTTAAAATAAAAACGTATTATTTGCTGGTTTTGAGATTGACTTGGGTAGAAGAAGTGTTTTTTTGAATCTGAATATCTTAATTACACATGCAAGCATGAGTATAGATATGATTGAGCTGCCGCCCCGATGCAAAGTAATGTTATTTCCAAGTTGCGGCTACCTCAACTGAAGAACCTAAACGAACAATCAATAGGATGTATTAAATTGAGAACATTTATTAAAGGTGAATTGAGAGAATTAATATGACTGCGGATCAACATTCATTGATCCATCCGCGGCTGTTTTTCTAAAATTTCTACGCCGGTCATATTTCACGATTTGTGAATCGTGGAAAATATAAAAGAGTAAATCTACGCTAATACAATTAAAAAATAATAATTTTATGAATACGAACGCCGTTTTCTTTTCCGAAGCCGCACACCAAGGAATCATAATGCAATAAATATACAGGGTGTCCCAGCATGGAGGTAAAAAACTTGGAGGTCTAAAAGGAAATTTAATTTTGAACAAAAAATTGCCTCTAAACACAGGTCCGATTCGGAACCGTTTCAGAAATATTCAACATCTTCCAATTTTTGTACTTAGCACTATTTTTTTGCATAAAATCTCTTATTCCTCCTCAAGTATAAGAGCTAACACAAAGTTAATTATACCATCATAAAGATCGGTAAATTACCTTTAAAATACGTTCACTTTATTATTACAATTACAAGAATTTGACAGTTTATAGGCAGCATAAACCGAAGGACTGTTTAATTCGGAAATTCTTTGGCAAACTGTAGCTCACGTTTTTTCAAAAAAAAATGACCTTATTGTATAACTTAATTTTTATTTAGAAAACTTGTGCATTTGATAAGCTTTCAAACGATAAAACATTATATCACATGACCCTTATACTTGTGTAACAATATTATGGTTTTAGTGAAAAAAGAAGGTAAAAGTAAATGACATGTCTCATAATCCATACAGTGTTTACAATGAATTGAGGATTACTATACAGGGTGTCCCAGCATGGAGGTAAAAAACGTTGAGGTCTTAAAGGAAATTTAATTTTGAACAAAAAATTGCCTCTAAACACAGGTCCGATTCGGAACCGTTTCAGAAATATTCAACATCTTCTAATTTTTGTACTTAGCACTGTTTTTTTTGCATAAAATCTCTTATTCCTCCTTAAGTATAAGAGCTAACACAAAGTTAATTATACCATCATAAAGAGCGGTAAATTACCTTTAAAATAAAATCACTTTATCAGAAAATTGGTTTTCTTTGAATAATAGCATTAGAAACTTTTTAGGGTTAATATTTATTTATAAATATGAAAATCAAAAATGCATTTAAAAATCATAAAAATTGTTCAAAATAGCTTAAACAGCACCTATAGCGGTCGGTAACTGATTGAACTACTGTTTTCGTGAGACATGAACCAGATTCTTTGTTGACGATCGTTCTCAGTCAATTCTTGTACAGGTTTGTCGTGAAACGCGTGAAAACCGTTTTTACTTAATAATCTTTGAACGGTCGATTTCGATTCTTTGAAATATTGGCAGCCCTTCGTAGACTCGTTTGAGGATTATTTTCGAAATGCTGTAAAATATGGCCTCGTTCTTCTTCAGGTACTCTATTAGCCTCTGACGTCCGAGGAGCTAGAAATCAAGTTTCACGAGCTCTATTAGAATGAAATACCTTATGTGATGGATGTCTGAACCAATTTTCTAATAAAGTTAACTTATTTTAAAGGTAATTTACCGCTCTTTATGATGGTATAATTAACTTTGTGTTAGCTCTTATACTTAAGGAGGAATAAGAGATTTTATGGAAAAAAACAGTGCTAAGTACAAAAATTAGATGTTGAATATTTCTAAAACGGTTCCGAATCGGACCTATGTTTATTTCTTTTAAGACCTCAACGTTTTTTACCTCCGTGCTGGGACACCCTGTATATAAATGAAGAGTACAGGGAAAAAACGACGGATGTCAAAAAAATTGATTTTGAGATAATCGCAAATATACGTTTTCACATGAAGAATGAACATTTTGAAACATGTGATTGGCGTGGAAAGTACTAAGAACCTGTAACAGTTTGTATAGACTAGTTTTCCAAAATTTTGTTATACTTTTGCAGGCTCCAGTCAGTGATAAATACAAAAAAATATATTTGTACAGGGAAGAAACAACGTATGTTCACTGACAACCGCTGTTCTTTCACTGTATTGTGAAAGCAGTATTCAGGTTAATTCAAATAATAAACAGTCGGTGCCTACTTAAAAGATTGTTTTTGATAAGAATCAACGACGTCGCGGCGCATTCTAGAGACAGTGGTCGTTCTTTCCCGGGTTGCCATGGACATCCGCACTTCTTTCCCTGTACCCAAAACTAAAAAAGCCTGAAATACACTGTTAACGATTGTTTTTTTCCCTCTTTCTACGTTTTAAACATTAGTACTACACTATTGCCAACAGATGGCAATGAAATCTCGATTGGACGGAGAGCGGGCATGTGAGTGAGGGGAAAGGGGAATATACGGAATATGTGTCTACATATTTACCACACATATATAGGAATATGTGTCTACAATTTATGTTGGGATTTAAAAAAGAATAAATAAATTTTAAAAAAAGACTTATTTCATTACATTTTATTTAAAGAATTCACCACACATTTTAGTTCTTTAAAACATAAAAAATTATATATGAGAACAAAGAAACTTTACAATACATATACATTTTTTTTTCTTAAAATGTATATATATGAATATATTTATTATTAATTGTATTATATATATATATATATATATATATATATATATATATATATATATATATATATATATATATATCACCCAATAATTCCTTGTTTAATCTGATCTCAGAACTAAAGGTACTACAAATTAAACGTTTCACCGTTAAGGTGTCGATATATCGCACTAATTATATCGTAGTAGCGTATCGTTATGGTGTGCGGTCCCTGTCACCTTAGACTTATACAGAGTATGGATTCATTTAGCCAGTTGGTATACCTGGGATAAAAGGGATATGCATACCCCGAAATTGAAAAACACTGGGTCAACTCCAACAAATTAGCCGCAGAAAAGTAACACAATGTGGATAACATAGTTCCAACTATAAATACAAAAATCAACCATTGTAAAAGCATTCAAACGAAATGAACATTCCCCTTTAAAAAATAAATCAAGAGTAACAATTGAGGCTGTACTAGACTCATTAGCATAAAGAAATATGTGATATGTCTTATCGAGTATAATATAATATTCCCATAATATCATCCAGTTTTTTCTCAAGTTTGAAGTATTGTCGATTCATTTCTTCTAGGACGATGTTCATTTCTTCTCGGATGATGTTTTTGAGTTCTTCTCTTACAACTCGCCTATATGAAGAAGTGTCAATATTCTGTAAAATAAAATTAATTAATAAAATAAGCTGTAGAAATGGGGGGGGCTCAGCGCGACGGCCCCTTTGAACTGACCTAAATTAACTAATATCGGCTCTTTCAAGTACCTCCCCCATCCATAGTGTATAAAACATATTTCACGATTCACCATCGTTACGGCCTTCAAAAAGACGGTTTATCACTACGAAAACGGAAGCTGAAAATATGATGTGCGGGGAATTGATAGATACGGACTTTCAAGCATTAAATTTCAGTTTTCTCAATTTCAACATCTGGTGACAAACCTGGTTCTTTGCCTGTGCTAATTAAGCGAACAAAAAGTGGGCGGCGTTGAGACCTCCTCAGTGAACCCTGTAGGCTTAAATGAATAATCAGAATTCTTATATTTTGATAGATAAAAAGTATTACTTCACGACATAGAATCATTTTCAAAGATCCCTTTTGCTAAATATAAAAATACTTACGCCCATAGAAGGTGATTCAGGATCCTCAGTAACTTCCTGCTTCACTTTTTTTGGAGGCAGATTCACTGGTGGAGACGACATCCGTCTCTTTTTTGAATCTTCCTCTTGTCTGTCTTGGTCTCTTTTAGGATAATTACTCATTTTCACAGCTAATACAGTTCGGCCAACTACTCCACTGAAAAAAAAAAAAAAGAAAATCAATTGATACAAAAAAACAAAACATGGTGAGATCACGCTCTAGTCCGCACGGCCATCATGGTCCCCAAATAAACAATTACTACGTTTCCATGCATTTCAAATAGATTTGAATATTGAACAAGGTTTGAAAATTGACAAGGGTTTACATGGAATGGTTTCAGATCGATTACTAAAATATTTTTAAACGTGTTTGTTATAATAGTTTGTGTTTGGATATAATATTTAAGTTTGTTATGGTGTAAATAATTTAAAATTTATTTTGTTGGTTTTCACTTTTAGTTTTAGTGTCACTCTATTCTATCATATCGTCGGTCACGTGATACCTCATATGTGCAAATGCCAACTTTACAGGAGAGATAAAAAACTGATTAAAAAAACATTCTTTATAGAAAATCTCAATTTTTTTCGAAATTTGTATTAAGTGAGATGTATATGCATGGCATGAATTGTTTTAAAGATCAATAGCACCAACAAATCACTTAAATTCAGTTCACCACTTCTTTAAGCCTAAAAAATCACCACTGTAATTTTTACACAGCTCGCCGCCATCGCTAGGCCTCGACTTCTTCACTACACCATTAATTGTTTAATGCTTTTAACTTAATATTTTAATGTGTGTATTTTATACATCACATGCCAGGCAGGGGACTGTCGCCAGGGGACTGTGTATTTTGGTTTAGTTTCAAAATATTTACAAAACTATTGAAACATGTTTCGATACGAAGCTACCGACAAATTTGGACACAAATCACAGACATATAGACAATTTATATAAATATTTATATAAATATTTAATCTAATGTATGTCGCAACGACCAACACTCGTACTCACCACAAATTGCGCTCGAACACTAAACAAAATGGCGGTTGACGCCGTTCTCGACAGTGTTACTAACATCACACTGGTTGCGTTTCATTTCACGCTAAAAAACGTTTGTAAACATAACAGATTTTTTCTATTTTAGGTTTAAATTTTTGACAGGGGACTGTCTAAGAAAACTTCGGACAACATTAACATGACATTATTACATTTAAAAAATAAGAAACTACACCTGTTTTATGACATAAATATAAATTAATTATTCTATTTTTAAATATGAACTGCAAAATTTATTTAGTGTTCATAGTTTTATTTTTTAAATATTATCCCAAAGTGGGAATCCGTGAAATGGGACAGCCAGGGGACTGTGTTTTTAGGGCTTCAATATTTTTTAGAAAAAAAAGTATAATTGTAATCGTTATAAATACAATAGCACTATAAAGTTCAGCGTTTAATTTAAATTAAGAGGCATAATTATATTTCTATGCTTTATTTTTTTTTTTTAAACTCGGTCTGGACAGCCGTTTATGAGTTTACAGAGAATCGCCAAAATAATAGAATAATCGCAACATTTAAAAAAAAAAAATTACGCTGCCATTTTAAAATAAAAACGTATTATTTGCTGGTTTTGAGATTGACTTGGGTAGAAGAAGTGTTTTTTTGAATCTGAATATCTTAATTACACATGCAAGCATGAGTATAGATATGATTGAGCTGCCGCCCCGATGCAAAGTAATGTTATTTCCAAGTTGCGGCTACCTCAACTGAAGAACCTAAACGAACAATCAATAGGATGTATTAAATTGAGAACATTTATTAAAGGTGAATTGAGAGAATTAATATGACTGCGGATCAACATTCATTGATCCATCCGCGGCTGTTTTTCTAAAATTTCTACGCCGGTCATATTTCACGATTTGTGAATCGTGGAAAATATAAAAGAGTAAATCTACGCTAATACAATTAAAAAATAATAATTTTATGAATACGAACGCCGTTTTCTTTTCCGAAGCCGCACACCAAGGAGTGTCCCAGCATGGAGGTAAAAAACTTGGAGGTCTTAAAGGAAATTTAATTTTGAACAAAAAATTGCCTCTAAACACAGGTCCGATTCGGAACCGTTTCAGAAATATTCAACATCTTCTAATTTTTGTACTTAGCACTGTTTTTTTTGCATAAAATCTCTTATTCCTCCTTAAGTATAAGAGCTAACACAAAGTTAATTATACCATCATAAAGAGCGGTAAATTACCTTTAAAATAAAATCACTTTATCAGAAAATTGGTTTTCTTTGAATAATAGCATTAGAAACTTTTTAGGGTTAATATTTATTTATAAATATGAAAATCAAAAATGCATTTAAAAATCATAAAAATTGTTCAAAATAGCTTAAACAGCACCTATAGCGGTCGGTAACTGATTGAACTACTGTTTTCGTGAGACATGAACCAGATTCTTTGTTGACGATCGTTCTCAGTCAATTCTTGTACAGGTTTGTCGTGAAACGCGTGAAAACCGTTTTTACTTAATAATCTTTGAACGGTCGATTTCGATTCTTTGAAATATTGGCAGCCCTTCGTAGACTCGTTTGAGGATTATTTTCGAAATGCTGTAAAATATGGCCTCGTTCTTCTTCAGGTACTCTATTAGCCTCTGACGTCCGAGGAGCTAGAAATCAAGTTTCACGAGCTCTATTAGAATGAAATACCTTATGTGATGGATGTCTGAACCAATTTTCTAATAAAGTTAACTTATTTTAAAGGTAATTTACCGCTCTTTATGATGGTATAATTAACTTTGTGTTAGCTCTTATACTTAAGGAGGAATAAGAGATTTTATGGGAAAAAACAGTGCTAAGTACAAAAATTAGATGTTGAATATTTCTAAAACGGTTCCGAATCGGACCTATGTTTATTTCTTTTAAGACCTCAACGTTTTTTACCTCCGTGCTGGGACACCCTGTATATAAATGAAGAGTACAGGGAAAAAACGACGGATGTCAAAAAAATTGATTTTGAGATAATCGCAAATATACGTTTTCACATGAAGAATGAACATTTTGAAACATGTGATTGGCGTGGAAAGTACTAAGAACCTGTAACAGTTTGTATAGACTAGTTTTCCAAAATTTTGTTATACTTTTGCAGGCTCCAGTCAGTGATAAATACAAAAAAATATATTTGTACAGGGAAGAAACAACGTATGTTCACTGACAACCGCTGTTCTTTCACTGTATTGTGAAAGCAGTATTCAGGTTAATTCAAATAATAAACAGTCGGTGCCTACTTAAAAGATTGTTTTTGATAAGAATCAACCACGTCGCGGCGCATTCTAGAGACAGTGGTCGTTCTTTCCCGGGTTGCCATGGACATCCGCACTTCTTTCCCTGTACCCAAAACTAAAAAAGCCTGAAATACACTGTTAACGATTGTTTTTTTCCCTCTTTCTACGTTTTAAACATTAGTACTACACTATTGCCAACAGATGGCAATGAAATCTCGATTGGACGGAGAGCGGGCATGTGAGTGAGGGGAAAGGGGAATATACGGAATATGTGTCTACATATTTACCACACATATATAGGAATATGTGTCTACAATTTATGTTGGGATTTAAAAAAGAATAAATAAATTTTAAAAAAAGACTTATTTCATTACATTTTATTTAAAGAATTCACCACACATTTTAGTTCTTTAAAACATAAAAAATTATATATGAGAACAAAGAAACTTTACAATACATATACATTTTTTTTTCTAACGGCTGATAAGAAAAAAGATTAAATATTAAGAGTTGTACCTACGTTGCGAATATCTGCTTGAGCCATGTGAAATGGTTACAATGGAAACGTGTTCTGGCGAACAGCCATTCTAAAGAAGACACCTAAAAAATACAATTACAAAATACAATCGTATCGATGTCACACAAAATCGACAGAAGTACTTTTTAAAATAGATTCGTTTACGGTCAACTAGACTAAGAAAAGTTACAAAATTTATCAGAAGACGCAACACGCTCTCTGCGGGGCAGTATTGGTATATCTCATTTACACTGAAACTTAGTCACCCGCACGCCAGTGATATCCCTTGTACGATATTTGAGTCACCTAGATCCAGAATAACTTTTTTATTTGAAGTTGTTCAAAATATCAATGACAAAGTTACTAACGTTTAAGGACAAAACCTGTCTCTTGCCATGTGAACAATGGATCCCATATAGAAAACCTGGTGTAAAACCCACAGAAAAGGAATTATTGGGTGGTATATATATATATATATATATATATAAATATAAAAGAATCAATAAAATGTATATATATGAATATATTTATTATTAATTGTATTATATATATATATATATATATATATATATATATATATATATATATATATATATATATATATATATATCACCCAATAATTCCTTGTTTAATCTGATCTCAGAACTAAAGGTACTACAAATTAAACGTTTCACCGTTAAGGTGTCGATATATCGCACTAATTATATCGTAGTAGCGTATCGTTATGGTGTGCGGTCCCTGTCACCTTAGACTTATACAGAGTATGGATTCATTTAGCCAGTTGGTATACCTGGGATAAAAGGGATATGCATACCCCGAAATTGAAAAACACTGGGTCAACTCCAACAAATTAGCCGCAGAAAAGTAACACAATGTGGATAACATAGTTCCAACTATAAATACAAAAATCAACCATTGTAAAAGCATTCAAACGAAATGAACATTCCCCTTTAAAAAATAAATCAAGAGTAACAATTGAGGCTGTACTAGACTCATTAGCATAAAGAAATATGTGATATGTCTTATCGAGTATAATATAATATTCCCATAATATCATCCAGTTTTTTCTCAAGTTTGAAGTATTGTCGATTCATTTCTTCTAGGACGATGTTCATTTCTTCTCGGATGATGTTTTTGAGTTCTTCTCTTACAACTCGCCTATATGAAGAAGTGTCAATATTCTGTAAAATAAAATTAATTAATAAAATAAGCTGTAGAAATGGGGGGGGCTCAGCGCGACGGCCCCTTTGAACTGACCTAAATTAACTAATATCGGCTCTTTCAAGTACCTCCCCCATCCATAGTGTATAAAACATATTTCACGATTCACCATCGTTACGGCCTTCAAAAAGACGGTTTATCACTACGAAAACGGAAGCTGAAAATATGATGTGCGGGGAATTGATAGATACGGACTTTCAAGCATTAAATTTCAGTTTTCTCAATTTCAACATCTGGTGACAAACCTGGTTCTTTGCCTGTGCTAATTAAGCGAACAAAAAGTGGGCGGCGTTGAGACCTCCTCAGTGAACCCTGTAGGCTTAAATGAATAATCAGAATTCTTATATTTTGATAGATAAAAAGTATTACTTCACGACATAGAATCATTTTCAAAGATCCCTTTTGCTAAATATAAAAATACTTACGCCCATAGAAGGTGATTCAGGATCCTCAGTAACTTCCTGCTTCACTTTTTTTGGAGGCAGATTCACTGGTGGAGACGACATCCGTCTCTTTTTTGAATCTTCCTCTTGTCTGTCTTGGTCTCTTTTAGGATAATTACTCATTTTCACAGCTAATACAGTTCGGCCAACTACTCCACTGAAAAAAAAAAAAAAGAAAATCAATTGATACAAAAAAAAAAAACATGGTGAGATCACGCTCTAGTCCGCACGGCCATCATGGTCCCCAAATAAACAATTACTACGTTTCCATGCATTTCAAATAGATTTGAATATTGAACAAGGTTTGAAAATTGACAAGGGTTTACATGGAATGGTTTCAGATCGATTACTAAAATATTTTTAAACGTGTTTGTTATAATAGTTTGTGTTTGGATATAATATTTAAGTTTGTTATGGTGTAAATAATTTAAAATTTATTTTGTTGGTTTTCACTTTTAGTTTTAGTGTCACTCTATTCTATCATATCGTCGGTCACGTGATACCTCATATGTGCAAATGCCAACTTTACAGGAGAGATAAAAAACTGATTAAAAAAACATTCTTTATAGAAAATCTCAATTTTTTTCGAAATTTGTATTAAGTGAGATGTATATGCATGGCATGAATTGTTTTAAAGATCAATAGCACCAACAAATCACTTAAATTCAGTTCACCACTTCTTTAAGCCTAAAAAATCACCACTGTAATTTTTACACAGCTCGCCGCCATCGCTAGGCCTCGACTTCTTCACTACACCATTAATTGTTTAATGCTTTTAACTTAATATTTTAATGTGTGTATTTTATACATCACATGCCAGGCAGGGGACTGTCGCCAGGGGACTGTGTATTTTGGTTTAGTTTCAAAATATTTACAAAACTATTGAAACATGTTTCGATACGAAGCTACCGACAAATTTGGACACAAATCACAGACATATAGACAATTTATATAAATATTTAATCTAATGTATGTCGCAACGACCAACACTCGTACTCACCACAAATTGCGCTCGAACACTAAACAAAATGGCGGTTGACGCCGTTCTCGACAGTGTTACTAACATCACACTGGTTGCGTTTCATTTCACGCTAAAAAACGTTTGTAAACATAACAGATTTTTTCTATTTTAGGTTTAAATTTTTGACAGGGGACTGTCTAAGAAAACTTCGGACAACATTAACATGACATTATTACATTTAAAAAATAAGAAACTACACCTGTTTTATGACATAAATATAAATTAATTATTCTATTTTTAAATATGAACTGCAAAATTTATTTAGTGTTCATAGTTTTATTTTTTAAATATTATCCCAAAGTGGGAATCCGTGAAATGGGACAGCCAGGGGACTGTGTTTTTAGGGCTTCAATATTTTTTAGAAAAAAAAGTATAATTGTTATCGTTATAAATACAATAGCACTATAAAGTTCAGCGTTTAATTTAAATTAAGAGGCATAATTATATTTCTATGCTTTATTTATTTTTTTTAAACTCGGTCTGGACAGCCGTTTATGAGTTTACAGAGAATCGCCAAAATAATAGAATAATCGCAACATTTAAAAAAAAAAAATTACGCTGCCATTTTAAAATAAAAACGTATTATTTGCTGGTTTTGAGATTGACTTGGGTAGAAGAAGTGTTTTTTTGAATCTGAATATCTTAATTACACATGCAAGCATGAGTATAGATATGATTGAGCTGCCGCCCCGATGCAAAGTAATGTTATTTCCAAGTTGCGGCTACCTCAACTGAAGAACCTAAACGAACAATCAATAGGATGTATTAAATTGAGAACATTTATTAAAGGTGAATTGAGAGAATTAATATGACTGCGGATCAACATTCATTGATCCATCCGCGGCTGTTTTTCTAAAATTTCTACGCCGGTCATATTTCACGATTTGTGAATCGTGGAAAATATAAAAGAGTAAATCTACGCTAATACAATTAAAAAATAATAATTTTATGAATACGAACGCCGTTTTCTTTTCCGAAGCCGCACACCAAGGAGTGTCCCAGCATGGAGGTAAAAAACGTTGAGGTCTTAAAGGAAATTTAATTTTGAACAAAAAATTGCCTCTAAACACAGGTCCGATTCGGAACCGTTTCAGAAATATTCAACATCTTCTAATTTTTGTACTTAGCACTGTTTTTTTTGCATAAAATCTCTTATTCCTCCTTAAGTATAAGAGCTAACACAAAGTTAATTATACCATCATAAAGAGCGGTAAATTACCTTTAAAATAAAATCACTTTATCAGAAAATTGGTTTTCTTTGAATAATAGCATTAGAAACTTTTTAGGGTTAATATTTATTTATAAATATGAAAATCAAAAATGCATTTAAAAATCATAAAAATTGTTCAAAATAGCTTAAACAGCACCTATAGCGGTCGGTAACTGATTGAACTACTGTTTTCGTGAGACATGAACCAGATTCTTTGTTGACGATCGTTCTCAGTCAATTCTTGTACAGGTTTGTCGTGAAACGCGTGAAAACCGTTTTTACTTAATAATCTTTGAACGGTCGATTTCGATTCTTTGAAATATTGGCAGCCCTTCGTAGACTCGTTTGAGGATTATTTTCGAAATGCTGTAAAATATGGCCTCGTTCTTCTTCAGGTACTCTATTAGCCTCTGACGTCCGAGGAGCTAGAAATCAAGTTTCACGAGCTCTATTAGAATGAAATACCTTATGTGATGGATGTCTGAACCAATTTTCTAATAAAGTTAACTTATTTTAAAGGTAATTTACCGCTCTTTATGATGGTATAATTAACTTTGTGTTAGCTCTTATACTTAAGGAGGAATAAGAGATTTTATGGGAAAAAACAGTGCTAAGTACAAAAATTAGATGTTGAATATTTCTAAAACGGTTCCGAATCGGACCTATGTTTATTTCTTTTAAGACCTCAACGTTTTTTACCTCCGTGCTGGGACACCCTGTATATAAATGAAGAGTACAGGGAAAAAACGACGGATGTCAAAAAAATTGATTTTGAGATAATCGCAAATATACGTTTTCACATGAAGAATGAACATTTTGAAACATGTGATTGGCGTGGAAAGTACTAAGAACCTGTAACAGTTTGTATAGACTAGTTTTCCAAAATTTTGTTATACTTTTGCAGGCTCCAGTCAGTGATAAATACAAAAAAATATATTTGTACAGGGAAGAAACAACGTATGTTCACTGACAACCGCTGTTCTTTCACTGTATTGTGAAAGCAGTATTCAGGTTAATTCAAATAATAAACAGTCGGTGCCTACTTAAAAGATTGTTTTTGATAAGAATCAACCACGTCGCGGCGCATTCTAGAGACAGTGGTCGTTCTTTCCCGGGTTGCCATGGACATCCGCACTTCTTTCCCTGTACCCAAAACTAAAAAAGCCTGAAATACACTGTTAACGATTGTTTTTTTCCCTCTTTCTACGTTTTAAACATTAGTACTACACTATTGCCAACAGATGGCAATGAAATCTCGATTGGACGGAGAGCGGGCATGTGAGTGAGGGGAAAGGGGAATATACGGAATATGTGTCTACATATTTACCACACATATATAGGAATATGTGTCTACAATTTATGTTGGGATTTAAAAAAGAATAAATAAATTTTAAAAAAAGACTTATTTCATTACATTTTATTTAAAGAATTCACCACACATTTTAGTTCTTTAAAACATAAAAAATTATATATGAGAACAAAGAAACTTTACAATACATATACATTTTTTTTTCTAACGGCTGATAAGAAAAAAGATTAAATATTAAGAGTTGTACCTACGTTGCGAATATCTGCTTGAGCCATGTGAAATGGTTACAATGGAAACGTGTTCTGGCGAACAGCCATTCTAAAGAAGACACCTAAAAAATACAATTACAAAATACAATCGTATCGATGTCACACAAAATCGACAGAAGTACTTTTTAAAATAGATTCGTTTACGGTCAACTAGACTAAGAAAAGTTACAAAATTTATCAGAAGACGCAACACGCTCTCTGCGGGGCAGTATTGGTATATCTCATTTACACTGAAACTTAGTCACCCGCACGCCAGTGATATCCCTTGTACGATATTTGAGTCACCTAGATCCAGAATAACTTTTTTATTTGAAGTTGTTCAAAATATCAATGACAAAGTTACTAACGTTTAAGGACAAAACCTGTCTCTTGCCATGTGAACAATGGATCCCATATAGAAAACCTGGTGTAAAACCCACAGAAAAGGAATTATTGGGTGGTATATATATATATATATATATATATATATATATAAATATAAAAGAATCAATAAAATGTATATATATGAATATATTTATTATTAATTGTATTATATATATATATATATATATATATATATATATATATATATATATATATATATATATATATATATATATATATATATATATATATATATATATATATCACCCAATAATTCCTTGTTTAATCTGATCTCAGAACTAAAGGTACTACAAATTAAACGTTTCACCGTTAAGGTGTCGATATATCGCACTAATTATATCGTAGTAGCGTATCGTTATGGTGTGCGGTCCCTGTCACCTTAGACTTATACAGAGTATGGATTCATTTAGCCAGTTGGTATACCTGGGATAAAAGGGATATGCATACCCCGAAATTGAAAAACACTGGGTCAACTCCAACAAATTAGCCGCAGAAAAGTAACACAATGTGGATAACATAGTTCCAACTATAAATACAAAAATCAACCATTGTAAAAGCATTCAAACGAAATGAACATTCCCCTTTAAAAAATAAATCAAGAGTAACAATTGAGGCTGTACTAGACTCATTAGCATAAAGAAATATGTGATATGTCTTATCGAGTATAATATAATATTCCCATAATATCATCCAGTTTTTTCTCAAGTTTGAAGTATTGTCGATTCATTTCTTCTAGGACGATGTTCATTTCTTCTCGGATGATGTTTCTGAGTTCTTCTCTTACAACTCGCCTATATGAAGAAGTGTCAATATTCTGTAAAATAAAATTAATTAATAAAATAAGCTGTAGAAATGGGGGGGGCTCAGCGCGACGGCCCCTTTGAACTGACCTAAATTAACTAATATCGGCTCTTTCAAGTACCTCCCCCATCCATAGTGTATAAAACATATTTCACGATTCACCATCGTTACGGCCTTCAAAAAGACGGTTTATCACTACGAAAACGGAAGCTGAAAATATGATGTGCGGGGAATTGATAGATACGGACTTTCAAGCATTAAATTTCAGTTTTCTCAATTTCAACATCTGGTGACAAACCTGGTTCTTTGCCTGTGCTAATTAAGCGAACAAAAAGTGGGCGGCGTTGAGACCTCCTCAGTGAACCCTGTAGGCTTAAATGAATAATCAGAATTCTTATATTTTGATAGATAAAAAGTATTACTTCACGACATAGAATCATTTTCAAAGATCCCTTTTGCTAAATATAAAAATACTTACGCCCATAGAAGGTGATTCAGGATCCTCAGTAACTTCCTGCTTCACTTTTTTTGGAGGCAGATTCACTGGTGGAGACGACATCCGTCTCTTTTTTGAATCTTCCTCTTGTCTGTCTTGGTCTCTTTTAGGATAATTACTCATTTTCACAGCTAATACAGTTCGGCCAACTACTCCACTGAAAAAAAAAAAAAAGAAAATCAATTGATACAAAAAAAAAAAACATGGTGAGATCACGCTCTAGTCCGCACGGCCATCATGGTCCCCAAATAAACAATTACTACGTTTCCATGCATTTCAAATAGATTTGAATATTGAACAAGGTTTGAAAATTGACAAGGGTTTACATGGAATGGTTTCAGATCGATTACTAAAATATTTTTAAACGTGTTTGTTATAATAGTTTGTGTTTGGATATAATATTTAAGTTTGTTATGGTGTAAATAATTTAAAATTTATTTTGTTGGTTTTCACTTTTAGTTTTAGTGTCACTCTATTCTATCATATCGTCGGTCACGTGATACCTCATATGTGCAAATGCCAACTTTACAGGAGAGATAAAAAACTGATTAAAAAAACATTCTTTATAGAAAATCTCAATTTTTTTCGAAATTTGTATTAAGTGAGATGTATATGCATGGCATGAATTGTTTTAAAGATCAATAGCACCAACAAATCACTTAAATTCAGTTCACCACTTCTTTAAGCCTAAAAAATCACCACTGTAATTTTTACACAGCTCGCCGCCATCGCTAGGCCTCGACTTCTTCACTACACCATTAATTGTTTAATGCTTTTAACTTAATATTTTAATGTGTGTATTTTATACATCACATGCCAGGCAGGGGACTGTCGCCAGGGGACTGTGTATTTTGGTTTAGTTTCAAAATATTTACAAAACTATTGAAACATGTTTCGATACGAAGCTACCGACAAATTTGGACACAAATCACAGACATATAGACAATTTATATAAATATTTATATAAATATTTAATCTAATGTATGTCGCAACGACCAACACTCGTACTCACCACAAATTGCGCTCGAACACTAAACAAAATGGCGGTTGACGCCGTTCTCGACAGTGTTACTAACATCACACTGGTTGCGTTTCATTTCACGCTAAAAAACGTTTGTAAACATAACAGATTTTTTCTATTTTAGGTTTAAATTTTTGACAGGGGACTGTCTAAGAAAACTTCGGACAACATTAACATGACATTATTACATTTAAAAAATAAGAAACTACACCTGTTTTATGACATAAATATAAATTAATTATTCTATTTTTAAATATGAACTGCAAAATTTATTTAGTGTTCATAGTTTTATTTTTTAAATATTATCCCAAAGTGGGAATCCGTGAAATGGGACAGCCAGGGGACTGTGTTTTTAGGGCTTCAATATTTTTTAGAAAAAAAAGTATAATTGTTATCGTTATAAATACAATAGCACTATAAAGTTCAGCGTTTAATTTAAATTAAGAGGCATAATTATATTTCTATGCTTTATTTATTTTTTTTAAACTCGGTCTGGACAGCCGTTTATGAGTTTACAGAGAATCGCCAAAATAATAGAATAATCGCAACATTTAAAAAAAAAAAATTACGCTGCCATTTTAAAATAAAAACGTATTATTTGCTGGTTTTGAGATTGACTTGGGTAGAAGAAGTGTTTTTTTGAATCTGAATATCTTAATTACACATGCAAGCATGAGTATAGATATGATTGAGCTGCCGCCCCGATGCAAAGTAATGTTATTTCCAAGTTGCGGCTACCTCAACTGAAGAACCTAAACGAACAATCAATAGGATGTATTAAATTGAGAACATTTATTAAAGGTGAATTGAGAGAATTAATATGACTGCGGATCAACATTCATTGATCCATCCGCGGCTGTTTTTCTAAAATTTCTACGCCGGTCATATTTCACGATTTGTGAATCGTGGAAAATATAAAAGAGTAAATCTACGCTAATACAATTAAAAAATAATAATTTTATGAATACGAACGCCGTTTTCTTTTCCGAAGCCGCACACCAAGGAATCATAATGCAATAAATATACAGGGTGTCCCAGCATGGAGGTAAAAAACTTGGAGGTCTAAAAGGAAATTTAATTTTGAACAAAAAATTGCCTCTAAACACAGGTCCGATTCGGAACCGTTTCAGAAATATTCAACATCTTCCAATTTTTGTACTTAGCACTATTTTTTTGCATAAAATCTCTTATTCCTCCTCAAGTATAAGAGCTAACACAAAGTTAATTATACCATCATAAAGATCGGTAAATTACCTTTAAAATACGTTCACTTTATTATTACAATTACAAGAATTTGACAGTTTATAGGCAGCATAAACCGAAGGACTGTTTAATTCGGAAATTCTTTGGCAAACTGTAGCTCACGTTTTTTCAAAAAAAATGACCTTATTGTATAACTTAATTTTTATTTAGAAAACTTGTGCATTTGATAAGCTTTCAAACGATAAAACATTATATCACATGACCCTTATACTTGTGTAACAATATTATGGTTTTAGTGAAAAAAGAAGGTAAAAGTAAATGACATGTCTCATAATCCATACAGTGTTTACAATGAATTGAGGATTACTATACAGGGTGTCCCAGCATGGAGGTAAAAAACGTTGAGGTCTTAAAGGAAATTTAATTTTGAACAAAAAATTGCCTCTAAACACAGGTCCGATTCGGAACCGTTTCAGAAATATTCAACATCTTCTAATTTTTGTACTTAGCACTGTTTTTTTTGCATAAAATCTCTTATTCCTCCTCAAGTATAAGAGCTAACACAAAGTTAATTATACCATCTTAAAGATCGGTAAATTACCTTTAAAATACGTTCACTTTATTATTACAATTACAAGAATTTGACAGTTTATAGGCAGCATAAACCGAAGGACTGTTTAATTCGGAAATTCTTTGGCAAACTGTAGCTCACGTTTTTTAAAAAAAAATGACCTTATTGTATAACTTAATTTTTATTTAGAAAACTTGTGCATTTGATAAGCTTTCAAACGATAAAACATTATATCACATGACCCTTATACTTGTGTAACAATATTATGGTTTTAGTGAAAAAAGAAGGTAAAAGTAAATGACATGTCTCATAATCCATACAGTGTTTACAATGAATTGAGGATTACTATACAGGGTGTCCCAGCATGGAGGTAAAAAACGTTGAGGTCTTAAAGGAAATTTAATTTTGAACAAAAAATTGCCTCTAAACACAGGTCCGATTCGGAACCGTTTCAGAAATATTCAACATCTTCTAATTTTTGTACTTAGCACTGTTTTTTTTGCATAAAATCTCTTATTCCTCCTTAAGTATAAGAGCTAACACAAAGTTAATTATACCATCATAAAGAGCGGTAAATTACCTTTAAAATAAAATCACTTTATCAGAAAATTGGTTTTCTTTGAATAATAGCATTAGAAACTTTTTAGGGTTAATATTTATTTATAAATATGAAAATCAAAAATGCATTTAAAAATCATAAAAATTGTTCAAAATAGCTTAAACAGCACCTATAGCGGTCGGTAACTGATTGAACTACTGTTTTCGTGAGACATGAACCAGATTCTTTGTTGACGATCGTTCTCAGTCAATTCTTGTACAGGTTTGTCGTGAAACGCGTGAAAACCGTTTTTACTTAATAATCTTTGAACGGTCGATTTCGATTCTTTGAAATATTGGCAGCCCTTCGTAGACTCGTTTGAGGATTATTTTCGAAATGCTGTAAAATATGGCCTCGTTCTTCTTCAGGTACTCTATTAGCCTCTGACGTCCGAGGAGCTAGAAATCAAGTTTCACGAGCTCTATTAGAATGAAATACCTTATGTGATGGATGTCTGAACCAATTTTCTAATAAAGTTAACTTATTTTAAAGGTAATTTACCGCTCTTTATGATGGTATAATTAACTTTGTGTTAGCTCTTATACTTAAGGAGGAATAAGAGATTTTATGGGAAAAAACAGTGCTAAGTACAAAAATTAGATGTTGAATATTTCTAAAACGGTTCCGAATCGGACCTATGTTTATTTCTTTTAAGACCTCAACGTTTTTTACCTCCGTGCTGGGACACCCTGTATATAAATGAAGAGTACAGGGAAAAAACGACGGATGTCAAAAAAATTGATTTTGAGATAATCGCAAATATACGTTTTCACATGAAGAATGAACATTTTGAAACATGTGATTGGCGTGGAAAGTACTAAGAACCTGTAACAGTTTGTATAGACTAGTTTTCCAAAATTTTGTTATACTTTTGCAGGCTCCAGTCAGTGATAAATACAAAAAAATATATTTGTACAGGGAAGAAACAACGTATGTTCACTGACAACCGCTGTTCTTTCACTGTATTGTGAAAGCAGTATTCAGGTTAATTCAAATAATAAACAGTCGGTGCCTACTTAAAAGATTGTTTTTGATAAGAATCAACGACGTCGCGGCGCATTCTAGAGACAGTGGTCGTTCTTTCCCGGGTTGCCATGGACATCCGCACTTCTTTCCCTGTACCCAAAACTAAAAAAGCCTGAAATACACTGTTAACGATTGTTTTTTTCCCTCTTTCTACGTTTTAAACATTAGTACTACACTATTGCCAACAGATGGCAATGAAATCTCGATTGGACGGAGAGCGGGCATGTGAGTGAGGGGAAAGGGGAATATACGGAATATGTGTCTACATATTTACCACACATATATAGGAATATGTGTCTACAATTTATGTTGGGATTTAAAAAAGAATAAATAAATTTTAAAAAAAGACTTATTTCATTACATTTTATTTAAAGAATTCACCACACATTTTAGTTCTTTAAAACATAAAAAATTATATATGAGAACAAAGAAACTTTACAATACATATACATTTTTTTTTCTAACGGCTGATAAGAAAAAAGATTAAATATTAAGAGTTGTACCTACGTTGCGAATATCTGCTTGAGCCATGTGAAATGGTTACAATGGAAACGTGTTCTGGCGAACAGCCATTCTAAAGAAGACACCTAAAAAATACAATTACAAAATACAATCGTATCGATGTCACACAAAATCGACAGAAGTACTTTTTAAAATAGATTCGTTTACGGTCAACTAGACTAAGAAAAGTTACAAAATTTATCAGAAGACGCAACACGCTCTCTGCGGGGCAGTATTGGTATATCTCATTTACACTGAAACTTAGTCACCCGCACGCCAGTGATATCCCTTGTACGATATTTGAGTCACCTAGATCCAGAATAACTTTTTTATTTGAAGTTGTTCAAAATATCAATGACAAAGTTACTAACGTTTAAGGACAAAACCTGTCTCTTGCCATGTGAACAATGGATCCCATATAGAAAACCTGGTGTAAAACCCACAGAAAAGGAATTATTGGGTGGTATATATATATATATATATAAATATAAAAGAATCAATAAAATGTATATATATGAATATATTTATTATTAATTATATTATATATATATATATCACCCAATAATTCCTTGTTTAATCTGATCTCAGAACTAAAGGTACTACAAATTAAACGTTTCACCGTTAAGGTGTCGATATATCGCACTAATTATATCGTAGTAGCGTATCGTTATGGTGTGCGGTCCCTGTCACCTTAGACTTATACAGAGTATGGATTCATTTAGCCAGTTGGTATACCTGGGATAAAAGGGATATGCATACCCCGAAATTGAAAAACACTGGGTCAACTCCAACAAATTAGCCGCAGAAAAGTAACACAATGTGGATAACATAGTTCCAACTATAAATACAAAAATCAACCATTGTAAAAGCATTCAAACGAAATGAACATTCCCCTTTAAAAAATAAATCAAGAGTAACAATTGAGGCTGTACTAGACTCATTAGCATAAAGAAATATGTGATATGTCTTATCGAGTATAATATAATATTCCCATAATATCATCCAGTTTTTTCTCAAGTTTGAAGTATTGTCGATTCATTTCTTCTAGGACGATGTTCATTTCTTCTCGGATGATGTTTTTGAGTTCTTCTCTTACAACTCGCCTATATGAAGAAGTGTCAATATTCTGTAAAATAAAATTAATTAATAAAATAAGCTGTAGAAATGGGGGGGGCTCAGCGCGACGGCCCCTTTGAACTGACCTAAATTAACTAATATCGGCTCTTTCAAGTACCTCCCCCATCCATAGTGTATAAAACATATTTCACGATTCACCATCGTTACGGCCTTCAAAAAGACGGTTTATCACTACGAAAACGGAAGCTGAAAATATGATGTGCGGGGAATTGATAGATACGGACTTTCAAGCATTAAATTTCAGTTTTCTCAATTTCAACATCTGGTGACAAACCTGGTTCTTTGCCTGTGCTAATTAAGCGAACAAAAAGTGGGCGGCGTTGAGACCTCCTCAGTGAACCCTGTAGGCTTAAATGAATAATCAGAATTCTTATATTTTGATAGATAAAAAGTATTACTTCACGACATAGAATCATTTTCAAAGATCCCTTTTGCTAAATATAAAAATACTTACGCCCATAGAAGGTGATTCAGGATCCTCAGTAACTTCCTGCTTCACTTTTTTTGGAGGCAGATTCACTGGTGGAGACGACATCCGTCTCTTTTTTGAATCTTCCTCTTGTCTGTCTTGGTCTCTTTTAGGATAATTACTCATTTTCACAGCTAATACAGTTCGGCCAACTACTCCACTGAAAAAAAAAAAAAAGAAAATCAATTGATACAAAAAAACAAAACATGGTGAGATCACGCTCTAGTCCGCACGGCCATCATGGTCCCCAAATAAACAATTACTACGTTTCCATGCATTTCAAATAGATTTGAATATTGAACAAGGTTTGAAAATTGACAAGGGTTTACATGGAATGGTTTCAGATCGATTACTAAAATATTTTTAAACGTGTTTGTTATAATAGTTTGTGTTTGGATATAATATTTAAGTTTGTTATGGTGTAAATAATTTAAAATTTATTTTGTTGGTTTTCACTTTTAGTTTTAGTGTCACTCTATTCTATCATATCGTCGGTCACGTGATACCTCATATGTGCAAATGCCAACTTTACAGGAGAGATAAAAAACTGATTAAAAAAACATTCTTTATAGAAAATCTCAATTTTTTTCGAAATTTGTATTAAGTGAGATGTATATGCATGGCATGAATTGTTTTAAAGATCAATAGCACCAACAAATCACTTAAATTCAGTTCACCACTTCTTTAAGCCTAAAAAATCACCACTGTAATTTTTACACAGCTCGCCGCCATCGCTAGGCCTCGACTTCTTCACTACACCATTAATTGTTTAATGCTTTTAACTTAATATTTTAATGTGTGTATTTTATACATCACATGCCAGGCAGGGGACTGTCGCCAGGGGACTGTGTATTTTGGTTTAGTTTCAAAATATTTACAAAACTATTGAAACATGTTTCGATACGAAGCTACCGACAAATTTGGACACAAATCACAGACATATAGACAATTTATATAAATATTTATATAAATATTTAATCTAATGTATGTCGCAACGACCAACACTCGTACTCACCACAAATTGCGCTCGAACACTAAACAAAATGGCGGTTGACGCCGTTCTCGACAGTGTTACTAACATCACACTGGTTGCGTTTCATTTCACGCTAAAAAACGTTTGTAAACATAACAGATTTTTTCTATTTTAGGTTTAAATTTTTGACAGGGGACTGTCTAAGAAAAATTCGGACAACATTAACATGACATTATTACATTTAAAAAATAAGAAACTACACCTGTTTTATGACATAAATATAAATTAATTATTCTATTTTTAAATATGAACTGCAAAATTTATTTAGTGTTCATAGTTTTATTTTTTAAATATTATCCCAAAGTGGGAATCCGTGAAATGGGACAGCCAGGGGACTGTGTTTTTAGGGCTTCAATATTTTTTAGAAAAAAAAGTATAATTGTTATCGTTATAAATACAATAGCACTATAAAGTTCAGCGTTTAATTTAAATTAAGAGGCATAATTATATTTCTATGCTTTATTTATTTTTTTTAAACTCGGTCTGGACAGCCGTTTATGAGTTTACAGAGAATCGCCAAAATAATAGAATAATCGCAACATTTAAAAAAAAAAAATTACGCTGCCATTTTAAAATAAAAACGTATTATTTGCTGGTTTTGAGATTGACTTGGGTAGAAGAAGTGTTTTTTTGAATCTGAATATCTTAATTACACATGCAAGCATGAGTATAGATATGATTGAGCTGCCGCCCCGATGCAAAGTAATGTTATTTCCAAGTTGCGGCTACCTCAACTGAAGAACCTAAACGAACAATCAATAGGATGTATTAAATTGAGAACATTTATTAAAGGTGAATTGAGAGAATTAATATGACTGCGGATCAACATTCATTGATCCATCCGCGGCTGTTTTTCTAAAATTTCTACGCCGGTCATATTTCACGATTTGTGAATCGTGGAAAATATAAAAGAGTAAATCTACGCTAATACAATTAAAAAATAATAATTTTATGAATACGAACGCCGTTTTCTTTTCCGAAGCCGCACACCAAGGAGTGTCCCAGCATGGAGGTAAAAAACTTGGAGGTCTAAAAGGAAATTTAATTTTGAACAAAAAATTGCCTCTAAACACAGGTCCGATTCGGAACCGTTTCAGAAATATTCAACATCTTCCAATTTTTGTACTTAGCACTATTTTTTTGCATAAAATCTCTTATTCCTCCTCAAGTATAAGAGCTAACACAAAGTTAATTATACCATCATAAAGATCGGTAAATTACCTTTAAAATACGTTCACTTTATTATTACAATTACAAGAATTTGACAGTTTATAGGCAGCATAAACCGAAGGACTGTTTAATTCGGAAATTCTTTGGCAAACTGTAGCTCACGTTTTTTCAAAAAAAATGACCTTATTGTATAACTTAATTTTTATTTAGAAAACTTGTGCATTTGATAAGCTTTCAAACGATAAAACATTATATCACATGACCCTTATACTTGTGTAACAATATTATGGTTTTAGTGAAAAAAGAAGGTAAAAGTAAATGACATGTCTCATAATCCATACAGTGTTTACAATGAATTGAGGATTACTATACAGGGTGTCCCAGCATGGAGGTAAAAAACGTTGAGGTCTTAAAGGAAATTTAATTTTGAACAAAAAATTGCCTCTAAACACAGGTCCGATTCGGAACCGTTTCAGAAATATTCAACATCTTCTAATTTTTGTACTTAGCACTGTTTTTTTTGCATAAAATCTCTTATTCCTCCTTAAGTATAAGAGCTAACACAAAGTTAATTATACCATCATAAAGAGCGGTAAATTACCTTTAAAATAAAATCACTTTATCAGAAAATTGGTTTTCTTTGAATAATAGCATTAGAAACTTTTTAGGGTTAATATTTATTTATAAATATGAAAATCAAAAATGCATTTAAAAATCATAAAAATTGTTCAAAATAGCTTAAACAGCACCTATAGCGGTCGGTAACTGATTGAACTACTGTTTTCGTGAGACATGAACCAGATTCTTTGTTGACGATCGTTCTCAGTCAATTCTTGTACAGGTTTGTCGTGAAACGCGTGAAAACCGTTTTTACTTAATATTAATAATCTTTGAACGGTCGATTTCGATTCTTTGAAATATTGGCAGCCCTTCGTAGACTCGTTTGAGGATTATTTTCGAAATGCTGTAAAATATGGCCTCGTTCTTCTTCAGGTACTCTATTAGCCTCTGACGTCCGAGGAGCTAGAAATCAAGTTTCACGAGCTCTATTAGAATGAAATACCTTATGTGATGGATGTCTGAACCAATTTTCTAATAAAGTTAACTTATTTTAAAGGTAATTTACCGCTCTTTATGATGGTATAATTAACTTTGTGTTAGCTCTTATACTTAAGGAGGAATAAGAGATTTTATGGAAAAAAACAGTGCTAAGTACAAAAATTAGATGTTGAATATTTCTAAAACGGTTCCGAATCGGACCTATGTTTATTTCTTTTAAGACCTCAACGTTTTTTACCTCCGTGCTGGGACACCCTGTATATAAATGAAGAGTACAGGGAAAAAACGACGGATGTCAAAAAAATTGATTTTGAGATAATCGCAAATATACGTTTTCACATGAAGAATGAACATTTTGAAACATGTGATTGGCGTGGAAAGTACTAAGAACCTGTAACAGTTTGTATAGACTAGTTTTCCAAAATTTTGTTATACTTTTGCAGGCTCCAGTCAGTGATAAATACAAAAAAATATATTTGTACAGGGAAGAAACAACGTATGTTCACTGACAACCGCTGTTCTTTCACTGTATTGTGAAAGCAGTATTCAGGTTAATTCAAATAATAAACAGTCGGTGCCTACTTATAAGATTGTTTTTGATAAGAATCAACCACGTCGCGGCGCATTCTAGAGACAGTGGTCGTTCTTTCCCGGGTTGCCATGGACATCCGCACTTCTTTCCCTGTACCCAAAACTAAAAAAGCCTGAAATACACTGTTAACGATTGTTTTTTTCCCTCTTTCTACGTTTTAAACATTAGTACTACACTATTGCCAACAGATGGCAATGAAATCTCGATTTTCAATTTTTTTGACATCCGTCGTTTTTTCCCTATACTCTTCACATATATGGTAACATGTAGAAAAAAGGGGGGGTATTTTAATAAATAAAGATAAATATAAAGCCATTAACGGGGTGACAGTACTGAGGACTCAAGATGGTTGGGGGAAGAGAGAGAGCAGTGGAAGGAGGGGGAAACGAGTGTGTCGATGGTTGGAGATTGAGAGTGAAGGAGGAAGGTTGTTGGAAGTTGTGGTTGGAGAGAGAGAGTGGAAGTGGACGGTTGTTCTTTGGGAAAGTGCAAGTGAACGGATGATAGAGAGTTGACTGGAGTAGTGAAGATTCTTTGTGGAGTTGGAAGTCTGGAGTGCTGGAAGTGGGCAGATTGATGGAAGAATCAAGGAGACTTGTGATGTGCTGAGAAGAGCAGAGGGAAGGATTGGACGGAGAACGGGCATGTGAGTGAGGGGAAAGGGGAATATACGGAATATGTGTCTACATATTTACCACACATATATAGGAATATGTGTCTACAATTTATGTTGGGATTTAAAAAAGAATAAATAAATTTAAAAAAAAGACTTATTTCATTACATTTTATTTAAAGAATTCACCACACATTTTAGTTCTTTAAAACATAAAAAATTATATATGAGAACAAAGAAACTTTACAATACATATACATTTTTTTTTCTAACGGCTGATAAGAAAAAAGATTAAATATTAAGAGTTGTACCTACGTTGCGAATATCTGCTTGAGCCATGTGAAATGGTTACAATGGAAACGTGTTCTGGCGAACAGCCATTCTAAAGAAAACACCTAAAAAATACAATTACAAAATACAATCGTATCGATGTCACACAAAATCGACAGAAGTACTTTTTAAAATAGATTCGTTTACGGTCAACTAGACTAAGAAAAGTTACAAAATTTATCAGAAGACGCAACACGCTCTCTGCGGGGCAGTATTGGTATATCTCATTTACACTGAAACTTAGTCACCCACACGCCAGTGATATCCCTTGTACGATATTTGAGTCACCTAGATCCAAAATAACTTTTTTATTTGAAGTTGTTCAAAATATCAATGACAAAGTTACTAACGTTTAAGGACAAAACCTGTCTCTTGCCATGTGAACAATGGATCCCATATAGAAAACCTGGTGTAAAACCCACAGAAAAGGAATTATTGGGTGGTATATATATATATATATATATATATATATATATATATATATATATATATATCACCCAATAATTCCTTGTTTAATCTGATCTCAGAACTAAAGGTACTACAAATTAAACGTTTCACCGTTAAGGTGTCGATATATCGCACTAATTATATCGTAGTAGCGTATCGTTATGGTGTGCGGTCCCTGTCACCTTAGACTTATACAGAGTATGGATTCATTTAGCCAGTTGGTATACCTGGGATAAAAGGGATATGCATACCCCGAAATTGAAAAACACTGGGTCAACTCCAACAAATTAGCCGCAGAAAAGTAACACAATGTGGATAACATAGTTCCAACTATAAATACAAAAATCAACCATTGTAAAAGCATTCAAACGAAATGAACATTCCCCTTTAAAAAATAAATCAAGAGTAACAATTGAGGCTGTACTAGACTCATTAGCATAAAGAAATATGTGATATGTCTTATCGAGTATAATATAACTATAATCTTCCCATGATTTCTTCCATTTTTTTCTCAAGTTTGAAGTAAAGTCGATTCATTTGTTCTCGCATGATGATGTTCATTTCTTCTCGGATGTTGTTGATTTCTTCTCTTACAACTCGGCTTACTGAAGAAGTGGCAATATTCTGTAAAATAAAATTAATTAATCAAATAAGCTGTAGAAATGGGGGGGGGTCTCAGCGCGACGGCCCCTTTGAACTGACCTAAATTAACTAATATCGGCTCTTTCAAGTACTTCCCCCATCCACCCTTTGTACATTTCCTCCTAGAACAAATAGCATTTAAGTGATTTTTATTTACGACACTTAAACCTTCTTCAGGGCTTGTATTGGCACATGTACATTATCACTGAGTATATATACGTTACAGTTAAGAAAAGACACTAAAACTAAATGTGACTAGACAAACAAAATCTACATCATGAGCAAATATTACATTTATTTTTTTCCAACAAAACAAACTACAATATATATATTTAATTAATATTCAAACACAAACAATTATAACTAAATAAAACGTACATATATCATGAGTGAACAAAAAATGTTTTAAAATAATTACAACTAAAACAAATAACATAATATGATTTCTAAACAACGTAAATAATTTAGGGTCACATTTAGTATTAGTCGAATTTCCCCTAAACAAAAACCTTTTTTCATAGTTTTTTTACATCTTTCTGCATTTTTACATAGTGAAATTCATTTTTTCTTTTTTTCAATTGTGATTTTAACAATATAAATAAATTGAAGAGCACGGGGAAAGAACGAGGTTTGTCACTTTTTTCTCGAATGTGAGATATCGCCATTACAGTATAGTATATTAAACATATTTCACGATTCACCATCGTTACGGGCTTCAAAAAGACGGTTTATCACTACGAAAACGGAAGCTGAAAATATGATGTGCGGGGAATTGATAGATACGGACTTTCAAGCATTAAATTTCAGTTTTCTCAATTTCAACATCTGGTGACAAACCTGGTTCTTTGCCTGTGCTAATTAAGCGAACAAAAAGTGGGCGGCGTTGAGACCTCCTCAGTGAACCCTGTAGGCTTAAATGAATAATCAGAATTCTTATATTTTGATAGATAAAAAGTATTACTTCACGACATAGAATCATTTTCAAAGATCCCTTTTGCTAAATATAAAAATACTTACGCCCATAGAAGGTGATTCAGGATCCTCAGTAACTTCCTGCTTCACTTTTTTTGGAGGCAGATTCACTGGTGGAGACGACATCCGTCTCTTTTTTGAATCTTCCTCTTGTCTGTCTTGGTCTCTTTTAGGATAATTACTCATTTTCACAGCTAATACAACTCGGCTTACTGAAGAAGTGTCAATATTCTGTAAAATAAAATTAATTAATCAAATAAGCTGTAGAAATGGGGGGGGTCTCAGCGCGACGGCCCCTTTGAACTGACCTAAATTAACTAATATCGGCTCTTTCAAGTACTTCCCCCATCCACCCTTTGTACATGTCCTCCTAGAACAAATAGGATTTAAGTGATTTTTATTTACGACACTTAAACCTTCTTCAGGGCTTGTATTGGCACATGTACATTATCACTGAGTATATATACGTTACAGTTAAGAAAAGACACTAAAACTAAATGTGACTAGACAAACAAAATCTACATCATGAGCAAATACTACATTTAAATTATTTACACCAAAACAAACTACAATATATATTTAATTAATATTCAAACACAAAAAATTATAACTAAATAAAACGTACATATATCATGAGTGAACAAAAAATGTTTTAAAATAATTACAACTAAAACAAATAACATAATATGATTTCTAAACAACTTCTAAGTACATATAACCAAACAAAACCAACATCATTCGCGAACAATACTATTGAAAATATATTATAAAGTCAATCCATCCCAATATTTATTTGTATTTACATTATTAATTTATTCAATAATATCCATTTTGTGGTAGACCAGAAATATATATTTTTTTTCTTTTTTCATAGTAACTATGTCGAATTTCCCCCCCTAAACAAAAACCTTTTTTCATAGTTTTTTTTACATCTTTCTGCATTTTTACAAATTGAAATTCATTTTTTCTTTTTTTTAATTGTGATTTTAACAATATAAATAAATTGAAGAGTCACTTTTTTCTCATGTGAGATATCGCCACTACAGTATAGTATATTAAACATATTTCACGATTCACCATCGTTACGGGCTTCAAAAAGACGGTTTGTCACTACGAAAACGGAAGCTGAAAATATGACGTGCTGGGAACTGATAGATACGGACTATCAAACATTAAATTTCAGTTTTCTCAATTTCAACATCAGGTGACAAACCTGGTTCTTTGCCTGTGCTAATTAAGCGAACAAAAAGTGGGCGGCGTTGAGACCTCCTCAGTGAACCCTGTAGGCTTAAATGAATAATCAGAATTCTTATATTTTGATAGATAAAAAGTATTACTTCACGACATAGAATCATTTTCAAAGATCCCTTTTGCTAAATATAAAAATACTTACGCCCATAGAAGGTGATTCAGGATCCTCAGTAACTTCCTGCTTCACTTTTTTTGGAGGCAGATTCACTGGTGGAGACGACATCCGTCTCTTGTTTGAATCTTTCTCTTGTCTGTCTTGGTCTCTTTTAGGATAATTATTCATTTTCACAGCTAATACAGTTCGGCCAACTTCTCCACTGAAAAAAAAAAAAAAAAAGAAAATCAATCGATACAAAAAAAAACATGGTGAGATCACGCTCTAGCCCGCACGGCCATCATGGTCCCCAAATAAACAATTATCAGTGAAATGAAAAATGAAATGAAAATAAATTTTATTATTCTGGGACCGAGGTCCCCTAAGAATAAATACATACAGAGTAAAGAAAATGAAACAATGAAATATAGTATCAGTACAAAGAAATAAAAAGATAGGTAAATAAAAATTAGTGCTACATTGGAGAAAAACTATGCAATTAAAAAAATAGATAAACAAAAGATTAACAGGAAAAAACATAAAATTAACAACTTCATTATGATGAAAAAAAATATATAAATGTATCTACAAAAATAAAAGAGAATAAGTAAAAAAGAAAAGAAGCAAATCTATTTAACTAAGAAATAAATAAAATTGATAGTAAAAATCGACCGAGCATAATACTATGATGGTTGATTATAAAAGAGAAGGAAGGATGCCCAAACAAGGTTTGAAATAAAATTAATTTTAGACAGTAGGGGCTAGATAGAAAAGTGTGAGGAGAGAGAAGAAAAAGAAAAATAGTCAAAATAAAATAAGATAAGATATAAAATAAATAAATGCATCATAAAAATATATTAATGTGTAAATGTACCAAAAAGAAATAATATTGATTATGATCGATAATTTAGGATTGGTAGAAGTTTGGGAAAATTCTATCTGTTTACTGAGTTTATATAGCTAGAATTGAGTAAAGATATGACACTAAAACTAAATGTAGCTAAAATAACTTTTAAATTATTTACACCAAAACAAACTAAAATATTTTTAAACGTGTTTGTTATAATTGTTTGTGTTTGGATATAATATTTAAGTTTGTTATGGTGTAAATAATTTAAAGTTATTTTGTTGGTTTTGTCACTTTTAGTTTTAGTGTCACTCTATTCTAGTATATCGTCGGTCTAAACGTGATACCTCATATGTGCAAATGCCAACTTTACAGGAGAGACAAAAAACTGATTAAAAAAATATTCTTTATAGAAAATCTCAATTTTTTCGACATTTGTATTAAGTGAGATGTATATGCATGGCATGAATTGTTTTAAAGCTAGTTTGCAATTCCAAGTAAAGAATTAAAGTATTTGACGGAGTTCTTCAAACCGTATTTCATGTTTTTTTTTCGTTTTATGTCGTATACGAGGTCCCACTAGATCAATAGAGTTCTTTTTCTTGTTTTTTTTTGGTTAAAAAAAAAAAACGATTTTCGGAAAAATGTCGCTAGGCCGACGGTATATGAGCTTACTGATAGTGTATATATGTTAATATAGGCCCTGAAGAAAGCACACTAGTGCCGAAAGCTTGGCAGAAATTTTTCAATTTTGCTTTTATCGACCTCATCTCTTCTCTTCCCTATTATATCGTTGGCCAATTCATCCCAATATTGTAAGTATATTGGTAAAATGCAATAAGGGCAATGAAATTTTTCATGTGGGGCTTGGGTTATGACAGATGTGTGTTAAGAGAGAGGGAGCCCCAGATATATAGATTTGAGTGTATGTGATAGATTTATCCCGGATTGGTACTTGAGTTCGTATCAAATAACCATTTGTCCCCTGTAAGGGACAGAGCCCACTTAGCAGCCCACACTAACAGCACACCACATACCGTCCTTCCCATTCCATATCCAGTCTTTCTCTGTTTGGGGAAAATTCTATCTGTTTAGTTTATTGCAGAAGTGGAAATTAAACCCTGATGTGGGCTCCTAGAGCAAAATCACTGGGATAGGGACTAGCAGGGATGAGTGGGTTAGGGAATCCACCGATTTCAAAAACCATAGATGTCTTACTAACGGACTTCCGAATCCTCTTACTAAATTCAATGTCGATATATTGATCAACATTTATTACGAGTTTTTGAGTTCATCTCCTTCCTTTTGCCCGAATTACGCTGAAAATCAACAAGTGATATCCTTACTGAGTCTCGGATCCACCAATGAAATTTCGTATCCATACGTCATTACATAGGCAGTTATTAAGGTTATCGAGTTCATCAAGGGGAAATACATAGCCGCTGATTCACCGACGACTTTTTGGTATCAAATAGTTTTTAAATATGAAAAAAAGTGATTTACGATAAATTTCATTCTAAAAATTATTTTTATATTTTAAAATGATTTTCCTAATTCATATATGCATATATCGTGTCGATGCATGCTCATTAATAGAATTAAAATATTATAGTGTAATTGGTTTTTTACTTTCTTCTATATATATATATATATATATATATATATATATATATAGTACAGGGAAAAAAAATTGTAATCGTGCGAAAATGCGATTTGAGAATTTTGAAAATTGAGTCCACCGTACAAGATACCGCATATATTTATGCCCTAATCAAAACTCTCTTCACATAAAGTTGTAGAGAAAACTATTCAGTTTTCAGTAGTAGAGAAAACTATTCAGTTTTCTGGTCGCTCGGTTTGCGAGATACATTCCGAAAACCACCTTGAAATATCTTTATGAAACCCATTTTGTCCTATGGAAAAATTACTTTCTACTGAAAATGTTCCCAATTTACCTTCCAATAGCTTATGTGTCCTCAGATTTGAGACAGAACCAATACGACCAAAGTTATTTCGACTGTAGGAAATAAACACTCGCAACAATAACATAACCTTTAAAAATATTCCACTTGTCAATAATATAATATAAAGACAATACATTGAGAAGTTCTTCAAATGGAGAATTATTACATTCAATAATTATTTAAAATCTAGAATCAGAATTATTTCCTAAGGCAGACTTAGTTATTGGTAAATTAGCAGAAAGCCCACTTGAAATAAAACAATTGTTATATAATTTACATGCGTGCTCGTTAATAGAATTGAAATATTATAGTGTAATTGTTTTTTTTTACTTTCTTATATCTATAGTGTTAATATTATATTAATAAATATAAAAAAAAACTAATCAATGTGGGAAAGGGGGTTGGGGAAGGCCAATTTGTTGTTTGTTTCAAACCACCTTCATAAAGTGAACATTCTACTCGTCTCAAATCAATGATATTCTTCCTCAACTTCAAAGAATTTTATTTGTAAATTCAACGTGACGAGCATAGAGAGCTTCAAAGGTAAATTAACTTTAAAAAAAAATTGTTATGATACAGAAGGTTGAGTTAAATATTCTCGAACAAATTCGAGTAAACTCGTTACTAAGAGTAAGTTAATAAGAAATAAATTAAAAAATAGAATATAGTATGAAAAATTGGAATATGATGGATAGGAAATGGAAGAGGATTTGAAGGGGACATGTTGTTTAAAAATATTGTTTGGTTGTTTCATTGACATTGACAGGGTTGACAGGCAGGTGGGACTGACGTATTGGCAGGAAGGCTCGTCATGTCAACACCTCTCTTCTATCTCGTTCAGTTTTTTACTTTCCCAGTTATACGAAGTATAAGGGTACATTTATGTAATCGCTCAAAAATTCGATGTTAAGTTTTCACCGGAATTTCATATTTTCCGATACCCTGTTTCCAAAATTAAACAAAAAATTTGTTACAATAACTCCCGATAGAATGAACATATCGACACGAAATGTATGTCCAGAATGACACCTATAGAGTTTTAGCCAAATTGGCCAAAGGGAAATGGAGGATTATGGGGAGGGGGAATCATGGATGATGCTCCAGAACAAGCAGATGATGAAGATGAGCAGAATCAACGTCGGCCATTGCTCCCGGAGAAAAACTGGCTGCTGACAAAAGTTTTTGAATTACTTCGTGAAGCGATGATTAGATAATAGCAACGTTCCAATTGAAATGAGGAACTCTTATAGTACAAGACATTGAACAAATAATGGACCAGAAGGTCGCAACCATATAATAGACAATTTTCTTGGTTACACCAATCCAAGGTTGAAACAAGAAGCAGCAAAGGCCGATGCAAAAATGATGTGTTTAGATCTGCATTTAGAAAGGGTGAAAATGATAGAAACATTAAAATTTTTTTTGGAAAAAGTGTCCTATGTAGGTAGTTAAATTGGATTAGAACAAAAAAAAAATCACTAATGTAAAAAAATAGTCCAAAAAATAGAAATTAACTGTATAAAAAAATTATAGCCAAAAAAATAACAGAAATTAAATGTATATAAAAAATTATATTTTTCAAATCAATAATGTAAAAAAAATATCTAACCTTGTATAACGACGTCATAATTGTTTCGAGGTCTATGAATCAGTTCATAGAACCATAAAAGACGAGGTGGGTTTTTTTAAACTTTATTTTCAATTACCCTCAGTTGTTTGTGTTTTCTAAAAGTGTCAACATGACATGTAAAAGAAAATTTTCGACCATCGAAGGAAAAGCGAAGATCATTTGGCGGCTGGAAGAGGGTGAGTCAAATTCTACTTTGTCAAAAGAATTCGGTGTTTTTCACTCAACAGTTTCTACCGTGTGGGCCAATAAAGAAAAAACAAAAAAAAAATTTGAGGAGGAATCTTTTTCTGCAAAGAAAATTCTTAACAGGTCGTACAGTTTTTGAGATAAATGCTGAAAACCATCTTGAAATGTAGTTTTGAAACACATACTTTTAGACGTTTCCTCCATTTAACCGAAAACGGTTAGTCCTATCGAAAAATTGGTTCTTAGCAAATTTGTTTCTTATAAAATTTCCAATCCCTAATAAGTCCTCAGATTTCTGATAGGAACAGTACGACAAAAGTTATACCGCCCTGAAGAACTTAAACTAAATGTCAATAAGAAATATATCTAATTGTAAGTAATTTTTAAATCGTAACTCATAGTAACGAACATTAAAATATGGTATTTATTGGTAGTTTTTTTTGAAAAATAATAATTTTTTTTTTTTTGTATTTACTCAAAACTCATATCTAAACCCTCCAAGTAATATCGACCCACTTCTTATTGATGAAAATCTTTTTGAAAAATTTAATTTTTTTTTTTAGTTTTGCTGGAATTTAAATTTTAACCAGAGAAATCATAATTTTTCTTAAATTAAAAAAAAATATATTTTATTCTCTTTCGAATATTTTTTATATAAATTTTATTTTCAATAAACATTGTTTTAATGTGTAAAAAAGTTTTATTAATATACCATTTAACGTCAACAATATGAATAAGGAAAAAGCGCGTGGTCCACTCCAATTTTTGAGCAGTTTATATTAACATAGAAATCCAACCAAATTCGCGTTCGGCATCGTTTATACCCGGCATCGCAATAAGCGGATTCTACTTTATTATCAATTCTATGAAGAAAAAAATTAATAAAAAATACGACATTTATATTTGCTAATAAGTTCTTTTTTAATTAAGATCCTGGTATAACCAGAGTTGATACTGATGGGATGGGTCTCTTCTGAAAATATTTCGGATTTCTTATTTTTTTTATTTTTTTGTTTTTAATTAAATCCATCTGTAACAGGGTAAAAGGTGGGGCTCTAGGTATTTTGACAAAATTATACTCTATTTAGATGTAGGCCCGGTCCTAATTAAAAAAAATGTTGCCCTTCCCCTCTTTAGGCCCTCCAAAGTGTATCAATATATAAGAAGAAAACCTTCCTATTGTTTTTAGCGCCTCCACTTTTAAATATTAAAATTCCTTAACGTTTTCGGTACGTTTTTATATTTTTAAGAAGTTAATTAATACTAACTTTTTTTAATCATTAATGTTTTTTTTCGTTCTTATTTTTTTTATACTAAATTTTCTTCTTACATTCTTATACTGTCGTATAATCGTGCAAAAATCTGAGATCGAATTTTCAACGGAATTTTACTTTACAACGTTTTTATCAGGTGTATCTGTGAGTGTGTATGTGATTGGAACTTTATGAGCACTCACAACGATTGTAGTTATGAACTTAAAAACTGAAATGAAGAAGTCACATGTCCTTAGATCTGATTAGATTTTGGCCCAAGTCGAACAAAAATTGAGACTCGTTTACTTCGAAGCCTATACTTTAAAACAGGAGTGGCCAACCCGCGGCCCGCCTTGAATAATTCTACGGCCAGCGAGATTCATCATAATTTTACCAAATATGTTTTTGCACAAAACATGTGCAAATACACGCCTTGAGATCGACTTGCAAAAGCTAAGTGAAAGAGTTGAGAAACAAATATCTCACTAATTAAATATCATTCGATCATTTCATTATTATCATTATTACATTTTCTATGTTTATATGTACCTATGAATAATAATAAAAACAATAATAATAATTCATTCTGTTCTAAATTTACACTCCAAAAAATGTTTGTAGTGGGTCCAAATCTAATATGGGGATATATAATTTTAAATGCGGCCCGCGGGATTATAAAGCATTTCCAAAGTGGCCTGCAAGATCATTTGGGTTGGCCATCCCTATTTAGAAGATGCCACTTATATTTCTTGAAATAAAAGTTGTAAAGAAACTCAAAAGGCACATTTTGTATGAAATTTTTCGCAGGTTGCCGGGTTGTAGGGATACATGCCGAAAGCCGCCCAAAAATTTCGTTTTGAAATCCATTTTTTTAGTCGTTTGTTTGACTTATAAATAAATGTACGATAAATTTTCGTAGGAAATATTTCATAGATATGTTTAAATTGTCACGCATATCAACGAATTTTAGAATATCCTTTTATTATTGGTTAGCTAGTAACTGTCACTCATGCCCGGTCTTTAACTACGAGGTCAGATCGCCTACTACCTGAGCTCTTTGGGTATGAACCTAAAGGGGGAGACCTAAATATTGCCTATCCATGTTTGGTTACCTTGGGGGTCTTTAACGAGTACCTGACTTCGTACAGGCTGGGGACCATCGCTTAACGTCCCATCCAAACGACTGCGTGCTCAAAGTTTTTTCACCTCCCAGATAAACAACCTACAAGCCTCGGCCGGGTTTCGAACCAGCGATTTGAAGCCTTTATTTTGGTACCAATTTTTTTTAATTAAAAAATAATAAAAATAAATTACATGTGATTTGGCCATAACATGACATTCCTAATACACATCACATTAGCCGCTTCAATGGGCTTCTTCCCAATGAGACTGGAGTTGATTCGGGTCTGAAAAGGTCTGCAGCAAATCCCAGATTTTATGTAACTTATATACAAATGTTTATTTATTTGATTTGTTTTATTTTATTTTTTATATTTGTATAATCTTTACTACTGATCACGCATTATTTATTTTGACTCCCACTCCGTTTTATAGCCTCTGATGTTGGTATAAAGTATGTCGAAACGTCCTTAATGTCCGCTCCCCTCAGAACATGAAAATGGCGCCCGGGCAATAATGAAATTGGGGCCCTCAAAGTTACTTTTTTAGGGTAACATTTTTTAAATATTTAGTATAAATATTTTTAGATAGCATGAATATATATATATATATTTTGTATTTTATTTATAAAGAAGCAACTGTTGCTAGGGTGCAACAACCAGCATCTATGAGGGTAGGTATTGTCATGTTGGCGTGAATGGCATGTGAGAGGAAGGCCACCCAGTGGTAGGTCCTCGAAACGAAAATTTATCTTAATTATTAGGACAAGAACAGGAAGAAAAAAATAAAATAAATAAAAAGGAATTGGAAGACAATTTTGATGTATGAGTAAGAGAGATGATAAAAGTAAAGGAAAATAATGTAAAAAAAAAAAAAAAAAAATGATAAGAACGAATAGGATTTAAGGTGGCAGTAAGTCGCGGTTTCATCTTCTCTTCAACCTTCGTGGGGTGTTATGTGGTAGGTAAGTGTTTTGAAGATGAAGTACGTATGTCTGGGTTTGTATGTGTGTAAAGTTTTCTAAAAAAACGTATGTAAGTAGTTTGTATTGTGTCGGGTACTGTGTGTATTATAAGATAGCATGAATATAAAAATATAAAATTAAGATAATATAAAAAGTTTTAGTAGCATGATATGAATGAAAAAATCCACTATTTTATGAAATGATTTTATGTCAATACCACTTCTCACTTTTAAAAATTATCTATTTTTTTTTATAAATAATCGGCGCCCCGGACTTTTGCCCGCTTCGCCCGGCCCTGGCTCCCCTCCAGAAAATCATCTCACGAAAATCTATCACTTGAAAGATGATTCACCGGTCGTCAAAGAGCGTGACATTAGAACATCCACCATTTTTAAACAATACAATATTTTAAAAAAGTTCAAAATGGACAAAATTGGTAATAGCATTTCTATTGAAAATGTTGAATTTAGCATAGAGAGCTGCTTGATGAAGGGTCGGAAACGCTACACGATGATCGTCTACGATTTGGGAGGTGGAATTGGGCATTGTAAAGAGGTAGATGTCGCTTTGTTCTCCATGATGTATTTGAGTCCTACAGAGCGACCCCTCAAATATCCAACATTCACACACCTATACCCTGGCCTTTCCTAATCGTCGCTATTTCTCATCGTTACCTTCTTGCCCCACAAATATACAGTATCCTATCCTCGAAGGACCATCCATTTTTCTCTAGAATTACCATGTTGTTGAGTTAAGAGCAGGAGAGGTCCACTTGGACAAAGTCCATCAAGTTTCCGCTCTCCCTCTATACCCTTCTTCTTCCTTGCCTGATTTGACTGAAAAGCAGTAGGTGTCTTATTTATTTTTTTCTCAATCCACAAATTTCAAATCGCAATGTTCATTTCATCTAGACATATATAGACTAAAGCACCCCCTCTAATCCCGCATTCCCTTTAGACCGATTTAGTCGCAAATCAAAAGATGTTATGGGGATCTAGATCCACATACGAAATTCGTCTCGATAAATTCATTCTATTGGGAGTTATCTATAGTCTATTTTCTCTTCATTTTCGGATTCAAAGGGAAAACTTGAATTTACATAACTTCATCTATATAAAATATATAATAGGAATAAAAAAACTAGATGGTGAGCGGGTTCCCTGCCACAATTCACCGCAACTCTCTAACTCAAATCAGTGGATGTATATGTTTGACCTTTTGCGACTATTTCCGTGCCAATACAGCAATAATAGTCAAACTCAATCAGTAGAGATGATTTATAATAATTCCCATTCAACATTTTCTCAAAAACTTTAATATAATTGACTCAATAAAAATGTTTCTGATGTTCGGTTAAAAATGTTCTGTCCACCAGAGATGGTATAAGTACAACATTTTCATTTTCATACCACGTCGGGTTTGCAATCCGGGACCATTTTTTCAACTCCGAAATTTTGAGACTTGAAGTTCTTGACTTCGATTTATTAAGTACTAGCAGTAATACCCGGCGTTTTCCGGGGAACTTTGACTTTTCTCCTAATATCTCTCGTTCGAATCCTATTCAATTCTTCAACAGTACATTCATGATGTTATAATTTTCAATTGTTCATACGGAATAATGCTTATAGTCCTTCAACGGCAGACATCCCAGCTAGTAAGTTTTTAGGAACCCTGGACACCATAGCTAGTAAGCGTCATTCAACGGCGGAAACCACAGCTAGTGAATACTTAGCATCACTGGACGTCCTAGCCAGTGCGTACTTGAGAACGCTTGTAACCACCAGGTTGATTAAAACATACGACTTCAACCATCCTGGAGCTAAAACTAATTTATTCAAAAAGATTTCTCAATCATTTCGTTGCAATGGTTTTCGAGTTACAAAGATTGCCTGAGTGGATGCTGGGATGGACCAGGGGTTGGACCACGCTTGTGACCACAGCTAGTATGTGCTTTGCAACGGCGGACACCACAGCTAGTACGTAGTTAGAAACGCTGGACACCACAGCCAGTATGTACCTTGCAACGGCGGAAACCACAGCTAGCATGTAGTTAGGAACGCTGGACACCACAGCCAGTACGTACATAGTTACTACTACTACATGTGAAATTTCATGAGAATCCGATTACCTTTAATGAGTCAGTATTATTTTTATGCTTAGCCTCTCCCCCCCTCCCGTTCAAATTTGAGATCTCACATAGTGTATTTTTCTATTTCGCCTTTAAAAATACTACATGTGAAATTCCATGACATTTCTATTTCGCCTTTAAAAATACTACATGTGAAATTCCATGACAATCAGACCATCGATTAATGACCGATCACTATCTTCGTATTTAGGCCTACTCCCACAACCCCCCTTCCGTTCACAATTTTGCGCTAAAACTATTTTTATGCTTAGCCCCCATTGCAACCCCCCCTCCCGTTCAAATTTTTGAGATTTCACGTAGTGTATTTTTCTATTTCGCCTTTAAAAATACTACATGTGAAATTCCATGACAATCAGACCATCAGTTAATGACCGATCACTATCTTCATATATAGGCCTACCCCCACTACCCCCACTGCCTTTCAAAATTTTGAGATGTCACATACCATAGTTTTCAATTTGCCTTCTAAGAATACTACATATGAAATTCCATGACAATCTGATCATCCGTTAATGACTTAGCACTACCTTTATATTTAGGCCTACCCCCCCCCCCCCCCCCCCCCGTTCAAAATTTTGAAATGTCACTTAGAGTATTTTTCAATTTGGCCTTTAAGAAAACTACGTATAAACTTCCATGACAACTCGAGCATCCGTTGATGACAGAACTATCTTTATATTTAGGCCCCCCTTACAACCCCCCCCCCCCCCCCCCTCCCGTTCAATATTTAGCCAATTTGAAAAATAGGCCACATAGCCGCCTATTTTTCAAATTGGCTTTTAAGAATACTACATATGAAATTTCATGATAATCCGTCCATCCGTTAATGCGCTAACTAAGAGGTCATATCACCTACTGCCAAAGTGCTCATACGTCACTCTGGTGCACATGAGTCCGACTGTATAGTGGGAATCTTTTTATAAATATATACAATAAATGCAAAGTAAACGACATTTCAAATCGTATTCAGGGGAGCATGTATCATGAAAATATGGTGATAGTTTCCGAAGACCTTAACAACCGCGCGAGAGCATAAGTTGATTTCTATAGACTGGGTACGTTTCTATAGGCTGACTACGAATTCCAACATCGGTAGGAGTATTAACTTATCGTTTATATTAATGCCGACTACCCATTATAATGGGGTAGCCAACCTGTAGATGGCCCGGCGCTAGTAATGATAACAATAGACGCCGCGTTCAACTCAGAAGAAAAAAAAAAAAAATTAAAAATAGGATCATTTTAAAAGAAAAAGTGCTCTAAGAACCGACAACGCATTCTATTGGTACAAGTGTGAACTATCTCTGTATCCATTCCATGATTTTATAGTTCCATCAATATTCTATTATTACGAAAATGAAATTAAACAGAAATCATTAATGATTGGACATTAGCAATAAAATTACTTATATTTTGTTTGAATAAAATTGTTTAACTTATAGAAATAATACATAATTATAATATTTTGGCAATACTAATAAATTACACTATATTTTTGTTTGGATACAATTTATCTTTACAAGCACTGCCACTTTTGTAATAAATATAAGTGACTTCAATGAGGAATAATGCAAAAAAACAATTTTTTAAAATAATTATTAATGTTTGTTTTGAAATAACTTCCGTTCGCCTTAAATTAAATTTATTTTTATATAACATTTTTATAATAAATCGGAAGTGATCTCAAATAGATATCCAATAAAAATAGACTTCTTTAAAGAATTTCAATTATTTATTATCATTATATATATGTATAATGATAATAAATATAAATATAATAATATAAACTTGTAAAACAGCAATATAAGGGAAGTTTCGTAAGAGGCATCAACTTTAAGCTACACCTGCTCTCTTAAATGTACCAATATTTTTTCTCAGGCCATATCGAAACCTATAAATAAGAAAAAAAAAAAATATTATCTAATGGCCTTACAGTTTGGGAAGGAAATTAAGTCTTATTTTATTGCGCCTGAGGGAAAACTTACTCCATTGATTTATGTTCGGTATTAAGCAAACGGTTTATGTAAATCAGGAATATTATAGCCATTACTTGAATGAATTTTTCGATTCTTTTTCTTTAAAGTGTTATTCATGAAGAATATTAAACTAAGAAAATTAAACATCTTAGCCTTACGAGAAAATTGTCTCAATTTATGTGACCATCATTCATTTTATTTAAGGTATCTATGTGATAAATTGAGAGCTGATTTCTATGATATTACATATTTTATTTGGTAACTGTTTCTCTCTTTTTGATAAAATATTGTTATGAATCATACTTATAGGAAATTTCAAATTATTAATTAGAAATTGGAAGATAGGGCAATAGAAATTTTTTTCATGTCAACGAGATGAAGGTAAATTTACAATATAAAAATCGATTTTTCAATTCAACTTGTTGATTTCCAATTAACGAGGAGTATAAATGTTTTCGAAATACAACCCTCGATACTTACTGAAATTGATCAAATCCTATAAAATCTTGATTAAATTGGTAATTACAAAAAGGACGGTGGTCCCCAGATAAGTTTCTGAGTTTCCGTATGTTTTAAATGAATTAATAAAAATTCGAAGATTAAAAAATGTAAACTATAAAATAATGATACAGTAGAACCTCTTTAAGTCGAATCTCGATAAGTCGAAAACCTCCAAAACTCGAAAAAATGTTTTGTTCCTTTCCCTTCGAGCCCCAAAACCTCCATTACTCGAAATCTCAACCCTCTATTAGTCGAAATAATCAGTGAGTCCCTACAAGCCATTTTGGTACATATTTTCCCTCTATAACTCGAAAAAATAAATTGGATCTCTGTATCTCGAACATAGCAATGTTTTATTTTACAACCTTACAACTCGATTAGTTGAAACTTATTACCTCTATAGCTCGAAGAGAAATAAGCTACCGACTTTAAGAATTTGCCAACAATGTACACCATTGTTTCTTAGAAAACAATTTAGGAGTATACAATAAATAGGATTGAGGGCTGAACTATATCTGTTCTGACCCAAGTAGAGCCTCTGGACAGTGCTACTACTGTCTCTGGTGGCAGCTTCTCGCAACCTCATTTCTTTGTTCTCAACCCGATTATGTCGCAAATAATTGGTGTAATCAGGATAATGCTACAGTACCCTCCTTCCCGGTTAAATAAAATATGCTGACTAAACAAAGTTGGTAGTCACATATTTTATTGTGATATTGTCTATTACTCGCTCTTACTTATCGCTGCACTTCACATAACACTAGCATTGGCTGCACTTATAAATTATTGCCCGACGAGAACCATATTATTACTTTTACGGAGATTGCCCAAATCTCATAATTTAATTACACAATTGACATATACCCAATGTCTCATGATTTCATGCGTGACCAAGGCATGATTCTACTTAATAATATTCATTAGTATTCGGAAATACTCGGGACAATGCCCTCTCCATTGACCTTAATTTCATGTCTCTACTTTATGCAAAACATTTGTCTGATTGCCCCAGGATCAGATCGTACGTAACCTCAACAAAAACTTCAACTGGATCCCCATAAATCCATTCTACTTCGATTCGATTTGGGTTGACCAAGCCCTAACTTTCCCATTTCCCATATGCCTCCTTAGGCCTTCGGTAGCTGACCAGGCTTACCGGTATTCGACGATTTCCCATAAAGAATAATAATAAAATTAGCCCACCTCAAATGTTATCTCAGGATCACAAACTTATGTTAACCCCGGCATCCATAATCATCAAGAATCCGCCCTTTTATCTCCTCAAACAATCAATTCAAATGGCATCTTAAAAAAAAATATCAATATCAAAGTTTTCCCTGTCCCTTTAATTTAATTCCCAGACTCTACGACAGTGGAGTGGCATTTCCTAGCTTCTATAATTCAATATCAATTCTGACTGCTACTGTCAGTTCTAAGTGTTCTTCTTGGTCATACATTGCCATCAATTACATGGGGTTTACATCGTTTCATGTAAAATTCAAAATATTAGAAATTACTTACTGAAATAATACAAAATACAAATATAAATACATGTGCGGGTACACATACAGATATACATACAGCCAATTGCTTATGTACATTTTACCAACGATAAATGTGTCCATAACATTTCACTACCGATGAGGAGTACTGATAAAAGTCTATATCACAGATTCCATTATTTACTATAATATTCCTTAGAATTGTGGATTGCCGCCAATTATGGAATCACAGATTATACAAATACAAAAAAAAATATGTGCCATGGTATGTGGTATTACAACTAAGCAAATGATTTATCATCAAAAATAAAATATCCTAAAATTACGGGCCTAACCTAATACAATATAATAAAAAATTAATTTATGTCATTCCTTCGGTGATCTGTTTAACAATATTTACAAAAATTTTATATACAACCTGGCGGTTCTTGGTAGAACCAATAGAACGTCGACTAAGGGGGGGTATGTTCAAATTGAACCCCAGAAGGATGCCAGTTCCCTCGCCTGCCCTCCTATCTACTTGTCGCTATAAGGTTTCAGGGACGTAATGTTAAATGTTCCCCTACGTACGTCGCTATTTATGTGGCCTAGTTCAAATGTCTGTGAACCTATTGAAAGATTTGTTTGGTTGGGTAGTATCTCCGCGTCCCTGATAAGGTGGTGTATCACGATAGTTGGGAGGTCTATCAAACCGGTTATAGTCGCGTGGGGGACCTTGGTACGGTGGTCTACTATGCTGGTATCCCGTATCCCGAATACTGAGGTGGGTTCCTAGTATTGGTGTAGTGTTGCCCTGGTCTGTTAGTAGTAACGTTACGTGGAATTGCATCCGGCCGAGTTCCTCTCCCTTCCCTTCCTAGGTCTTTCCTGCTATCGTTCCCACTTCTGGACACACTTCTAGCCGTGATTTGCAATCTTTTTTAATTATATCACTTCCAATCCTAACTATTTGTTCATGTAATTTACTAATTGATGTGATTCCCTGGATGCGAACTGAATGTTCTACGCTCTCTCCATAATGCTTACTCAAAAGTTCGCAAATGTAACTTTCCGGCATTTTATATGTACAATCATGGAGAAGGGACACTAATCTAGCAAAATGATCTCCGGGAGTCATGTCAAAATGATTACTGTACTTATCATTGTCTAGTTCCCGCTTAACAATAATGTCATAATGTTCTCCACAGAACCTTTCCTCAAATGCTTTCACAAAATCTTGAAATGTGAGAATTCTCGGCTTCTCGATTTCGAACCATGATAAGCTCTCCCCTCTCAAGTGTGATTGTATGAATTGTGTCAACTCTTGGTACTCTCCAATGTGATTATATGCAGTCTTAAGATTTTCTATGAAATGATTCGGTCTGTCTTGTTCGTTATTTCTAAAGTTTACCTTGTACTCTTTGTAATTTTTTAAGTATGTCTTTTGGAAAGTGGCACTGTGCTGTGGATCTCTAGTGTACGTGTAGTTCGTTGGTCTGTCTCTGTTTTCGTCAGGGATAGTAAACGTTACTGGGTCGTATTGTCTTGGTGTTGATACCTTTGTCTGTCCCGCTACGTGGTCGATTTTGTGTGAGATCTCTGTGAATCTCCGTTCACAATTGGAATGAAATAAATGTTGGTTTGCATTTATATCTGCAACCTCTTTGTCCAGTCTTGTAGTTTCTGCACTTAGTCTGTCAGTCGTTTCACGGTAACCAACGTCCATCATTTGTCGGACTTCCGTGACATGTTCGTCATATTTTTCCTCCAGTCTGTCTTGTCGAGTCTTAATTCCCCTGTCTCCAATTGTAAAGTTCCCACGTCCCGAGTAATTAGTTCTATGTTAGTCGATATCCCCGTGATTTGTTCGCCTAACTTTGTCCCCTGGTCAATGATCTTTTTGTCCACCCCCCGAATTTCTTCCTTTAAGTCTTTACCCTGGTCTGTCATTTGTTTCCCTAATGTCTGTCCCTGATTCGTAATTTGTGTCCCTTGTTCTGTGATTTTATTCTCTAATGACTGTCCCTGGTTCGTGATCTGTGCTTGGAGAGCTTTGAACATAGCTTCCAAGTCGAATGTCGATTTTTCAGTAGGTGAAGGACTAGGTGTCACAACACGTCCTGCCTTCGCGGAACGCGTCTGTATGCTCTCCACATCTACCAGTCTCTCGTCTGACTTTCCCGCCTTACTTTTGCCCTCCATGTTCTATTGTAAATGAATACGTGTGTGGATATACTGTGAATGTTCCTATTGAGTGTGTGGCACATATGTCAACATAAATATAATAATAACATGTAATAAAATAAATTAAATATTAATAATTATCGATAACGTAATACTAAAATACTCAAGAAAATCAATTATTGTTTGTCTCCCAGGATATCATGCATCCTACTCCAGTTTTGATTTTAATTACCGACGTTAATTAACAAATATATTCTTTAACCTCCATAAGGTTTGACTCTAAGTTAAATGTCATTAAAAAAAAAAAATTATTAAAAAAATTAATTAATTAGGGATCAATTAATGAGATCAATTAATTAAGTCCTTTGATTCGGGCGCCAATTGAAACGTTTCTTCTACCGGTGAAGTGGATTATTAGTGAATTATTTTAAAAAATTGATATATTAATTTCGAGCAAAAGCTAATAGATTAAATATTAAAAATATCGCGACTTTAAATGAAATGTTGCCTGAATAACCTCCACTTCCTCAGTATCAGAATAGCTTCAAGATAGTTGTTGGGGATCACTTATAACTAACTCTTTGTTAATTATATTTGACCACCCTGGAGTAGCATGCATATCGTCTGGGTGATTGAAACAAAAAAATTAAAATGAACACATATTTATTATGACACAAAAATTGAACATTAAATGAATACTAGGATAATAATGAAAAGAAATAATTAATCTAATAGTGAAGCCTGATGGGCAAAAGGTGACAATTGAAAATTTGTCTGTAGGGCATTATTAGTCCTTTATATGGCTTTACTAGCAATCCATGAATATTTGAAAAATAAAACCTCTTAGTTGAATTCCTCATTCCTGTCCTGCTGCGATGAAATGATGTCCTGGTGCGTCTAAAGGTGGGTGATGTTTTGAACGGAGTATCTCTTCAATGTGGAAATAAATGGCTGGCATCTCATCTCAAAATCGGTACGCAGAACAACGTGGATTCCGACAGGGATCCATTGCTGGACTAGAGCGATGTGGAGTCCGCCCGAGATCTGTCACCAGACTGATAATAATTAAACTGTATGACTACTTTCAACTTAGAAAATTTCTATATAAATCGGCACTGAGAGCGACGTGGAGTCCACCCGGTATCAGTACAAGACAAGCGATGTGGACACAGCCTTTTGGGTAGCTCTGATGAGATTGTGGTGGGGAGAAAACCGGTCGTGATGCCTGTTCATTGGCCCAAACTGCCCACCTACGTCATATGGGGAGGAGCCTAGAGTCTTCTTTGTTCGTACTTTCCTTTTCCTCGATATAGTTTAAACAAGTTGCACCTGCCCAGGATGTCTCCCATTAAGAACATCCGCTAAATGTTGAACTATATCTGTTCTGACCCAAGTAGAGCCTCTGGACAGTGCTACTACTGTCTCTGGTGGCAGCTTCTCGCAACCTCATTTCTTTGTTCTCAACCCGATTATGTCGCAAATAATTGGTGTAATCAGGATAATGCTACAATATATACAGTGTAAACTCTATATAGCGACGCTTAAGGGACTGCGCATTTTATGGCGTTATTGAGAGTTGTCGTTAAATGAAGAGAAGAAAAATCAATACATATTACATTACATTTAATAGTATTTTACTATTATAATATGTATTTACTAATAAAGTATAAAATTTACAAATAACAATGCTTTCGTATAGTCTGTTATCTTCGTCTGACGTTTTTTGCTGCTCCAGTAATTTAATTGTATTTTCTTATGTATTTTATTCATATCTTGGGATACTGTGGGATCAACATGCCGTGCAAGGTAATCACAACTAACAAAAGAACGAATTTCTTAGAATCTTCGGTACGTATGATACCGACAGTCGAGGTAAATACGTGCTAGACAATAAAGCAACAAAATAACAAACAAAAGAACGAACACAGCTGCAGTTCTTATTAATTTCGGCAACTTGAAAGTACTGTTTATTGCTTAGTAATGACGTATTACTGTCGTTATTTAGAGTGGGTGTGATGTTACATAGAGTGTATCATTGTATGGACAACAATATAAACCAACCAGATTCAAGTAATTTTGATGTTTTAGGGAGTTTGTCGTTAAATCGAGTGACATTATATGGAGTTTACACTGTATATTCATCTGAAGCCACAACGATACAAAAAATGCACAATCGGCGCATTGGCATCGACTGAGATTGGTGACGGAGAAGTCTGCGGGTTCTCCATAGGCTGCCATCCTCCGCATTCTTTTCTCCCTATCAAATTAATATTTTTAAATTAAGGGTTACTAATATGATGTTTTCTTTTCATATATACAGGATATACGAAGGAATAAAATGTTGACCCTCCCGTCGGTCTTTATGGGGCTCTGAATACTGATATAAATTTCATGTCTATACACAGTAATTTATTTATTTATTTTTGCAATCAGGAGGTCGGAAAATTCAGGTTTTTACTATAAATATGTAAAAAATCTAACGTATTTCGGCTTAATGTCAAAGGCCTACAGACCTCCTTAGCAGCAGCAGTGACAGTGATTAGTTACAAACGAGAGTAAAGGTCGATTTACACACAACAGTGACGTGACAGTGTCGTGACCGGCCCGTGATTCCACCGACGAGGTTGAAAATATTCTTCTATGAATTTTGAAAGGGTGATGTTCACATTCGTCCGGCGCGTGACCGTGACAGTGCTCTCGCCGTCACCGTACCGTGATCATCTGGTTACTTCTCAACAATATTTTCTCACTTCACGGCCTTGTCACTGACAGATTTTTCAGTTTATTTTTCGTTTATTGTTTGAATGTTATGAATATATGAGTTATTTACTTGAATGAAGTAAAAAGGAAGAAATAAGTAAATAATTTTGTTACGTTTGATATGCTACGTACTTATAAAGTTGATAATAGTTGTTAATTTAATTTTTTACTTTTTAGTCTTTACTTATTTTGTTTCATAATAGATTATTCACCACTATTGTCAACTTCTATAAATTGTATGTTTATCTTACGGTTAGTGTAATGTGTTTTCTATGATACTTTTTCAGCAATATATAAATATATATGTATAGGATATTATTCTATTGAATAAAATTAAAAAAAGTTAAATAAAGCAATTTTTATTGAATACTTATATTGTCTAATTCCACATACATATACATAAATGTGTACCGGTTTCGCCTTACGCCATCGTCAGCACAAGGTTCAACAATAATAGAAAGATTTATATTATCTTACCTCAGATGAACTTGCAATTGACTCAACAGTAAGTTGAACGAATTTTCGGAGATTCTGAAGTACTCATAAAACTTTGCTCCATCGTCCATCCATTCCTTGTACAGAGTGACAAAGTCCCCTTCTGTCCCTCTGTGTTGCCTGATGGACCCACTTCTGTTTTTTCACTTGTTCTTCCTCTTCTTCATCCAATATCAGAGCATCAAGCTCATATCAAGAGGTCATCGTCCGATAACTTCGCCATACTCGGCCAATCAAGTGCACTGCCACAACACGGATGAAACACTGACCAATGTGAACCGGAATCAATATGAGATCACGGCTGGTGGAATCACGGGCCGGTCACGGCGCTATCACCTCACTGTTGTGTGTAAATCGACCTTAAATCAGTGGCTAGGGAATGTCACCACTGGGTGACATTCCCTTGCAAAACCATTGACAGAATAATTTTAAACAACCCTATCATGCTCATTAATAACCCAGAACCCACCAATAATAATTTTAAATATTTTTCTATCCCTTATATTGTACACCTGACTGAAAGATTAATGAAAATACTAAAATTTGATAGTGTGAGGATTGCTCCTAAAAACTTTAAAGTTGTCATGTCACTATTCTCCCAAATTAAAGAACCTACCCCAAAAAACAACCAGTCTGACCTCATCTATCAGATACCCAGTTCAGATTGTTCATCATCCTATGTTGGCATGACATCTCAATATTTAAGATAGAGATTATACCAGCATGAGTATGATTGTTGAACAAAAACTGACACCGATAATTGCAGCGCCCTAATCAAACACCATAGCCTGAACAAACATAAGTTTGATTTCGCTAATACCAATATTCTCGACAGAGAAATCAATTACTATAAAAGGCTGACACTGGAAATGGTGTATATTGCCAAAACCTCAAATACTGTCAATTTTCGCACAGATACCAATAACCTGAGCAACATTTATGCCAATTTGCTTCAAAAGTGCTGAATCCACAGTTCTGTCTCCAATTATAATTAAAATATAAAACTGTCTTTTTCAGTGTCAACATTCACCGAGTTTATTTATAGATTAATTTCATTGTGTGTCTATTTATTTTTTATTATGTATTATTTCATTTTTGGTTAGTGTCACTTTTGTCGAAAATTCTTCATTTAATTAATAAGTTAAATTATGTTACTATTTATATAATTATTGAGTTACTATTTATATAATTATTGAGTTTTTTTTTTGTTTTTTTCGTAACATAGTAAAATATATTGTAGCCAGTAAGTAGTTCTCTACAAATTTAATTAAGTCCCGTTAACTTGGGTTTTCCCCGGATTTATTATCTGTTACCCTCTACCCTTCTGTACCCTTAGTTGAACGTAAGACTTCACAGTCTTCATGCCTTCTCCTCAACCATCTATATTCATAGTAAGTTTTCTTGTTGTTCATCAATGTTTATATGTATGTGTATGTATATGGATGTATAGTTATGTATATATGTATTTACTAGCAGTAATACCCGGCGTTGCCCGGGGAACTTTGACTTTTCTCCCAATATCTCCTATAAGGCTATTCAGTTCCTCGACAGTACATTCATGATGTTATAATTTTCAATTATTCATACGGAATAAGGCTTATAGTCCTTCAACGTCAAACACCCCAGCTAGTAAGTTTTTAGGACCCCTGGGCATCACAGCTAGTATGTGTTTTGCAACGGCGGACCCCACAGCTAGTACGTAGTTAGAAACGCTGGGCATCACAGCTAGTATGCTTTTGCAGCGACGGACCCCACAGCTAGTACTTTTTTAGGAACGCTGGGCCATACAGGTAGTAGGTGTCTTGCAGCTGCGGACCCCACAGATAGTATGTAGTTAGAACCACAGGGCATCACAGCTAGTATGAGTTTTGCAACGGCGGACCCCACAGCTAGTACCTACGTAGTTAAATACGCTGGGCCACACTGCTAGCGCCTTGCAACAGCAGACCCTACAGCTAGTACGTAATTAGGAACGCTGGGCATCACAGCTAGTAAATGTCTTTTAGGTGCCTTGCAACAGCGAACCCCACAGCCAGTACATAGTTAGGAACGCTGGGGCTGAGCACTACAGCTAGTAAGTGCCTTGCAACAGCGGACCCCACAGCTAGTACGATATTAGGAACGCTGGACATCACAGCTAGTAAATGTCTTGCAACAGTGAACCCCACAGCGAATACATAGTTACTACTACTACATGTGAAATTCATGACAATCCGATTACCCTTCAATGATTCAGCATTATTTTTATGCTTAGCCCCCCCTCCCAAATTTTTAAAATGTCACATAGTGTATTCATTTATTTGACCATCAAGAATACTACATGTGAAATTCCATGACAATCCGATCATCCGTTAATGACCTATCACTATCTTCAAATTTAGGCCTACCCCCATAACCCCCCTCCCGTTCACAATTTTTTGACGTCACACACCCTATTTTTCTATTTGGCCTTTATGAATACTTCATGTGAAATTTCGTGACAATCCGATCATCCGTTAATTACTTATCACTATACTTATACTTAGGCCCCCATCAACCCACCCTCCCGTTCAAAATTTTGTGACATATACACTCTATATTTCTATTTGGCATTTATGAATACTTCATGTGAAATTTCGTGACAATCCGATCATCCGTTAATGACTTATCACTATACTTATACTTAGGCCCCCATCAACCCACCCTCCCGTTCAAAATTTTGTGACATATACACTCTATATTTCTATTTGGCATTTAAGAATACTACATGTGAAATTCCATGACAATACGACCAACCGTTATTGAGCTAGCACCATATTTATACTTAGGCCCCCCCGCCACTATCCCCCCCCCCTCCCGTACAAAATTTCGAGCCGTCACACCGCCTATTTTTTTATTTGGTCTTCAGGAATACTACATGTGAAATTCCATGACAATACGACCAACCGTTATTGAGCTAGCACCACATTTATACTTAGGCCCCCCCGCCACTACCCCCCCCTCCCGTCCAAAATTTTGAGCCGTCACACCGCCTATTTTTTTATTTGGTCTTCAGGAATACTACATGTGAAACTTTGTGACAATGCGACCAACCGTTAATGAGCTAGCTCTATATTTATACTTAGGCCCCCCCACAACCCCCCCTCCCGTTCAAAACTTTGGGACGCCACACACCTTTTTTTCCTATTTGGCTTTTAAAAATACTACGTGTGAAATTTCATGACAATTCGACCATTAGTTAATGAGTTAGAACTATTTATATACTTAGGCCCCCCTTACAACCCCCCCTCCCGATCAAAACTTTGGAACGCCACACACCTTATTTTTCTATTTAGCCCTCAGGAATACTCCATGTGAAACTTCGTGACAATCCGACCAACCGTTACAGAGTTAGCTCTATATTTATACTTAGGCCCCCCCACAACCCCCCCTCCTGTTCAAAACTTTGGGACGCCACACACCTTTTTTTCCTATTTGGCTTTTAAAAATACTACGTGTGAAATTTCATGACAATTCGACCATTAGTTAATGAGTTAGAACTATTTATATACTTAGGCCCCCCTTACAACCCCCCCTCCCGATCAATATTTGGAGCCGTCACATCGCCTATTTTTTTATTTGGTCTTCAGGAATACTCCATGTGAAACTTCGTGACAATCCGACTAACCGTTAAAGAGTTAGCTCTATATTTATACTTAGGCCCCCCACAACCCCCCCTCCCGTTCAAAACTTTGGGACGCCACACACCTTTTTTTCTTACTTGGCTTTTAAAAATACTACATGTGAAATTTCATGACGATTCGCCCATTAGTTAATGAGTTAGCTCTATATTTATACTTAGGCCCCCCCACTACCCCCCCTCCCGATCAAAATTTTGGGACGCCACATAGCCTATTATTCAATCGGGCTCAAAAGAATGCTACATGTGAAGTTTCATGAAGATCCGTCCAGTAGTTTGGGCGTGATGCTGGAACAAACATACAAACAAACCCACAAACCCCGTTTCAGCTTTATTAATATAGATGTGTATGTTGTGAGTGTATATTTATGTACCTACATATAATTTTAATCGATCACTCATTATATTTTTTCAATCTTGATTCCCCCATGTTTGTCTTGTTTTTGTTAGGCCCTGATGATAGTGTATTTCATCATTGACTGACCCTCAATACCCCCCGAATTTTGAATTCTACAGTCGCTAGCAAACATCTACTAAAAACGACTTTTATAACATGTATCGATTGTGGACAAGTAGTCGATTGTGACTGTGCGAGTTGGAATATTAAATATTATTCGATCGTTTGAACGTTCTTATATCTGATAAAACCACAAATAACTTCAATGCAAAAAACATGTTACAAGTATTTAGCGCAGAAACCCCCTAAGTGATGTTGAATATGGGGTTTCTGAACTAAACGAATATTTCAACAACGCGAAATGGGGGTATAAGGAACGTTGTTTTACTGGGTTTCTGCACCAAGTGTAGCGTCAATCAAGAAACCAGTATAAACTAATTTCGAATTTTTCGTCGGTTGTGGAGTTTCTGAAATAAGCAATTCAATTGAATTAAAAAAGTCAACCCAGGAAGGTAACATTACTGTTTCCATTACCCGCTTTTAGGAAGGTAACATTATTATTCTATATATTATACTGTTGTATAATGAATTTTTTGGTGATAGTTATTTCTTGGGGAAATAGAAGAATCTTGAAGTCTTGAAGTCATAATGTGCAGTAGTGTGTCTATCACTGAACTTACAAGCCTAAAACAGATTTGTGTCCCTGTTGATACAAACACTAATATCGAAGATGTCCTTATTTTTGTGTGTAAATTACTGAACATTAAACCCATTTCTCGACACTTGTTCGGCTTGAGATATGAAGGTGGTCATTGGATTTCTCTCAGCACAAAACTGTGTGATTTCAATATTAAAGATTTTGAATTTAGGATCAGATTTAAGGTTCCTGATTTCAAAAAATTGGAAGATATAGACAAACAGGCATTTAATTACTATTTTTTTCAAGTGCGATATGATATTTTATGTGGTAGAGTTAAAGAACTATCTAGTGATGAAAATAAAGACAAGTTGCTAGGCTTAACTGTTGTTGATATGTATCGGTTTAAACTAGAAACCGGGGCAACGACGGATGATGTTCTCACAGATTACAAAAAATTTACCCCAAAAGAAGTAATTAACCAACACAAATTTTTTATAAGAAAACCTATCAAGGAATATTTAGTGAAATTGGAGAATTCTGTGAAACGTGACTTGGTGAATATAAAGAAAATATATTTAGAACAGTTCGAGGAGATGGTTCCAAGTTACATGGATGAAGTTTTTTGCGCAAAAATTGATGAAGGCTTACAAGGAGATCATGACATATCTATTTTAGTATGTCCATATCATCAGCAATTCCCGGGCCTTCTCTACTGTTATACTGGAAAAAAGGAGGTATTTATTTCTTATACACCCGGACAAAATTAAGCCAGTAGTGCCCAGATTAATTTTTTTGTTTAAAATTTCAAACTTTTCAGTGATTGTTATTCGTGAGCAACCCTATAACCATGGAAAAATAAGTAAAGAAATATAGCTTCATTTTTATGGCTTTTATGGTACGTGTCCATATGGACACACTAGGCACTTGAGGCATCCAAACTTTTCGCAAGTGTTTCAAAGTAAAATACAAATGGGTTGGTAAAATTTGTTTAGTTGTTTAAATAAATATATGATATAAACATAAGTAAATATAATAATAGAGTAAATAATTAATTAAAGAACAGTATGATAACCTTCAAAACATGAAATATATAGTCCAACATCACACTTTCCGCACTGTGTAGTGAGAGCTGAAGTCTTTTTCAAGTTCTTGCAAAGCTTACCTACACATCTTCTTTTCTTATTATTTTTGACTTTTTGTATCAAATGATTTATTCGGTCAAGTCTTGTCTGTGCGAGCCCAGCAGATGGTCTTCCTATTTTTTTTTGGTGGATATTGGAATTTTTTTAGGTAGCTCTGAACAAGCTCTCTTCTGAAACCTAGCTGCTGGCTTACTTTTTTTCCATTTTGCTTTTGTAATTGCCATGCATTTTGCACACACACGTCCAACAACCACGAAAAGAGTGGCCAGTACCACTTTCTATTTCTGATAGAAATCAGGTAGAGGTTAACATTTTGACCCATTCTGTCTACACCCCCCATGTTCATATTACATTGAGCAAAAACGTTCGAGCAAGAAGGGATTTGCACAATTTTTTTTTTCAGTCTGAGAATATCGTTTTACAGTAGAAATGGGATGTGTCCCAAAAGTATTAGAAGCTATAGATACAACTGAGTTGTTTCTCCACTTTACCACCAATACTCCATCTTCTTTGCAAAATGCTCAAATGTGTACCTCTCTTTTTTTTTAGCAATGTTTTTTTGTCAGAAAATGGATTTGGTTTTGGAATTCGATCTTCTCTCATAGTCCCTGTTCCTCCATAACCTCTCTCTCTTAGAAAAGTTAGTAAATTCATCCCCGTAAACAAATTATCAAAATAAAAATGAAACGATAAGTTTCACAACTCCTGATTGAATTTACCATAGTTTCATCGTAAGATAAAATTTGTTTAGGAATAAAATATTTTAACCCTGGAATCCATGTGTTCACTTACTCCCCTTCATTCCATGTGCTAGAGTCAAAATGACTCCTCTACAATTTTTTTCGTTTTTTACTTTTTTAATGTTTTTTTTTTACATTAGCACAAGGTGTCAATGATATCATGATTCTAAAAAGTAAATTTTATGGTTTATGCGTATCTACTAACAAACCTCGATAAGATGAACTCTCAAGGGACCGAAAAAAACTATGATTTGTCTATAATTCGATTTATCTATCTATGTTCATCATATTGAGGTTTCACTATATTATAAAGGTTGAGGACTAAATTAAATATAAACTTATATTTTTGAAAACGAAGCAGTTTCTTTACAGGATCTACCTACAATTGATTAGATAAATTCAACTGTACGAGGTAAGTAAAGAAGTTTCTTCAACAGAAAAATGAGAAACTTCAAAAAACAGTGGTCAATGACATAAATATTAGGTAGATGATACCTTATGTATAGGTAACATTGATACATGAGTTTATTTTTTAGATAATCAATAGAAAACAGGTCTGTTTTGCATTTGATTCGTAAAAAAGCTGTTATTCAGGTCTGAATAACATCCTTTTTACGTACACAACTGTATCTCTAAGGTATTAAATCTTATAACATATTGACTACATACATTTGCTTGAGAAATTAAAAATTCAAGAACTTGGTCGAACACGAACAATAAGAAAACTTATTTTTTTCTGAATATGGGATCCCATATATTAGGCGTTCACATTTAGAACAGGGAGTAGATGTTTTGCGCCTCAGTGATGAAGGACAAATACTGCAATACTTCCTAGTGGCTGCTTGTTCTGTTTGTGGCACAGTTGTGGGTACGAGTGGTTCTTCTATCTCTGCTGGGTGGATATAAAGCTGAGGAGAAACTGAAGATCGAGCGAGGGTAATTACAATGAGAGATTTGTGAATATTCTTATACTTCTCCATTCTCATTTTCTTCCAGTTGTATGTAAGTTGTTCATGCAAAGGAGTCAGAGGCTGACTCTCTTCTGGGCCGTTTTGGGGCTCTCCCTCCTGACTTCTCACTCTTTCTTCTTTGGCCTGTTGACTCTTTCGTTTCGTTTTCAGTGTTCTAATTCTCTGATACTGTTCTCGATCTGTACTTCTGCTTCGTCAAAATCAAATTCGGCTACTTTATCTTCACTTTCTGAAGAATCCTCTGCAATATAGTTAGGATCTCTCTCCAAAAACGAGTCTTCTTGAAGCAACTCATCCATTCAATCTTCTTCGTCAGAACTTAAAATATCAGTCTCACCAGGATCATCTTGATAACTTTTTTCAAGCTCCTGTCTGATATCCTCATCGGTTAAATAACGTCTGCTCATTATTGTTCTGACAAGAGTAAATTAATCCTAAGAGATTTAGAGCTCTGAAAATAATTGCATTTGATTCAGCAAGTCGGAAACAATGAAAAACTATACGAAAAACCGGGATGAAGAGGTAGTTGAATCCATGTATGTGAGTCAATGTGACTCCTGTTGGGGGGCAGTTAATCCATGTGCGGAGTCAAAGTGACTCCGCTCTACCTAATTTATTCCATGTGTGAGTCATTTTGACGCATAGCATTGTAAAACTTCCTTCGTGAGGAAGACGCTGGAAGCCGTTGATGGTTTGCACCACATTAGGAATGGAAGGGAATCTCTGGGCATAGTATATCTGGAAGGGGGAGCCGCTGACCCATTTCCTGCAGCCCTACCACCTCCTTAAAGTCGCCGCGGAGTCAAAATGACTCACACATGGGGTCCAGGGTTAACAACCTAGTTTTGACAAGGTCAATGAGTGGTTTTAGTTTCCACGTTTTGTCCGTCATGTCAGGTTGGTTATTGTCGCAGCAATGAAGAAATCTCAATATTTGTTCAAAGCGATTTCTTCTCATCGCATCAAAGACAAGCTCATTTTTTGTATCCAAACCTTGGTCCCAGTATAACCGCTTAGATGGCAGCTCGTTACACCCACTCAAAATAAGAATGGCAATGAAACAACGCATTTCGTCAGACGAGATTTCGGTGTTTGGACAGTTTTTAAAAACGGCGTATTTATTGGTTTCTTGAATGAGTAAGTCGATTACTTTATCGTCATAAAATAATTCGAAAAAGTCAGCAGCAGATGTGAACATCTTCATCTGAAGTTCGATGAAATCTGATTTCAGCATCGGCCCGAAGTTGCCGGCTGCTTAGAGTAACAGGAATTCCACCAGCATCTTCATCAGCTGAATCCTCGTCTGACAAAATATTTGGTTCAGGTGGAGCTATAAAGCGTCAACTTAAGATGGCCTGGATTCGAGAAATAACACGTTAAAAAAATTGTGCACCATTATTTAGATATATTATATGGACCGAAAAGAATATCGACTTGAAAAGTTTAAAAACAAAAGTATAAAAACATTGTGGTCAAGTACGATCTTCCAATCTTATATACTTTAAAGATATATGCCATTTATTTATATTTTTGTACGTTGTTTGTTCGTACGTAGAACATTTTGTAAGTAAACTTTATAAACGGACCGTTTAATTAGATGTTTAATGTTAATGTTTTTAACCAGTTTAACCTATATATCGATTATGATATACTTAACATTCAAATACGCAAAAATGTGCGCCCAAATTTCTGAGCAAGCGGAGCTCATTTCAGGTACTTGGCGACCTGCCGCGAAGATAAGTTTACACAGTATTCAAACTAGGTATTCGAATACAGCTAAATACAAAATTTTATTTTCAACTTCTAGGGAGATCCGCTAATTACATGAGTATTAAATTAAATTAAAACTTCATCCGGACGCCCAGACACTTAAACCTTGGGGTATTTATTCGAATGGGTTGGTAACGTGAACTATTTGTAAAATAAGTTGATATTACTGATCGGGACTCGAACCCGCAACCTACGGGGTGGTAACGTGAACTATTTGTAGAATAAGTTGATATTACTGATCGTGACTCGAACCTGCAACCTACGGGGTGGTAACGTGAGCTATTTGTAAAATAAGGTGATATTACTGATTGGGACTCGAACCCGCAACCTACGGGGTGGTAACGTGAGCTATTTGTAAAATAAGTTGATATTACTGATCGTGACTCGAACCCGCAACCTACGGGGTGGTAACGTGAACTATTTGTAGAATAAGTTGATATTACTGATCGTGACTCGAACCCGCAACCTACGGGGTGTATAAGTTGATATTACTAATCGTGATTCGAACCTGCAACCTACGGGGTGGTAACGTGAGCTATTTGTAAAATAAGGTGATATTACTGATTGGGACTCGAACCCGCAACCTACGGGGTGGTAACGTGAGCTATTTGTAAAATAAGTTGATATTACTGATCGTGACTCGAACCCGCAACCTACGGGGTGGTAACGTGAACTATTTGTAGAATAAGCTGATATTACTGATCGTGACTCGAACCTGCAACCTACGGGGTGGTAACGTGAGCTATTTGTAAAATAAGGTGATATTACTGATTGGGACTCGAACCCGCAATGTCCGGGGTGGTGACGTGAACTATTTGTAAAATAAGTTGATATTACTAGTTGGGATTCGAACCCGTAACCCTCGGGTTGGTAACGTGAACCAGACCTGGGCAAAAAGTATGTTAAATACTATCTCAGTTTTTATCCGAATGATAACCAAGTGATCTTGATTAAATAACAAGAATTATACATTTAAAAAATTCATATATTAACATTGATGACATCATCCGGACACTGAAAAAGGAAAAAGAAGAAAAAAGTTATTTTGACCCTTCGAAACTTGGTCAAAAATGATTCTTTTTGGCTACTTTTTTTTTTCATTTTGTTCAGCTCGGAGTTCTCCAGACGGCTACGTCGGAAAAAACATCATTTTGTTAATGAATAATATACATTTTTCGATGCAAAAAGTGGCATTTGGTGTAACGAGAAAAGTAACACAGTAGTGTCTTTCGAAATTTTTTTCGGACTTGGCCAGAGACACTGCCGTGTTTCCTGATTTATTCTTAATATTTATGATTGAATCGAAAAAAATAAGCGGAAGTAATTGGTGAGGCAAATTATGTCCTAACTGCTTAGTGTGAAAATTCGCGTTCTAGTCTCTCCAATAGTAAGAATAGGTCATAAACAGACGGTGGACATCCATTCCGGTATAAAATTTTAATTAGAACTAATTAAAAATACATATTCCATGTCTACGTACATGCAAAAGAAGTGGTGTCCTCAGTGGGCTTCACAAAAGAAGTGATGTCCTCAGTTGGCTTCACAAAACGTACTGATAAAAATCTAGTTGCTAACAGGCAATAATGGGAGAGGGGGGGAGGTTCTGAGAACCACCGGTAGGGTGGTAGAGATGTTGTCAAAATAACTTTAATTGAATTAGTGGAAAGGGTTTTCCAAGGTCATGAAGATATTACGTATTATTATTTCTGGCCAATGCCTTTATCAATATAAAGAAAATTAAAAATTAACAGGAAAAGTAAAATACTTTATTTTTTCAAATATGGAAAAAGTTAAAATAAAAAACAGAAAAGTTAACAAAGAAAAATTTCATAAAAACACTTCAAATTTCGAAAAAAAATTAGTAACTGGTGTTCCCTCCCCTAGCTTCAATGACAGCATCTATTCTTCTGGGCATGGTTATTATATAGTATATTCGGACTTCTTTCGGGCCAGTCTAGTGCCACAGTTTGAACTTCACGAAGGGATTGTTAGACAACACCGGCAACATGGGGTCGGGCATCAAAAGAAATCGAGGTCCGTCTAACGGGGCGAAGGGCATCAAATGGGGTGCTAGGATCTTTCTGATATACCTAGCAGCAGTTAGTGAGCCATGACCAATGGAGTAAAGAAAAGTTCATTTTTAAAATCCATAATGACAAATAAACATTAAAGAAAGGATTATAGTAAACATACTATACAAATCTGCCAGTCTTGCTTCCTGATAGTTCATCAAACCGAAAAATGTACTATGTGTGTCAATAAGTTATAGTTATATTTTAAATATAATAGCTAACTTCGGCACTGATAACCTCACTTGTTGAGCGCCCTATAAAACCTTACATGAACCCATCCATTGTTTATTTATTTATTTTTTTTCTAGTGGAAGCATCTGAGCACCTTTGAAGAATTATGCTGCATATCTCTTCATTCTGATGGTAAAGCTGAAGTCTCAAGAAAAAATGGAATTCCCATTTACTTAAGAATGAATAACAACGCAATGGTTTCTTTCATAACCCATTTGGATGGATATTATAGACTTTCCGTCAAATGGACTTTTAACTTATGTAAAGATTTTTTGACTCCGTCCCTTCAATTCTTGCAAAGTCTTAAATGTCATGGTCCTATTGGGTACGTATTATTCATCTATTAGACTATAATTATTTATTTTGAATAAGAACCTGAAATGTACAAGAAACTAAAATTCATAATTGCATCTTAATACTTTGTAAAAATAAATGAACGTTCATATTCCGCCAGCTAATAAGATGTATGAGGCGAAAGAAAACCAAAAGAGTCTTCAATGTGCTTCCCCACCTCGAATTATTTGTAAGCGACTAAGTGTTTGCTTTCCTTTACACACTTATCCTATTCTGCTAATTTGACTGAAATCAGTGGGTGGCCAGGTTTTTGTTTGAAATTCCCTCTAAACCCCGCCCCCTTTTCTTTGGCCGATTCGGCTGGGAATAACTAGCTGTCATCCTGACATTATCTCACTAATGGCCCCACTTAGAATATTGGTTCCTTTAGAGATAGCTTGGTTTGTTTAGAAAATTAGTGTAGAGATAAACGACTTTGATCTGAACACTGTTTTTAAACATCTTTTTCAACTCGATGTTGGGGCTTGGATTTAGACGCAGATTTTAATGTTGAATGCAACCTTGTGAATAACGAATTTTCGTTTGAAATCTAACTTTGTTCTACCACCATTAATTGTTCTATTGCTAATGTTTTCATTGACAGGGTGTTTTGTTATTTTTTTTTATTTTTTTATTTTTTTGTCTTAATAATATTGGTCGCAACTGTTGCTATGACGCAACAACCAGCTACCAAGAGGACTTGATTGAAAGTGGATGTCTTGATTGGCATGAGAGAGGAAGGCTACCTCTGGGCGAAATTAAAAACAATGAATATTGTGGTTATTATCAATGAATGGGGATATTATGATTTTGTTTCAAATGGGGGGTTGCAATTTGGGATTATAGTAAGTCACGGTTCCACCTCCTCTTCAATCTCCTGGGGGGATTGTGTGGGAAGAGTGGTGAAGAAAGTGAGTGGATGTAAGGATTTGGGTGTGAATGCAATTTGCTGTGGAAATGTCTGTAAAGGTCCTGAATTGTGTCGTGTACTGTGTTTATAATGAGTTCATTGTGGAGTTTAGCTCAAAAATATGTCTACTTGCCTTTAGATCTTCAGTGATAATTCATCAACTAATACCATTTTAATTAATTTTTTCAGACAAGACTTTTCATATAAAAAATTGGAACAGAAAAGAAGAAACAAAATGGGATGTTTCATTTTACGAGAGCACGAAACGTCTTATGATACTTATTATATCGATGTTTGTGATTCTAATAGGTAAGAAAGTGTTAACATATATAATAATAATAAAACCCCTATTAAATAAATAAATGTTTATTTTTGATAATGGCTGTTATAAAATTCCACTTATAGCTAATTGTTTTGATTTTTTTAAATTAACATTGTTCTAAATATATTTATTTAGTCTTTCTTCCCATCAAAATATTGTTTTGAATTTTTTCACATTTATACAATTCCATAACCTTTAAATAGACACCAAGATTACATACCTTCTTATGTTTATTAAAGAGGAGAAACGTATTGTACGTATGGGTACAATTGCGAATCCATAAAAAATCCAAAAGTGCATGCTGAAACTGAAAATTCTACACCTTTTCTTACATCATACCAAACAACTCGGAGAAATAGTATCGAATTCGAGGGGTCATGTCCGAAAGTGACTACTTTGGCATGCAACATGCACCCTTCTATAGTATTAGTTATACTATTATTTCTAGTTTTACAATATTTAGTTTTGTTAATTTTCATGTTTTGATTTAGGAAGACCGTGTCATATGAGATCTCACGCAAATTAATATCGAATGTACAATGTTTCTGGTTCAGCGCAGATAATGAAGTGTATCCGTCCATCCCTGCCATTATTACAAAATATCGATCTCCGCTAAATGAATTACGTTTCATTGAGTGTATTCCTAACTCCGAGTATGGTAAAAATTCATATGTTTTTATTTATAAAGTATAGTTTTAATTTTTCTTTTAATGTTTATAATTACTTTCGCCACTCGACATTTCATTACACATATTTTCATTTTATCAAAATAAAGAATCCATGCTGTTAGAAAAACTGTGGTAGCTATGCTCCCATTTTTTTTTTTTTTTTTTCAATGTAACACTCAGACCAAGGCTTAAAATATGTGCTTCCAACCCCAAAAACATCTTTCCATCACATTACTATGTAATGCAAGTCTTGTTCTGACCAAAGATTCATTAAATAAATTGTCTTCCTCCGCATTAACTTCTTGTAAGAGTGTAATTGAAAAATTACCCATTCCATTACAAAAGTCTCCTATAAGCAAACCATTGATTTTGAGGCCTTTGACTAATTCAGCCCTAGAGGCACAATAATTGTTTTTAAACTTTCGGAATGTTGTGAAATCATTGTTACACTTTTTACTTCCACAACTATACTAAGTATATGAGATATAGTCGATCAGAAATTCGATGTGAAGTTTTCAAAAGAATTTCCATGATAGGAAAACATGAAATTCTGTTGAGAACGCCGCATCGGATTTTTGATCGATTACATAACCTCCCCTATACTTCGAATAGCTCGTTGACTAAAACTGTATTCTCAATCCCCCCTCCTCCACCCCTACAATTATTAAATAATTTGTATATAGTATATACAATAATAATAGTATATATTTTGTATTTATTAAGATATTTCCGACCTCTTGCTTTGCCGTGTGGAAAGTGATGATACAAAAAAAGCCAATATCCAGAGTCCTACCGAGTTGTCTACGCCACTTATTATTCATCCAAGAAATTTACGGATGATTAATCCAGGTATACAACTTCAACTAATTTCGAATAAAGGGTTAAACCAGCCATCAAGTAATTAGAAGTATGGACCAAAATTGGAGGTTTAATTTTTTTTTCTTATTTTTTACAGCAAAAATTGAGGGAAAATTCGGTATTACGTTCGTAAATAAGTGTCACTGGAGTACGAAATACGTAAGAATGGAGGTTGCTGTGAAATGTCTGAAGCCGAATTACCAACAGCGCTTTTTACAGGTAATTTTCCATGCTTATGTTAATTCTAAATACATTGGTCACACATAATATAAAATGAAAATAAGCATTAAGGTAATATGTGTATCTGTAAGCAAGGCATGGAAAAAGGAACCTTATTTTGTTTTCGCGAATTTAACTGAGAAACCAGACATGAAAGAAATTAGAGATATCGTTTTTTATATTTCTTTCTGAATTCAGTCTTATGTTACTATTACAAAATATTATTTTGTTCTTGTTTATAAAATTCTAATAACAAATTCGTTAAGTCGTGGCTAAATGGTAGCAATATCGAAAGTATGTTTTTTGTTTTTTTTTAAAGTGTTTCACATTGTCTCTGCAGAAAATGTTGAGTATCAAAAATAGATAAATAATTCGCATATCTTATGAGGATTTTGCTGGTGAGGCTGTGAGAGATGATCTGGCCCACTTGCTCCTCCACTGTCCTGCCTACTCTCCACTCAGGGATAGGCTCCTGGCTAGGTACTTGTCCCCTCCCCAGGAGGCCGCCCCTCATAGGATGGCCGCCCTCCTCGCAGTGGACCACTTGGACCACCTTGCCTCTCTCTATGTCTACCTAACTGAGGCTCTCCAACATAGAAAAGCAATACTGGGTAGCTCATAGATATTATTTCATTGTACTGTATATTTTATATTTTTATATATATATATTTTTTTTCTATTGATATATAAACTTTTATATATTATGATATCTGTCTCTATACATATATATGAGTGTGTATATGTATGTGTATGTATATACCGTTTATGTGTGGACCAGTAAGGTCAACCCTTGCTAAGAGATTGGTATCTATATAAGCAATAATGTTGCATTCTTTGTTTTTCAATTTTTTCTGTGAACGTGTTTTATTATTTTTTTTTTTAGTTTTTTTTTCTATTCTCAGGATTTATTGTAATATAGTTTTAAATATTATTATTGATTGTCTTATTTCAAAATTCAAGAGGAAGCAATTTTTTAATTTGTATTTCCATATTTATCCATTTTTTAAATATAATTATTTCATCACAATACTTAACCATGTCAATTTTCATTTCTTTTTTTTTTTTTCACTGTAGCTTATTCTTAGCTTATTTTTTTTTAAATTTATTCTCACTTGTATATTCTTTTTTATATCTTTCAATTTTATTTAAGAAGGCTGGCTGAACTCCTTCCAATGAAATGTATTTTATTTCAAATGGAATAAAGATTATTATTATTATTATTATTATTATTATATCTTATGAGGATTCAGTTGTGTTATTCTAACAACCTAATGTCTGTCATTGAAACACTTCAAAATTATGTTTATTTAAACTTCACAGAAATTAAGAAACTTTTTATTGTGTATTTTTTAAATTTATATTTTTAATATTTATTTATTTTTTAAATTTATATATTCTTTTTCTTCAGGAATTTTTAGATCTTGCCGGTAAATGGGCAATGCTTTGCTCAAGTTCTGTAGTGCGGCTTTTGGGAGTTAAGCTTGCCAACGGGGTTGCCATGGTTAGTGAATTTTTCCCTCATGGCTCTCTGGATATATATTTGGAACAAAATAAGTCAACACTTGAAGAAGTGGATCTTGTCGAGGCTGCGACCTACATTGCCAGCGCTCTGCTCCACATGGTATATAGTAAATTTCAACTGGTTTTTATTTTTGTTTACTACAAATTTAAAACAGAATAATCGTTTGTTGATCCAATTTAATGACAATTTTTATACACAAGAAATTATATAATATGAAAATATTGTTGCTAATGACTGAAAATAAGCTTTTCTGGTTGAATTTATTAATAATTAATGAAGAAAAGAAGAAAATAAATTATTTGGATTAGTCACATGTAAACATGGATCAATATATATCCAGATTTTCTTTCAACTTACCTGCTAATTATATCAAAATAGAAAAAAATATGGAAATCACGAAAAATCACCTAGTATAAAATTTTCCTAAGAAAACGGGGGGGAGATGAAGAAACAAAGTTTCATGCCTAGTAAAACATTAGATATTATAAAAAAAAAATCAAAAATTCAATGTTAAAAATGATCACTTACTTATTTAATTTTACCGGAAGAAATATTATTTGTACTAAATGTATTTTTAATAATTAAACTAATTCACAATTTTTTTTTTTTTAGTTATAGTAGATACGAGAGGGCGCCGGTAGCTCAGTGGTATGCGTGCTTGACTTCTGCGCTCAAGGTCGTGGGTTCGTAACCCGACCGAGGCCCTTAGTTTATTTTATCTGGGAGGTAAAATAAACTTAAGCACGCCGTCCTTCGGATGGGACGTTAAGCGATGGTCCCGAGCCTGTACGATGTCAGGTACTCGTTAAAGACCCCTAACCTAGATGAATAAAAATTTAGGGCTGGCAAAATTTAGGACTCCCACAGTAGAGTCGGGCTCATGTCCACCAGAGTGACGAAAGAGCGCTCTGGTAGTAGGCGATATGACCTCGTTGTTAAAGCCCGGGCATGAGTCATAAAACCTAGTAGATACGACGAGGTAAACTGAGCTCCGAGTGCTTTCCTTCCCTCCCAACCACTTTAGACTACCGACCTTCCACCCTTTATAATAGTTTGAAATGATTTAAAAGAATTGATAAACAATTTAACAAAGAAATAACTAATAGTAGAGGTATCATTTAGTTAGTTTTATTTAATACCTAAATGAGGGCGCTGGTAGCTGAGAGGTAGCGTGCTTCCTTACTGAGCGCAGTGTGTTCGAAACCCGGCCGATGCCCCTAGGCTTTTTATCTGGGAGGTGAAAGAAACTTGAGCACGCTGTCCTTCGGATGGGACGTTAATTGATGGTCCCGAGTCTGTACGATGTCAGGTACTCGTTAAAAAAACTCCTACCCTAGGTGTATAAAAATTTAGTTTAGCCAAAATTCAGGAATCCCATAATAGAGTCGGGCTCATGTCGACCAGAGGGATAAAAGAGCGCTCTGGTATATAGTATTTCTTATGGTTCCATATTTTTAAGATACTATCTTTACTATTGAATTTAATGTACGAATGATTTTAGGAAGCCAAAGGAGTGGTTCATGGTTATTTACGCTGTCATAAAATTCTTGTTGCTGCTCATACTGAAAATTGTTTCATTGTACGTGTGTCTGATCCTGGAATTCATGTTACCTTCGCTGAGCATGAGTAGGTAATTTATGTTATTAAATAAAAACCTTGAAATTTACTTAATGAAATTTCCCAAAAAAGAAAAAAGGTCAGAATAACCTGGGTCCGGATGTTCGGGATTTTACTTTATATTATATAAATTGACATGGAATCGTTCGGGTATGTTTTCAGTTGGCATTGGATTCCTCCTGAGTTATATGATAACCCTGAGAAAGTATGCAGGAACACCTCAGCTGACGTGTGGGCATTTGGAACTACATTGTGGCAGCTTTTCTCTTTTGGAGAAAATCCCCTTGTACCAACTAATATAAAAGATGTGAGTATAGTTATCAGAAACGTAGTATAATCCCAATCTCACAAAATTATCGAAAGCATTTGAATTGGGTGGATATTATCGAAATTGATTTGGTACTTTTGATACATTTTAATGAAATCCATAATGTAAGGAGGCGGGATATTTTGCACCCGAATGATACCTTCCCACCTACTGACATAGAAGCCAAAGATGGACGGAAAAGTATTCTATATCCAGTCAGTTGTCTTCCTTTTTTTTTTTGGCATCTAGGGTGTTCGGGTATTTTCACCTCCCCCCTTCCCCTCCCCGTATCTACGACTAATAGGTGGGGAAGTAAACAAAAAAGTGAGTGAACGTTAAGCCGCTGTGCTAGAAACATTCGCCTTAAGTTGTGCTACCTAAAAATCCAACGTAGCTACTCTCTGTTCTTGTGTAAAATGTTTTCTAATTGGAAAATTCGTACTTTTATTATATTCTTAAATATATTATTTAAATGTTTTTATTTTAGTACTACAGGAGTGGTAGAAGACTGTTGAGGCCAGCCAAATGTTCCAGGGAACTATTCAAGGTACTTAACGAATGTTGGCACCCAGATCCGGATCTGAGGAAGCAGCCACAAGCCGCCATGAGAGACATCAATCATTTCCTTTATCAAGGTTAGTCTTCACTTCAACATCATATTAATTGATGAGATTTACTTTTACTCAAACCCTACTTATTACACTGACCCTACCTCGCCCTCATACCCTGCTTATTTCACCCTGCCTCGCTGTCACACCCTGCTTTCTACACTATCTCGCCAAACCCTGTTTCATTGTGTTAAGCGGGACTCGAGACCACTCGTTATTGCGTCTGATGTACCGTTGTAATTCCCCTCCCCTCGCGTGAGTACATGGAAGCGCTTCCATCCTATCTGAAACATCTTTACGCTCAGTGGATATTGGGATTTTAATTGGTTATAGAATCGGATTGCAGATTAATAAGGCATTTGAATTCATTCATATACACATATTGGTTTTTTGGCAAAATTTTCATTTTTTGTGTATGATTTCAATTCTTTCATCTCCTAGTGATATTCAGTAAGTAGTTTGAACTGTTTCCTTTTATATTCACGTTGTTACCTTCCCAGCCATATGTAGTATATGACAAGTTAAGTATTCCATATGTGATAGTAAGATGTTGTGGGACGAGATTTCTCTTAGAAATAAAAGACGTTGTCTTCCCACGGTTTTATTTTGACCAGAACCGGTTTTCAATGCAACAGCGTCATCATCAGTGGTACATCCAACTCACACAGCACAGTGGTTAAACGACAACTGGTCCACTGACGATGACGCTGTTGCGTTGAAAACCGTTTCTGGCCAAAATAAAACATTGGGAAGACAACGTTTTTTATTTCTATGAGTTAAGTAATCGGTCAAGAATCCGATGTTGAATTTTCACTGGAATTTCATGTCTATCTGTGGGACATGAACCCGAACTTCCGATAGAACGAAAATATCGACACAGCATTTTATATGTGAATTCAGACGCCCCTTTTGATTTTCAGCCAAATCACTTAAAGAGGAAGGGGGACTTTAACTCTAAAACCCTAACAACTCTGCATGGAATGTATATATCGTCACAAACAATTGTATATGCATTGAAAAGTCCATAAGACACCTATTGAGTTTCAGCCATATTTATAACTTATTTATAATCTTTTCAGTTCATAACGCCCGAAGAGCTCATCCATATGCTGCCACAACGAAACCTATACATAGAAATCGTGTGGATTCTTTAGAAACACTAAACGATATAAGCAGTACAGCTTTGGACGAACATTCAGAAATAGGTCATTCCCAACTGACGACTTGTAAGTTTTTTCCTCTTCTCTTATTCTTATATCCTCTCTTGTATGAAATAAAAAAAAAAAAAAAAATTAATGACTATCGACCATTTCACATCTAATCGACATATGACTCCGACCTTACCATCTCCGATTTACTTAGTTGTTTGTACACTTGTAGAGATGCCAGATTGATTGACAAATTCAAATTTGTAGATTAATAAAGCAATTATTTCAGAAAAAAAAAAAATAGAAGTATTTTTATTTTTATGTTTTACATGCAGGATGAGACATACTTATTTTGCATTTTATTACAAAAAAATTGATATCTTCAAGAATTCTCAAGGCTCCTAAGCACTTCACTTCCAACTTTGTATAGTGTTTAGTTCCTTTATTAAAAAATCATGAATCCGGCATAATTTTGTTACGATTATTTACACTTTATAAAAAATACGCTTTTTTTTCTCTTTGTATTATAACTTATTCGGAGACCAATATCTTGCTTTCGAGTGTATTGTCGTTCCTATAAGCTATACAGATTTTATTCTATAATACAAAGGTTGTTTGAATTGTTGCAGCGTCTTTTGTGGAGGATAGCCATTCAGAGTGTCACTCACTACCTAGCGACTCACCATTGCGGCCTTTGATTGATAAGGTAATTTTAGTTTGGTCGTTAGTAATCAGTATGAACCAATTACTAAATAACCTCTAAATAAGGTAGGTATTGTGCAAGAGCTGTTCCATGGTTCACCTTGGTACTAATGCGATCAGTTTGAACCTCTCCTTATTTAAACCTCTTTGAAAATTCATATTGTAACAGACCGCTGCATTTTTGACATAATGCTGATGACGGCTGAGTGGAATTCCCCTTTCCCCTCTCCTCTCCACATTGCAGGAGAAAAGTGTAAGCAGTCTAGTCTAGTCTTGCGCAGGCTACACTCGAGTCGAGTTCAGCCCTCAGCCCATCGTAGTCCAGTCCGTCTAACCGCCCTGGCGTGGCTCTTATGTTAGCCTCGAAGGTCTCACATGTGTTACCGTCAAATAAAGTTTGTTTCACTGAAATCGATCAAGTATAACCGAAACGGTAGCGATTTTAAAAGATGATGAAACTGTAAAGCTTTATGTTTATCTTTATTCGCGTCGGGAGCAAGGCATGCTAGCTAGGAGCGTAATAGGTATCCTGCCAAACACAAGATAGCATTTTAGCAAAATATTGTTTTGCTATTATTTGTATATTCAGGTATTTTCTAAAAGTTATATATTCATTTTTATTTCATCATTATTATTATTAATATCATATTTATCTGACTCCATCTAATAACGGTTGATGTATGATCTTTATAAGCTATCTTGATATTGAAATTTGTATGACGAATCCTACTGCCATGTTAATAGCATGGAATAAATATAATTATTATTAAACGGAATAACTGTTAACAGTCTTGCTCAGTGGTTTGCGTGCTTACCTTCTGAGCTTAAAATCATGGGTTCGAACGCCGGCCGAGGCCCTTAGTTTATTTTATCTGGGAGGTAAAATAAACGTATGCACGCCGTCCTTCGGATGGGATGTTAAGCGATGGTCCCGAGCTTGTACGATGTCAGGTACTCGTTAAAAAACCCCTGCCCTTAGGTGAATAAAAATTTAGGGTAGGCAAAATTTAGGATTCCCATGGAGTCGGACTCATGTCCACCAGAGTGACGAAAGAGCGCGATATGACCTCTTAGTTAAAGCCCGGGCATGAGTCATAATAATTAACTACTGTTAACGTCTTTCATCATTTACATGGTAGGTATGCCTAGTTATTTGCGTAATAAGTATTTTGTAACAGGTATATGTCTGTCACTCTAACAATATGTTCCTCGCTAACGGAAGTATTAGGTATTTTCTATTCTTAACTTTTTAATTAATGCAATTAAGACATCGAAAAAAAAGTGTTTTTTCGTTTGGAGAATAAAAAAACAAATCATACGGTATAAATATCTCAATTTCCAAATGTCGCTTAAGACGTTTTACCGGAAAAGCGCCGATATGTCCATCGTCTGAGTAACTAACTGTACATTTGTGAAGACTATTCAATGATTGTGTGTATCTCGAAATGATAATTGTGTATATTTCTTTTTCAACGGTACTATTGATCATTTTTTACAAATCATTAAGGCTAGTCAAGAAAAAAAAACCTTTCAAATTAATTTTGTTTTCGCATTTATTTATTTTTTAGGAGTCTGACAGCGCTGGATTTACCCAATTATACCCTTCAGGCTTGGGAAATTTAGTTTTATCAAATGATACGACCTCAATAGGCAGTACTACATCTGTACAAAGTATAATGCTAAATGATCTGACTATAGTAATTCAGGGAAAAATCGGAAAAGTAAGTGACTTTAATTTTACTAATTGCTTGTGTATCGTAGTTGATAAAGCTGCAAGTATGCCTACTTAAACCAAAACAAAATAAGATTAAAAAATTAAATTAACATTCTATTTTTTTCTAGGGTTTTTATGGTGAAGTTTACAAAGGATTTATAGAGCATACAGACAACAATGCTGATGTACAATACGTCGCTGTGAAGAAACTCATTACCGACCGTTCTTCTTATATGGTGGATTTTGAAAGAGAAATAGACATTATGAAGGTACCATTTTTTTAATTACATTATATAAAGTATAGGGAAACCCAGGAGAAGGTAGACCTCCGACATCTACTCTGGAACTTCCCCACATAAAACGAGCTGCGAGCCAGCTGTCTCCAGGACTATGGTCCTCGTACCTCCAGGAGCCCTCCCAGCACCCTGTCCATGCCCTCTACACCTACTTCCAACACCTACGCTGGATTGGATGGTCCTCACAACCTCCAGGTTCCCTCCCAGCATCTTGGAAATTTCAATTCATGGAAGGAGAGATTATATATTTTTTTGTTATTTCAGAGTTTAAAACATCGAAATATAGTGGAAATGATGGGTGTGATCCAAGACCCCGAGGTGAGCCTTATCATGGAGTATGTCCCTCATGGCTCTCTCAAGTGTTATCTCATTACCAACAAAGAACGTCTTGACTGTAAAAATCATCTTCTCAGATATGCTTCCGACGTTGCTGAGGTTGGTCTATCTATATGTGTACATATAATATTAATATATGTGGCAACTATATTTTTCTCCCATTTATTTTCTAATATTCAAAACCTTCTTTAATAAACGTTTCGGGTATATTCCCTATCGACAGTTCTAGATTCCTTAGAAACTGATGAACGGGAGAATATACTCGAAACGTCGTGTACTAAGTAGGTTTTGAATATACGTGAGAGAATAATATAACTGCCACATATATTATTCATTCAAAATATCCTTACAAATCCCAATAATTGAATCATATTCATATTTAAATATCGGCTTTCAAATAGCGTGAAACGTCATATCACGGAAGGCATAGTCATTTCAGCCTGCCAACCTGTACTGAAATGAATTAAAAATTACCTTGTTTGGCTGGATCACCCCCCACCTGATATCTTGGAATCTATTGAAGTTACATAATTGAAACTTTGCACAAAGTTATAGTGATATGAAAACCCAGCCGTAAATCGATGGAACAAAAATAATTGGGTAAACAGAAAATACTGAGTAAAATAAATATACAGACCTCTTAGAAAATGGGGGTAAATGCGGTTACTTTGATTTGAATAAGCTAACCAGGTATTATTATAAAAAGTTAATAAGAAGAACACTTTTTGTGGCGTTTCCTTGAATAATTCGAAAATGAATATTCCTGTTTAAAAATGGTTTCTTACCAAAAATATTCTTCACGAAATTTCAGATGAGGCCATCGATGGATCAATATGAAAATAATTATTGTAGGATCGAATCTTTTCGCAAAGCCATCATTTTGTATAATTATGTCTGTTTCAGCATGAATTAAGTGAATATATAAAAAAAATCTTGGACATTTTTATGTAAATTTGTTCGGACATTCTATTGTAAGCGACACTTTCTAGGGACCGATCATTTGGAAAATTAAGAAATTTAATTTAGTGTAATTTTGCATTTATTCGAAATGTTTAATGAAACCTGTGTTATTTTATTTTATTAATACAGGGGATGGCTTATTTGGGCCAAAAGAAAATAGTCCATAGAGATTTGGCTGCAAGAAATGTATTAGTAGCTGATGAATTTCATGTAAAAATATCAGACTTTGGGCTTGCTCAAAAGACTGGGCAGAGCGATTATTATATGCTGAAGACTCATCGTGAACTTCCAATTAGATGGTAATTATAAAGTCATTAAATATCTTTAAATTATTAAGTAATATTTTGATGTCAGATTACGTTTCAAGGAGAAATAATTACATAAAATATATATAATAAATGGGCGATTCTCTGTAAACTCGTAGTGGCCCATACAAACTCTGTCCTGGCATATTTTTTTAGAATTTTCGTAAAAATATAGTAGTATTGCTTAGGAAAGTAACTGTTACTTTTAGTACACAAGAGGGCCAATTGAATTTATATGTATTTTTAAAGTTATTTTAGATTTTCTGATATATCGCGACAGGGGACTGTTAGGTGCTAAATTCTTAAACTAAATTCTTATACTAATTCAATCTTTTTGTTTTATATTTTGGGCATTTTGTTTAAAATTTAAGTTATATAATTCTGGGCAGTAATCATTACATATAAACTAGTAAAAGTACCTTCTTTTTGGATCAATAGCACCAACATATCACTTAAATTCAGTTCACCTCTTCTTTAAGCCTAAAAAATCACTACTGCAATTTTTACACAGCTCGCCGCCATCGCTGGGCCTCGACTTCTTCACTACACCATTAATTGTTTAATGCTTTTAACTTAATATTTTAATGTGTGTATTTTATACATCACATGCCAGTCAGGGGACTGTGTATTTTGGTTTAGTTTCAAAATATTTACAAAACTATTGAAACATGATTCGATACGAAGCTACCGACAAATTCGGACACAAATCACAGACATATAGACAATTTATATAAATATTTAATCTAATTAACATTATTAAAATCACTTACCAGAGGAATGTATGTCGCAAAGACCAACACTCGTACTCACCACAAATTGCTCTCGGACACTAAACAAAATGGCGGCTTGACGCCGTTCTCGACAGTGTTACTAACTTCACACTGGTTGCGTTTCATTTCACGCTAAAAAACGTTTGTAAACATAACAGATTTTTTCTATTTTAGGTTTAAATTTTTGACAGGGGACTGTCTAAGAAAACTTCGGACAACATTAACATGACATTATTACATTTAAAAAATAAGAAACTACACCTTGTTTTATGACGTAAATATAAATTAATTATTCTATTTTTAGATATTAACTGCAATATTTATTTAGTGTTCATAGTTTTTTTAAAAATATTATCCTAAAGTGGGAATCCGTGAAATGGGACAGCCAGGGGACTGTGTTTTTAGGGCTTCAATATTTTTTAGAAAGAAAAGTAAAATTGTTATCGTTATAAATATAATAGCACTATAAAGTTCAGCGTTTAATTTAAATTAAGAGGCATAATTATATTTCTATGCTTTATTTATTTTTTTAAAACTCGGTCCGTTTACGAGTTTACAGAGCATCGCCAAAATAATAGAATAATCGCAACATTTAAAAAAATAAATTACGCTGCCATTTTATTTAATGAATGAATTTAACAGGTACGCTCCTGAATCTCTTAGACATGGAAGATTTTCTAATTCTTCAGAAGTCTGGTCTTATGGAGTACTGCTTTATGAGATGTTTTCTTTCGGTGAGGAACCAATAATTACATTCGAGAAATCGGAGGACATGTCACTCCTCGAAATCCTAGATTCGGGAGTACGCCTTCATTGCCCTGAAAAATGCCCCCAAGAAGTATACAGGTCCCTCATGATGCCATGTTGGCAAATGGATTCAAAACAGCGCCCAACATTCCTTAAAATAATAGAAATAATAAATACAACCTTAACACTGTAATATTAATTTTTTCTATGTTCTATGTGCATGACTTGTAAATATAAAAGATCATATTCATATATTTGGAGTTATAATTAACAAGTGCCTTTCCCAAATTCAATTAGTGTGAATTAGTTGTGAATAGGAATGAATATATAAAGATAATATTATTGTGAATCTTAAAGTCATATGAATCCAATGAAACCTACTTTAAAACGGGAAAATACTAATTATTAATTGTATCATAATTATAGAGTTAATTTGCTCTTTGTATTTTTGTGCACATTTATGATTAATGCGGACACCTTGCCCATGTACCTATTAATTTCAAATGATGGCAGTGAGTGGTTAAATTACACTTAAATTGAAAAGTGTAGTGTGAATTCGTGTGAAATGCTGCATTCAGCTACACCAAAGGTTAGATAATAAATTTTAAACAAACATAAATCATCATGATTTATTTACAAACAAAACATTTTAATTATGCTCATAATTTATATTCAGAATTTTTTCAACATCATTTACAATTTATATACAGTGTATATACAAATAGAATAATCTGAATATCTCAATTACACATGCAAGCATGAGTATAGATATGATTGAGCTGCCGCCCCGATGCAAAGTAATGTTATTTCCAAGTTGCGGCTACCTCGACTGAAGAACCTAAACAAACAATCAATAGGATGTATTAAATTGAGAACATTTATTAAAGGTGAATTGAGAGAATTAATATGACTGCGGATCAACATTCATTGATCCATCCGCGGCTGTTTTTCTAAAATTTCTACGCCGGTCATATTTCACGATTTGTGAGTCGTGGAAAATATAAAAGAGTAAATCTAGAGTTCCCCAATACGATAAAATGTCATTCCGCAGATTCTGGTACTAAACAGTCCTTGACCATATCCAGGACGAAAAAAAAAGTTTTGGTTGGTAAAATTTAGCGGCCGGACTAAAAATATGATCAGCAGAAATCCTTTAATTACTTACCGAATGCTCCTGCGTTATTGCAGCTAGTTCTTTGAGCCATTCTGATAACAGCAAAGCGCACATAATAATACTATGTACCTCATCTGTATTCATGGCATTCCTGAAACAACCAATGTTCACATTTCATTTGTAAAAGGTCAGCCATTTGATGAATAATCTATAATTATTACACTGTTCAACAGCATTTTAATTTAATTTACGACATTTGCTATATCCGGCGTATCCTACTCTATTCTGGAAGCGTTATCAGACTGTTTATAACTAACACAAGGCAAGTTAACAATACTTTAGGCAATAGGTGGTCTCAATATTTCTTTATAATTTATAAATTTTAACCACGCACTACCTAAAAGAAAGAAATATATAGAAGATTAGGGTTCACATGCCTCAATCCATAAGTAACATGCTCTAATTTTCGGTCGGAAGATGGATAATTACTATTTTTTCGTTTAAAAACACTATTAAAAGCTGAAGAAAATGGATTTTTTCTTCCATCTGAAAAAAAAAAAAAAAAAAAAAAAAATTGAAACAACAATAATATTTGGTTAAATTCAATTCAATAAATAGGTTGTGAATGGCTTAGGGGCTGAATGGATCAAGTCACCTCTTCAGGACAACCACTGCAGGTCACAAAAGAACAAAATTTATGTTGATGGTTAGTTATCGACCATCTCCCATTCCATATTACTCCGTTTACCACTCAAGGACAAAATTACAAGATTTTTTTTACACATATGTTTGCTTGGGCTTATTAAGAAACAATATTATCCTTATGACATGAAGTATCGTTATTTTTTATAATCAGAACAGAAGGAAGAGAGCGAAGACGTAAAAATAATTTTGATATATAAAAAATACACGTTTTATAAGAGGCATTAAAAAAAAAAAAAAAAAGAAAATCTGAGATCGAATGCTACACTTATGGCTACTCTGCATAAAGGATCTCGCTTCGCTCGGTCACTTAGTATTGGGTATTACGTTATGAACTTAATTAAACACATATTTGTGATATGAAAATATTGGGCCTGTTGATGAGAAATAATAATAGATTTCTTACCTTTTTCGAAATTAAGAGAGAATTTTCCAAGGGAATTGGAAGATGGAGATCGGAGACCTTGCAGAGCGTACTTCCTTACATTTACTAGTTTGTTTTCTCTATCTAATAATATGGCCTCACACTCTTCAACAAGGCTTTTCACTTGAGCTGACGAGAAATCGTTGATTACAGTTTCTATTCGTTGCTTTAAGCAGCTAATGACCTGCAATAAAAAAATAAATAAAATGGCATAATTTATAGCATTCAGACCGGGATTCATTGAAGAAAACATTTTCTCATAACAAGGGCCGAAAATGCATTTATCTCTTCACCCTGAGAGTGCAAAGAATCTATTAGTTATTTTTGACTTTCCTCATGTTTGTAGCTCAATTTATTTCAGGAGACACAATACCAGAACCACGTTTTTTGCGTTTATGTATCTACTAGCTGCTATTGGTATTCCCCCTCTAATGACTATGTTTGCATGATAATATGATTTCTAATGTCACTGATTATAATTTATATATATTATTTCAAATAAGATCAATCATTTAAAAATTCAATAGGACCAGTAGTTTCGGAGGAACTGTGGAGGCGGGTGACCAAAACGCACTATACAATATATTTTCAATATGCAGGATGGTCAGCTAAATCGTACCAAATGTTTTTTTTGGAAACTGAATTACTTAGAGAAAAACTTGTAGTTGACTCCTAAATATATTCCCTTCAACTATTTTCGGATGAAAATGTACGTGCATGCGCAAAAAAACGTACTTTACATTAAAATAAGAGGGGACCTGATAAAAGTAAATGGGAAGAAAACATTTGTTTAAAAATAATTTTTTTTTTCATGATTTACATTATTAAATAGAAGTTATATTTTGGAATATAGGAAACAATATAAAAAAAAAAGTTATTATTTTTGTCAACTTTCATCGTAATCATTCGGCCCACACAAAGACATTTCGAAATAACAATAATGTAGGTGTGTCTGCGGACAAAATTGGGGCGAACAAGTTATCACTTGATTTACTCCTTCTTAAAAGGAAAATAATGACTTTTTTAAAACTTTGCATCGTATTTAGACTGTAGTTAGCTTGTGATAAGTACAATCACAAAAAGTGACTCGATATAGCTCCGCCCCAAAAAGAACCAGCTATCCAACCGATTGAATGACCCAGTAATGTAGCTTACCTGGTACAGAGATCTTACACTGGGCTGGAAAGTAAATGAGTGATCCAGTAGAAAGGACCTCAACAGAGGCTGCGAATATACGGCTAGCCTTGAGATGAGTCCAGTCAGTTGTAAGTTAACGTAGAGACTCTGAGTTAGCATGTTCTCTAATCTGTTGAAGAGAGCTTGCAGGAACGGACCTATAAAGTGGACAAATAATAAAAGCAATGAACTTGTTCAATATTTTTACAAGTATATACATTGTACCGGTTTCGACTTACGAAGTTCAACAGCGAAACCGGTATACTAAATGTATATATTTTTTGTGAGATTAGACAATATAAACGTTAAACAACTTCTGCGTGTTTATTTAACCAACAAGGATTATTCATAATAAGACATCAAACTCATTTACAATCAGCGGTAGCCAACACCAACCATACATTCCTTTCTTGTATATACGAAAACAAAAACAAACTGGTTCAGTCTATCTCCAATTAAAGGGGCCACAAAGTATAACTCCTTTCAATAAGATATTGAATGACTGTTTGAAAGATTACACAAAATGTTCTTGCTCCCAGGTTCAAGAGATCTTGTTGGGGGCTAATGTTTGCCTCTTGCTCGGCTGTTCCACTCACATGGAAATCATGAGAAACCATCTTGCTGACCAAAAAGCAGGAGAAGCATGTCTAATACTATCAGGTATCCACAAAGCATTCAGTCATGATCGTTTGAAGACCATTTCCAAAATTTCATAACTCTTCTGAGATGTACCGAGTGAAGAAGGAAGCAAAATGCGTACACTTCACGCGTAATGCGTATGATTGCTTTTTAATTGCAAAATTCAGAAAATATATTTGTTCAGGTGTCAAGGTATTTAATAGAATAGCAAACCCTGGCCAGCAATTTGTATTTTGTTAGATGCCCCTGGGCGAAGACGACTCAGCCTGGAAGTGGGTATCAATTTAAATATTACGTCCTTTTTCCAAATACATACATACAGTACACTTGTTTAGACTCCCCTTACTACGCTCCACCTGATTTCAGTAAAATCGGCCGTGGCGCGTACAATATTTTAAAACAATAAAATTATATCTATATCCCGTTTTATAAGTTTATTTCATTAAAAACAAAAAAGAAATTGTGAAAGAACGATAGGTATGTGATAAGACATATTTAGTATGATTTTTGAATTAAGCACCTAAGAACACATTAAGGATACCTACAATTTTCAGAAAGGTTTTTCCACGGCTGGTCTATATATTACATAGAACTTATCTGCACATTTTCTGAAAGTTTCGCGTCTCAGAATTAACCCACTCATTACATTCCTCACCACTACAAAGAATTTGAGTCAAAATAAAAAGTAATACGAATCTAAAATCTTCGAAGGAAACTAAAAAATATACAAAATATAATACAATACCTATACAAGGAGTGTTGATACAGACAGATATTCCATGTGACTTTTCAGAAAAAAAGTCTGAGCCAACCGGACTACTGTCGAATTCCCCTCCACTTCCACATTCACTTATTACTTCGTTCATCCGAGCAAAACTTTCATAGCCAGAGCTCTGGTCATCAGCCGAGGGCAAGCTGGGATGTTCCAAGTCGTTTTCCTCGTAGTTTTGCAAAAGTGACAAATCTGCGAAATTCAAAAATCAATCAGCTACTTCGTGTTAAAGAAAATACTATTACTAAACATAAAAATGCATGGAAACAGAAATAAATAAATGTGAGGCGTACAGGAAAAACCGTAGGTCTTACCAACCAAATGAGCGTACGTATAAGGTAATTTCTAGAGAGAAACGCTATGAATGTATGTTTTTCGATTAAATGTGGCCCACGCCCAGAGCAGTTACTTTCGTACCCCTCCACACAACCTGCATGTTAACAAGAACATTCATAATACGATTTATAGATAAATAAAACAAACTTATTTTTGAAATATTGTCTATTCCACTAAAGATATATATACATATATAACTACCGGTTTCGGCTTTATACCATCGTCAGGTCTAGGTTATGAACTAAGTCAGTTTGTAGAGAGCGACCCTTCAAATACATCTCAGGTCAAAGGGGGCTATTAGAACTTGGGAGTCCCCCGGCTGTACCGTTAGCTAACTCATGAAATATTTCTTAACAAAACCTAGTTCTAAATTTACATAAAACAATGTCACTAGACTAATACGGGAAAAATAACAAATAAATAAGTACAAATACAAGTAAATAATAAAAATTAGAAATAAAATTAATAACAATGTTAAGATTTAGATAACTTGAAACATATATGTGGAACCAAATATTAATAACAGATAATACAAACATATATGTGGAAACAGAACTGGTTTAGGGTGTTAACAAAGGGGAATAGTTGAAATAAATTTGGTCATTCATACAAATGTTCCTTTTGTTAGCTTTATTTATTTCTAATTGTTCTAAGCTATTAAGTAGCCTGCTTTTTGGGCAATAATGGAGATATTTGATGCCTGTAGATGGGTCGAAAGTGTGGCTATTGTCAATTATGTGGGTCGCGAATGTAGAACGGTTTCCTCGGTTCTTTATTTCGGCCGTGTGTTCTTTAATTCTTTCCTTAAAACGACGTCCTGTCTGTCCAATGTATAATTGACTGCACGTCGCACACTCTAGACTATAAACTCCGCTTCTATTTTCAATATCTGTTCTGTCCCTACCTCTCTCTAGGCACTGGCTTATGGGATTGATAGTTTTAAACCCGATATTGAAACCTTCTTTTTTTTTTTTTTTTTTTTTTTTTTTTTTCAACTCTTTACCTATTAATATAGTATTAACTCTTTACCTAATATTTCAAAAATAAGTTTGTTTTATTTATTTATTACAAGTTTCCACAATATGTCCGCGTTTCTCAACTTAGAAACGATTTATAGGTTGAACAGTGGCTTAAGCGTTCCTTTCGTAAGAACAAAAATAAAAAAAATAAAGTACTACCTTAAACGCCACACCAGTGCAGTGAACTGATACACATTCATCAGCGAAAATCATTAATGGCAGTATTATTATCTGCCGTCATGATTACTGTGTTACATTTGCTTTGTAAATTTAAGAAAAAAGTATTACCTGAATAAGTGGGATTTTCACCATTGTATTCATAAAGCCAGGTAGATGTTGCGAGGGCACAAGCTTCTATTTTGGATCTAGCATCAGCTAAGTACGCTCGATAGTCACCATAAAGGGTGTCTCCCCGTTTGTTATTCCTGAAAGTATAATTATATTTGACATATTTTTTGGGTTGTGTAAAGAAATTCTAAATTGATAATAATATAGTTTTCACATATATTTTTCTCCCATTTATTTTTTAGTTTTTGTAAACTAACAAACGTTTCGGAAATTTCAATCATCAGTATCTATGAGCCACTGATGTCTCACGAAAAAAAAAAAAATTAATAATGCAATAATAAACCCTGGATGGATCAGTACAAATCAGAGTATAACATTTTGAATTGTATTCCAATAATGAATGACATTTCACGCTCCATACATTTAATTTGATTCCAATATTACCTGTGAATGATAGGAATGAGTTGTAAAAACCGTTCTGTATTCTCGCCATACGGATCTCCTTGACTAACTTTTGACCTTTGAGATTCCATTATATGATTGCAAGGTAGAAGGTATTTTAAAACTAATTCAAGCATAATATCTTCACAGTTAAGTTCAATCAATGTTTGCATCAGCGCTAGAGTTACCAAACACAACTGAAATAGAAAATAGAAATATAACAATTTTTCCTTTTCATATATAAAACGAAAGTCATCTACACATTCCCTAATTCTGAGACACATTGACGTAGACTATAAATTTGGAAATTTACAAGTAAGTTCCTTTCATATTTAGGTCATAGAAAAAATACAAAAACTTATTATTTTTTTTTTTTTGTAGAGTTAAAAAGTGCCAAAACCTCTCCGTAAAGTTACCCAACTAAAGATTATATTTGTTTTAACGGATTACTATGAAAATCAGCTATGCGCTCACCCGGTTAATGAGACTTATGGAGTCAACTCAGCATGCAAACAAACGCCTGAGGCATACAATTGTTTAAATCACTTATTTTTATGCAGGCATTCAAATAAATTGGTCTTAAATGCTTAAGAAATGTTTTTCTTATGCTATATTACTAACAAGATCTTAAAATGAATAAAGTAATAATACATACAATTACAACAATACGAATAAGGAGAGAGGTAAAAATAAATAAAGTTTCTAGAATCTTTTGAAAAGTTTAAGCCTATTTTTTTCAAGAAAACATAAAAATATGGCATAGAATTTTGCTTCGAACTCTACATATAGAATAGCCCAATGGAAGGGGTGTCGTATTACCCACCACCTCTCTCGCCTGTTCCAGGTAGTTCCTCAAGCTGTGCCCTTAGGAAGGGATGGGGAGCACTGTTGACAACCCAACGCTCCTCCTACTTCCTTAACCACCTGCCAGGACTCATCCGCTCTATTCTAATTGTAAGTAAAACAAATTGATAGTAATGAATACCTTTGAAAATCCATTCAGTCTTTCAATAAAAATATCAATAATTCGCTGGCCATCGTATGCTTCACTGATAATAAACTTGATGAAACAGTAAATCAAAGCCGGCTCAGTAAGACTTCTTATGAACAAATCAAAATATGCAGTGGCTGTAATAAGTTCTTGATCAGCACTCTGAAATTATTGAAAAAATAAGATATTTTATGTAGTTGATTGCCGACAACACAAGGGAAGGTTTCCGGATTGAAGATCCATATTTTAAACTAAAGTCGGTACATGAATTCTCCATGAACCCGTGATAAAAAACAAATAAACATTCCATCCAGAAGTTGAAAAAATTAGTATTGTTCTAAATTAGTTCGTTTAATGTGAGAACATGGAGCTAGATACAAACACCAACACTAATTAGATAGTGAGTGATTACAGGTTAGGTTTTATGACTCATGCCAGGGCTTTAACTACGAGGTCATATCGCCTACTACCAGAGCGCTCTTACGTCACTCTGGTGGACATGAGCCCGATTCTACTGTGGGAGTCCTAAATTTTGCCTACCCTAAATTTTTATTCACTTAGGGCAGGGGTCTTTAACGAGTCCCTGATATCGTACAGGCTCGGTACCATCACTCAACGTCCCATCCGAAGGATGGCGTGCTAAAGTTTCTTTTACCTCCCAGATAAAATAAACTAAGGGCCTCATTCGGGTTTCAAACCCACGTTCTTGAGCTCAGAAGACAAGCACGTGAGTGATTAGATATGTTGTTATTGTTACAGCAACATGATATATAGCTACTATATTACTAGTGACATAACGATCTACTATTTTTTGAACTATATATAATTGTTGAGTAATGTCTACTTCAAGAATTTGTTTTTCTCGACCTTAAAAACTACTAACATAACATTTTAGTTGTTCGACTCCGAAACGTTTACATATTGACGGCCAAAACACAGGACCTGCTGCATAACAATTTATATGACATTGGCAATGACAAAAAATAGTTTTTAAACAAAATAAACATGTATGCGCTGACTTAAAATTGAGAATGAAATACATACTTGAAGCAAAGCAGGGCCCATGACGGGGAGCAGAAATCCCTGATATGTAAACTCCAAGATATTTTTTACCAAAAGGGGATGAGCGACTTGAACAGCAGCGTTGCAGAATTCCAACGAATTCATAAACGCAGCCAATTCCGGCATGTCGTTAACATCATCAGGAGTGAGACAATGCCAGTCGTCCACCTCCACTTGGAGTTCTCGAGGCAACAGTGAATACAGCCCACTTAGTCCAGTCGCTAAAACCTTTAAATAAGTACATAAAGTCAGATTTAGGCCAGTTGCTGTCTAAAACTCTCTTCTTTATACAAGAAATTAAACAATAAACCCTTCGGCGGGCTCAACTTAGATTTTACAAGGAAACATTATTTCTACAATGTGTTTCTTATTTAAACTTCTCTGGTTAATTCCGGCATTTCTTCCAGAGGTGTCTCCTTATTCTTTTTTCCGACAATATTTCGGGACACTTACACGTCCCTTCTTCTGGTCACTATGAACTATAGTGACCAGAAGAAGGGACTTGTAAGTGTCCCGAAATATTGTCGGAGAAAAGAATAAGAAGACACCTCCGGAAGAAATGCTGGAATTAACCAACATTATTTCTTCAATAAAATGCTTATTATTGATTTTTTCTCTATAATAAATGTTTTGATGTATAAAAACAATATAAACTGTTCAAAAAGTTTGCAAACACCTGAATATCTCAGCATCTACTTACTGAACATATGAATTTGGGATCGGTCTCGTTAAAAAACTAGTGACTTTTTTTTTTTAATTTCAAACAATAAATTTAAAGAAAACAATACGTATTCGTAATTGATTTAAGGCTACAGGCCGAACCGAAAACAGCCTAAAAAAAACTGGAATAATCACTCATACACTACTATTAGATAAAATAAAAATTATACAATGAAAACCTCTTTGCCATATTTCCCAAATGTGTCCAAATAGAAAAATAAAAAAAATAACAGAGAACGACTGATTGAAAGGCATTGAAAAACGAAAAGTTTTATAAAGAGAAATACTCATAAAAACAAAGTCGTCTGGTGAATCACCGACAATGTACTTCCCCAGCACGAAATAATCAACTACGTTTTCGCTCCCCCTCCAAAGCCAATCGACCGTTTAGGTTAAAACTCAATATTTGACTTATATAATGGCTTCTGAATCCTCATATTTAATTTTTTTGTCGACACATTCATAACATCGACAGTTATTAAGACATCTGATTCGAGCACCCATTCTCTCACCCCCCTCTTCCCTTCGACCGATTGCGCGGAACATTGATAGGAGCTATCCTTATGAGGTTTTGAATTCAAATATTTGAAAAATGTCACGTCGATACATTGAATACCTCGGCAGTTATTGATAATTTTGAGTTGAGCCCTCTGATCCCCCCTCCCCTTCGGTTGATTCTGCTGAAAATTAAAAGTTGTCGTTATTATAAGGCTTTGAATTTACAAATGGAATTTCGTGTTAATACATTTATTATAACGTCAGTTACAGTTTTTGTGATAAGCCTCCCTAATACAGTATTTAGAGCTTAGTATAACTGTAAATTGAAAAATATTTTAAATGCTCGTTTTTTTACATTTTATTTCAATATCTTTTGTTTATGTAAACAAGTGTTTTGAATGGAGATACCCATTCGGTGTATCGGGCAGTGTAGGTTTTATCAGTTTGCCTCAGAAACCAACAGTGGCCATTTGAGATACATACATATGTAATAAATAAAAGAACATCCTATTTTAAAATAAAAGAACATCCTATTTTAAAATAAAAGATCATCCTATTTTAAAATAAAAGAACATCCTATTTTAAAATAAAAGAACTTCCTATTTTAAAATAGGAATGTTTTCTCGTAAGATCAGTCGTTTTGAAGTTACAAATTGATTTTCTTTTTCCTTATTAAATAATATGTGAGATCGGTTAAGTATATATATTTCAACTTACTGGACATATATTTGAGTGATGAGATATATACTCAGCGAGTGGCTCATTTTGTTTTGAGAGGGCCATGCAGAGTAACAGAGAATCACGAGCTTGTTGCCCCAGAGTTCCTTCACGGTGCAAAAAGGGAATCAGAAGAGAAAATATCACAAACCTACACAGAATGGATTAAAAAACAAATTAAATAAAGCAATCAGTGCTATAACGAACGGAGTTCATCAACGTCCATGACCAAGAAAAAATAAATAAATAACCTGTTTTTTTTTTCAATTGATTTCTACTTAAGGGGCCCTCACACTGGCAAAAATTTCACTCAAAATTTTGAGCACAAATATTGAGCTTATTTTTGTACAAAATTTTGAATGGTCGTGGACCCCTCACACTACACAAAAATATTGTACAAAATTTGAGTGTCGACTAAACAATCGTGATGGAAGAACGGCGCATCGCGTTGTACTCAGCCATAGCCGCATACGTTACTTTGCCCAGGGCAAACCCGGAGGTTGAAAGTAGCGTAGTTGTATTGTGTGCAGTGTTGAAGGAGTCTTTAAATAATAATAAGAAAAGAGTGTGGGTCAGGAATTATTTGAAGAAGCGACCGAGCCATGGCCATCGTAACCTACTTCGCGAACTGAGCTTGGAACCTACACTTTATCAAAATTTCCTCACACTGCGCTCTCATGCTACAAAATATTGACAGGTCCGCAAACATTTTCTAAACATTCAGAAAACTTTTGAATGCCCCACAAAATATTGAATACCCATTTTTTTGCACAATATTTGTCCTCACACTCTCAATATTTTTGCACAAAACCGACATCTTCAAATTTTTGAGCGAACTTTTTGCCAGTGTGAGGGCCCCTTTACAATGAAATTACTGCTCGTCACAACTGATAATTGTAGTATAGACAGAACCAGGTAAAATTATACATGTGATATAAATATACATTGTATACTTATATAAACATACATAAAACATCTATGTTACACGCAGCAAAGTAGATAGGATTTTGTTTTGAGGGGGGTCCAAACCTCAAGCCCCTAACCGGAGGATCAGAGTTTAATAATCGCCCAACTTCTTAACCTATGGTTGAGATTTTTAAAAAGAGAAGTTTTTAGCACAAGTGAATATGTCTAAATCAGCAGGCAAAGATTACATTCCTTTCATGCCGTTTACTCTAGGGTAAGACATCTGAGGATTATGCAACTCTCATCCCCTGGTCACGCTAGGATATGATTTTTCGACGTGGCGCTTTTCGACATAAAGGGTATGTACTAAGGTGTAGGATGAAGTTTTTCATTACTTATTGAAATAAATAATAAATAGATGGTTGTAAAAAATATTGTCGGAGTTACGCGGAAAAAATACTTCCAAACTGAAATTCTTGTCGACGACTTTCACTAGCTGTGAGATTAATTTCCATATAAGAAAAGGAGAAAACTATCTTAAATCAAGTCACTTTTCAGTGTTAAGTTTAACCAAACTTAATGTTCTTTTTAACCTTTTTAAAAACGTTTACGTGGCTCAAGTTTTCAAGGGGAGAATGGAATTAGTACTGAGCAATACTAACTTATCACTAGATCCAAGATAAAGATGGAAAATGGTGAATATTTTTTTTGGTACAATGGAATAACAATGAAATATTCTGATAGCTGACTGATATTAATGTTAGTTGGGCTTAAGAACTCAACTCTGTGTATTTCCAACTCACTTAGGTGAGTCATTTGTCCTCAGTTCGAAGAAATTATAAAGAAGATGATTTTGATGGATAAATGAGACACATAAGTGATTCAACAGAATAACCAGACGATTTTCAACTTCCACAGAAAAGCAGACTTCAGAACATGATCTCAGAAGATTTAATAATGTTTGGTGAAAAGGATCACAATTGAAAAGTTGTAAATTGGAATAGGAAACCAGGATTTCGTATAACTTCAACTGTTCAACAATTAGTGTGCTTTCATACCTGGAAAAATATAAAAAAATACAATTAATATATAGTAAAAGATGGTAGCAAACAGATAAAATAGAGGCAACGAGTCAAGGGTAAACATTTCTAAGTTATTTCTAATAACTATAGATATTGTTACAACTGCAAAGATCATAGTTTATAACTCTAAATGTTCATATTTCCACTCTTCCGAAATTTTTATATTTTCTAAATTACATTCCTTCGTTATTATATTTAAATTTTAAAACTATGGCATTGCTTTAAAAAATATAGAAACATGCTGAACGAACTTATATATTATAATAATAGAAGGTGTACATCAAACCAACATTCCAGTCTGCAGGCTCCACTTGTAAAATGTTTCCAATATATTTTCACTTATAATAAAATTAAAGCATTTGAGGCTTGGCTGTGGGGACTGGAGCTCCAATTGAAGTAAGGTTATCATGTAATCCAGGTTAGATATAACACCGAATATCTCATCATGCTTGAGAGGACTCCGAGATTGCTGAAACATTTACACAATATATCAGTTGTGGCTTTTCTGGTACAACGAAATTTGTTTAAACGACGGATCATGGGTATAATCCGCCACCAAGACAACGAAAGACAGATATATTCTTTGTATTAGTTCAATTTTTAATATACAAAAAACTTTTGCCAAACAAGAAACCTTTTTGATACTAACCCAAACGTTGGCTCAACCCTAAAACTACTGATCCATTTTGTTTATATTTCCCCCCCTTGTTAAACTAATCAATGTATCTTCAAATATTTCTTTAAACATTATTTGGTAACAATAAATAAAACAAGAAAAACAAATTTGGGACAACTTGACCTAACACTCGCAACCGAAAACTTACAATATATTCTCAGAAAAACAGCTTAAGCTAAGTATAATGTTTGATCCATAAAATATTTCAAAACTTACAATAAAATACTAAATATTTTTTACAATATCAATAATTAATTTATTCTCTCTGAATTATTCGAACAGCAATAACTCAAAACTATACTTAATTTCTGGATTTAGGTCGTTTGATCAGAAAGCCACAGGTATGATATCAGTATTTTACTGTGTGGGACAAATCTGTACCTACGGTGAATAAGTAGTTACTCCACTTATATCGAAAATGAGTTGTCCACTACTGGGTTGTAAAAGGTGACTTTTACATTGTGTATAAATAGCTAAGTCATAAACCAAAGTGGTGGAGAAATGTTGCAATGTGAATTCCAAGTTTATTCCCCAAACGGCCGAGTTTTGAAAAATTGGGATTTTTGACTTAACTAATTATTCACGGGGGGTAAAAAATAAGAAACAAGGACTACAGTATGGAGTCTTTCCAAAATAGACTTGACTAAATTGGATGACCAAATTGAGATTTTTGGAATATATTTTGTACACGACAAAATGACATCTATTTCAAATATACGGGTTACAATATTTAAAAATTGTTAAAACTAGAGCATTTCATTAAGAGCCTTTACGGTCCCTTCTAGATTTAAAAATTCATATCACTTGAACCACTACACCAATCTTTAATTTATTTTTCTAATACTCTGAAAAAAATGAAAAGTTGCTATCCAATAGCTGAATAAAGTACAATCAAAATGTGACTTACAAGCTAATATTAAAGTTTGAAAATGTATAATTTAATTTTACCAGTGGAAAATAAAAGTCAAAATTGTCGTACTTGATAGCCCTCCAGCAAATATGTATTCTAAAGATATAAAATGACATTAAAGAGAAGAGAATTCAAAAAGGGATCAATAATATGGTTAGGCAGAGATAATCTTTAAGATAACCCTACTCCGTAACAATAATCTTGAGTAATTCATAATAATATAAATAACAAACTATATAAATACCTTTTTTTCCACAATAATATCATTAATTTGTTGCCAATGTCTCCTAAAGCTATCAAAGCAAGCTAATGGATCGTATTCGTTCGAATTAGAACATAAATGATTAGGTTTTCCAAATCCAGACCCAAATGGGTTATTGCGAATCCAACTCATGGCTAGATAATCTGCAATGAATCCAAAACAAGGGCATTATTTGATATCATAACAATAACATCAAATATTCACCCACACCAAGGCTCAGAGGTTGAAAATATCAAATAACATAAACTGGTCCTGCTGATGAAATATTCTAAACACTTCCGATATATCGATTAATCGATGAAGTGTACTAACAGTACCAGTTCCATCTTAAGATGGTAAATCCATCAAAAAACCGATACTTTTGCATAATTTCTTATTCATTTTAGAGGCAATAGCCTAAATATTTAAATTAAAAAAAAGTATTTATATAAATCCTGCCGTGAGGCTCAGCTTCCCTGAACTCCACGACGCTCGACGTCGCCCCCATCTACTTGCGCAAGTTCTAGGAGTTTGCAGGACAGGACAAACAGATTTCCTCGTTTTTGAACTTCCGTAATCTTGTTGATCCCTTACAATGTGGATTCAGACCTTGCCACAGATGTTTAACTAATTACTTAATATTGTTGAACAGGTACGTTTAGGTATTGATCAAAATTCGTGTACTATTTTAGTCCTGCTGTACTTTTCTAATGCATTCGGAACAATTAGTTACAATATTTTGCTTGACAAACTAAAGAATGAAATTTGTTTCGGCTCCACTGCTTGCAGAATGATACGATCTTTTTTAACCAATCGCCCTCAGACCGTTAAGTTAATAATTCCTCTTCTACTTTCTCACCCATTCTTTCAGGCGTACCTCTTCCATTCTTGGTCCTTTATTTTTCTCATTATATATTAATAACATCTCTAAAAGTCTGAACTCTTCTAGGTATGCGCTCTGTGCTGATGACTTTCAATTTTCCCACCAATGTAAACCTGACGATTTACCACTCTCTATTAACAAAATAAATTCGGAACTTCAAAACGTCTCTCTTTGGGCTCTACACGTTACATGTTTGAAACTAGTTTTTAAAATATTACATCCCAACAAATACTACTGCCCCTTTATCTCTTAAACTCGTTTCTCTTCAGACACAACAAAAGACTCTTCCTCGTAAGGCAGTGTCACACAAACCATAAGTCTTACTATTTTTCCTATTTTGTTGCTTGAGCAAGAGCTTGGAATGCTCTCCCCGCGCATGCTCGTGCGCTCCACTAGCTTGCGACATTCAGCGATGCAGTGGTCATCTTTTATAAATTCTTCTTAACTTTTCCTTCTTATCATTTTCGTCCACTTCCTTAATTTTCTTCGAATTTGTATATATTTTATCGTCTAATTTTCAATTTTGTAATTAATATGTACTATTTAAAAGATTAATTTAGTTTTGTCATATTTTGTCACATGTCCTAAAAATTGTAAATCTAAACTTATGTCAATAAAGTCTTATTATTATTAGTAGTATTTTAAGAAATCTTAATTATGTACTTTGTAATTACATATGCATATTTAAATTTATAATTAAATTAATCTTTTCTTCATTTTTTTTAAAATATTTTTTTATTACTTACCTGACCGATTGTTTTATTGCATATTTGGTTATTATACTTATAATGATGTCAAATAAATATCTGAAAGAAAAAATGGATATTAGTGTTTTCCTGGTTATAATGCGCTTCTCTCCTGTTCCCTTGAGAAGCGTTATTACGAGGTTTAAATAATTCAAAAATGAAATATTGTTTCTTTATATAGCGATGTTTTCGATCAACCAAATTGAGAGCACCAAAAATAGTTGTCAGTGAATCACCGGCTATGTACTTGAGTTTTTGGGCTAAAACTCAATATTATCTATTCTCACACTGTCGATACATTAATATATTGCGGCAGTTATTGGAATTTTTGAGATGAGTTCCGTTCCCCTTCGGCGGATTCAGCTACAAATTAATAGATGACGACATTATAGGGCTTTGAATTTTCATGTAAAAATTCGTGTCAATAATTGCATTACAACAGCAAAAAAATATATATATATATTGTTAAGATATTACTTGGCTTGTTACATCGGGGTTTACCATTTTTTGTTTATATATTTTTTGTAAAACATTTGAAACTATAACGACCAACTTAGAAATTAGTAGTCATGAAAAATTAAGTAGAAAATTCAGATTAAGACACGCTTGTTCAGAACATTCTAAATTTAATTGTATTTTTTTTTATTTTATGTGAATAATTATAATTAAAGCAACAATGATTAAGGAAAGGCCTATAAACAAAGTTCTTCTGATAGAAGCAGCGAAAATGGAAAGAAAAGGATACAGAGTCTATAAGGAATTCAGACCAAACCCTCGAGGTCAGTTTCCCACACATGAACATTTTAGAATAGAAACTCAAGCCCTTCATACGACCAATCAAAAAGGGTAAAATATTAATTGATCGGGTCCTTCATGCTGAGTCAGCTTTCATATTGTTTTTGGATTAGTTAGATGTCAAAAGTAATATTCTTGAGTTAAAAAACTACTTTAGAGAGGTGAAGCTGAACTCGGTTTGATACCAAGGTGACAACTTACACGTCCTAAAATATTGGCCGTGGTACAAGAAGGTGTCCCTACTTTTCATACCATTTCAAATCTTCTGACAGCAAAATGTCAAATTATGATTTAAAATAATGAAATTTTACTAATTTCGAGGGGAGAGAGGTGTCAAAACAAAGTGAAACTGAAGCCAAAAAAGTCTCATATGATATGTGATTGGGAGGGGGAGCAGCGCTACCTTTGTTTAGTGTTCTATTCTGACAGAGGGGCTTCGGTTGTTGAGTGGGTTAGTGCGTCAAGCTGAGAGGTACGGATATGTAAGTGGACCTTGGTGATTCGAGTGGATTGCGTTACTATTCCGTGAGGGCAATCGGTGAGGAGTAAACAAGATATATTTTGTATAATTAATTGAAAAGATTACAGTTTACCCATTGAAACAGACATCAATTTATCAAGTACCAGAGTATTTTCTTTAAAAAAAAAAATCAATTGTTCATCAACATTTAGTGGAAACTTAGTTTCGTAAACATACATTTAATAATGGAATTATTTACAATATAAATCACAGTCACTGATCTGCGGATCAACCAGTTGTATACTAATATTTCCTGAACAGAAAATTTGTATAAAATATATTAAAATTAAAATACCGAATGAATTCATAAATGTATAGAGATGATCCCTATTTTCGGGATATCTTCTAGCGGTGTCCAATGCACAAAAAAAAATCATTGTGACCTGAAGACGGGACAAGGAATAGAATCGAAATACCATCAGAAAAAAGGGGACACCTCTGAAAGATATGCCGAAAATACAGAACATCAGGCATCCCAGAAGAAGCTTAAGCCTAAAAAGCTGTTCTGAACTTTTCCAGATTTTGACAAATCCACCATTGTAAATATAGTACTCTTTGGAATTTTTCTCCTAAGTTATATAAAATAATTTTAATTTCAGCTGTCGCTGTAACACCCAAGTTTTATTCTAAACATGAAGGATATGACTTCAGCAAAGTTCGTGGAGACTATTTAGATATCATTCTTGACTATGAGTTGAGAACTCCTAAAGAAAAGCACCCTCTCCCTATTACTGAATCTCATAGGTACAATAATACCTACAATAATAAAGAGATAATATGGACGCATTATGAATCGTTGAAAAACTAAACAATTCAAAAAGAGAAACATTTCGGTTTCGAGTTCGAAATGGCCAACAATGAATAAATGTGTTTCCCCCTCCTCTACATAAAAAATTGTTTTCTTTTAATCTCACCTTAATAATAAAAATTAACAGAATGAATTGACTTGTATGATATCGAAATTCAGCTTGCTCACGTTTTCATTTCACTTTTTGAAGCCTACACCAAGTTTTATTGGGCGGATCTTGCAATTAGATAGATAAACTTTTATTGCACAAAAGATTACAACCTCTATGGCAATGAGCGTATTTTTTTTTTTTTTTTTACAAAATAAATAACAAAAGGATAAAAGAAACAATTCAAAAATTATATAAAACAAGATATGAAATGAACATTAATGAATAATAATAATTAAAAAAAAAATAATAATAAAATATATATATATATTTATATATATATATATATATATATATATATATATATATATATATATATATATATATATATATATATATATATATCATCTTACATGCAACAAATTAAATTAAATTATTCTTTATTTTCAAAGCAACAGTAAAAAATAAAATTTTAATTTTTCCAACTTCTAAATTATTCAAAATATGCACAAATGTTTCTGAGTAATATTCTGGTCTATTAGTGAGATAATTGTGGAGAAAAGCTTGCCTGGGGATACACAAGGAGGGACAATTGGGCAAAAAGTGTATGAGATCGTTCTTTTCATCTAAGGTACAGAGCCTGCAGACACTTTCAGGACAAAACTCATACCTAAGGGATTTTGCAAATAGCTCTTATCATTTCTCTAAATTGAAGAAACAATTTGCATCTCGAAAGAGAGATAATATGGACGTATTGCATATCATTGCTAAGCGAAGGAATCTAGAACGAAAAAAATAATAAATAGGTTTCAGGGTTCAAAAAAAATTAAGGAGCTTTTCCTTCAGAAACGTGACGCATCTCATCTAGTCACCTGTTAAAATGTTCATGTTTAAAGCAGAAGTTTCACATAACAACGGACTTAGGGCTACTTGTTACACTTGCTCCTTTAGAGATGTTTTCGCCAGAGATCTTGTGGAAGTTCATTGTAAATACTACTGAATAAAACTCTTAGAACGAGTCAACAATTCTATATAAATTTATATTTATATAAATATAGTGGAATTTTTGACTCGTTCTAAGTGTTTTATTCAGTAGTACTTGCTCCTTTCTTTTTTATCTCCTGAACTCTCTTTGTTTACTCAGTTCATCAAATTTTTAGATATGGCTGGTACATAGAACCACTTATAGACAACAAAGATGACTTCCGACTTAACTTCCCAATTCGAGAATCTCCAGACATCAAGCTGGCGGTGGATATGAAGATGATGGCTTCAAAAATGAGATAAAAATTACTTTCATAATGTATTCAAATCAAGTTCTCATAGAATTATATAAATAAACGTATTAATTTTGGTTTTAAAACGTTTAAATAAAGGGTGTCCTACTCAACATGTTCCTACTGCAAATATGCAATAAGCGAGGCAAAATAGAAAATTGGTTCATAAAGAAAACAGAAAGCACAGAGGAATCCAAATAATAAATAGTGCTTTAGACGGAGAACAACCATGTAAGCCAACTTTCAATTATGTTCCGAGTTATTGAAGCCTAAAATTAAATTTCGGAGTTTTTATATTTATTTATTTTCATTTTTTTTTTTTTTTAAATAAACCTCGCACTCAAAACCTTCTTGAGCAATAGTAAATAACTCTTCCTGCTTCTAACTTGGAGAACAACATGGCCTATTTATAATTAACCTAAAGCCCAATTTATAATTTGTTGAAAGAAAACTAAGATCATCATTATAAAAGAACACGAAGAATTTTTTGATAAAACAATTGCATATCAAAAAAACTAGACAAACTAAAAAAAATATTTCTCCTCTAGCATTCACAATTGGGACATTTTATGTGAGATACCCTGCTTATTATTGCTTGGGAAAAAAATTAAAAAAAAGTAAACTAGTTTTAAAATTTATTATAATCAGAAAATCATACATATGACTGACAGCATATCCAAAGTACATTTGAACATGCAAGCCAAAATAATTCAGTGGCTACGTGTACGAACCGTATACCCCGCACTTAAGTCCATTCCGAGGAAACCCGGGAAACGCGTCGTTTGTCTAACTAAATTTCGTGATATTCTAAGAGATTCTCCTCCGAAACGTATTAATTTTTTGTTGCAAGTAACAAGGTTCATGCACGGAGCCACAGAATTTATAAATATAATTAACAAATAAAAATCTAATTTACAATTATGTTCAAAATTTACAAGTTAATGAATAATACAAAACATACAGAGCTCACCCCCTTCATTTCTTGAAATTTCGAAATGGGGATTATTGTATTTTGTACATTTTCAGATGTACATTTTAGCTGTTTAATGAATTTCAGAATATGTGTTAGTAAGCATGAAGTTCAGTAGAATTATGGAATGAGTTTAGAATGAAAATACTAACTCAAAACTAAATAAATCAAATTTAATAATCTGCGAAGCTTTAGATATCTACATTTTCCTTAGTCAAATATTACAAAAAATATATATATGTACACATATATACACTGCTCCACAAAAAACCCGGCGCACTCTGGAAGTTTGATTTTTTTGTTGTAATTATTTTTCGTTTGGATCAAATATTGTTTAGCATGTATAAAAAGTTAGGGAAACTATAGGAAGAAATTCATCCTCTCTGTATTTACTATCGAGGCTTTTGAATCTCTTGATCCTTAAAAGTTTCGATATCAAGATAATCCGTAGAGCCATTCAACGGTATAGGGAGACGAGGCAGTACACAAGGAGGCAGGGTTCAGGTCGACCGAGAGGCACTGGTCCGCATTACGATAGATTTTTGTTGCTCCACACGTTAAGGAACAGGTTTTCAACTGCTTCTGAGGCTTCCCAGACACTCCTTACTGTCCATGGATTGGAAGTGAGTGCCGAGACAGTAAGAAGACTGCAGGAGATGAACCTAAGACCCAGGAAGCCAGCCTATGGGCCTCTTTTGCCCGCAGACCACCGAAGAGCGCGTATGGAGTTTACTAGAGAGCACCGTAATTGGACGGAAGAAGATTGGAGCAACATCCTCTTGCTCTCCATAGACCAGATGGTCGATTCTATGTCTATTGGAGGCCTGGAGAACGGTACGTTCCATGCACCATGACCTGAAGAGTGCAATTTGGAGGCGGGTCTGTTTTGGTGTGGGGGCGATATCTTACAAGCAAGGACGGACCTCCACATCTTCAACCAGTCATCAATGAACACTGAATTGCTCTGGTAGACAGGGGGAGGACATACCCCAGGACACCCTCAAAAACTTCATAAGAAGTATGCCAAGGAGACTAGAAGAAGTTCTTCAAGCAAGAGATGGTACAATAAAGTACTGAAAACAAATGTGATATGAAAATGTAAAGACATAAGCAAACACTTATTTTTTAAACATTTTGATAGTTTTTTTTTCATTAATTTTATTAAAAAATAAAGTTATTTAGTTTTCCAAGCATTTTGATTTTTTTTTCCTAATTCCACACGAAATTTACGGCACTCTGAACTACATTTGATCCAAAAAAACAGAATTATAACAAAAAATAAAATTTTCAGTGCGCCGTTTTTTTTTTTGTATAGCAGTGTATAATGTAAATATGTTTTATTATACCTATCGTACATAATATGTCGCAGATATATGGAGAAATTGGTCTATAAATAAAATGGCCAGTTACCTCTTGAAATGGAAGGTAAATGCTTCTATTGGCTGATAAATTACCTATTTACCAAAATAATTAGTCATGACCAAAAATGTCATAATTTCTCCAAATAATTTAGACTTATCTCCAACGAGTTCTATTCTAAAATTATATTTGAGATGTAATCATAAAATAGGGATTTTCCACCTCCTCATGAATTCGATCATTTTCCTATATTTTAAGATCTCATCTGAAAATAAATCTTTAAAAATAAAACTGTAAAGGAGTGGCTGCCTGTACATCAAGTATTTCTGAAAAAATGTTTGGGTTTTGTCCGTTTCAAGGCAAAAAAGACAAGTAGTATTTAAAGTTCATGCTGTCTGTTCTTGCCATCATCACGGCTGAACGTATATCATTTAGGATACATATGAATTAAAAATCACTGAATTAAGGGGAGATTCATTTGCAGGCAGAAAACGATTCATGTTTTACTTTTTATCCGTGGAAAAGTTACGAAATCAATATGAAAGAAATTTTAATTTTAAACACTTTTTTGTCTTGTATATTTTTTCCCTAACGTTAGAAATAACGGAGATACATAACATTTTTGAGAAGTGAATGAAGCGAGAGGTCAGGTGAAGTGTGAAGAGGTGGAAATGGGCATCCCTGTTCAACCTAACCTCCTCATTCCCCATTTCCTCCCAACCCAAGCGTCTCTCTTGCTCACTATGTTATATTTAATTGTAATATTCAATAAACATTCCAAAATTACGGAATTATCTAATCTAGGCCATGTGCACCCGAAATTTTTATTTATGCCGAGAGAGTAAGTAACACACAACTTCTACGGCCTACAAATTATTTAAAATGTCAACTTTTTTCTAAAATCATCAAGCTTAAAGTTACTAACGGGGCAGATAACATTAGTAACTTCCTAAAGTTACTAATCGGGCAACGCTGGGTAACCTGCTAATCATAATATAAAACTGATTGCAGAAATGCCCAAGTTAGTAGGGCAGGGGATGAAATTCTCAGATTTACTAACAAATCTGATCACACAGAGATTACAACATTGGCATGAGATTCCAGTCATTTCAAGAAGTGGCTAAACTTTTAGTTAAGTGATCAACTATAGAACATCATCTTACTATGAAATTGATGTATTCATATTAATATATAAAATTAAATATTACAAAAAAAAGTATATTCAGTATATATAATAAATAAATTTTAAAATGTTTATACATATATATTATATACAGAGGGTTCAAACTCAACTTAATTCGGCCATACACAAACTTAACTGAATAACACAATATACACAGGATCTTGTATTTTTATAGGATCAGAGGGTTTTTTCTCTGAAGACATGTGAGTTACCAAAATATTTGTAATGCATGTCTCCTTAATTTTCTCTATGAATATAAAATTTACATCAAAATATTTTGAGTGTCACGTATAAGGGAGAACAATCAAGAACAATGTTGAAGTTAGACAAGAAATCAACATTTTTTCTAACAGTCATTCCATTATTTTTTTGAGTTTCCAACGGATTAGCCTAAGGAAAATGTCATTAATTTGTTATGGACAAAATGTGCCGTAGTTAGCTCAGGAAATAAAACAAAAAAAACATTAAAAAAAAAAATCTAACACCAAATCAAATTTTGATGTAAAATCAACCCATTTGCGTGCTATTTTGAGTAAAACACACTCGATTTTAGTTCGATTAAAAAATAGATTAAATTCCTAAGTTCGGGACATCCTACCGAACAAAAAACGGTAGGAAAAAAAGGGAAGAAAGAAGCAAAGACTTAGTCGAACTTCAACATTGAATGTCTCAGAAAGTATCAAACGGACTTCAAGGCTCATACATGAAAAAAAAAATCTAATTTTAGAATATGTCAAGACAAATATGTGATGCCTGATACAGGGAGGAAAAAAGGAAAGATGATGGATGAATTTAGATTCCTTGGCAAAAATTAAGGAGATATCCATTACAAATACTTTCAGAGAAAACTGGCTGATACTTTAAAGTAACTATCCATTCCCAGAATGTCTTTAATCAACTCGGGACAGTTTTCATGGCCTACCCGTATATTTTTTCCTCGCAATTATTGGGACCTCTCAGAAAAAATTATGTAATACATTTATGACGCAATAATGGTCATAGAGTGTCCTAAATGTCCCAATTTTTTCGTTCCGACCAAAAGTCTTATGAAGAGCACCGATTTTAGCCAGTTTCTCTAACGTCAACAATGAAATTCCTGGCATTGTGAATCATGCTCTCAATCTAAACGAAGTCTTGAGTACTGATAAGTATGTTGTTTGTCTGCTTGTATATGTTTGATAAAGGACAAGAATCATCCTGCTAATAATAAAGAAGTTCTAATGAAGCCGAAAATAAACATGAGGAGGTCTTATATTTTTGCGAGTCAAATTCTATAATTTTTACAAAAAATACTATTTTCTCCCCGATATACGTCTGATACTTTCATAACAATTGTGAGTATGTATATAGTTTCTTTCCGTTTTGTCAATTATTAAGGTTTTTATTTAAAAAATATCAACTTTGGACGCATTGCACTAATTAAAGTTGCGAAGACAGCGGAATACTGAGCGGTCAGCTTACTCAGCGTCCATGATTATATAGGAGGCTCACTTCAAATCCTAGCATTCATATAATACTAAATTTTATTAAGTAGAAACGTCTGTTAAATATTTTAAATAGAGCGGGAACATTTAAAGCCGTTGTCGCATAGATCGCCTAAGTTCTCTCTAGTTGGAGAACTAAGAAGATGAAGAGAAGCTCAATAAACAACATATTTTTATTAGTACTAAGAAAACATTATTATTGGACTTATTTTAAATAACTATTTAAGTAGTAATTCTCTTTTAGTACAACTATAACTAAATGACTGATGGTCACATAAATTAAAGAAATCTTTGGTGGAAATATGTACAATCATACTTTCAGGAAGTACTGTTTGTCGTAAATATTAGGTTGTAACATATGACATGTCCGTAGCTGTTTACATCGTATTATCTCGAGAGCTTATGAGTCATTGATTCCTGCCACAGCTCTGAACTTTGTATCAGACCTAGATACGACATCCCTTTGTATAATGATGTCACATTTTTCTACAATAACGCATTTTAAGAAACTATAAATTATTCAAAATTCTAAAACGAATTTCTTCCAAAATCCCTACAATTTTTCTTTTAATGAGATTAAATTCAGTCATAAATCCTATGAAATTACCCACAACAATAACATAACATTAGGAGATGACACTGTTTATTTACGAAGGATTTAGCGTTGGTTCTGAAAAATTTGAAATGGGAACTTATATCGAAATCGAAGAAGTTGAACACCGGAGTATCGGGTGTTCTCCGAACTGGAAGCTCTAATCTGAATCCGAATCAGACGGACCTAGAGGTTGGTATACAGAGTTGGTCGCACCCCACATCAGTCAAATAACTATACATGCTCTGCAAAATCGCATGTCTTTAGAATCGCCCTTCAAACATTGAATTAGTTGAAACCGGAAGTTGTATCTCTTCCACCACACTCTACAGAACACCCCCCGGTGGACTACAAATCTTAGGTATTGTAATATTTTTTTTGTTTTGAATGAAGAGCAACCAGATGAGCGCATAAGCTAATTTCTTTTGAAAACAATTAATAAAACGAGCATTTGATATGTTACAACATAATTCATTTAGTAAAAAGTTAAATTAAAAAAAAAAAAATGTTTAAATGTCACTCTTAGACACTGACGATCAAACCTGATCTCGATAATACGCTGCCTTAGAAACTAATAGCGAACTTTGGATCTGGGAAGAGCTGGACTAGTGACGATCGAGTGAAGTCAGGGTTCGTTGGTCATGTTCGACTGAGGAATCCTTCCACCGCTTGTCGTGTCCCCATCACAACTCTGAAAAAGAAATAAGCTATATGAATAAAACTGAATGTTTGTTCCAACGTCATGGGAAAATAGATGAATATGTATCAATCAAACTTCATATTTTTAATCTGCCTATTCAGGGAGGCGTAGTTATAATTCCACAATAACTGAAAAGAGGGGTTTCACTTGAAGAAAAAGAATTATTTCATGCTATCTCAATTAATATTGAGTGAACATGTTACTGAATCAATATGAAAAACATTTTCATTCGAAACATTTTTTGTTATATACATTTATTCGGAAAATTTAGAAATAACGCAGATAAATAACGAGTTTGGGATGTCTAAGAAGATTCTAATAAAGTTGTATTATTAAATTGCAGCAATAAGGTCTCGTTGAGAAGTTTTCTAATCCAGCACGGGCCACTAATTTTATTTGGCATACAGACATCTTATACGCAGCCCCTATCCTTCCCCATTCCGGCACATAGAAATCGGCCGAAAATCGCCGAAATCTTCAATATTGCGTTATATGTAAGTAGAAATGTCACAAACAAACGATACACAAACGTTGGTCCGCGGAAAGCCCCCTGCTCTGGCTAAGAAAATTGGAGACAAACAGAATACAATCAAAAGTAGCCCTGATGAAGCATCTTTGAATTATGTTTTGGTTTCAATATTAACTTTTTCTTTCCTATTTAAGGTGCATAGAGGAGCTGTAGGGATGCACCTAAAAACCAACAACTTGAATTCAACAGCGGGATATTAGCAGGAAGCTATTACAAACTTCTCGAACCTCCAAGTATCTTCACATATACTGTATAGCTCAGAAAGTAATATCTTTCTGTCTGCGTGTGTCCGAACACGATAAATCCCAGTAGAATGAATGTATCGAAACGAAATTTTATATGTGTGTCCAGAAACTTTTAAGGACGACACCAATTAATTTTCAGCGGAATTAGCTGAAAGGAAAGGGACCCCATAAGAATGGCATCTAATAATTTTTCGCGAAATCGGTCAAAGGGGTGCTCGACTCAAATACCCTTATTGTGTAATACTGCCGATATAATGAATATATCAACACAAAATAAGGTATGAGGATACAAAAGACTTACAAGGAAGGTTTGTTCTGTTGTATGTATATTACGAAATGTTAAACGAAAAAAATCTCGAATATTCAAGTAGCTAATTATATGTTAGCGTACATTGAATCTATCAAGAATATGAGAAACTCGCGAATGTTGAGGGACTAGAGTAATAAGGAAATGCCAACCTTATATGATGGGTTATCGTAGGCGGCGGTCTGGGTGTGGGGATGACTCTGAGGGGGCGGCTTCCTCTGGACTGCACTCGTGATGGGGGCCTTGTTGTGTCCGTGTTTTCGGGCCACCAACACAAGCAGAGAAACCGCCGCCAAGATGGCTACCCCGGCTAGGATAGACACTCCGATCAGAGGACCATAGTAGTCATTGACTTGTGCAAGCGACGCTCCTTCCAGTTTACCTAAATTAAAAAAAATAATAATAATAAAACAAATATTCTAGGCATCCCGAAAATAACAAAAAATGATCGCAGCGGCAGAGGCGACGAAAACTGTGCGATTGCATTGTTCAGACCAAAGCATCACTTATGTATCCCTCCATGTATAGGTATAGGTTATACTGCCAGCGTTGGTTCCATACACCTCTCGTTGAGTTATTCTTGACAAATTTCGTTTATTTCATACAAAAGTAAAAAATTCATTGTGCAAATGAATACTAAAGTTATTATTAATATTCGAAAGAAGAGAAGATGTAATGAGGAAGGAAGTTTTAAAAATCACAGAACAAAATTATGACTTTCTGGGAGTTTTATAAAAAGAAAAATTAACTATATACGAGTAGTTTAGAGGCCAATCGTGAGTCAACACTCCGGAAAAGAAGAGCCGTTCCTCTACAATAATATTAATTTTCATTTTTCAGTTATGCTGTGAATATAAGATAGAAATAACAATATAAAAACGTAAAATCAAATCAGAATAACGCAACCGAAAATCTAAAAAAATAAGTGAAAGTATTAATGTAGATTGAAACTAAAAAATTGCCTTAGTACATGGGTTAATTACCTTGATTAATATCAGCAGAAATTGCTTGAGCTTTTTTAGTGGTAAAATCCTTAACGTTACTCTTTTTTATCCTTCCATTAGTAAGGTAGGCCTCTATCCATAATCTATACCTAATAATTAAAAAAGATCAAGTTAATAGAAATATTTGGTATTTGGTGGCAATACAGCAGCTATCTCTTCTTTTACATTTGATTTCCTGTTTGGAAATATCATTGAAAATAATTTAAATTAATTATATAAGAATAAATAGTATACATTTGATATTACTAATTATTTGTATCAAAACAAGTTTTAGTATTTTTACCGCTCCATCAAATCAAAAATAAAATGAAGTCAACTTAACAAACAAATCTATTTCACCTCATAACATGAAATATATTCTTAACGATCTAGGGACTTCATCTTTTCATGCAACTCGAATCGTGGATATTCCAACAAGAGACTCTTGTTTAATTATACGTCACATGACATAACGGTCTTTGCAAGAAGACAACGATGGGATCCCAGCCAGTAAAAAGGAGGAAAATAACATTGAATCCCCCCCCCTCCCCCCCCCCCCCCCCGGCTAAACCCAAGGTGATGCTAAAATAATATAAAAGTCTCACCTTGTGTTAGGCTTAAGTCCATGGATTAAGGTCCCCGCAGGAGAATCTCTTTTGGCAACTTTAAAACTGTTCATATCCTCTCGTTCCCCCTCGTACTGATAAATAGCTCTAAAAATGTTCACGTATTTATCCTCAGGATAGGGTACTCCACTCCAACTGAGTGCAACGGAAGTGCTCTTGATGTGATTAACGTCTAATGTGAGTTCAAATTTGTATGGATCTAAAAATATAAATAATCAATTCATACTTTTTCTAGACAATAATTCATTCATTTATTTAAGCCTAAGTTGTCCAACGTATTATAGGATCATGGTCAGACCAAGGACGGGTAGACCAGCTTTGAAATTAATTGAACAGCGTCATTTGTGAGGTTTTTGGGCCAATTCAATATGGCGACAATGTCGAGTGACACGTGATGAAATATGATAACATTTTAAAATAAAAATTAAATTTTATGACAACAAAGTATTTATCACTGAATTCAATTACGTAAATCTTCGATAAAGAATTGTTCATTTGCAAGCGATCAACATCAAACTTACCAATAATTGCATTTGTAAATAAATATGTAGTCACTGATAAACCCACACTTTCTTAACCAAAAAGGCTTCTTTCTGCAATACATATTTTTGTATGACAAAAAAGCCAGAAACTATAGGTGCATAATAGGTGCTAATTGGAACCGTCCGAATATTGGAGTATTCTCCGTTTAAGGATTCTGATTAGATTTATCTTTGTTCATTCATTTTTCATTCAAAATTATAAAAACACTTAAAAATAGTTTGTAATAATAAATGTATGTATTAGGGATAAGAGACGGCTCCGGTTCTACCCGATTCCGGGCGACTGGAGAACCGGGTATTTGAATTTTCGGGTAGAACAAACTGGTATCCTGTTTTCGACAGCCCTATTACATATAGACAAAAGGCATCCTCCTCATATTATTTCCTGTTCTCCCTTTTCCGTAATCACACCTCTTGAGGTGTTCAGCTCCTGAAAATATGGTCCCCTTAGATGATAGGGTATGATTTCAGAAAGTGTTACCATTTTCTATTGTTGTTGAAAATCGAATAGTCTTCTGAGCCTGTAATTCTGTAGTTTGACCAGGAAATGGGATAAAAAATATTCCAATCTCGTACTGAGATTCAGGTTTTAAATCTGCTATCGTGTAGCTTGTTACAGCTCTGTGTATGAGAGGTGTGGCCTGATAGACCTGGAACCAAGACAGAAACTTTAGCAACACTTCGCTTTGAGATGACAACCTAAGATCTGCATTTTAGACGAAATTGAAATTTTATTAAATACTGGTTATAATATATTTCTTGGTGGTAGGCAGATGTAGTGGACTAACTTGTTAAATAAGTAATTAATATAATTATATAATTAAATCTAATTACTGGTTATAATAGGTCTCTGCAACAGTCTGCGATAATTTTGGTCAAATCTTCAAAATTGTGGTCAAGATAAAACCAACGAAATGTTTTATCTTTTAATTCCTCAGAATGTGTTTATTTCGACACTTAGTTAATTAATAATAAAGTCTTTTGGGTTTTCAAAAATATAATTACGGGCACAAATGACCTACCTGCATGTTTCATATTGCATATTTCTAGATACTGAGTTTGAGGCTGACACAATGACGGACGGATACCGTGAGGTTCCCACAAGGGTTCCGTTTCATTTTGTGGTACGGAACCCTAAAAACTGTAGCAAATATATGATATTAAGTGAAACCTCTGATATTAAATGAAACCTCTATGATTTTCAAAGGGATTCACTAATGCTATATACCAGGTGTCCTGATGAGATGTGTCAAGTTCCGGTAATGCAGCCCGCACCTGTGGTGCCAAAATAAAAATGGGCTACACCCTCCGCCCTCCAAGCCCAAAGGAAAACATTTCCAAAAGGTTGAGCGTTGTTAAAAAAAAAATTAAAAACCTTTCAAGGGAAAAAAATGCCTTATTCACTTATTTCCGGCCAACTTTTTGAACACTAACATATTAATATTTCTCTTCCTAAATTCCTTCAAAAACAATTTTCCTCAGTATCCGAAAAACTACTGATATTTTTCGACTCTTGAAGATACTTTCTTCAATATAAAGGTACGATAGAGCTATATGTAAAATTACATAAAATTGGAACTACTTCAAACGATACTTAACATTTTTTGCAGAGATATTGTGAAACCCTTAATAAAAATAAAGAAAAACGTATGTTTTTTAGAAAATATTGTCTATTTCACAAAATATACATTACTTAAAAAAAAAAAAAAAAAAAAAAAAAAGTAAACAGAAGTAGAATAGCATAGAAGTTTCACTTAGAAAATGTTTTATGGAACTGCAAATGTTCCATCCTCAAAATGTTTCTGAACCAGTTGTCATTTCAAAGCGACCAACAATACAAAAGACAGTTCTGAAAAATAATATAAGACTCTACTGTGTCATAAATTTTGCCTACCTAGGTTTATTCACCTAGAGTAGGGATCTTTAACGAGTACCTGACATCGCATAGGCTCGGGAACATCTTTTAGAACATTCTTCGTGAATGGTTCCGAAAGATTATAGAGGAAGTTTGTCCTTCAGGTGAAGCTATGATCGTCTACATGTCAGGTCCTATACATCTTTTGATAAGTAACTTGTAACTAAGTTATAATTGACAACAACAGGTGAACTTGTAAGTATATTAATAAACTACAATATAATTCTATGTATACTAGATGGCGTGAAACTAATTCTTGACCTCGCAAGGTTGGTTAATTTCGGTTATATCGTACTGCCTATGATAGAAAAAAAATTCAACACGAAACCAAATGCAGTACGTACCTTTCTTTCCAATCGATTTCACATTTAATATGTTTTTTTTTCAATATACACTCATTCATTTAATACATATAAATAAAAAGATGATAAAGCAATTTTATATTGAACACTTATATAGTCTAATTTCACATACATATACATAAATGAGTACCCGTTCCGGCTTACGCAATCGTCAGCACAAGGTTCAAGAATAATAAAGATATGCGCTAGGCAGACATATTTATATTAACTTGTACCTGGGATAATTGGATCCACCTTAATCGTGTAACTTATCTGTAAATATATATGTACAATAAATTCCAAAAAAGAAGGAGTTTGGGTTAGCCTACCTTATTACGGACAAATTTCAGAACAGATAAGTAACACGAATAAGAGGGAAGGTTTCAAAGTAGGGTACACGATAAACCAATATTTAAACAAGAAAAAGGACATAATAAAAATAGAGGACAGGAGTGTTGTTGACCAACTGAAATGTGAAACATGCAGTTGGGTATACACATGCATAGAAGCACACGCCGAACAACCTTCGCCTATTTCCCGAACGTCCAGACGCGACTTGACTCCCCATGGATACAACCAGACCATTGGATGTCACAGGTGCTAACAGGTCACGGCGACTTCAACGCCAAGCTCTTCTTCTTTAAGAGGAAGAACAGCCCTGCCTGCTCGTGTGGCGGCGTCGAGACTGCGGAACACGTGGTCCTCGAATGCCCGCTATACGACGGGCCCAGGGCGGCGCTGATCCGCCGGACAGGTTCGTATCTGGGACTGGACCTGCCGGGACTTATGACGGAGGCTGGTTACCTGGCTTTTGGTCGGTTCGTCTCCTCCTGGCGGAGAATCAAGAAAGCCTTCTAACCCGGCGCCGGGGGCCCCGCCGACCGCCGACAGGCGCTGCGGCGGCAGCCCCCGGCTTAGGGAAGCAGGAAGAAAAGAACCCTTGACAAAATCCCGAGCTCACTCGGTGTGAAGCGCCGAAAACTACCAAAGACGACCATGGACCGTAGTCATCGAGCCGGTCCACGACCGTCCGTAAATATTGTATATATGAAGTATTGATACATATAAATATAAACATAGGAAGATATAGGGTGATGTGACCGACCCCCCCTCAGGGGGTCAGGGGCACCTATAATGAAAAAGGAAAAAAAAAAAAAAAAGGTATACACATGCCAATCGGGTCGCAAATTCAGAGAATACAAAACTGAAATAGTAAAGAAAATGGGAAAAATCCACATTTGCAAAACATATTAATGACATGGGTCACTCTTTCAACGAAATCGGAATAAAGTAGCTCCACATCTGTGAAAAAGGGAGATAATTAAATTCTCTAGAAGAGATAGAAATAATAGAACTCGTAAAAATGGGAATTGTCTGAACAACCAAACACACTTCAAATACTCTCCTCTGTTAATACCTCTTAACTAACAAGTTTTTATGTTAATATTAAACTAGATTAAATTTATTTTTTCTGCGATTTCTTCTGTTCAGACATGTAATAGCTATACACTGTACATCTATGTTACATTGATTTCATGGAATTTTTGGTTTCTGATTTTATTTCAGTTAACAAGCTTTGGTATCAATATTAAAGTAGATCAAACATTCTTCTACTCAGACATATATTAACTATATACTGCACATTCATGTTATGTTGTTTGGATTTCATAGAACTTTTTATGTTTATTTTATTTTAGTTACTTGTTATTTTCTCGTTTTCAATTAAATCAACAGTTGGTCAATACCGTTAGAATAGAGATTTCCACGCCCTTGGTTTTACCAAGGGAGGAGGATCCCTTCTACCCCAGGTACTCTTAAGTTAATATACATGTCTGCCTAACTCATATCTACATTATTGTTGAACCTTGTGCTGGCAATAGCGTAAACCGAAAGCGGTACACAGTTACGTAGATATGGAATTATACAATATAAGTGTTCAATAAAAAAGTGCTTTATCATCTTTTTTATTTTATTTATTAGTATTTCCACAATATCGACACGAATCGCAAAATATATATAAAGTTTTGTCAGTAATTATTTATTGAAGTGAAACTTCTTTATGCGCACTAGACAACTTGGGGACTAAGCTGGTAAATGAGTTACGAAATAACGTAACGCGCTCAAAACCTCCCAGACTCGCTCCGCACCTGTGTTTTAGTTCGACCCCCAAAAAAGTGGTTTAAAGTGTCCTTTTTTGAAAACAAAGTATATAATCTGTGGGCGATTAAAGATCCTACATTCCAAATTTGGACGAAATCGAACGAGTGGTTTGCGTACAGGGGTGAAAGTTTATCAGCATCAAATATATACGTGTATGACCTCGCCATCGTTTTACTTAATTTTCTGTTGGCCAAAATGTGAGCGACTCATTTCATATGCACACAAGAAAAAGAATCAACTTTCAATATTTCCTTTCTCCCGAAATAGTTGCTCAATTCATCCGAAAATTTGTATTTGTTCATCAAACTGATACCTCTAAAAATTAAGTAAATCGGAGATGGTGAGTTTCGCCCTGGTCGATTTGACGTAGAATGGTCTCTATGTATTTTATATTGAATAAGTATGCATTTTTAAATATAATAAAAAATAAAAATGTTTTTGAAAAAAAAAGACGTGAATACAGCTCTATGTTTTCCTACAATATTAATAGAATAATCTACATAAGTGTCTACCAGGTCTAATTTTTCCTTCAAATTTTATTCGAATATTTCTTTGATTTAAGAACAAGTTGGATGAAATTTTATTTATGAAAATGCCTTTACTCAAAACAACTATAAACAATCAAAAGACACTTTTAAAAACAGTTCATTATTATTAAAAATTGTAAATAAAAATTACTTGTAATAATAATTACTAACAAAACAATCGATAGTGTGATATGACAGCTCACTTTCAAGAGACGTGAAAAAAACATTGTTTTTAAGGACATCAAAATGAGGCTGTCGCGAGTTTCAGAACAGCTGTTAGTTTCACGCCGGAGGATATAATTATAGTTCATACTTAGCAAAGTGAATTAATTACTTTTCCTTCTATTTCTTTGTATCTCAGTTGTACACCATCGATGTATTGCAACTCTTTTTCCGTAAATTTTCTCCATGAAAGTGTGGCAAAGGTTGAGTTTATATTGGTCACACGTAAGTCAGGTTCTACAGGAATTATAGGAGGTGATGTAGTTGAAGCTGCAATTTCAAATAATGAAGTTTATTTATTTATTTAATTTTTTTTTAAAGAAAAATAACAAATATAAATTAGAATTTTCGCCAGTTTCATATTTTTCCGCTCTTTTTTGTTCAAAATAAGAACAAGTCGTCCGTAAAAATCGGCAATGTACTTTCCCTGCACGAATTAACCAACGTTATTGCTCTCCCTCTAAAACCAATCGTCCGTTTTGCCTAAAAAATTGCCTAAAGTTAACTTACACAGGGAATCTCATATTGGATTTCGTGTCGAGGCATTCATTACATAGGCAATTATTAGGATTTTTGAGTTGAGCCCCCCTCCTTTGATCCACTCTTCCCTTCGGCCGATTTCGCAGTAAATTAATAGGTGTCGTCCTTATGGGCTGAATATCATATCGATAAACTCATTACATTGGCAGTTATTAGGGTTGTTATTTGGAAAACAAAATAAAATAAAGAAAATTAAATAGTTTCTTCGAAAACTACTAAATAAATAATAACAATAACGCTTGCAATAATAATCCTGCTAATTCCTTTGATACTATGTGAGAAACCTTGAATATATTAAAATACTGACATTTTTTAAATAATATAACAGACCCCCACTTCACCAACATTTCAAATGTTCGGATCAATCCGAGTTGGAAAAAGTTACGCGGACGCTCACCCTGGGGTCCGTTCAATATGTAGTATTATTGAATTGAGAGGGCAATATATTTAATAATTATTATAATATATAACGTAGTTAGAATAAGGAGAGTTGTTTTACCTGAAGGAGGTGTTTTGATCAATAAGATTTGACTTGAGATCGAGTTTTGGAGATCTCTCATAACAACGGTGATTTTCATTTTATATTCTGTATCAGGTTTCAGATCCTCAAGTTCAAACTCCAGTTGAGGGGTGGCAATCAGATCATTGTATGGAGCCAATACTTTTTGTTCCCACGTTGAAGGATCACTGTCTCTGTTTAAACATTTTAGAATAAATAAATAAATATATATATATACACATATACAGTCTCTTAGGGAAAAGTTACACTTTGATTCTAGGGTGACCCTCGATTAACGTTATGGGATAATAGTAAAGCTTTATTCCTGTTATATAAACTAAGGGGTTAGTTCCGCCAATACCTTTCGGTGGAAACCGTCGTCACTGGCTGCTGGTCGAGTACTGTGGGTGAGCGCTTTCGATGTGAAGACATCTTCAAGCCACTGTTAAATGTTGTACTAATAATGGAGTATCGAAAGCGCTCGCCCACAGTACTCGACCAGCAGCCAGTGACGACGGTTTCCACCGAAAGGTATGACAACAGTTTATTCTTGTTAATCAAAGATATTGGGTGCGTTTCAGAACACTTTGTCAAAAAAGGGAATTTACATCACAAAATAACATAATTTAAAAATATGAACTTCATTTTTTGAAGTAATCCTTTTTATTAACATATTAAACTCCCTCGGAAAATATTTCAATGGCCTTCTCATCCGTTACAATGATACAGATATCTTACATTCAATCCATGTTCGTATAAAAACAAACTGTCAATAATATATTTTTATCAATATTATAATATAAAAATTAATCAAAAAGCACTTTTTTCTCACATATTTCGCTGCCTAAAGATCAGAGCACACATGACTTGATACTGTCAAGACTGGAGGCTGATATTATCACTTCTTTAAACCATTTCCAACTATTTAATCCACTACAAGGAGGATATCCGACTACGTTGGCGAGTGTGAAGGCACCCTGGTGTGATCACACCCGCCAGTGAAGGCAGAGTTGGCGGAAGGGAGTGGCAGCTCTGAACATTAGTAAATAATGGCTCCATACTTACAATTTCAACATAAAATGTAAAAAAAAGTAGAATTATAATTTAATTAAATCTGTGAATTAAAAATTATAATTAAAATATCTTACTTATTTTCTGAAGAGTATCTCAGTTCAACTCTGCCATGAAGCCCGACAAAAACCATCGGTACAGAAAACATAAGTCGAACAGTGTTTTCGTTGATTGCTTCTAAGGTGTGAACTGTTATTGAGTCTAAAAATTAAATTTGTTTTTGTTTATTATTAGTATTCAATATCAAGATAGAAATTTAAAAGTATTTTTCCTAAAAAAACATTCAAAATTGTTTCCTCATGATAAATAGGCTAGACACAAAGACGGGAAAGCAACTAATCAACAAAAGAAGTACATTGAGGAACAAGGGGCCCTTCAAAATCATACTATTATCTCAGCTTCTAATGAACATTGACAAAGGTTTTATGGCTCAAATTAAAGAAATACTCTACATAATCTGATTCTGGCCGAAAATGATTACTTAGAATCTATGATATTTTAAAAATGTTCCTCTCATTCCAGTGGTCCGATTTTTCTGGTTCAAGTTCTCAAAAGTTAAAGCAAACTCAGTTGAACACATTTGAGCTAGAATTGCGGTAAGTTTTTAAAAAGGAATAATATCTGCAGTAACAGGAAAATGACTGGATTTATTTTGAAATGTCCTAATTGTTGCAGGTAGGCCATGGATGAAGGACATACCTAAGGAATGTCATCTTCCTTGACATTATTTATAAGTTTTTTATATAATATAAATATAATTTATCGTTTTTTATCGTAGTTCGATAAAAAAGTTATGCAAAAGATAGTTTTATAAACAATAAGAATGTGAAAGGGATGTGGACTTACTTCTACCTTGAGATGGATGAGTGCCAAACCCTGCTCCAGGCTGCTTCTGCGAACCTAAAATAAATAAGATTATAAAAATATACACAGAAATGTCTAGTATAACATTTCAAATAGGTCAATAGGTATGATCTGAGCTAACCCCTTCTCGTAAAAAGATACTTTCTTATGAAATTTACCGCTGAGTTGATTCACCGCAATAAATTATAATTACTTATCAACTATCATATTACTTTCATAATTATAAAAGTAATATTATAGTTGATAAGTATAATATTAGCATTTTTTTGTTTTTGTGTTTAAAATACTCATAAAAGGCATATTCATATATATATAATATAATGGATATATATAGTCCTAAATTTTGTCTACCCAATCTCAAATCGTTATTTAGAATATAAGCAACTTGTATAAATGTCCTTCATTGCCATTTTGCCTTTTTATCTTCTTGATTTACTTTCTATTTAAGATAGAAATACATTTGTGTACATAATTTATTTTTTACAAAACTTGAAACCAACACTTAAATATTACACTAATAGATTAATTAACCCATTAACGCCCGGTGTTACATTTAAGTAACGCTAAATTTAAGTTTGTTTTATTTTAAAAAGATGTTAATTCTTGGAATATGAAGGTTCTTATTGAGTTTACATTTTTTTACGAAGTGGGGAGAAGGGATTTAGCGGATGTTTGCAGTTTTAGTTTTGTTTTGAACACTGTTAGATCAAGTCAAAAATGTAATTTCCTGTGGACATCGATCGTCTAGGAAATATACTGCAATAAATATCTCAAAAACAATTATTATTTATTTTATTTTTTTACCCTCGATTTAATATTGCTTAATTGTATATTGTTCAATGTTTTATGGCCTTGCAAATACCACCGTTACCGAAACCGGCCTCTGTAAAAATTGTTTTGAAAAATATCATAAAAAATAAGTTAACGGCCTATCTCAGAATTATCCTATTTCATTTATGGTTCTGTGGAGTGAAGAACAAAATTGGTACCCTTATAACGATCAAATTATTGAAGCATTTTTTTTAGATGGGGAGAGAGAAATGTCTCACTTATCCGGAAGAGAAAACATTGGCCTTCAAGATTCCACAATACATTTTTTTTTCTTTTTAGAACAACGGAGAAGAAAATATCTCAATTATCTGAAAAAAAGAGTTCGCGGCTCCGGAATGTTTGTTTTTCAAAAACTTGCCAAACAAGAAGGGGATACTTCTTACTTATCCGAATGGAAAACAATTCAGAATTTCGGGTGACGAAGGGCGGGGAGAAATTCACGATTAGTTTTGGATGATTCTCACATCACTGGCCGAACACGACTAATCAGACCGATACATTCTTAATCTTTGGTTGAAACTTTCTCAGAAATTATTCTTCAGAATTAAACGAAGCTTGACTATGCTTTTTCATCACTCATATTATTATTCTCGGTACCTAATTGTTTCTTACATTCTGTAAATCGCGTAAACTGTAAGAAAATTTTAAAATACACTAGAGGAGCGCAATTTGTATTAATGAGTAGGCGATAAGTTTCAAATTTAGTCAAAAAGACCAAGCCGTTTGGGATAAAACGGGGACCAAGTTTGGGTCGGTCCTGCGCCCCCTTAAGGACAAACCACAAAAGGAGCGGGGAAATCAATTGAAGTCAGTATATTTGAAATATAACCAACTTTTATAAACTTCCTTAATCGTCATTTTGCCGTCGTATCCTCCCTTGGAATTATACATATGGTCCAGGCGTTATATATAATGCCTTTATTCTCCAAATGAATGGTAATATATGCGTAATCAATACCATTATGAAGTGGACACATCCATTGTAAACAACAGCTGTCATCAGGAGTGTTGGCTAGGACGGGGATAGCATCCAGACGGCAGCGTAGCTCCTGTGGAGGGATAGCAGGGACTGGAGGACAGCGAGGCATGCAGCTCACATTCCCAGCCTGACAGAAACATTTCAAATCACAACCACTCACTCTCGAAGGAATGTCAGCCCAATTTTCGAATCTGTAAGCAAGGATTTCAGAAGGAAATTAATTAAAATGGAAATGCATTGTTGTCAATTATAATATTTTACAATGGATGACCCAAAAGTTTCCTTTTTGAGTTAAATTAAATTTTTTTTTCAAAGTTTCAATTAAGCTTATAATACGACCTCTTACATAAATGCCTCTTGATAAAAAGTAAAACCATTACAAATAAATTTTAATGAACTATTAATTAAAATCAAAAAACGAAATTCAAACGATTAAAAAAAAAAGATGGATTGTGGCATTGGATTAAAAAAAAAAAAACTTCAACGCAGAAACAGCGAGTCACTATTGGCGATCCTAGTTGTCTTTCCAGGAAGTATATCACTATTTGTGTTTTATTTGTTAAGGGATTTCATACATTTGTAATTGTTTTTACTCTCTCAAAGATTCATCGGGTAACATAACCTGACATGGATAAACATAGAGGTTTTACCTCACTCATGTACGATAGTGGTGAAGGGAGTTAGGGTGGAGTGCAAGATGTTCACATGTAAAAAAAAAGGGGCCTGGGTTGGATTCGAACCCATAACCTTCTCTTCTCTTGACCTACACTCTATCAGTGAAACAAATTAAGGTTCTTAAAAGTCTGAAACAACTCTAAAATTGATTGATCACCTAGATTCACTGGAAGCTTCTAGAACTAAATTTAGTGTTACTTACAGTTGACCTTTGTACGAACAGGATCCGTTGTTCTTGCAGACAATGGACTCCGGACAACAGTATGGAGGGCTTGGTTTGAAGCCGTCAGGTCGAGTCTCCCACTTGAGACAGAGCGGATCGAGGACGTCAAGACCGAAGTCGGTTGGACACTCGATAGCAGCACACTCGACCCCTCCCTCCAGGCAGATGCAGTAGGCCAAACATTCGTCATGGAATTCACTACCTAATAGATCCATATCCATCAAACATAGTCATCAAGTAATTTTCTAATAATCTATGTTGATATTGTTTAAAGAAATATATAATCCAACAGGGCGATTAACGGCAAAATGGCCTACCGCTACCTGATGAGAAATTTCAGAATTTGCAAGGAACTGTTTTTGACAATCCTGTACAAAAACTGTTGGACATTTTCCCAATTTTTTAGTAGAGATTTTCCAAGTTAGAATTTGGGTTAGCTTTCTTTAAATTTTTGGCAAATTGGGCTCTTATTTGCAACTATAATTGAGTTTTAAAGCTGGTATAATATTGTCCATTTCTAATTGACATAGACAAACGTTGAAAAAAAATACATATTATTATTTACATAAAATATCAATGAATAAACGCAGATCCTCGATAAAAAATAAATAGGAATTTTTTCTCATATGGAGTAAAATCTACTAGGGCTGGGGAAATCGATTCACCGTTTTAGGTTAGGTTTTATGACTCATGCTCGGGCTTTAACTACGAGGTCATATCGCCTACTACCAGAGAGCTCTTTCGTCACTCTGGTGGACATGAGCCCGACTCTACTGAGGGAGTCCTAAATGTTGCTTACCCTAAATTTTTATTCACCTTGGGTAGGGGTCTTTAACGAGTACCTGACATCGTACAGGCTCGGGTCCATCGCTTAACGTCCCATCCGAAGGAAGGCGTGCTTAGGTTTATTTTACCTCCCAGATAAAATAAACTAAGGGCCTCGGTCGGGTTTCGAACCCACGATCTTGAGCTCAGAAGGCAAGCATGCATACCACTGAGCTACCGGCGCCCTCAATTCATCGTTTTATATTGAAAATATAATTAGAGACAAGTTTTGAATATGTTAATATACGGATACCTTTCTTATACGTTTTTCCTTTATATTCACACATTGAAGCGTTCATACTTAGAGATGGTAGTGTAATAGAAACGGTGTTTGAATTTCCCGTCCGTGAAGTCACTCTAAAATTATAGGTTTTGCCTGGAATAAGATCTAAAACAGTGTGACCAAACGTTTTCGCAGAAATCCAGGATTTTTCATCTTCACTTATTTCCACATGAATTTCCTCTGGAGCCATTAGACTATCAAAATTCAATATTACTGCAGTATTATTTGCTGGAACTGCAGATACAATATTTAGTTCAGCATTTTCTTCTTCTCCGTCGTCCAATACTAAAACAAAATGTAATTACAATTAAATAATTACTCCGAGAACTCTTTATTCAATTTCATAAGCACGTTTATTCAAATTATCAGGGGATTATAAAATGTTGATATGTATGTGTTCTTCTTGTATTATTAATTAAGTTAGTTACTTTACTTACAATCAAAATTTTTGTCCTATTCATCAAAAATTCCGTATTTTCGAAAAAAATCACTTTTTTTTCGATTACAAATAACTCAAAATAGGTACATCCAAAAGATCAAATCGAAAGGTTTTGAACTGAACTTTAAGAATATTCTATGCTCATTTGTACTTTGAGCCTCTAATTATGGTTTCTTGGCAATTTTATCTTGAACATTAAATTTTCGCTTTGTAACGAGTTTAAAATTATACTCGATACAAATAGATTCTCAATAAAATTATTCAAATAATTTATAACATCATAATGAGATATAAAACATTTCACAAATATAGATTTCAATTTTTTAATTCGTATAACAATATCCTTGTCATTGCAGAATACAAGTTAAATATTCAATGACAATTTGACAACTTATTTAAACAAAGTTTAAACAATAGTAACATGTCATTTGATTTTTTTCTTTGTTATCAAGTCAAATTTGAGCGAATAATTGATATCACTGCTGAAAACTTTGCATTGAATAATTTGATTAGTTAGAGGATCAAACTGATGAAAATCTCTTGTCCCTGGTACAGTTTTAGCCACTTTAACCTCTGCTTGTCGTGCATTTTCTCCGTCTGCTTTTCTGACTATTTCACAAGAAATATTTTTCACGTGCTATGGACTACCAACTCACTGACCGACGAATTGCAAGTCATAAAACTTCCGGTAGATGGCGATTGTGTAATTAATAAATTTAAAATCAAAATTTAGTTTTAAAAAAACACAGTAGGTAATTGAAAATTTGTTTTGTTGGTGTTTAAAATTATTTTCAATGAACTTAAATTATGAAGATATTAGCTCAGTTTCATTGTTTATAACAATGTATTTGTATCGAATATAATTTTAAACTCTTTAATAGCTAAAATTTAACTTTCAAAATAAAATTGCCAAAAAACCATAATTAGAGGCCCAAAGTACAAATGAGCACAGAATATTCTTAAGGTTCAGTTCAAAACCTTTCGATTTGATCTAGAAACATTTTTTTAATATTTTTCTGTATATACCCATTTTGAGTTATTTGTAATAGAAAAAAAAGTGATTTTTTTCGAGAATACGGAATTTTTGAAGAATAGGACAAACAATTTTGATTTAACTACCTCAAAAATCGATTCTCCAGGAAATTTCCTATAAGAAAAGTTTAATTTGACATTTTTTCCTGCTCACAAATCGTCAAAATATGAAAAAAAGTAGCTTAGAGTGACTTGAAATCTCGAAAATTATCGATTTTGAATATTCATTAATAAAAAATTAAATTCATTATAAAAAAATCTGCAACTTGGTAAATTGTTTTGACTAAGGAAGACTCAGATCAACTTATTTTCAAATTTTGAGATGGTCAGGTGGACGCCGATGCTGAGTTGGCATGGAATTACCCATATGGATATTTATAAGATAATTATGCAATCTATGTACAATCAACAATCGAGAAACAATTCTACTCATAAGGATAAAATAGTATTAATATTTTTTAATAGTTGCTGCCTGTCCAGGGCACAATGTTAAGGAAACTAGGTATAGATCTATATATAGACTCCCGGGGGCACAGCCCGCAGTTTCCGTGGTTAGCGTTGCAGACTTTTTGTTATTAATTTGGGAGACTCGGACCTCTAGAAGCTCCCCCTGAGGTAACAACTGACTGTAATACTTAAGTTGACTTTACATGAGCAGCAAAAATGCAAAGCTCACCAGCAGCTTCTGTGCTTTTAGAATTAAATGACTCACATCCAATAGCGTGCATTTGCTGCTGCTGCGCTTTGCATTTTTACTGCGCATGTAAAATCAGCTTTAAGAGTACAAAGTATAACATAAATGACGATTTTGAGCGAGGAAATGAAATGATCGAATTCATGTATATTTGAATAAATGTAATATGACATGTTTGGTACATGTACATTTATGTAACAGCTGATTGCTGATTTAGGAATCAGACGCATGGGAAATTTGAAGATCCTATTGGTAACTTGCAAGCAATCCATTTTTAATAAAAACAATTTTTTTAGTTTATTTAATTTTTATCTTGGTTTTTTGCTCTGGTCAGGGGAGGGGCACGCGCCCCCCCCCCCCCCTGGCTACGCCCCTGAATATATAATAGAATGCATACAACATACGAGTGTGTAGCAAACATTGAAAGCTTCCTCTTCTCCAAACTCACCTATCTCCTCACTTCCGTTCACATCACAGTAGAGAATCATGCAACAGGGGTCCTTGCTATCGGCCACTTTAAGACACCTTTCTGAGTCAGAGTTGGTCACATTAGTCACTGGACATCTAGATTTTTGACAAAAATATATATCAATTTATTTAAACCGACAAAAAAATAAATACATCTTATCTATTACATCTGGTGTCCAAAAAGTTTGGAGACACCTGAATATCTCCGGATCTATTTATTTAACCTTAGGACCTTGAAGTAGAGCTCGTTGAGAAGCTAATGACTTGCCTCTCATAACTTCATAATATTGCCTCTACGCTTCAGTACGTGCACTTAATCCGCCCTAACATTAAAACAGTGGAACAGAAGGTCAAGGTGAACCTGATTTTAAAGACAACTTTTGTCCAAAACATTTTTTGATACCTTTCAATTTTTTTGAAATGGAGGCCCATTGAAATGAAATATCTCCCTACTAAAAATGTATCCATTCTTATTTCAATAGACATATAAAGTCGTATTTTCTCATTCCCATTTAGCTCATCAAATGAGCTTTTGAATGATGTTCTACATGACCACATTCAAAACACTATGCGGGCACAGTTTGTTTTGACCGTTCTCAGGCGAGTCGAGCCTACAGACTTTCTGAAAGTGGTCATGAAATTTAGAAACTTACTTCATGATATTTCAAAAACAGAAGGGGTTTGTTTTAGTTATCAAATTGTGTGAGTGTGAGAGAAGATTCAATGGGCCCCGTGTTTGCGCCAGCAAATATATATATATATATATATATTTGTTTGATATTGTAACTAGTTTGTAAACTCTAGTTGAGTATTTTTATTTATAAAAACATGCCCAACCCCCTGGAAGACCTCTCTATAAACATAGGAGAGGATTACCTATGATAAGTGATAAGCCTAGAGAGGGTAGTATTGCATCTACTCCTGTCGAGTAAGAACCGTGCAACCTACGCAGTATTGCAGGTACTCCTGTCGAGTAAGGTCCGTGCATCCTACGCAATGTAGCAGCTACTCCCGTCCGGCTAGGGTCCATGCACCTCTACGCCGCCATTACCACGAATGTAGCCTGCCTCTATATCGAGACTTCCTCAGGACATTTGCTGAGAATTATGGACGGAACTGTGTGTTCACAGGGGCCCACCACCGGTATCTATCCTAGTTTACAATATTGGCCAATAATTGCTAGTATACTTGCGCAGGCAAGTGAATTATTTATTGTCTATTGATAATTAAATTCAATTTAGATTTTATTTTGATTTTTTCAAGAACAATCAGAGATAATTTATTTGTCTTTAAAAATGTTTCTTACATACAAATATATTTGTATTTTCCATATTATTTTTAAATTATGGAACCCGGACCATTAAACTCCTCTCAGGTTTAACACCCCAATTTCTTAACAATGAAAGGTACAAAACACAAAAATGTTTCGGATATATGTTGATTCTTTTTGAAAGAGGTACAATTTTACAATAACTAATAGAGCCGACAGTATGTTTTCAATGTAGAAGGAATTCGAGGTTCTGTCGTGAAAATGAAAATTCAAAATTTTGCCAAGGTTTCAGAAACTATTTATTTCCTTCTTCAGGGCCTATAGAATACAAACAAACAAATTAGTCATTATGGACAATGACTAACAATAACATTATTATTAAGTATCTGGTTATATCATTGTCCATAATGACTGATTTGTTTGTTTGTATTCTGTAGGCCCTGAAGGACATACAGTTTCCGAAACGTTGGCCAAATTTTGAATTTTCATTTACACGACAGAACCTCGAGTACAATTTTACCTCATTTTTATTTAAGATTGCTGGCAGTGAAGTTGGTATTGGAATTAGTGCACAAGGAGCGCCCTTGTGAAGGGTAGACGCAATAATACGAACTCATTTGAAAGGGTAGGTCAGTAGCTTCCCAATGAGCCCCTTTCCAAATCTTATAATCAATAGAACCCGAGATAAACAGGGTTTTGGAACATTTTGAAAATGCGGTAATGGATCATGTGGGCAACTTTTAAAAAAAGTTCTATAGGGATCATTTCAGTCATCAGACGAGGATATCATGCCATTAAATCTATGTAATTTATACAGTGTTCCACGAACACAAGGAAACAGGAGTGATGAGGTAGAGACGAGGGGGATTGAAGGAGAGAACCGCGGTGTTACAATTTAAATACCAAACTAAGATATTTGAAAATTTAAGTACCTTGGCCTACACACTACTTTTCCATTTTTTGTGCACAAACATACTGATGTACATTCAACATTGAACGACTGCCCATGATGGTATGTCTGATTGTTGTAAATACAACCACTCGCCATTTCATCTAGAAAGAAACAACAGTTTACTATTAAAAATTACTTTCTATATAAGTATATATACATTTTTTTTATTTATTTTTTTCAATAAATAAGAATTTTCAGAATATGTACAAGGTTAGGTTAGGTTTTATGACTCATGCCCGGGCTTTAACTACGAGGTCATATCGCCTACTACCAGAGGGCTCATTCGTCACTCTGGTAGACATGAGCTCGACTCTACTGTGGGAGTCCTAAATTTTGCCTACCCTAAATATTTATTCACCTAGGGTAGGGGTCTTTAACGAGTACCTGACATCGTACAGGCTCGGGACCATCGCTTAATGTCCCATCCTAAGGACGGCGAGCCTAAGTTTATTTTACCTCCCAGATAAAATAAACTAAGGGCCTCCAGCCGGGTTACGAACCCACGAACTTGAGCTCAGAAGGCAAGCACGCATACCACTGATCTACCTGCGCCCTTGCATTAGAATTATTAATACTACTAAAAATAAAATGAAATTAATAAGTAATTACTTGAAAATGTAAGTACAAAAATAATAATAACTTTTATATTGACTAATTCCACAAAAATAAATAAAGTGTACCGGTTTCGGCTTACGTCATCGTCAGCACAAGGATCAAAAGTGACATTTCAGTTTCCTAGTTAGTTCTTATGATACTTGCTTCAACAACGAGGTCATATCGCCTACTACCAGAGCGCTCTTTCGTCACTCTGGTGGACATGAGCCGGACTCTAATATGGAAGTCCTAAATTTTGCCTACCCTAAATTTTCATTCACCTAAGGCAGGGGTCTTTAACGAGTACCTGACATCGTACAGGCTCGGGACCATCGCTTAACGTCCCATGCTAAGGACGGCGTGCTTAAGTTTATTTTACCTCCTAGATAAAATAAATTAAGGGCCTCCGGCCGGGTTACGAACCCGCGTTCTTGAGTTCAGAAGCCAAGCACGCATACCACTGAGCTACCGGCGTCCTCAGTACAGTGTTGGTGTCATTTCATTCTTTTGTTCAAAAATTAAATCTATATATTGATTTTACATTATAAAGCTTCATAAAAAATGTAATACATTTGATAAAAAATATTTATTATGAATTGAATATCATGACGTCATCTCAAATGACGTCCAAGTTCGTCCCAAAGGACATACGAGTCGGAGACGTGGATCCTCGCCGTGGACGCGTATCCGATACAACTAGGTCTTGTACGCACTCTATACCGAGCCAAATAGTCTCACTGGATTAGAGTTGCCAGAGTCCGTTGGGCTGGACACACCAAGGAAACTCTCGAATGTGACACTGGAGGGTACAATAAGTACAATATTTTTACTGAATCAATCATTTATGTTTGAGAAAAGGTCATTTGATGTATTCGTGATTGATCTAGAATGGCCCGAGACAAGTTCCATTTTGTAACCTCAATATTACAACTTGCCATTGTTGTTAATCAATTTATTGACTTTACTAGTGTAAACTAGTGTTTCAGTCTAATAGCTGATTTCGTTTTTTTTGCATTTGGGAGAAGTTTTCCTCACGTTTTTATGTTAATTTGTCGTTAAACATCTAAAAGATTGTTTTAGATCACGTTAACACTTGTATACCTTCCAGACAGTTCCAGTTCAGTTAGCATTTTACCAATGAGACTTTAAAGAATGTTCTAGGCTTTGTGTAGGACTTTGTTTGTGGCGTAGAAGAAAGAACTGACAATACTTTGGAGGACATTCCATTAGAATGAAATTATTTTTATCCATTTTTCTAGACCTGATGAGATTCAGAATAATTTAATTAACTAAAAAGGTAATGCTACATCTCGCCTATCTTGATAATTTCAAAGGGTTCAACAAGAAGAGTTCAAAATGTACGATAATCATTCGGAGAGGAGGTGCAGATCGAGGAGAAAATCCAACTTTTACTTCTGTCATGACTTAGGTCATAAGGATAATTAATTGGTTACCTTTAGTATTCGAGTTAGTGTTTTGGTTACAAACGAGGGTTGAACAACACTGGTCAACAGGCTGAAGATGACAGTTGGGGTCCGGACTCGACAGGTTGGACCTGATGAGGGAACCCGTACACCGGGGAGTACACATTAGCCGACCATTCTCACACTTGCACACCTACACAAATACCAATACAGACATAATATGTCACATTATATATATAAATTTCATATGTATTCAAAACCCAATGAGGACATAACCTGTCAAATATATCGGCCAAAGTAAAATGTCAAATATATCGGCATCTGTGTACATGCGATTGGAACTTTGGCCATTCACGCGATGATGTCTGTGTACATGCGATTGGAACTTTGGCCATGCCCGCGATGATGTCTGTCTATGCGTCTGTGTACATGCAATTTGAACTTTGGCCATTCCCACGATGATGTCTGTCTATGCGTCTGTGTACATGCGATTGGAACTTTGGCCATGCCCGCGATGATGTCTGTCTATGCGTCTGTGAACATGCAATTTGAACTTTGGCCATTCCCACGATGATGTCTGTCTATGCGTCTGTGTACATGCTATTGAAACTTTTTTGGGCACTCTGAAACGATGTAGTAACGGACTTGAAATCTGAGATGAAGATGACAAGTGCTAACTTCTGATTAGATTTTGCTCGAAAACGCAAGAAATACCATTGTACTTCAGAGCCATGTACATTGTACATAGATATCTATACTAAATCAAAAATCTCTGCAAATAAAAGTTGTTGAGAAAACTGAAAGGCACATTTTATACGAACACATTTTTTTGAAGGTCGCCCAGGTTGTGAGCTATCAGCCGAAAACAGTCTTAAAATGACAACTCGAAACTCTTTTTTCAGAATAAATAAATAAATATAGACCATATAAAAGTTAAACAAGTTCTTTGTTTTTATTTTTATTATATTATCTTTCCACTATATCGACCCAGATCGCAGAAATGTATTCGGCTTTTTTTAGAGGCTTGATTGCGCTTCCTTTATTGCGCTAGTCCTATCAAAAGATTAGTCCTTACAATAAATGTTCCTTATTAAATTTCCAACCATCAAAATATCTCAGATTCGAGATAAGACCGAACAATGTTATAGCGCTAAAAAGAATGTTCAATAAATTCTCGTAGGAAATATTTCAAAGTTATAGCGCTAAGAAGAATTTTCAATAAATTCTCGTAGGAAATCGTAGGGTATTAGAAAATCACTCTCAGAGTTACGCTGTACAATGAATCAAAGAGAACGCTGATGCCAACACCTAACTTTCTTATACACAATAATGCCAATTTGAAAGGAAGTAGAAATTAATATGGGAAGGAGAGAGTGATCTGTAAAAACGTGGTTGGTATGAGACATTCCTGTAATTTTCCATTATTTTGGAAAACATACTATACATACCAAGTATCGCCATCATCAGCACAAAGTTCAAAAGTTAAACAAGTTCTTTGTTTTCATTCATTTTATTAGCTTTCCAATATATCGGTCGCAGAAATATATTCGGAAACGCTTATAATATCACTTATATAGGTCGAAAAACTGTTTATCGATTAAACTGACTGATTATTTATTGATTTGTTCATTCTTGGTGACTGGTAAAGAAAAGTGTACTTCAGGTGACGATATAAAACTTAATCCTACGCAATATCTTTGAATTTTACTCCTTCACCACATATGATGAATTATAATGTTTATTTCGCCTCACTGAACTTATTGATGAAAAATTCTGCATACATAGACAAATTCTTACAGATAGATGTTAGGATTGCATGTTAGTTAGCATCGGGTGACTTCTTTTTATGATGCTATTGTACTTAGTAACTGGCAGTTCTAACTGTGCTACCCAACAATCACCGGAGAAGTCACCATTAACTTTCATGCATCATAATATGATACTGCAATAAACGTTATTGTTTTTCGTAGTGTGTTTAGGTATATTGTTTTTAACCTGGAAATGGCTTGAAGAATAGTGGCTCTCCCATGTATCGATTAGTAACAAAGCTGTTTTAAATTAAACTTGCCAAGTGATTTTATCTTTTCAGTTCAAAAGTTAAAGAGGTGCCCTTTTCAACTGCAAGCAAAGTATTAAAAAAAGTTATATGTCGTCGGTCTAAACGTGATACCTCATAAGTGCAAAAATCCAACTTTACAGGATTGACAAAAAACTGATTTAAAAAAATATAATTTATAGGAAACCTCAATTTTTTGGACATTTGTATTAAGTGAGATGTATATGCATGCCATGAATTAACGTACTTGACGGATTAGAGATGTTTTCGCCAGATAAATGATGAAAGTTCATTGTAAATACTACTGAATAAAACACATAGAACGAGTCAAAAAAGTCCACTATATTTATATAAAAGACACAATATATTTCGCTGGTTAGAGCATTGTCAAGTGTACAGTCATAAGTCTGTATCCTTTACACTTGACAATGCTCTAACCAGCGAAATATGTTGTGTCTTTTATATAAATATAGTGGAATTTTTTGTCTCGTTCTAATTGTTTTATTCAGTAGTATGTACTTGATGGATTTACGAGGTTTCACCAGAATTTCGTTCCATTTCTTTTGCAAGGTATCACTTCAAACCGTATTTCATGGTTGTTATGTCGTATACGAGGTCCCACTAGATCAATAGGGTTTTTTTCTTCTTTCTTTTTGTTAAAAAAAAACAATTTTCGGAAAAATGTTGCTTACGAGGTATCACGTTTAGGCCGACGATGTTCTGAAGTTCCAAAAGAAAAGTGTTGGCTTGAAAATAAGTTTTTAATGGAGGATAACATTTTTTTAAACACAATATCAAAATTCAACTTTGCCATCGCAGAACAGTGTTCTGTTCAGGATAAGCCTGCTTCCCTATCCCTATCCCGCATTGAGAGAGTCTCTCTCCAATTTTTGATAGGTAAGTAATAACAAACAAAGTTAGTCCTGGGTAACCCAGGGTCATGTATAAAATAGAAATGCGTGTGAGATAAACAGAAAAGTTAAATTGAAGGGGGATTTCTGGCTTGGCACCACTCGAATAGAATTCTCAACTTCTCTTTGAATAAGTGATTAAAGAGATACAATTTAAATGAATACCTCGTGACAGGGGTGAGTTGAGGTGTGGCCTTGAGAACAAGGAGTTTCATCTTCCATGGTGACGTCGTCCAGAGCTGTCTGTGGCTGCGCCTGCTCCTCTGTCAGTGTTTGAGACAGGGTTAGGTTAGCAGAGCCCAGCGACACCGAGTCATCTTCGGGAGCTGCACAACAAACTAATATTATAGTTTTTATTTATCTATTTATTATTATTTTTAACATATTATTTTATTTTTATATGCATACATAACAAAATGTTTTATTAATTTATTCCTTATTGTATTCAATTTATAAAAATATGTTGTTTAGTCTTATGTGGTAATAAAAATAACGTTAATGTTAGATAAAAATAAATATATTAATAATAATTGAATTAATAAAACTAATAATAATTAAATACAAAATTACCACATTTCCTGTAGACATTTTATAACTGGTCTTCTATTTAATTTTGATTTCTACAGTAATTTCCGAAAAGGGCCCTAAAAAAATATCAAAAGTTCAAGACGTGCAATTTTTAAGAAAGTGCACGCACGTATTTAAAAAAAATCAATTAACCAACTTTTCAATTGGATTTCTAAAGATGTGCCATATTGTTTTCTAAATTTTGCAAAAATATTAAATCTAATCCAAAAGTTTTTTAATATAATAGAATTTAGGAGAACAAATAATTGGGTTATTTTCTTACATCTACATTATAAAATTAAAAACTAAATATTGAAACAAAAATCAAAAGAAAAATAGTAAAAACTAAATTCTTAAAACTATTTCAATCCTTTTTTTTTTTTTGTTTTATATTTTGGCCATTCTTCAAATCAAAGTTATATATTTTTGGGCATATATATTTTGTAATTATAAATAAATAACAGTACCTTCTTTGCGCATAAATTTTATTGTTAATTCACACCTACTTAGTTCATCACATCTTAATCCTAAACAACAACTCTCTGTCCACCTTCACATCTCAACTCAGACCATTGACTCCTCTGTACTAATTATAAAACAGCTGATGGCCGTGTTTTGTTTTCTACTCATTTGTTTTAATACATTCATATTATTTATTTACTAATTCAGTTGCTTCTTGGATTTTATAGAAAAATAAATATAATTAATTTTTTTATATTAATAATTTAAATGTGTGTATTTTTTATAAATCACACTTAAAAGATTCTACTTCTTCAATTTTATTATGTTATCATTTCTTGTTCTAGCTCTTCCTTAATCATTGTTGTTTTTCCATAAATATAAATATAACTGTACAAATTTATCTTTTTCGTTTTTAAACATATTAAAATTATTTATATGCACATAATAACATTACAAGATTTTGTAAATGAAAGAATGTAACACATATTCGGATGGGAGAAAAAAAAAATTAAGAAGTTCGATAACATTATTTTCCTTTTCTTAGTTCCGTATTTTATTATCAGTTTACCTAGTGAATCACTGCTGTTCCTGTTCGGTATTCGTTTACAATCTAAATGAAAAAAAATGGAGAATTCTTCGCCCTCAACGATTCGTACAAAAATGTTTATTATAGACTGGAAATGTTTTAATATTATTCCTAGCGAGTGCAGTAATGAACTTTTGGGTGCCTATTGTATAAAATGTATATCAAAAAATGTTAAAAGAAAAGGTCATGAAAGGTCGTCGTCAAATTTCTTTGCCATCTTAGAAGAGTTCATGGAGAAGAAGCAGTCGCGGAATGCAAGAAGTATGTTAACCGTTCGCGACTTAACAAAGGAGAAATGATGGGGCGTCCAATTCGTCATGGGATAATTATTAAGAAAACAGCTCAAGATAAGTTTGATATAAACATAATAACATTTATCTCCCATTCAATGGCACCTCTGAAAATTGTAGAGGATCCCTTTTTTCATAATATTTCTAAGGACTTGAATAAAGAAGAAAGGGGCTGAAAATTATTTCACATCGTACTCTTACAAGAAAAATTAATACAATTTTTCAACATAATTTAGGGGTTTTAAAATAAAGGCATTTCGGGAGTATGGCGTGAACAAAATTTCATGTAATGTGTCCAATGACTTGAAAATGATGACGAATTTTCTCAAATAGCCCGGCCGTCCTCTGATGCTTTTTTCAGAGAAGAGGCAACAATTAAGCAATTTCCGATTAGTTTGCCGAGCCACATAAAATGTGCTGCCATACACTTAATTTATGTGTGAGTTCTGACGTAAAAAAAGTGATAGCTTCTTCAGATGTTTTAACAAAAGTGATGAAAAAATTAACATTTTGTGGCGAGCAGCCAATAAGCCAAAAACTGCGGAAATGCTACAAGATATTCTAGGGTACACCCTGACAACGCCAGGCGAGACAAGATGGAACTGATTGTACGACGCCTTAGGGAAAATCCTGAAAATAAAAGGAAAGTCAGCTCGTAAGTCAGTCGCTCAAAATGAAAAATTTGTATATATTCAAAAACATCTGGAATGCGCTCAACTCATTGCGGAAGCCCCAGACATCTTAAAGGGAGATACAAATATTTATTACGGTAAGAAACATGAAATATTTTTATTTGCGTTACTTCCAAAATTAGAAAACCTAAAACAAAGACCGTGGCAAATTTGTCAACCTATTGCTGAATGCTTTTTGGAAAGCGTGCTGAGGAGGTTTCGTGATTTTTACTACATCTCAACCGCCGAATCACTCAATGCAGCTGTGGCAACCATATCGCATCCTCCATTCAAAAATAGGCGGATGTTTTGTCTGGACGTAAGTAGTAGTAGAACGCAACAAAAAGTTATGCTGGCATTTAAAAATGCCGTGTACGCTGAAACATCCATGGCAGCAGTTTCGGAAGTAAAAGAAAACACTCAAAACTGTCAAACGCCATACTTTTTTTTTATTCCGTAGAAGAGGAGTCACAAAATGAACCACCTACAGTTACAGGGATTCAAGGAAAGATTTCACAATATATCAACGACGACCCTCGGGAGCATTTCTCAAATATAACACACCTTTGCCTTCCTCAGCTCCGGTTGAGCGGCTGTTTAGCTATGCCACAATGGTTAATTTGCCAACATCTAGTAAATTTAGCGATAAGAGTATTTTTGAAAGCCAATTCTCAATTAATGGGTATGTATCAATTAATAATCAGTATTTTTCTTCTTCTTTATGAAATAGTTCAATGTTTCATACATTCTTTTTTTTCTTCTCGTTAGGCACTTTTTATTAGATTGATTGGTCTGATTTGTTAGTCACTTTTTATTAGTTTCATTGATCAGTGTGTTTCGTTAGTCACCTGCTATTGGATTCATCAATCTGTATTAATTAGTATTTTTAAATATATATTATTATTATTTGTTAGTCTGTAATCATTTTTTTGATTGCAATTTGCCCCTCTGTGCCATAGTAAACCTCTATAGTCCGATAGAATAAGATGTTTGTTTACCCCAACATTCCAAACGTAGAGTCGCGATCATCAAACGGTCGAAAGACCTGGGCCTATTTTCCGAACGTCCGGGCAATACTTGAGTCTGTTTGGGTAAAGCCGGACCATTGGACATGCCAGATACTCATCAGAGTGAGGCTCGTTACCCAGAGTTCAGTCGATTCGTCGCCTCCTGGCAGAGGGTATAGAAGACAGTATGACCGCTGGATGCTCTAACACGGCCCACATGTGACCCATCCTCATCAGGAGCCGGTACACCCGGAAAAAAAAATGTAGTAGGAACCCGGTGTGTGTGTGTGTAAGAGTGGGGAGGTGACAGGCAGGCTGGCCTCCAGAAGGACTCCCATAGTTGTAAGTAGACCGACCAGTCATGAGATCAGCGGTGTAGTTTAAGGTGAGGAGAGAGGCAGCATGGTCCATGTGAGGTGAGGTGAGGTGAAAGTCCGGGAAGAGAGGGAGGCGGTCGGCAGCTGTGAGGAGGTAAACAGACCCTCTTAGAGAAAGCAGGCGTAGCCAAGGGTAGCATTCGGGTTTGATCAGTAATATTTCTGAAAATGTTGAAGAATTCACGAGTTGACAAGGAAGCTGTGTAGGAATTATGTTTTTTGTAACAATAGGATTACAATGTTTCTTGTAGAAGACGTGTGAAACGGGTTTGGTTTGAGCGATCTGAAGGGTAATGGATCCTTTGCCAAGTGACTCGGAGTAGACAAGGTGTCAGAAGTCGGTGAGAAAAGGTGGGTGTTGCAATGAATCCTGGACAGAGGTCAGGTGGTGTCAAAATGAACCATCCAGGTTTTCTAGAATTTTTATGGAGATTCTTAGCTCTATGGAATTTTCTAAGTTTGTTGAAGAAGGTCCATCGAGCCTTCGTTTAATGAAGTGGGGGAAAAGGTTTTAGGGTGGGTTGAATACTGTGATGGGATGGAAGATCGTTAAGACGAGGAGTGCAGGGTCCCCAGACTGCGAAGCGAAAGTGTTCAGCACATTTGTGATTTATTGGGATCGATAATCGACTTTCGATGGTAATTAATGATAACATATATGGTGCTTGACTTTCCAACCTGACGACGTATGATGTCTCTACCTTATATGGCGTCATCCTTATCAATGGGCGATTGTTTCATATTCCCCCTGAAAGTAGGGAGGCATATCTCTGAGTCAGAGACCGTGATGGAGATTTCAGGCTTCACTAGCTGGCCTTGCTTTCCTCTCCTCATCATGAATCATGCGATGGAAATCCATTCTGGAGGCCTTATGGTGCGTTCTTGGAGGTTTCCAGGCATGACGACTGGATTAGACCTGGCCGCAGGTCTTCGCCCTTACGTCTTACCGTAGTGTCAGTGCAGCCAAAAGAGCCACACTTTGATTCCTACCGGTGACTATCAGATGGCTGGCGGTTTTGCTCCTAGCCGACCACAGCACCAGACTTTTATCAATAAATAAACTTGTTAGGCCCTCTTCCCTGACGATTCGGTGAACGAGTGTCGTGGCCCCCACCGAAGGTCGGCAACCCCCCCCCCCCAAAAAAAAAAAAAAAAATCCGACCGGTAGCTATACTGCCGGAAAGCCCAATCCTTGAATCCTAATGTTATCAAAACTGCGAGACGGCCCAACCTCTTAATACGGCCATCCGTGAGCTAAATATGAAATTCGACCGGCTCTATGATTTATGCAAGAGAGAGTCGGTGAAAGTTCTAACAAAGGACATCTAATGTTCCAGCCAACTACTCGAAACTTTAAATAATAAATCGTTTTAATATCATTTTTAAATTTGGGGGATCATTTTTGACTGATTCAAGAAGATGTCTATAAGGGTAGGTGGCCCAGTTGACATGGAAGAATTTATACTTTGTGAAATATCATTCCATAAAAAAGCATTTTACGATTATTTGAATAAAGAACTGGTCACCTTAGTTAGGTTTAGTGTTTAACTCCCAAGAAATTTATTTTTTATTCTGAAATTGTATTTACCTCCCTCTTGAAAAAAAAAAATAGTAGCTAACCCCCTCTCCCCCCCTTCGCCTCACTTTGCCTCGGGCCCTAGGACTGGCAACCCCCTCATCGGGGTCAAGATACACTGAATTTGAAACATTTTTAGTCACCTTTAATGGTTTATAGGTCACAAAGCGTAGGAGATGTAGCGAATATTACCACATATATACCCCCTTATGTATATATATATATATACAGGGCCGGCCTTAGGTGAGATAGCGGCCGGTGCGAGTATGAAAAAATTCGCCCCTTCATAGATTTTTCTTGTTGAAGAGTAAGCTCAATTGTTGGTCAATGAAAACTTGACATGTTCACGATTGATCACAATTATTCTTACCTGTTTTCAGTTTGAGACACGAAAAGATTCCAGTATGGTGGTTATTAATACACACAACGTGATTCAATAAATTTTTCAATTATGGATAAAAAAACGTCTACAGTTTTTTTTCACCAATGAGTTTGTGCTGCACTTCGAATTGCTTAGAATAATGAAATGTCATTCATTGACATTTGTACGCAAAAGAACAGCAGCGCTTGTGGTGGAAAATACGCGAACCGACGTAATAGACAGCAAAGTTTGAATTTGATATTTTATTGATAAAGTCAAATCAAATTTATTCAATCACTACATTGACTAACTTAAATTATTGTTACAGTTTTGCACTGTATGATACCAATTTCAGAAGATAGAAAACAAAAAAAGTTTTTTTTTTGTTTTTTTTTATGTTTTTTTTATTTGTTTTTTTTATTTGTTTTTTTATGCTACCCAGAAAATGGCGCCAACACCGTGGCGCCCTGTGCGACTGCACTGCTCGCACCGCCCTAAGGCCGGCCCTGTATATATACATATCGATTTTCGGAATCGGCAGAAAGAAAGGGGGATCCAGAGGGGCTGAACTCAAACAACTCCAATAACTGCCATAGTAATGAATGTATCGAAATGAAATTTCATATTTAAAGTCAAAACCCAATGAAGACATATAATCTGTCAAATTTCAGGGATACCGACTAAAGGGGAGTGGAGGTTCGGGGGAGTGGACACAATTCAAACAGAAAACTCAATATTTGACTTACATAGCGGCTACTGAATCCTCATACTAAATTTTGTAAAGATACATTGATTACATCGGCATTTATTAGAGTATTTAGAATTGAGCCACAGCTCTTCTTCGGCTGATTTCGCTGAAAATTAATAGGTGTCATCCTTTAGAACTTTGAGTATACATATGAAATCCTTATAGTGAATACCAACATCAGATGGCGTGCTCAAAGTGTTTACAAACTAGATAAAAAACCTAAGGGCCTTGGCCGGGTTTCGAACCAGCGATCTTGAGCCCAGTAGGCAAGCATGCTACCTCTGAGTTGTCGGCGCCCTTTCGAAAGAACTAACCGTTTCGAGTAAATCAAACGTGTAAAATAATGGATTTTGATATATAATTTTATGACGGTTTTCGGTCTTGAAAAATCATATTTTTATAAAATTTGTCCTTCAACTTTCTCTAAAACTTTTATTTGAAGTTGTTTTGGGTCATAAATATAAGCGATATCTTGTAAAATGTATTTAGGCCCCTAAGTAAATTATTCTTAACCTTCGTTTGAGTTCGGACAAATCTATTCAGATCTAAGTTAGCACATGTGACATCTATACCTCAAATTTCTAGTTCATAGCTTCAATCGTTTCTGAGTTAGAACGCTAATAACGTTCCAATCATATACTAACAGAGAAAACTCGCCCGAGAATGGTCAAAACGTGTCCAGGGAACCAGGGGGAGGTTTAACATAAAATCTTTAATAACTGTCGATAGCCACCGCTCTTCTTCGGCTGATTTCGCTGAAAATTAATAGGTGTCGTCCTTTAGAACTTTGAATATACATATGATATCCTTATAGGTACTGAATATCATGTGAATACATTCATCATATTTCGGCAGTTATTAAAGTTTTCGAGTTGAACTTCCTTTGATTCCCTCCTTCCCTTCGGCCGATTTATATGAAAATTGATAAACGTAGTCCTCACGGGATTCTGAATAAATATAAAATTTCCTTTCGATATATCGGCATTTATTAAAGTTTTTCTAATATGCCCTTCTCTAATTTTAGTTATTGCTCTTCTCTTTTTGAAAAAAGTATAATTCATAAAGGAATTAATTTATTTAATGCCCTTCCACACTTCTTGAAGTCAATAGATACAATAAAAACAATTTAAATTTGAAGTAAAAATGTTTATGTTAGAGGAAACCCTTTACATGGAAAAGGAATTTTATTCTCACTGTTCAAAAAGAATAAAATAACCACAATAAAAAAAATCGTGTTTCATATCCAAAAAACATTATTTGATACAAAGCTTTCATTTTTCTTTTTTGGTCAGAGTTCCTCCACACCTTAAAGGTCAGCCCAATGTACGTTATTGTTTTATTTATTAATTTATAATTTTTTATTTATTTAGACTTTTTTATATATTCATTTATAATTGATTAATCTATATATTTTCTTTGTTTTTCATGTACAGTAGAACCTCTTTAATTCGAACCTCGATAAGTCGAAAACCTCCAAAACTAGAAAAAAAAGTTTTGTTCCTTTCCCTACAAGCTTATAATCTATAACTCGAAAAAATAAATTGGACCTCTGTATCTCGAACATAGCAATGTTTTATTTTACAACCTTTACAATTCGATTATTTGAAACTTATTACCTCTATAGCTCGAAGAAAAATAAGTTACCGACTTTAATAATTTGCCGACAATGTGATAAAAACAATTTAGGAGTATACAATAAATAGGATTACCAATTATCTAAAGCAAAAAAAATTACTGAATTTTTTAAATACCTACATATACTACGTATTTTTTATTTTAAGGATGTTTTGAAATAATGTTGATTTTTAATAAATATAAATATGTTTGTTACCTCTGTAACTTGAATTTTTATTTATTTCACCTCTCTAACTCAAAATTAGTTAGAATGAATCTTAATCTCTACAAGTCGAATCAAAATCCGTCTGTCAAAATCCTCCATAAGTCAAAAACTCTATAACTCGAATTTTTTGGTGTTTCCCTTGATGTTCGACTTACAGAGGTTCTACTGTATTGTTATAGTTACATTGCTTTTTTTTCTTTTCTGTATCTGATGATGGGACGTAAGAACGTCCCGAAACATTGTTGGGATAAAGACACTTCCGAAGAGTTTGAAAATTAATTATCTTAATTTTTATTAAATTAAAAAAAGTCTCTACTTATTATAAACGTATCTTGTATCAATTTGTTTATATACTCATAAATTTTCAAGTATTTATTTGTTCAGTTTTTATTAATTTTATTTAATGTTTTTTTTAAGAGTTTTGTTATTACTACTAATCATATCTTAATGTATAAATTCTTTTGACGTATCCTATTACCATGTATTGGTCTAGAAGTAAATTTATTATCATTATAATCCGCTTTCCGTTTCGCCGATTTAAGTGCAAAATCAATGGGTAATACAACATACAACATTTCGTTACGGTAATTCATCACTGTTAAGTTTTGGAATGATTGGGGCCATGGTGGCCGTGCGGGCTAGAGCGTAGGGCTTTGGTCGCATGGTCTCACCATGGTTTGCGGGTTCGAATCCCGTCCGGGTGTGAGTTTTATTTCGTAGATAGAACTCTCTCCCGGGGCCATGGATGTCGTAAATAATTAGATAACCACACAGTGACATGGCTAATATGTATCGAACATAAGACCAAAAAAAAAAAAAAAAAAGTTTTGGAATGAGGGCCTCGGAAAACATGAAACTCAACGTCGAATTTTCGACCGATTATATAACTTCCCCTATACTTTGTATATCTGGAGAAGTAAAAACATGATTAAAAAAAATAGTTGAAGAAAGGGAAGTGGTTGGTGGTAGGTCAAGAGAACGGTACGGAGACCTAGTTGAGACCGTTAGTGGTCCGTGGCCGTACAGACTGCTCTGCTAGCGGTATCTGCACTCAGTGACGTGGGCGGGGGGGCCCAAATTGCCAACCTCAACATTGTGTCCTGCCTCAATTATGCCACTTTAGTATGACATTTTTTTACAACGATTCTTACTCATATAAAATTGATTACATCAAAATTTAGTTTTTTTGAATTGAGTTCCTTTCCCTTGGGCTGATCCAGCTGTTAATCAATAGGTGTTGTCCTTGAGGGCCCGGTCGTCTTATATAATTTCATGTTCATATATTCATCCAATCGAGAGTTATAAAAACTATAAATAGGATCCATCTCAACAATACTAGTCATGAATACAGGAAGAAAGGAGAATTTCGAATAACTTAATATTTTCCCTCTCTTTTTACATTTACATCATATTTAACGCCCTTAATCAATATATACAAAAAAAAATAGTTTAAGAACGGTTGATGCATATATTTTATCTCAGAGGTAGCGTGATTGCTAATTGAGCTCAAGATCACGATCCGAAACCCGACCGAGGCCCTTAGGTTTTTATCCGGGAGGTGAAAGAACCTTGAGCATGCTATCCTTCGGATGGGACGTTCAGCGATGGTCCCGAGCCTGTATGATGACAGGTACTCGTTAAAGACCCCTGTTCTAGGTGAATAAAAATTTTGGGTATGCAAAATCCCACAGTAGAGTCGGGCTCAAGTTCACCAGAGCGTCGAAAGAGCGCTCTGCTTGTAAGCGTTAGGACCTAATAGTTGAAGCCCGGGCATGAGTCACAATAACTAACTATGTTATAATGTTTAATGGAAATAAATATTATTTTTATCGTGTTCACCGATGAACAGATGTTTTTTTTTTATTTTTGGTTTCATAAGGGGAAACCCCATAGAATATTTATTGATAATGTAACTTCCCTTATTCCACGTATTGATGATGAAGTAAAAAAACAGTATTTTTTCCTTATCCATATACGGGGACTGCCCATGTCTCCTAATGTTGTCACATCTTACGAAGATCTAATGTTGTCCCATCTTGGGAGGATCTAATGTTGTTCCATCTTGGGAGGATCTAATGTTGTCCCATCTTGGGAGGATCTAATTTTGTCCCATCTTGGGAGGATCTAATGTTGTCACATCTTACGAAGATCTAATGTTGTCCCATCTTGGGAGGATCTAATGTTGTCGCATCCTATGAGGATCTTGCTCTACATCAGGAGCCAGAAAGGACTGGACAGAGGGCTAGCTTATACCGGAAGATGTGGAAGGTGGTCGGTCCCCGTTTCCCGGAATTCAATCTTTCCCATTGTTTAATTTTCTTCAAAAGAAGCTAACGATTCTATTGAAGATGCATGAACGTACAAGATGTCATTCTCTTCAGGGCGATGCTATCTAAAAAATGGCTACCACCGTTTTTTATCTAAACTTTTTCCAACGATTTTTTGCCATTTGACTACGTAAAGAATTTTTTGACAATATTAATGACTTTCCCCACTTTTGAATTCAATTCTTGATCCACAGCATTTTTCAAAATAAGAATCTGGATAGCCAAGAAATGGATTCTACAATTATAGGACTTTTCTGACTGTCGTCCTTTTTAGCCTTAAAATCTCCAAGAAGTATCAAAATATTTCAGAGAAAATTCCTCTGTAATATTTTAATACTTTCTTTAATGTGATGAAATCTCGTAGGTGAACCTAGAATAGGAAATATTTATTTGTCCTTTTGTCGATTGGGGCGATCTCAACTAGAATAAATATACTTTTTTTTTTTATCCAGTATTCTAAAAATATATGAAATTATCCAACATAGGCCATATGCACCCGAAATTTTTATAATTAATTATAAAATAGTATAAATCATTAAGTAATGAAACAATCAGATTATCAAATCACTCTCTTGAGTTTTTAGGACAGGCTTTTAGTTTGAGGCCGGAACCTGTACCTTGACTCCCCCCCTTCTCTTAAACTTATCCATCCTTCGAATTTACAAAATAACTTTACTGTTAGAATATCTAGTTCAAATAATATAAGTCTAATTTGTGTTATTGTTGTGTGTATGGGTCGTGACTGGATGTTTCGGCCGGCTTCACGAGAAGACATCTTGCTATTTATTAGGGTAGATCCTAGATCCGTTAGTAGGGTCCCTTAGTTAGTAGTAGTCCCATGTCCCACAGTCGCGTGAGGATGCCGGGCCACCAGGTGCAGTCAAAGGTTGACGCGATATCGAAGAAATTGCAGAGAGCATATTTGTCTTCGCGTATTTCTACGACCGCTCTCAGCATCTTCGGTAGATCTGCCCCTCAAGGAACCAAATTGCCTATGGGATACGAAGGCATGAACTTGCGCTCGAATCGCATTGAAGATGAGGGTTTCCAATACCTTGCCTAAGATGGGGAGTAGGTTGATTGGTCTGTAGCTTTTTGCCAAGGCGAGGTCTTTGTCCCTAGGCTTAAGAAACAGATGTAAGAGATCCGCCTTGATGATAGGAAATGCTTTCTTGATTATGGTGGCGTCGCTGAGGCACTCCCAGGGGCACCGCCACTTTTCTGCTTCCCAACCGCCAAGAGCAAATCAATTTCGTCCCCATCAGGAGCGTCTTCCGTACCCGGCAGTCTACGAGCAGCATTCCTGATGGGTGAGTCCTGAGCCGGGTCTTCCGGAAAGGCCTCTCAAGGACATTCTGTTTGACTCTTCCAGAGACATGGCGTGCAAGTCGCCATCTCTGATGGAGGCCACAGGAGGAACTGATTTGAGCCTTCCAGTGGCGACACGCTAAGGTATTCCCCACGGGTTTCTACAGCTCTCTTCGTCGTTACTTAACATTTTTTGCAGAAATATTGTGAAACACTTAATAAAAAATATATTTAAAAATATATTTTTAAAAATATTTTATTTTAAAATATAATTTTATTTAAAATTAGTCTTTCACAAAAAATATAAAATATATGTGAGTACTTTCGGTCTTCAGCCACCACTTATACTGTTAGTATTTGTTAAATCGTGGCTGAAGAATACTAACAGTATTTGTTAAGTCATGGCTGAAGATGGTAGCAAGAACGATAGTACTTCCATAAATTTTGTGAAATAGACAATATTTTTAAAAACATACGCACTGGTTCCATGCAGCTAGCTCATTTACCTACAGATCTTCAGGATATTTCTTTCATTAATTAGTTTCCCTTTTTAATTAAACGCTAAATTATGAGTGTTGCAGAAAAGTCGGTGAATCTCCGGCTATGTACTTCCCCATCACAAATTAATCAATTACGATTTCGCTCTCCCTCCAGAGTCAATAGACCAGACCGTTTGGGCTAAAACTCAACATTTGACTTACATTGTGACTGGGCATCGCTAGAAGCCCTCTGTGCAGGAAATGTGGAGAGGAAAATGAGACTGCGGTTCATATTCTAAGCCGGTGCGGGGCACTAGAAAGCAGACGTTTTCACTGCTTCCTGTCTGCCATGAAACCAATGAACCATGAACCTGCAGAAGAATCCTGGACTTTATTAAAGATACATGGCTGCTATAGGGACCAACACACACAGGGCACACAATAGGCCTACTCTGGCCGCGGTGACACAAATCAGCCCTCGGGGGAAAAAATAAAAATAAATAAAAAATACATAGTGACTTCTGAATCGTCATACTAATTTGAATTGAGCCACCGCTCTTCTTCGGCTGATTTCGCTGAAAATTAATAGGTGTCGTCCTTTAAAACTTTGAATATACATCTGAAATCCTTATACTGAATATCATCATTCGACGACGACCCACTAGATAAAAAACCTAAGGGCCTCGACCGGGTTTCGAACCAGCGATCTTGAGCCCAGTAGGCAAGCATGCTACCTCTGAGTTACCGGCGCCCTTTAGAAAGAACTAACCGTTTCGAGTAAATCAAACGTGTAAAATAATGGATTTTGATATATAATTTTATGACGGTTTTCGGCAAACCGCGCGGTCTTAAAAAATCATATTTCTTATAAAATGTGTCCTTTAACTTTCTCTAAAACTTTTATTTGAAGTTATTCTTGTTTTAGGTCATAAATATAAGTGACATCTTGTAAAATGTATTTAGACCCCCAAGTAAATTGTTCTCAACCTTCGTTTTAATTTGGACAAAATCTATTCAGATCTAAGTTAGCACAAGTGACATCTTTACCTCAAATTTCTAGTTCATAGCTTCAATCGTTTCTGAGTTAGAGCGCTAATAACGTTCCAATCACATACACACAGAGAAAACTTGCCCGAGAATGGTCAAAACGTGTCCAGGGAACCAGAGGGAATTAGGGGGAGGTTTAACATAAAAACTTTAATAACTGTCGATAGAATGAATGTGTCGACACAAAATTTGATATTTGAGTTTTTTAGCCAAATCGGCCAATGGGGAGAAGCTTTAAAATGTAATAACTGCCGTTGTAATAAATGTATCGACATAAAATTTCATTTGTGAATTCAAAACCCCATAAGGACGACACTTATTAATTTTCAACGGAATCAGCAAAATAAAAGGTGTGAATGAGAGGGGGGCCAAGTAAAATAAACTCAAAACCGCCGATGTAATGAATGTGAGGACATGAAATGTCATATTTGAAGTCAAAACCCAATGAGGACATAACCATTTCAGTGATATCGACTGAAGGGAAGGGGGGTTCAGGGGAGTTGTCTCAATTCAAAAACCCTAATAACTGCCAATGAACGAATTTATCGACACAAAATTTAGTATGAGGATTTAGGAGTCCCTATGTAAGTCAACTGTTGAATACTAGCACAAACGGTAGACTGGTTTTAGAGGAGGAGCGAAATGTTAATTGATGAATTCGTTCTGGGGAAGTACATTGCCGGTGATTCACTGACGAATTTTTTTATGTAATTATTTGTTTACTGTTGTCCCTTTCGCCATAAGACAATCAACAAAAAAAATATATGAGGAAAATAATTATTTACAAAAAATACTTTATTTTTTTTCTGGATGATGTTTTTTATGAGAAGGCGGGAGGAGGGACAGCAGCGGGAGGGTCTTCAGCCCCAAAAGAGATACACGGTCAGTTAAGCATAAGCCAATAGGAGAGTAGGATACAACAATTGCATGTTCAATAAACCAGACACCAGGCCATCGTTAACTATATTTCAACCCCTCTACAACTTTAGTAAATAAGCCCATGATTATTCGGATCCCAGCTATCCGTAAGCACGGTTATCCGAGACTGATTTGTTTTACAGTTATACGAAGTATAAAGGAAGTTATGTAATCGTTCAAAAATTCGATGAGGAGTATTCAACGGAATTTCCATTTTTCCGACCACCTTCAGTTAAATCGACCGTCAAATTTCAGCGATACCGAAGGTAAGGGGAGGATTCAGGGTGGGGGCTCAATTCAAACTCGTTATGAAAGATCCCATATCGATGCTCCAAGCAAGTTTCAAAAGTGAAAATCACCGGCTATGAAATTCCACAGTGCGAAATAACTAAGTTTTTGATTTCCTCAAAAACCAATAGACCGTTTTCAACGCTGAAAATCAAAGGTGTAGTCTGTAGGTGTGGTCTTGGCTCAGGGATTTCTGAACCCTCAAATTAAATTTCGTGCGTTCGATACGTCATTACACAGGCAGTTATTAGGGTTTTTGAGTACAACTCACCTTCCCTGGTCTTGCCCTTCCCTTAAGCCGGTTCGGCCGAAAAATGAAGGTATGTATATTCATTACTTCGGCAGTTATTTGAGTTTTTGTGTTAACTGCTGTGTTATCAGATTTTGGATAGTACAAATGTTATAGAGCCCCAACATTTTTTTTTTTTAATTTCTTTTCTTTTTTTTTATCCACAAAAAGGTATTCACAATTGTATGAATAATATACACAACAAGCAAATTTGCTAAAAGTGTAAAATTTGGCATTGTCAAAATGTCAAGAGAAGAGAAATTACCGTGGTGAAACTCCCTATGCACTGTGTTGCACTAATTTACAACTCAATGACACTGCTGCTACTAAAGAGGTCTCGAGGCCATTGCGCTTAAGACGACGTTGGGGAAATGGCAGAACATTGTTAAACGTAGGTTATTATCATTTTTAGGCTATAACTCGAAAACTATAAATTTTTATGAAAATGTTTATCCAAAGTTGAAGACGATAAAATGTTCTACAAAAATGTCCCTATGCATTTTTTGGCTAAACCTAGTAGTTTCGTCAATACTGGAAATAGAAAACAACAGGGGTGGCCGCTCGGCGCGTTTTTTAATTATTTCTTTTTAATTTTTCTCATATGTTTTAAATGTAGATTGAATCATTCGGTTTTTGTTTTTTATCAATTCGCACATAAATTAAGTGTATGGGCAGCACATTTTATGTGGTTCTGCAAACTAATCGGAAATTGATTAATTTCTGCCTCTTCTATGAAAAAAGCCTCAGAGGACGGGCCGGCTGTTTGAGAGTCCTTCTGCAGGCGATAGCCGCAGATTCTCTTTCGACTGTTCTCATTTAACCATTATGCAAAAACACTTCGTCGCCTTCCGGACCAAATGTCAGCCGATGTGCAAAATTAAATGACATTTTGAAATTTTTATTTTAAAACTTCTACATTATGTTGAAAAATTATATTCATTTTTCTTGTAAGAGTACGATGTGAAATAATTTTCAGTCCCTTTTTTCTTTATTCAAGTCCTTACAAATATTTTGAAAAAAGGGATCCTCTACAATTTTCAGAGGTGCCATTGAATGGGTGATAAATGTTATTATGTTTATATCAAACTTATCTTGAGCTGTTTTCTTAATAACTATCCCATGACGAATTAGACGCCCCATCATTTCTCCTTTGTTAAGTCGCGAACTGTTAACGTACTTCTTGCATTCCGCGACTGCTTCTTCTCCATGAACTCTTCTAAGATGACAAATAAATTTGACGACGACCTTCCATGCCCTTTTCTTTTAACATTTTTTGATATACATTTTATACAATAGGCAACCAAAAGTTCATTACTGCACTCGCTAGGAATATGAAAACGAATACCGAACACGAACAGCAGTGATTCACTAGGTAAACTGATAATGAAATACGGAACTAAGCTGTCTGTAACTATTGAATCGTTAGGCAGTTATAAAAATGTAAACACAAACAGAAGCAGGGGCGTAGCCAGGATTTTGAGAAGGGGGGGGGGGGGGGGGGGGGGGGGGGGGCAAAGTTAGGCTACAGGGGGGGGGGGGGGGGGGGTATAGACTTCCGGGGACAGTCCACAGTTTGCGTGGTTATTAGCGCTGAAAACTTTGTTATTAATTTGGGAGACTCGAAATTCTAGAAGCTCCCCCTCAGGTAACCACTGACTGTAATACTTAAGTTGACTTCACATGAGCAGCAAAAATGCAAAGTGCAGCAGCAGCTAATGCACGGCTATGGTTTCTGTGCTTTTAGAATTAAATGACTGACATCCAATAGCGTGCATTTGCTGCTGCTGCGCTTTGCCTTTTTACTGCGCATCTAAAATCAGCTTTAAGAGTATAAAGTATAGCATAAATGAAGATTTTGAACGAGGAAATTAAATGATCGAATTCATGTATATTTAAATAAATTTAATATGACTTGTTTTGTACATGTACATTTAAGTAAAGCACAATTTTCGTTATCTTGGCTTTTTTCAGGGAGAACAAAAAAAAAAAATTTTCGTGCAATACATTATTTTTAACGGCAGTTATTACAGTTTTTGTGTTAATTCTCTCCCCTAATCCTCCCTCCCCTTTATTTGGCTAGCTCTAGAAGTAATTAAATAAGTAAAAATAAAAATAAAATATCTGATGTGACCATAACATGACTTTCTTATACCCACTACATTTTTACCCTCCCCCACCAACTCAATAGAATATTATATGCGGTGAGCTCATTGACAGGTAGCTCTGCTATGTGAGATCAGTGATAGGTGGCCATGATATGGTAGATAAGGGACCCTTACTAACGGATCTAGGATCTACCCTAATAAATAGCAAGATGTCTTCTCGTGAAGCCGGCCGAAACATCCAGTCACGACCCATACACACAACAATAACACAAATTAGACTTATATTATTTGAACTAGATATTCTAACAGTTAAGTTATTTTGTAAATTCGAAGGATGGATAAGTTTAAGAGAAAAGGGAGTCAAGGTACAGGTTCCGGCCTCAAACTAAAAGCCTGTCCTAAAAACTCAAGAGAGCGATTTGATAATCTGATTGTTTCATTACTTAATGATTTATATTATTCTATAATTAATTATAAAAATTTCGGATGCATATTCTCTGCAATATTTTGATACTTCTTGGAGATTTTAAGGCGAAAAAGGACGGCAGTCAGAAAAGTCCTATAATTGAGTGGTTGACGCGAAAAAGGTTCTAAACGCCAAAATAAAACTTCCTTCCTCTGCCCTGTTGAGAACTACTGGTGGCTGTTAGAACCTTCTTCCATGAGGCTCAATACTACCAACTGCTGCTATAACGGCAAAAAAAAACTTCCCTACACAGTCCCTAGAGACCTATAGAACCTTATTCCACAAAAATCTCATTTTCGACTAAAGTGGCGCTTAGAACCTTTTTCGCGTCAACCACTCAATTGTAGAATCAATTTCCTGGCTATCCAGATTTTTATTCTGAAAAATCCTTTGGATCAAGAATTGAATTCGAAAGTGTGGAAAATCATTAATATTATTAAAATATTCTTTACGTGGTCAAATGGCAAAAAATCGTTAAAAAACGGTGGTAGCCATTTTGTAGATATCATTGCCCTGAAGAGAATGATATCTTGTACGTTCATGTATGTTCAGTAGAATCGTCTGCTTCTTTTGAAGAAAATTAAACAATGGGAAAGATTGAATTCCGGGAAACGGGGACAGACTGTCCAGTCCTCTCTGGCTCCTGATGAAGAGCAGGATCCTCATAGGATGTGATAACATTGGGCCCCCCCACAACCCGTTAAGAATTTTGATATATATTTCATATTTTATCCTATATTTCAATTGGCTTTTGAGAATACTACATGTGAAATTTCTTGACAATCTAGCCATCCCTTAATGAGCTAGAACAATTTTTATGTTTAGCCCCCCTCCCGTTTTTCAGGCGCCGTGTAGCCTATTTTTCAATCTGGTTCAAAAGGATGCTACATGTGAAGTTTCATAAAAATCCGTTCAGTCGTTTAGGCGTGATGGCACAAACAAACGAACAAAAAAAAAAAGTTTCAGCTTTATTAATATAGATTACTTATTACATTATTATGTAATATCTTATTTTTCTGAGCCAATATCTCAAAGATTGGATTTCTATCTAAGTATATCTTGATGTTAGCTATATTATACATTTCTTAATTTATTGTGTCTTTGCTTTTTGATTGTTTTATTTATTACTAGCAGTAATACCCGGCGTTGCCCGGGGAACTTTGACTTTTCTCCCAATATCTCCTATAAGGCTATTCAGTTCCTCGACAGTACTTTCATGATGTTATAATTTTCAATTATTCATACGGAATAAGGCTTATAGTCCTTCAACTGTAGTAACGCTAGGTTTGGAGCTAAAACTAATTTATTCAAAAAGATTTCTCATTAATCGTTGCAATGGTTTTCGAGTTACAAAGATTGCGTGAGTGGATGCTGGGATGGACCAGGGGTTGATTAAAAAATAGACCTTAACCTTCCGGTAGATAAAACTTATCTATTCAAAAAGATTCCTCATTAATCATTGCAGTGGTATTTGAGTTACAAAGATTGCGTGGGTGGATGCTGGGATGGACCAGATATTGAGGTACTAATACGCCTATAACCTTCCACAGACGATGACGAACAAATTTAAAAAAAAAATAATCAAATCCATCAAGCCGTTCGTGAATTATAGCGGTACAACGCACAGACATTTTCAGCTTTATATACATATATGATTTATGGACGACCAAAATACAGGTGGTTTAGCAATAAATTTTTATTGTTAGTGAAAACTGTAATTTCATCAATGTAACTACTATATCAATGTTGTTTTAAATTTTATTCATATTTAGGATGGGCTGTAGCCCGAAACATTTATGCAGAAAAAATAAGTTTTTAATAAAGTGAGAGAAAAGCGACTTCTAGATTACAAATATGAAAAAAAAAAAAAGCTGTCTGTGTGTCTCAGAACACGATAACTCCCGATAGAATGAATGTATCGACACAAACTTTTATATGTGTGACCAAAACCCCATAAGGACCACACATATCGATTTTCAGCCAAATTCGCCAAAGGGAAGGGGAGATTAGGGAAGAAGCTTAACTCAAAAACTCAAATAACTGCCGTTGTAATGAAATTATCGACACAAAATTTCATGTGTGACTTCAGAACCACATAAGGACGAAACATCAATTTTCAGCAGAAAGGAAGGGGGGTATCAGAGGGGGGCTCAACACATACACCCTAATAACTGTCGTTGTAATGAAATTATCGACACAAAATTTCATGTGTGACTTCAGAACCACATAAGGACGACACTTATCAATTTTGAAAATTGACTCACCAAAATGATCACCAAGGTCTAATGCACAATTTTATAAAAAAAATATCTTAGAAAAATGTCACAGAAGAAAAAAAAATCAGTTTTTTATGGAGCACTAAAAAAACATGTCCTCTACTGATGAATTCTTCATCCCCACTCCCTAACGAAGGTATCGACATGAAATTTCATATTTAGAGTCAAAACCCAATGAGGACATTACCTGCGAAACTTCAGCAATATCTACTGAAAGGAAGGGGTGTTCAGGGGAGGGGGCTCAATTCAAAAACCATAATATGTAATTTTATTTAGCTTCCTTCTTTTATTTTTTTTTTTTACTTTAGAAAATAATATAAATAAACAAAAAGGGTTACGTCTTATATGTTGAGGGAATATGTCCGTTTTCCGAGTGGGGAGGCTGCAGTCACATTGTAAATACATTCTGCTCTTGGTTTGTGAAGATCCGGGGTCAAGCCAGAGATGAGCTCAAAAGGTGAAGGTTAGTTTGGAAACTGAACATTAAGATTAACAAATACATCGTTCCAAGTCATTGTTGACCAGGAAACCATGGACCGGCCTTACATTTCCACACATCACATGTTCCAGGATTCCTCCAAACTAAAATACACACATCATTGAATTTAACATGATTTTTCTATATTTGTTTTTATTTTGGTTTGGCAGCCCGCATGCGACATAAGTTCGGCTGCTACGGGGGGTTAGGCCAGTCAGTAGAGGTATTGTACGTTGCAAAAGGTGGTGTAGAAGCTTTTATTTTTTTAACTTGTATATATGGGTACGAACATGTAAAAAACAAAAATGCTAATACGGGCGGCCTCGGGACAACTTTTGGTAGCCAAAAAAACTCGACATTTTAGGACTTTTTTTGGGTTTTTTGCCTATAACTCCTGAAAGATGCATCCTAGCGAAAAAGTAACTATGTAAAAAATTGAAGAGCAATACATTCTGCGTTGATTGAGTACCACAACTTAATAATTCAATTAAGTGGTATGGTCGAAAACCACGAAAACCAAGAATAACTCTGTAGGATATACACCCGTACTGTACCGGAAGTCGGGAGATTGCCAATTTCGAGAGGTGTACTTCGCCAAATTCAAAAATGTTGGTACTCAGTAGAGGCAGAATTTGCTGCTCTACAACTTTTATTCCATGAGTTTTTCTCTTAGAAAACTCATTCCCAAGCTGTAGACTCATATATAGTACTGTATCTCAGTTTTTGACAAAGTTGGAAAAATCGTCATTTTTTGACCGTGGTTTTCGACCATACCACTTAATTGAATTATTAAGTTGTGGTACTCAATCAACATCGTAACTTTTTCGCTAGGATGCATCTTTTAGGAGTTATAGGCAAAAAACCCAAAAAAAGTCCTAAAATTTCGAGGTTTTTTGGTTGCCAAAAGTTGTCCCGAGGTCGCCCGTATTAGCATTTTTGTTTTTTACATGTTCGTACCCATATATACAAGTTAAAAAAATAAAAGCTTCTACACCACCTTTTGCAACGTACCCCCCTGTTTCGATCCTCTACTGACTGGCCTAGGTAGGCGATTTGCATGATGTCGTGCCTACTGGCAGCCCCTCAGTTTCACCGCCCGTTTCCGGTGCATGCTTCACACCCCCCACCACCCATGGCGCGGGCCTGTAGGTAACCACTAAGTTTCAGTTTATGCCTCGGTCAACGTTTCTTCAATAATTTCATTGCAGGGGCCAAAAAAACATGATTCCTATCTAAAACATGGTTACTCCTACTTCTGGTCATGTTATAATACTGAAACAAACATGTGTTGTTGTAAATATGATGACAGGAAAAATTATGGAAAAAAGCAATGTGTAGTTGGATGTTCGTAGAAAAGTAAGACGGCATAAATATGCTTGTTTCATTGTGTTTTTGTGTTTGTTATATTGGTAAATTATTTGAACCGGGAACACGCAATATTAGGTTGATTATACTTAACATTTTTTGCAGAGATATTGTTAAACAATAAAAAATAAAGAAAAACCTATGTTTTTTAAAAAAAATATTGTCAATTTCCCAAAATATATATAAAATATGGGAGTACTTTCGGTATTACTACCATCTTCAGCACGACTTAACTAACTAATACTTTGTTTTCGTGCTTCTAATAAACCTTTCTCCTTTCTACAAATGTAGCTGAATATCAATAATTTTATAAGATTAGTATTTGTTAGGTCGTAGCTGAAGATGTAAGGAATGCCGAAATTGCTCCCAAATTTTACATATATTTTGTGAAATATACAAAATTTTTAAAAAACATATGTTTTTCTTTATTTTTTATTAGGTTGATTGTACATTCAAATATCTATTATAGCGCTGCAAGTCCATAAGATCTACTTCTAACTGAAAATCAAGAGCATATAGCATGGAATTACGACTTTCTTAATTTGGCCCTCATTCGAGCTGGGAAAGTACACTCATCGATGCTCTACAGCGAGCTAAAGTTGAGAATTAGTAGTACCAAGAAACTCGAATAATTTCTTTTAACATGGAAAAATTGTATCCCATTTTGAAAAGTGAGACTATGTCCAACATCTAAAAATAATATAAATACTAACTTATTCAAAAATGAAAGTTTTCAAATTGTTCAGAAACACGATTATCCACGGAATTGAATAATACATCACACTAAAGCCCTATTCAAACACTGTAAAATGAGCTCACACGATCCATCTTAGCTGCAATACAATTTGAATAGCATACAAAACGCCCAATTTTGAGTATTTTCGGTTTTTGTATAAGCGCATATCCCTGAAACGATTGCAGAAAAAAAATCTGATTTTTGGATTCTCACTGGTCATACTTATACACAGAAAATCATTCAAATCTGAGAGGTGAACGAGGTTCAAACGTTGGTTGCATTTCACATGGAATGACCCGAATTAAAAATTATCTGATTCTGATATATCTTCTGATTTGTAAATATAAATTTCATATTTTTTACTGTACATTTCATTATTTCTACTCTACCGATTTTCTGTAATAACATTTGTGAAATAACATTTAAACATATCGTTTTCTGCACTAATATAAAGTTTAATTCGAAAAACAATGAAAAGACATCACAAGCCACCTCAGGTTAATTATGATATCATAATGTTATTGTTATTTTTTATTATTACATTGTTTTCTTTGTCTTTTCTATATTTCACAGATTGGGACCTGATGAAGGGGCGTAAGAACGTACAGAAATATCGTCTTGATAAAGACACTTCCGGAAGAGTTTTAAAAATATTTATCCTAATTTTTATTAAATTAAAAAATGTATCTACTGTATTTATTATTATTATAGTCATATATTTTCGAGTATTTATTAATTAATTTCTTATTCATTTCATTTTATTTTTTTAATAGTTTGTTATTACTAATCACATGTATGTCAGACCTATGTATAACCTATAAGCTAACTTAATGTTTACATTCCTATGTCGTATCCTATTACCATGTTTTGGTTTAACGGAAATAAATATTATTATTAATCAAGGAATAGATCAAGTCTAACAAAGAAATTCCAGTTTAAAAGGGTGTAATTAATTTCTTGATTGATGTATGAATATTTTTTATGAATTGGTTTGTAAAATTATTCAAAACTTTCTGAAAATAAACCAAAAGTGGTACACATACTAGAGATGGGAACTGCTGAACTATATCGCCGTTCGTGTTAGCCCACGAAAAATATGGATATGGGTCATTAGGAACTCACAGTCTCATCCCACATCCCGGTCTCATCTCTCTTCTCACTTAAATGTAGTTTTTCTTTTACATAAACGCCTAACCGATTATGTAGATTCCCACCGTGGTTGGGAAAACGGCCTCACTTATCCGGTTGCCCGAAAAGGTCACTAACTTTCATGTCAATGCTTTATAAATTTATGATACTGCTCGATTAAATGGTTGTTCAGTCCTTTAAATTTTATTATTAACGGGCACGTCCACGTCTAACGTACATGAAGAAAAAAACATGTTTCTCCAAACTTTGTGAGAATGTTTCCTTAGTACCTCTGAGTATTTGTGTAAAAATTTAGTTTTTTTAGAAATTAATGGTTCCGAAATCCAGCAGTTCAAAGTTAGCCAAAAACGTGATATCTGATAAAATCGCGTTTTTCAATCCTCAATCGCGCGAAAACGAATCAAAAAGTAAAAAAAAAAAACTGAAGATATATTTTTTTTAGCAAATTTTCAGTAATTAAAAAAAAAATATCATCTTGACCTTTTATGAATTTTTGAGATGCTTTTGTAGCCATTTTAAGTGCCAAAATTGATCAAAATTGAGAGCTGCCATTTTTTTTTCAACTACGACAAATGGATTCCTCGTTCAAAAATCTATAGGATCCTACATTTTTAGAGTGGAAATATATATATATATATATATATATATATATATATATATATATATATATATATATATATATATATATATATATATATATATATATATATATATATATATATATATATATATATATATATATATATATATATATATATATATATATATATATATATATATATATATATATATATATATATATATATATATATATATATATATATATATATATATATATATATATATATATATATATATATATATATATATATATATATATATATATATATATATATATATATATATATATATATATATATATATATATATATATACATATATATAGTGGGAATATAAAACGTCATTTCCAATATAGATATATATATATATATATTATTATTATTATTATTATTATATATATTGGGTCCTTTCAAAAATCCTGTAGTTTTTTTAGATAATTAAAAATTAAAGAAAGTAATATATATATATATATATAAAATCATTTTATTGATCAAAATATCATAACGTGATGGAAGGTCCCAAATACCTTTTTTAAAAAACGATGGATTTTTGCTGCCAAAAAACTTATTGATAAGGTCACTAACTTTCATGCCCAATGCTTTCAACAACATTTATGATATTGCAACAAATGTTTTGAGTTTACATGGCAATTAGGCATTTCGCTATCAGACCTGAGGTGAGATAGGACCTATGGGGTGGAACATGGATGAGAGTGACACTAGAGAAAGGAGTGGGGACGGTTCACTACACTGCAGGACCGAGAGACACCACACACTCAAACTACTGTTATCATCATTCCTCCTTCAAAGTCTTTAGTTTTAAAAGTATTATTTTGTTCTTTTAGCAGTTCTTCTTAAAAAAAAAAAAAAAAACTTTTTGTAAGTTTTTCGTTTATAATTCAAAGTTTTGTAGCTGAAACTCATATACCTTGCCTAAGGCTGATATTGCATCTAATAGGCTTATATTGCAAATAGGCTTAATGCAATAAAATGTATTTTGATTTGAACTGACTTAAATAAGGGATTTAAAAAAAAATTATTTAATTAATAATTATTGATATATTTCATTAGCTGAAAACTTAGAATAAGTCAGAAACAATTATTTTATTCATAAGCCTTAGCTGTTATGTCATATTTGTAACAGACAAAACTGCGTAAATGTACGTGTGTATATTATATTGCAGTATTTATGAAAATGTAATTTAAGTTCTTAATAATTTGTAAAAAAGCTATAAATTTAGGAGGCAACACTGATACAACAGTACTGTTGTCTCCTGCTAGGGATGGTCATTTATCAAGCTCTTTGCCCCCTGCTCACTTTGCCCCTGCTCACTTTTTGCCCCCTTGCCCCCTGCTCACTTTTGCCCCCTTGCCCCCTGCTCACTTTTTTGCCCCCTTGCCTCCTGCTCACTTTTTGCCCCCTGCTCACTTTTGCCCCCTCGCTTTGCCCCCTGCTCACTTTTTACAAGGATTGCCCCCTGCTCACACTCCTCCCAAAGTCATTCGGCCCTGCCTTTACGATTTTTGCTGTCCAATATTCTCCTCATTTCTTTTGGGATTGCCGCCTTTTCCAATCTTATTGACACTTACTAAAAAGATAAACAACATTTTTTTTAATGTCTACAAATCAGATAACCTTCATTATTGCAGGAGTTGGACAATATAACCGGACCGTTACAGAAATCTTCACAATTAAAATTTTACAAGTATACAAAAAAAGTAGTTCCGTTGATAGCGAAAGGGCAGCAACCAGAGTTTGTCCTTTCCGCCCAAGTTTGTATTATACAAGATACAGAGGCGTAGCCAACCAATATTACGAAAATTTTACTTTACTTAAATGTACATGTACAAAAACAAGTCATATTACGTTTATTTAAATACATATGAATTCGATCATTTCATTTCCTCGTTCAAAATCTTCATTTATGTTATACTTCTTACTTTTAAAGCTGATTTTACGTGCGCAGTAAAAATGCAGAGCGCAGCAGCAGCAAATGCACGCTATTGGATGTGAGTCATTTAACTCTAAAAGCACAGAAACGACAGCGTGCATTTGCTGCTTCTGCGCTTTGCATTTTTGCTGCTCATGTAAAGTCAGCTTAAGTATTACAGTCAGTGGTTACCTGAGGGGGAACTTCAAGAAGTCCGAGTCTCCCAAATTAATAACAAAAAGTCTGCAGCGCTAACCACGAAAACTGTGGACTGTCCCCGGAATTCTATACCCCCCCCTGCTCAAAAGTCTGACTACGCCCCTGACAAGATATGTATGTATACGTTAACGTTATACCAATAAGCAAACAAAGTTTTGAACATTCCCCCACCGGTAAAATACTTAAGACCTTTAAATCGTGTATGTAGCCCTCCTACCAAATTTAGGTAAGCCAAATATGCAAAAAAAAAAAAAGGGAAATTCGCTTACTACATTCTTAGTTCTACACATTAACCACGAGTCACTAATTCTATGGACCTTCCAGAACACCTGTGGCTGGGATAGCCCAGGTGCTCAGAGCATCACTCCTCTCCAGTCATCACGCTATTCACATTAAATTACAGTTATTCTACATACTATTGGGAATAATCTCATAAAGACATATTTTCTCTCATCGCATGCAAAATTGCTTAGCCTTATCTGAAAATCACCTGAAAACTGTTTATTTTCATAATATTATAATTAAATAAATAAAAACAAAGAACTTGTTAAGTTTTATATTGTCTAATTCCACAAAAAAAAAAAAAAAAATCATAGTTTTTGCTCAAAATCCCAAAAAACGATACATTAGAAACGTATTTTTTTAATATTTGAACCTAATAATGACTGCTTTAAACTCCGATTTCCAGCTCCAAATTTTCAGAGACTATTTGCGTATGTTTGAAGAATATTTTACTACATTTTGAAGTAATTTTCCATTATGATAGAAAAAAGTTACTCCAGGTTAAAATGCCAATTTTGGCGTTTTTCGGTAAAAATGGCCAACTTTGCAGTGCTATATCTCCAAATCTACTGGACCTATCAAAAAATTCCTTGAAATTCCTGAAATAGTATTAAAAACAAAACATTTGAGCCCTCATGGATCTAATTATGTCGTGATTTCGCAATTCGGCGCCACTTTGAAGACATACCGGATTTCATGAAAATGTGAACACATTATAAGCGTTCTAGATCGAGGTATTAACAAGACAAGTGCGACATTTTGAGAATAACGTATCATTTGCCGCCAGTTACATGTCTATACCTGCTTTCAACGCTGAGAAAACGATTGTTGAAGAATAGGCTATTTTTAGCCCTTTTTTTGGCCCTTTTAAGGGCCGCAGAAGGGCGGAAATGGATCTATAGGGCTAAAACTGTGGAAATCCTATTTTTTTTGGTACATACTTTCATGTCCTTAATTTTGGCGCTATTCCGAGAACCCGACTTTTTCGAAATTGTACAAATGTAATGGAATATATACATGTATAAAGTATACCGGTGATATACTCGGCTCAAATGCGAATCATGCAATTGTACACTGGTCAATGAGGACGTATTTAAAGAACAGGTAAAAGAACACACATCTGAAATAAGGAAAAAAATCTACACTCGGTAAACATATCAACGATATGGGTCACATATTCAACGAAGCAACGGGAATAAAGCCATCTTGTAAAAGAAGGGAAATCACATTCGTCAAAATTATTCGAATCAAATTCAATTTCAGTAGAGCGTCGACTATCCGAACGTCAGTTATCCGAGTGTTCAATTATCCGAATTGGCTTCATGGAAAACAAGTCAAATTCGTTTTTCCATGAGGGAAGCCTAATTAATTCTTAGAAAGAGCGTTGTTTTCCATTCGTATGGTCGATTACCAGTCAATGATCTCAGTTTCAAATCATTCATTGTGAGGTGTACATTGAATTAGTTAGTGGTCACATATTTTAAGTAAAACTTACAACATGTCGACAAAAAGGAAACGAGTAGTGCTTTCATTGAAAGATAAAATGAAAATTATTATGCGGCTGAAGAAAGGTGAAACGGGTCAGGCATTAGCTATCAAGTTCGGGGTTGGTGAATCAATGATAACGAGAATAAAAAATAATTCTGATTCAATCACTAGGTATGCACTTAATCTTGACAGTGAGGAGGGCAGTTCACATCGTAAAACTATTAAAAAAAACCGAAAAACCGAATTGTTGGAAGATGCTGAATTCACTTGGTTTTTGCAAAAACGGGCTTCTGGCCAGCCCATATCTGGGCCCATTTTGTGTGAAAAAGCAGTGGAATTAAACATGAAGCTTGGTTGTAACTCTTCATTCATCGCAAGTTCTGGGTAACTGAAAAATTTCGATTATCCGAATTTTTATTATCCGAACCACCCCAAACAACATTAGTTCGGATAATCGACGCTCTACTAAATTCAAAACTGGAGTAGGATGGCCATGCTGAATATTGACTTACAAACTGGGAGCAGCCTTAGCTTCTGTTTGGCAAAGTTTCGCAGGAAGTCAACCTGGTGGCTGTCAACTATTTCCTATGGGATTCTTATGTGGGTACATGTATCCTCTGCTAACATAACTTCGCACAAGACAGAATCATTGAAAGACCTACTCTAGCGAAAGGAATGTAAACAGATTTTTGTAAATAAAAAAATACTAACAATGCCTTAACTATTTGTAAATGAATGCCTATTATGAAAATTGTAAGAAGTTTACCGCTGGTAATGAGGAACACAGATATGGTAAGAGAAAGAAACATCTTTCTAATCAGCTGCAGAAGTCCCGCAATGGGGCCGAATCACTGGGCCATCAAGTTAAACAATAAGATGCCTGCTCAATTTCGGATGTTAACTTTTAAGAAATTCAAAGAGTGGGTAACTGGAGAACTTGCAGCTAAAGCTTGCTATTCATTTAATGTATTTGAGAGTGAAATAAGTGTGACTAGAGCGTATTTGGGATATATATATATATATATATATATATATATATATATATATATATATATATATATATAATTGGAATGTATTTAAGAGTGAGATAAGGATGAATTCATTGTATTTGGGAGAGATATTCGTTTGAAATATATTTCAGAGTGAGATAAGAGTGACTGGAGTGCATTTGAGAGTGGGATAAGTGTGAATGGAGTGAATTTGAGAGTGAGGTATGTGATGGGAATATATTTACGAGTAAGACAAGTGATTGGAATGCTTTCGAGTAAGATACAGGACTCAAGTGAGAGAAGTGTGACTATTTGGGAGAGAGAGATATAATTGAAATGTATTTAAGAGTGAGATAAGGATGATTTGAGTGTATTTGGAAGAGCTATAAGTTTGAAATATATTTCAGAGTGAGATAAGAGTGACTGGAGTGCATTTGAGAGTGAGATAAGTGTGACTGGAGACTGGAGTGTATTTGAGAGTGAGGTATGTGATAGGAATGTATTTACGAGTAAGACAAGTGTGATTGGAATGCTTTCAAGTGAGATACAGGACTCAAGTGAGAGAAGTGTGACTAGAGTGTATTTGGGAGAGAGATATATAATTGGAATGTATTTAAGAGTGAGATAAGGATGATTTGAGTGTATTTGGAAGAGATATTCATTTGAAATATATTTCAGAGTGACTGGAGTGCATTTGAGAGTGGGATAAGTGTGAATGGAGTGTATTTGAGAGTGAGGTATGTGATAGGAATGTATTTACGAGTAAGACAAGTGTGATTGGAATGCTTTCGAGTGAGATACAAGACACAAGTGAGAGATGAGTGGTTTGGGTTACCTGTGGCTACTGAAGCGATGAGAAGGAGCAGTAGTAGTGCAGGCTCCATACTCCCTAGGCTTGGTCGCTGTTGGCTAGTGTCTAGTGGCTGGTGGTTCCAGGATCCTCACTATCCGTTCCTCCTTTCTAGTTGCCGTTTGCTCCCTGGACTGCCTGTCCTTACACCCCCTCTCCCATTCCTCCTCATTCTCTCCCCCCCCCCCCCCCCCCCACCACCACACCCCCTCCCACTCACCCTTCCCTACCTGTCTGTCCACCTTTCACTCTTTCCTCCACTCTGTCTCTCACCATTCCTTCTTACGGCTAGTTCCAGTTTCTCGTACTCTCCGTCTGTGTTTAGACAACACTATTCAGGTCAACCCCCTCTTCTCTCCTCTCACCTAATTAGTGAAATATATATTTATTCCTAAATATCTTTCGAGTCTATCATATTAAACGCATTGTAGTCTCTTTATTTATTTATTTATTTATGTTTCTCTCAGGATGAATGGTATTCCGATCGTTCAAAAAAGCGAAACTCGAGAATTCTTCAGCACTCGGCTCATTATCACTCCATAAACATTTTTCATTCAGTAACTGCTTGAGGTAGAAACTGCTTGAGAAAACTTGAAGAGAAACCCTTAATGTTTTCTCTAGTTTCAAACACTATTTTCAAGAATTTGCATTGCGTCAATTTATTACTTCCCCAGCAATACGAAGTATGAGGGAAATTATATAATCGTTCAAAAATTCGATGCAGAGTTTTCGAGGCAATTTCATGTTTTCCAACCTCCTGATTCCAAAAATGAAAAAAAAAAAAAAAGTCTGTGCGTCTGTGAATATGATAACTCCCGATAGAATGAATGTACCGACATGAAATTTTGTATTTGTATCCAGAACCCTCTAAGGAGGACACCCATTGATTTTCAGGCAAATCGGCTAAAGGGAAGGGAGATTTATTGACATGAAATTTTGTATTTGTATCCAGAACCCTCTAAGGAGGACACTAATTGATTTTCAGGCAAATCGGCTAAAGGGAAGGGAGATTTATTGACATGAAATTTTGTATTTGTATCCAGAACCCTCTAAGGAGGACACCCATTGATTTTCAGGCAAATCGGCTAAAGGGAAGGGAGATTTATTGGCATGAAATTTTGTATTTGTATCCAGAACCCTCTAAGGAGGACACACATTGATTTTCAGGCAAATCGGCTAAAGGGAAGGGAGATTTATTGACATGAAATTTTGTATTTGTATCCAGAACCCTCTAAGGAGGACACCCATTGATTTTCAGGCAAATCGGCTAAAGGGAAGGGAGATTTATTGACATGAAATTTTGTATTTGTATCCAGAACCCTCTAAGGAGGACACCCATTGATTTTCAGGCAAATCGGCTAAAGGGGAGGGAGATTTATTGACATGAAATTTTGTATTTGTATCCAGAACCCTCTAAGGAGGACACCTATTGATTTTCAGGCAAATCGGCTAAAGGGAAGGGAGATTTATTGACATGAAATTTTGTATTTGTATCCAGAACCCTCTAAGGAGGACACCCATTGATTTTCAGGCAAATCGGCTAAAGGGAAGGGAGATTTATTGACATGAAATTTTGTATTTGTATCCAGAACCCTCTAAGGAGGACACCCATTGATTTTCAGGCAAATCGGCTAAAGGGGAGGGAGATTTATTGACATGAAATTTTGCATTTGTATCCAGAACCCTCTAAGGAGGACACCCATTGATTTTCAGGCAAATCGGCTAAAGGGAAGGGAGATTTATTGACATGAAATTTTGTATTTGTATCCAGAACCCTCTAAGGAGGACACCCATTGATTTTCAGGCAAATCGGCTAAAGGGAAGGGAGATTTATTGGCATGAAATTTTGTATTTGTATCCAGAACCCTCTAAGGAGGACACACATTGATTTTCAGGCAAATCGGCTAAAGGGAAGGGAGATTTATTGACATGAAATTTTGTATTTGTATCCAGAACCCTCTAAGGAGGACACCCATTGATTTTCAGGCAAATCGGCTAAAGGGAAGGGAGATTTATTGACATGAAATTTTGTATTTGTATCCAGAACCCTCTAAGGAGGACACCCATTGATTTTCAGGCAAATCGGCTAAAGGGGAGGGAGATTTATTGACATGAAATTTTGTATTTGTATCCAGAACCCTCTAAGGAGGACACCCATTGATTTTCAGGCAAATCGGCTAAAGGGAAGGGAGATTTATTGACATGAAATTTTGTATTTGTATCCAGAACCCTCTAAGGAGGACACCCATTGATTTTCAGGCAAATCGGCTAAAGGGAAGGGAGATTTATTGACATGAAATTTTGTATTTGTATCCAGAACCCTCTAAGGAGGACACCCATTGATTTTCAGGCAAATCGGCTAAAGGGGAGGGAGATTTATTGACATGAAATTTTGTATTTGTATCCAGAACCCTCTAAGGAGGACACCCATTGATTTTCAGGCAAATCGGCTAAAGGGAAGGGAGATTTATTGACATGAAATTTTGTATTTGTATCCAGAACCCTCTAAGGAGGACACCCATTGATTTTCAGGCAAATCGGCTAAAGGGAAGGGAGATTTATTGACATGAAATTTTGTATTTGTATCCAGAACCCTCTAAGGAGGACACTAATTGATTTTCAGGCAAATCGGCTAAAGGGAAAGGAGATTTATTGACATGAAATTTTGTATTTGTATCCAGAACCCTCTAAGGAGGACACTAATTGATTTTCAGGCAAATCGGCTAAAGGGAAGGGAGATTTATTGACATGAAATTTTGTATTTGTATCCAGAACCCTCTAAGGAGGACACCCATTGATTTTCAGGCAAATCGGCTAAAGGGAAGGGAGATTTATTGACATGAAATTTTGTATTTGTATCCAGAACCCTCTAAGGAGGACACCCATTGATTTTCAGGCAAATCGGCTAAAGGGGAGGGAGATTTATTGACATGAAATTTTGTATTTGTATCCAGAACCCTCTAAAGAGGACACTAATTGATTTTCAGGCAAATCGGCTAAAGGGAAGGGAGATTTATCAACATGAAATTTTGTATTTGTATCCAGAACCCTCTAAGGAGGACACCCATAGATTTTCAGGCAAATCGGCTAAAGGGAAGGGAGATTTATTGACATGAAATTTCATATGTGAAATCAAAGTTCTATCAACACAACACCTATTAATTTTTTGCCAAATCAGCGGAAGGGATTTTTCAACTCAAAAATCCTAATAACTGCCAATGTTATGAATGTATCGACATGAAATTTTGCATTTAAATTTAAAACTTCAAAAGAATGGCACTTACTAACTTTCCGCGAAATCAGTCGAAGGGAAGAGGGGGGGGGGGGGCAGGGAAGAGGGGCTCAACTTACTTAAATACTCTAATAACTCCCGATATAATGAATGTATCAACAAAAAATTTAGTTCAAGGAATCGGAAGCCATGTAAGTCAAATATTGAGTTTTAACTCAAACGGTCGCCTGGCTTTGAAGAAGAGCGAAAAAGTAATTGATTAATTCTTGCTATGGAATCGTATCAATATTTTTTAGAGATAATTTATGTGTTTAACTTTTTTTACGAAGGTTTGTTACTTTAAGAGCTAAAGTGGTTTCCAAACTTTTTATTTGGCTCAGCACCTATTTAAATGGTCAAACATTCTGGGTGGCATAAAACTTAAATCATTACCTTGAAAGTCGGTTGGTTATATTGCACGTCTGATATGAAAACTGAACACAATACCAGATCCACTTATCTTTCTGTCTATTCGGGTTTTTTTAAATTATTTTCCTAACACCCATTTATTTAATACGTACTAACTATTCATTTTTGAAACAGTCAAATGTATTTTGTTAAGTTAATGAAAAATGAAATTTTAACAAGTTAAAAGCTGTAAAAAAAATTTAAAAGAGATGTGTGATCAGACCACACACAGAAGGGTTCCGATGTATCAATAAATATACATTTAATAAATAAGTAGTTCTGCGTTATATTCTGTCCATGCCTCCGCCATAACCAAGACATAAATATATTCTTTATTACATTGCTCTTTGTTTTTCGGGTGCACCTTGCGTTTGTGCATCATCATATGTAGAGGGAGCTCGGGATTTGGTTAGCTCAAGTGAGGTTATGGCGGGCTGGGGGCGACCACCGGACGACCAACGTGTGGCGATTGGTGGTCGCCCCAGCGCGTCACATCGCTTTTTTCTGCTCCTGCCAGGAGCCGACAAACCGGCTGAACACTGGGTAGACGGTCTCCGTCACCAGCTGCCGCAGATCCAGTCCCAGGTATGATCCGGTCCAGCGGATCAACTCTACCTTGGTCTGTCATACAGCGGGCAATCGAGGACTATATATATACTATATAAATATACATAAATATATTTGTCCATACAACAAAAGTTCCAATATATAAAACCTATTTTCTTTTCATTCTCACCTTGATATTAAAAATAATGGAACTAAATTGAATTATATACGTGCATCTACATAATACGTATACCTATAAGTCCGGTAGTAAGTATAAGTCCGAGAAATCGTTTAAGAATTATATACGTGCATCTACATAATATGTATACCTATAAGTCCGGTAGTAAGTATAAGTCCGAGAAATCGTTTAAGAATTATTTACGTGCATCTACATAATATGTATACCTATAAGTCCGGTAGTAAGTATAAGTCCGAGAAATCGTTTAAGAATTATTTACGTGCATCTACATAATATGTATACCTATAAGTCCGGTAGTAAGTATAAGTCCGAGAAATCGTTTAAGAATTATTTACGTGCATCTACATATGTATACCTATAAGTCCGGTAGTAAGTATAAGTCCGAGAAATCGTTTAAGAATTATATACGTGCATCTACATAATATGTATACCTATAAGTCCGGTAGTAAGTATAAGTCCGAGAAATCGTTTAAGAATTATTTACGTGCATCTACATAATATGTATACCTATAAGTCCGGTAGTAAGTATAAGTCCGAGAAATCGTTTAAGAATTATTTACGTGCATCTACATAATATGTATACCTATAAGTCCGGTAGTAAGTATAAGTCCGAGAAATCGTTTAAGAATTATTTACGTGCATCTACATAATATGTATACCTATAAGTCCGGTAGTAAGTATAAGTCCGAGAAATCGTTTAAGAATTATTTACGTGCATCTACATAATATGTATACCTATAAGTCCGGTAGTAAGTATAAGTCCGAGAAATCGTTTAAGAATTATTTACGTGCATCTACATAATATGTATACTCATTATCTGTAAGTTTACGAATAGTGTATCAAAATTAAAAATTATCTACCAAAAAAATTTAAAGAAAGCAACTGATTCGGAGCAAATACAACAAGAAAATGATACTCTGAGGGCGCTAATTAATTATCTAATGTAATTAAATCCGAGCGAATAGAGATGTGAGAAAATGTAAAAGGGCCTTAATTGTAAGTAATTATCGATTGAGGATTATTTCGATTCCTTACGATTCTTGCAATCGTAAGCTATGAGCGGAGTTATACTATTTTGGGAAAGCAGCAGTCCGGTAACTACGATGGTGAAGCGTCGTCCATATCTCGCGACAGCTTCGTCAAAGAAACTTGGAAAAAAGCTCAGTCGTCAAGAAATGTTATCAATTTTTATACTTATACGTTTTTGTTTAAAAGTTGCCGTTTTTGCCTAAAATTAAAAAACAATTATGACATTTTTATCACAAAACTCGAACTTGTAGATTTTCAATTGTAAAAGTTTATAAATATGGATTTTATTAGGCTAAGGCCACACCGGAGGAGACTTAGCTAGGAGCCTAGAGACTAGTGAGTTCACCTAGTTACTTAGAGCCTGGGTACAAGTGGCCACATATCCATCGCGGGTAGCTTAGTAACCAGAGGTTGTTCCATAGTGCACTGTGGAAAATGCCTTTGTCAAAGTTACCCAGAAAAATTATACTCACCGAAAATACTCGGCTGAGATTTGATTTATTACAAGAAACACGGGAAGCAAGATGTTGGATTCATGATGTTAATCGAACTAGATTGGTGCATGGTGAATTTAATTTGCTATATAAAAAGTTAAGGAATTACGATGAAAAGTTTTTTGAATATGTTAGAATGAGCACAAACACCTTTGACATTCTACTTACAAAAATTGAGGAGGAACTACAAAAACAGGATACGAACTACAGATTATGCATTTAACCAGAGGAACGTCTTGTTGTTACACTGAGGTAAGCAAACCATCATATTCAAAATTGAAAAACATGTATTTAACAAAGAAACATTAGGAAAAAATAGTAAAAGAAACATTAGTAAACCAAACCTCGACAATAACTATTTTTTAAAATTTGTAACGGAAAAAAAATAGTAGAAGAAACATTAGTAAAAGAAAAAAAAAATAGTAAAAGAAAAATATATATATAAAACAAAAATCCCACAGGATCTTTCTCTTGAATAGAGCCGAAATGAGAGTTTCATTGTCCATAATAATAAATAAAAAATGAAGAAGTAAAAATCAACAAGAGAAAACGCTGAATAAAAAGCTATAAACTAAAAAGATATAAAAATAAGAAGCTATAAACTAAAAAGATATAAAAATAAGAAGCTATAAACTAAAAAGATATAAAAATAAGAAGCTATAAACTAAAAAGATATAAAAATAAGAAGCTATAAACTAAAAAAGAAAATAGTTGCAGAAGCAGTTGTCACCATGTCACTAGATGGAAGAACAGACGGGTTTGTTTACTAGGTGACTACCCTGGTGAGTCACCATGTAACTAGTTGCTGGTGTGGCCCTTCTCCAATGTTCTAGGCTGTTCGTTTTCTTGGTTGACTTACCAAGCGACTCACATTGTCACTAGTCACCTAGCTAGTCTCCTCCAGTGTGGCCTTTCCCTTACACCTTGTTGAGACATGCTCGTCCCCCACTTCTTTTCCAGCCTTATTTACCCCTGTTTCTCTCTCGTATTATACTATTTTAGTACCTTGACCTACGTTATCAAAATGTTTTCGCAAAAAAAAAAAAAAAAAAAATACAAATGCATAGAAGAAATAATGAGTGTTCGATAGCATAAATGATTCCAAACTCCTAAACTCTGACAATGAAGAATGTCAAGTTGTAATTGTTCCTCCAGAAACCGACGAACTCACCGACTTAGAAGAGATTGCGGAGGATGCATTAGAGGCTGTTCGTGAGTATCGCGATGTAACAGGTACTTTTGAAATTTTAACAACTATTGATTGAAAATGCCTCTACTTCTACGCCTCCACCGAAAAATGTCAGGGGCAGTGGTCACCCCTTGCCTTCCTGAAAGATATTTAGTCCTTTCTATACTCATCAGCCAATTGATATAAACATTGAAACTCATCCAAATTTCAGAAATATGGAATTATTCATGAAAATCGGTCAATTGACAAGATGATGTTGAAGTATTACGGTAGACACTCCTCAAAGATGTACGTGTAAGGAAAACCAATTAAATTTTGTTATAAATTCTGGTGCTTATATAGTTCAAACGGTTATTTATATAACTTTTTACTATATATATATTGAAAAGTCAGAAAGAGAAGAAGGTCCCTTAAAATGAAATGAAAATAAATTTTATTCTGGGACCGACGTCCCCTAAGAATAAATACATGAAAGTCACTGAACAGAGCAACAAATACAAATAAAATAAAATATCAGTAATGAGATAAAAGTGCTACAGTGGATAGAAACAAGAACAAAATGAATATAAATAAATAAGAAAATAAAAATGAAATAGATAATGATGAAATAGGAAAAATAAAAAATAAATAAAATAATACTACAAAATGTATTAAATTAACAGCTTCATTATGAAGAAATCATACGAAAATAAATGTATCTAAATAATTACAGTAGAACCTCTTTAAGTCGAACCTCGATAAGTCGAAAACCTCCGAAACTCGAAAAAAAAGTTTTGTTCCTTTCCCTTCAAGCCCAAAACCTCCATTACTCGAAATTTCAACCCTCTATTAGTCGAAATAATCAGTGAGTCCCTACAAGCCATTTTGGTACGTATGTTCCCTCTATAACTCGAAAAAATAAACTGGACCTCTGTATGTCGAACATAGCAATGTTTTATTTTACAACCTTTACAATCTCGATTATTTGAAACTTATTACCTCTATAGCTCGAAGAAAAATAAGTTACCTACCGACTTTAAGAATTTGCCGACAATGTACACTATTGTTTCTTAGAAAACAATTTAGGAGTACATATACAATAAATAGGATTACCAATTATCTAAAGCAAAAAAAAAAAAAAAATACTGGCTTTTTTTAATACCTACATATACTATGTACTTTTTTATTTTAACGATGTTTTGATATCATGTTGATTTAGAATAAATATAAATATGTTTGTTACCTCTGTAACTTGAATTTTTATTTATTTCACCTCTCTAACTCAAAATTAGTTAGAATGAATCTTAACCTCTACAAGTCGAATCAAAATCCGCCTAAGACGAAATCCTCTATAAGTCGAAAACTCTATAACTCGAATTTTTTGGCGTCTCCCTTGAGGTTCGACTTATAGAGGTTCTACTGTATATTGATGAAGATAAAATAAACTTTAAAAAAATATAAAAATCATGAATATGGAGGAGGAAATCTAGCCCAGGCTTGCAATAAAATTAATTTAAGAAAAACTGATGAAAAAAATAAATAAGATAATCGATGAAGATAAAAAATGAATAAAATAAATACGAAAAAGAAAAAAAAGAAAAAATAATTGATGTTAAGGAGCGGGAAAGTATGGAGGAAGGGGAATAAAAGGCTTATCAGAGGGAGAAGATTGTTTGTTGCTATGTCCCTTGGGACAAGAGTAACAACGAAACTGTGTGATGTACCGCTCACTTCATCAACCATAAAAGAATGTTATTATTGAATGTCAATTATTGTTAAATAAATAAAAGAGTATTATTTTGTTATATTTATTCGGTTCTATTAAGGTACGTCCACACTATGCCGAATGGTGCCGATCGACATTGTCTATCGGCAATGCCGAACAAGTATGGACGTGCCGCCCGGCCTTGTCGAATGATGCCGGGCCGAACCGAACGCAACCCGAATCAAGTCGGTACGGATCAAAGGAAACCGAACCGATCAACACTATCAACAGCAGTGTGGACGTGTTGATCGACTGTTCAGTAATTCCGTGTTTGTTTTGCTATTGGTTTGGTTATTTTTTATTTAGTTTATTAATTATTTAGTTATTTATACGCCATGAGTTGGAGTGACGAACAAACAATTACATTCATTGAAATGTACCGCGAGCGTAATTTACTGTGGGATCCTACAAATCCCGAGTATAAAAATCGAAATAAACGACACGATGGCTTAATGGAAATCGCAGTTTCGTTTGGTATTGACAAACCAGAAGTTGAAAAAAAAATCAAAAATTTGCAAAGCCATTTTAGCAGGGAGCGCAAGAAGGAGAAAGATTCCAAGACAACAGCTGACTTCCAGCAACTGCAATGATAATTGCCGCAGCCGCCGCTGCAGCATCATCCGAATCACTCATAAAATTAAAAATTAATATGAATCTGATACAAATAACATTTATTTTAACACTTTTAAACTACTATTTTAACTACGCATTTAAATTCATTTGTGCCGGTCGACACATACTGAGTTAATGTGGACAGGGCAAAAGCCGACCATGTCGTTCAACATTGCTGATCGGCCTTGCCGATCGGCACAGTGTGGACACAGCTTTAGTGTCTGCGATTTTTACGAGTTTCAGGTTTGTTAATTCGTGAATTACCTAAATTTGGCTTTTGACGGTAACAAATTAGACACTGTAGACACCATTTTATATAAGACTCTACATAAGCCATTATTTTATTAAACTACAATGGTGTACTAGTAGGTGGCCCATGAGTAACTGCGTAAGTAGGCTACGTACATACGTCCATAGTGCATCGCTTCCCGCTTTATCGCGGCGGGCGAGTGGGGGAAAAAAAGTAGTGAAAACTTATTGGGGCGGTCATAGTGCACCTGCATACCTGCTCTAACAGGCTCAAACTGCTTCTACCCGCTTTAACTGGAATGAATTATTGTTTCTTTTACCCGCTTGAACCGCTTACCGCTTAGCACGCCCGGTCAGTTTGTTGTTATCTTCTGACTGTGCACGTTGTTAAAGTAGTTGTTAAAATAATAAATATGGACATGCTCTTTAATATAAATAGACCAAGCAACTAGGAAACAAAAACAATACACAATTATATAAAACAAAATATGACCTTTGGTAAGGGACAATAGGAAAATTGTAGTAAACATAACACAAAAATAAAAACTGAACAAAAAAAATATATATGTATGTATATCTTATGAGCAATAAATTAAAATATATTTTTCTTAATTTTTAAGCCTTAGTAAAAAATAAATTGTTGATCTACATTATCAAAAAGGTGCACAATTGGTTCTGAGTCGAATTTTGGTCTATTAAAGAAATATTTGTGGAGAAATGTTTGCCTGGGGATACACAAAGATAACACCATGTATTGGTTTAACGAAAATAATTTTTTTATTATTATAGAAATATGTGATGTGACCATTACAGGACTTTCTCCTCTCTCTCTCCCCCCTTCCTTTCTCAAAATCATTTCATTTTGTCTCTTTGTACACCATAATCCTGAGATTAGACATTCTTTTACCCAGTATGAAATAATTTTGAGATGGGAAGGGGGGGGTGGGGGGGGGGGGGGGGGGGGGGAGAGAGAGGAGAAAGCTCTGTAATGGCCACATCACATATTTCTATAATAATAATAAATTTATTTTCGTAAAACGTAATGCGTTTACTTATCCCACGAGCGGTGCTCTCTAACCACTACCAGCTAGAATCGCGCTGGTTCTGTTTGCAACTGCCGCGGTTTAAGCTGTTGAGCGGGAAGCGGGTAGCGGTGCACTATGGACTTACCCTAAGTGGGGTTTCACACCAAAGCCAGGCCGAGCCGAACCGAGCCGGGCGGAAAACGCTTGAGCGCTAAATACGCAGGGTTTACATGGGAGTATTCAAACCAAGGCCGAGCCGCGCCGGGCGATGCCGGGCGAGGCCGAGAGGTTTTGAGCAGTACTACCTACCGCCAATTCGAGCGTTTTCTGCCAAGCGGTTTCTTCCGTCATTCAGTCTAGTTCGGTGTTTCAGCCCAGTGAGTTACATCATATTGCGCAATATATTGTTTTTTTATTGTTTCAAGTGGTTTTTGTTTTTTAAATTTTTTAATATTATAATGAGTAATCTTTATTTATATTGTAAGTCCAGTATCGCCTTCTTTCTCCCACACATTCATCATCAAGTGATGAACTATGCAATAACATCATCATCATCAAAGTTGATGACATTATTTTGCACCACGTTTCAACTGAGACTGCATAGGAAAGAAGCACCTCTCACTACAAGGCTAGAAAACCTACTGAGAGCGAATCGGCTTCGGTGCGAACGCAGGCAGATTCCGCTCGGCTCGGCTTCGCATCGCTTCGCCCGGCCCGGCTCGGCTCGGCTTTGGTGTGTAAGAAGCCTTAGTGGGGTTTCACACCAAAGCCGGGCCGAGCCGAGCCGAGCCGGGCGGAAAACGCTTGAGCGCTAAATACGCAGGGTTTACATGGGAGTATTCAAACCAAGGCCGAGCCGCGCCGGGCGATGCCGGGCGAGGCCGAGCGGTTTTGAGCAGTACTACCTACCGCCAATTCGAGCGTTTTCTGCCAAGCGGTTTCTTCCGTCATTCAGTCTAGTTCGGTGTTTCAGCCCAGTTCTCACTACAAGGCTAGAAAACCTACTGAGAGCGAATCGGCTTCGTTGGGAACGCAGGCAGATTCCGCTCGGCTCGGCTTTGGTGTGTAAGAAGCCATAGGGAAGGGTGAGTGGGAGGGGTGTGGTGGTGGGGGATAATAACTGAAGCAGCGTCGACGAGTGAGCCTGCTAGCTATTTACAAGAGATGAATTTATCCATCTCCGCCTCTCCATCGAACGCATAAATATTCAAGTAAAATATTTTAGTTATCTTTACAGAAAAAAATGAATTCAATATTGATAAAATGAAGAAAGTAATTTGTTATTTTGATATGATCATGTAATATTAGTTTTGAAAATAATAATTCTAGTAAATCGATAAGTAATGTTGTAAATCGAGTATCTAACTTATCTTCGATATGAACAATGTTTAGTATTAGTGCTTCTGTTTGTTGGTTTATCTTTCTCTTCTCAATCAATCTTTTCATCGAATAATCTATTTTTTTCTATTATTATATGAACTTTTCTATTAATTATGAATCCAAAGGCATTCCCAGATTTAGCAAATCAAGTAACCAAACTGAAAATGTTTTCATACTTCGACATAGCGCACAGCATACTTCGTGTTAGGGAAGATTTAGGAGCGGGTAAGCTTGAAATTATTATTTTATAATATAATTTTTAATACTAAACTAATATATCCGCTTAGATACGTATGGAATAAGAAGAAAACCTTCTTTTTGCAAATAAATTTATTTTTTGACCCCAAACAAATATAAAAAATTCTATATTTCACTCGCGGGCCGCAGATGGAAGATGGGCCTCAAAGTTTATTTATTTACACAACAGGTGAATAACGATTTATTTTGAACATTCCGAAAATCCACTAGAAAAATGTTACCGAGAGGAGAAATTACCCAATTTTTTTAGAAACTTAATAACTATACACACAAATTACCGTCCTCTATGTTCTTTATCAATTTCAAGAATAAAAATAAATAATTCTGGCTGACAAAAACGTTGTTATAACTAATAAGCAAATGAATAACAAAAGGTGGATATAACTTTTATATATATATATATATTTAGTAATATAGTAAGTAAGTGGGGAGCAAAGTTTAGAAACGACATATGTAAAAACAGGTGGGTAATAATTTTCTTTCTTCGAACGTTAACAGGAGTCAGAGGCTATTGTCGACATTAGCTAACTTTTTTTTCATAAATTTGATCATTAAATATAAAATAATTTTGGCGAGTGCGAAATCTGAACATATTTATCTTTTTTTTTCATATAATTAATGTAGTTCCTATAATTAATTTATTAGCAATATCTAGACATTCTTCAACCGGGATATTGATAAAAAAAATAGTTATGTCTAACGATAACAATTTAGCCCCTGATTGTATGTTTAATGTTTTGGTTTTTTCTATAAAATCTAAAGAGTTTATGACCGTGTGTGAGGGTTAAAATATATGTTGAATAGTGACTGTAATTTCATTTTAATTGCCTTATGTATCATATAAACTGTGTTATTTACAAAATCCATGGCCCTAGCAAGGAGTTCTATGTATGAAATGAAACTCACTCCTGGGCGGGATTCGAACCAGCAACTATGGTGAGACCAAAGCCCTACGTTCTAGCTCCCACGGCCACCAATGTATAGCCCTCTGTATTCTAATGATGATACAATGTGTATGGAAACGTTGCCAATTTAGTAGTAGTGCATTTTGCCTTTCGATACTCTTAGAATTTTCAATATAATTTAACCTAATTTGTTGCTGCTATCCAGGGTGCTCCTCGGCTTCCAGAGAGATGTCAGTCCCTCCGGAGATGTCTCTTCTCGTTCCTGTGTCGCCCTTGAACCTGAATTTATCACTACAGCTCAGGTATTCAACACTCTTCTTATTAAGTGAAACGTCTACGATTTTAAAAGATATAATATATTTAGCAGCTACATTATATATCTTCTTTCGTATTAATTTTCTGTTTTTTTGTTTACATTTATAATGTAAAATCATTTTTGATTGGCGGAAACTGTGCGCATTGATATTATTTTGATGTCAACTTATATAGAGACCAATATATAATAAACTAATTACATTACTTTCCCCTATACTACATATAGCTGGGGAAGTGAACAATTATTCTAAATTAACTAAAAAAAATGAATAAAATGAATACGAAACAAAAAATGTTGTGAAGGAGCGGGAAAGTATGGTGGAAGGGGAATAAAAGACTAATCAGAGGGAGAAGATTGTTTATTGCTATGTCCCTTGGGGCATAGAGTAACAACGAAACTGTGTGATGTACCGCTCACGATAAGTGCTTTGTACATTATCATCAACGATACAAAAATATTATAATTGAATGTCAACTAATGTTAAATAAATAAAAAAGTATTATTTTGTTATATTTATAATTTTTTCCTTCTTTAACTCATTTCTGTTTTAGTCAACCAACGAAACCATATTGTAATTATTAAAATAAAGTAATCTTGTAGAGCATACATCTAGCCAATGTCCTATTTATGGGACGCCCCATAAAAACGAGGCAAACACCATGTTAGTCGTGAATTGACATTAAACTGTCTATAATAGGCCTATTGATCATAAACAAATCAAAAAAACATCAGATTTGTAAAATTTTGAGTTTGGCCATTAATGGGTTAACGGTGGAGGAAATATACGACGTTGGTCGACCTTGCGTCTCGAATTCTTGTGTGAATTCTGGAAAATCAATTCTAAGCAGTTATATTTGTCATCAGGGGCACATCTAGTCCATTATAAGTAGAAATGAACTAGTTTCATGGTTTATCGCAAAATGAACTGTGGAGGAAATATACGATTTTGGTCAACCTTGCGTGTTGCATTCTTGTGTGAATTCTGGACAATCAATTCTAAGCAGTTATATTTGTCTTCAGGGGCACATCTAGTCCATTATAAGTAGAAATGAACTATTTCATGGTTTATCGCAAAATGAACTGTGGAGGTGTACTCTTCGCACTAGCCCCCACGGCCACCTATGGCGGAAACTGTGCGCATTGATATTATTTTGATGTCAACTTATATAGAGACCAATATATAATATACTAATTACATTACTTTCCCCTATACTACATATAGCTGGGGAAGTGAACAATTATTCTAAATTAACTAAAAAAAATGAATAAAATGAATACGAAAAAGAAAAACGAAACAAAAAATGTTGTGAAGGAGCGGAAAAGTATGGTGGAAGGGGAATAAAAGACTAATCAGAGGGATTATATTTATAATTTTTTCCTTCTTTAACTCATTTCTGTTTTAGTCAACCAACGAAACCGTATTGTAATTATTAAAACAAAGTAATCTTGTAGAGCATACATCTAGCCAATGTCCTATTTATGGGACGCCCCATAAAAACGAGGCAAACACCATGTTAGTCGTGAATTGACATTAAACTGTCTATAATAGGCCTATTGATCATAAACAAATCAAAAAAACATCAGATTTGTAAAATTTTGAGTTTGGCCATTAATGGGTTAACGGTGGAGGAAATATACGACGTTGGTCGACCTTGCGTGTCGAATTCTTGTGTGAATTCTGGAAAATCAATTCTAAGCAGTTATATTTGTCATCAGGGGCACATCTAGTCCATTATAAGTAGAAATGAACTAGTTTCATGGTTTATCGCAAAATGAACTGTGGAGGAAATATACGATTTTGGTCAACCTTGCGTGTTGCATTCTTGTGTGAATTCTGGACAATCAATTCTAAGCAGTTATATTTGTCTTCAGGGGCACATCTAGTCCATTATAAGTAGAAATGAACTATTTCATGGTTTATCGCAAAATGAACTGTGGAGGTGTACTCTTCGCACTAGCCCCCACGGCCACCTATGGCGGAAACTGTGCGCATTGATATTATTTTGATGTCAACTTATATAGAGACCAATATATAATAGACTAATTACATTACTTTCCCCTATACTACATATAGCTGGGGAAGTGAACAATTATTCTAAATTAACTAAAAAAAATGAATACGAAAAAGAAAAACGAAACAAAAAATGTTGTGAAGGAGCGGAAAAGTATGGTGGAAGGGGAATAAAAGACTAATCAGAGGGATTATATTTATAATTTTTTCCTTCTTTAACTCATTTCTGTTTTAGTCAACCAACGAAACCGTATTGTAATTATTAAAATAAAGTAATCTTGTAGAGCATACATCTAGCCAATGTCCTATTTATGGGACGCCCCATAAAAACGAGGCAAACACCATGTTAGTCGTGAATTGACATTAAACTGTCTATAATAGGCCTATTGATCATAAACAAATCAAAAAAACATCAGATTTGTAAAATTTTGAGTTTGGCCATTAATGGGTTAACGGTGGAGGAAATATACGACGTTGGTCGACCTTGCGTGTCGAATTCTTGTGTGAATTCTGGAAAATCAATTCTAAGCAGTTATATTTGTCATCAGGGGCACATCTAGTCCATTATAAGTAGAAATGAACTAGTTTCATGGTTTATCGCAAAATGAACTGTGGAGGTGTACTCTTCGCACTAGCCCCCACGGCCACCTATGGCGGAAACTGTGCGCATTGATATTATTTTGATGTCAACTTATATAGAGACCAATATATAATATACTAATTACATTACTTTCTCCTATACTGCAGAGAGCTGGGGAATTAAACAATTATTCTAAATTTACCTGATTTTCGTTTGATTTATCTTTTCAGAAACTGGAGGGTAGGGTGAAATGTGGGAAAGTGAACTATGAGCAGTGGCCGGGGCTGTGTCAGACGGCTGGGGTCTCTGGCTAGCCCGCCGTTCTGCCTTGGGGACCCCGCAGGATCGAAGTCGACTCACAGAATTCACAGGTATACAGATGCACACCATTTATCGATCAATTTTCCTGTCAGAAGATATATAGAACCTGATATGTAGGTACTCACCAGTCTTGAAAGGTACATGGAAAAAAATAAGGGATGTCACAAATCATATTTCTTGAAAATACTCAATTTTAATAACAAATTTGTTTGTTTATATTCTGTAGGCCCTGAAGAAGAAAATAAATAGTTTTCGAAACGTTGGCCAAATTTTGCATTTTCTTTTATACGACAGAACCTCGATTTCCATCAACATCAACAATTAAATAGCTTAATACATAGTTATTATTATAAAATACTTATTAAACAGTAATTTTAAAATATGCAAATAAACTGAAGGTGAAAAAGTGTCATCATATTAATCCTTTATCATATTAATCGGTGGTATTTTAGCTTTTGAAAATGCAATATGATGTTATGTATCATTAAATTATTTGATTATTAAATAGAAAATCATTAAAAATGTAATAAGCTGGTAACAAATTCTCAAATAAAGTATTACTGTTTAGTTATATATTACTAATGTACAGTACAGAAGTTGATTTTGAGCTGAGAACCGGTGGCCGGTGTTGTGTCAGACGTGAATTCACATTTTTGCCTGCAAATATTCGTGAATTCACATTTTTGCCTGTGAATACAAGTGTATTCATATTTTTAATGTTAATGGAAATCGAGGTTCTGTCGTGTGAAAGAAAATGCAAAATTTGGCCAACGTTTCGAAAACTATTTATTTTCTTCTTCAGGGACTACAGAATATAAACAAACAAATTAGACATTATGGACAATGATACAGACAGAGACTTCATAATAATTTGAAAATGAGATGGGAAAACTATTTTATATATATGAAAGAGAGAAAAATAATAATAATAACTAAATCACAGAAAATAAATACAAGTTTATGAAAGTAGTATTAAACTCTATAAAACAATATATATATATATATATATATATATATATATATATATAGAGATAGAGATATCTAAATAACTATAAAATATAAAAATTACCTTATAATGACTTGAGTGGATGTGTGTGGTGACGGTGTTGTGAGTTTGTGTCCAGTGTAGTGAGTGCTATGTGGAAGGTGTGTTTGATGTGGAAGGTTTCTGGTACCAGTCTGTTATGATGGTTCCGTCCTCTTTCCTAATGACTAGTGTGTCTAAAAATGGTATGACGCCGTCTTGTTCTTTTTCTACTGTGAATTGAAGTCTTGGGTGGAAACTGTTGAATGCGTGTAACGTCTGTTCTATGTGTTCTGTAGGAATGCATGTCAAGAGGTCGTCCACAAATTTAAACAAAAATGGAACTTTAAATGGAAGTTTTTCTAAAACGTGGTCTAGCAATTTGTTCATTGCTAGGTCCGCAAAGATAGGACTGAGGTTTGAACCCACTGCCACACCAAACGTTTGTTGGAATATTTTGCCATCATATGTAAAGTATCCATTTTTACTGCAGTGTGTTAGTAAGTCCAGGAAATCAGTTTTAGGTATGGTTGTGTGTTCTCTGATCTTATCCCAGTTTTGTTCAATTATTTCCAACACCATGTTAATCGGAATGTTAGTAAATAAGGATTTGACATCCAGGGAGAGTAAGGAATGTTCTCGTGGGACTGTGGAGTTCGTTACTTTGTCTACAAATTGGAACGAGTCTTGGATATTGTATTTATCAGAGAAGGCAGATTTTAGTATGTTAGCTAGGTACTTGGATAGTTTGTGGTTGGGAGAGTTAATAAAGGAGACGATGGGGCGACCTGGATTATCCGGTTTATGTGTTTTTATTAACATGTACAGTTTGGGTGCTGTAGAGGAGTATGTTGTTAATTTGGATTTAGTGCATGTGTCAATGAGTCCTTTTTTGTGTAGCGTTAAAATCATGGAATTTGTCTGTTTTTCTATTTTCTTTGTGGGATCTTTTTTGAGAGGTTTATATGTTTCGGGGTCATCAAGTAAGTTCGTTGCTTTATTTTTATAGTCCGTTTTAGTCAAAATTACAGTTTGTTTACTCTTGTCCGCTGAATTAACTATGAGGTCGGGGTTGTCTTTGAGGTATCTTTTTGCCTGTTTGTATCTGTCTGTCAGTGGGTGAGGTTTACTGTACTGTTTTACTTTGTGCAGGTGATTTGTGATGATGTTGACGCATTTCGTTCTGTAATGTTCCCGTTCCAGTATGTTATTGTTGTCTTTTAAAATGTATTCGATGTCTGTGACCAGTTTGTTGATGGGAATGTCTTTAGATTATGTGTATGGGATAGCGAACTTGGGACCTAAGGCCAGTGTTTCAGCTATCTCTGTGAGTATGTTCCTGTCTGTTAGATTTTTTAGCCATAGGCTGTTTGTTTTAGGTATTTGTGTGTTATGTCGTCTGGCTAGCTTAGTGTTGTGTTTGTTAGTGTTAGTTTTGTAAAGATTTTGGTGAATTGTGTTTAGTTTGAGTTCAAATTGTGTGAATGTAGTCTGTGGCAATGTGTTTTTTAGTACATTTTTTTGTCATATTTGTTGGCTGTGAATATCAGTGTATTCATATTTTTTTGGCTGTGAATACGAGTGTATTCACATTTTTTGGGTGTGAATACGAGTGTATTCATATTTTTTGGATGTGAATACGAATATATTCGTATTCATATGTGCTCGTATCTGAAAATACAATTGTATCCGTATTCAAAAATGCGAATACGAATGTATTTGTATTCGTATTCGCAGGTGGGGGTCCTGTGAATAAAATTCATATTCGTATACACGAATAAGGTTCTGTGAATAATATTCGTATTCGTATTCACGAATAAAAATACGCCCATCTCTGGTAGGCTCTCACCAGTCTTGAAGGGTACATGGAAAAAAATAAGGGATGTCATAAATCATTTTTCTTGAAAATATGTACTCAATTTTAATAATTATAAGTTGTGAACAGTGTCAGTATTAGCGAAACTTTAATTTAAAAAAAATAAAGTTTCAGATGAATCTTATAATGAACACTCTTCATAATTGTTTGTCATTAAAAACTAAATAGTAAAAAAATTATTAATTTGTGAACTTCAGGCACTTCGTCTTGTAAATAGACAAGTAATGTCCATTTTCAAATTTTTTAGTGTTATAAGGTCGTTATATTTTTCAGTCCTATTGGAATCTTTTTTTATGGTTTATCGCAAAATGAACTGTGCAGGGAATATACGATGTTGACCTTGGAAGGGAGAGTTGGTCATGGGAACTTTTTAATTGTTAACAAACAGTAAATCACCCCCTTTTAATTGTTGTATTGATTTGAAACTTTTTTTGGTGATAATACAATAATATGGTGCCATCTAGCTTGTATGATGACGGAGGAGGGAGGTGGTCAGAGGGATTCTTCAATGGCAAACAACAAGCTCATCAGGTTCAGGCTCATTTGACTTGTCTCAATGAGTCCTTTGGTAATTTGAACATATCATATGTTTCTATGGAAGCAGTTCACTGGAAGCAGTGTAAAGTCGCCAGGCTTCTGGACTGGAAAAAGTAAAAACAATTGTTGCGGGTATGAAAGGGAAACGTAGCCTGGACTATACTCTAATGGTGTGGTGTGCGTTGTTTCAGAGATGTGTTCCATCTATCTCATCCCAGAAGAGTTTCATCATCAGCCAGCCCATACCTATATGTGCTCCATCTACAAGACATTCCTGCGGGCTGTGGTCCTCTACGACGGGACATTCCAAGAACTTCATCCTGGCTGTCAAAGGGCCCACCGCCGACCCGGAAAGTCATTGGATGAACGTGGCGTCGCACTCTTCTGTGCACTCAACTACTAGTTATTTATTATATTATTTTGTGATAAATTAAATTCTTTTGATATTCTAAATGTCTTTTCATTGATTTATCCGTATTTCTTTTTTTTTTTGTGCATTTTCCTCAACAGAATTAAAATAATCTCAAAAACCTGCCACCATAACATTAATCCATGTATCATACCCCTCCACAGTGTTTGTATACCCCTCAGAGGCACTCTGTTATACAAAATATATTATAGATTATAATATAAACATAATGATAATCGCCATTCTGTATGATAGTGAGTTTTAGACTTACGGTCTAAAACAGTTTAGCATCTGATGTTTCCTCCCCTATCATCTATTCTTCTGGGCATTCCCCTGATTAAATTTTGAATTACTTCTTCCGGTATGTTTTCCCAGTCTTGAAGCAAGAAGTTCCGCAAATCCTCTAAATGTTGTGGCTGTCGTCTTCTGACACACTTCTGGCAGGGGCCTAGTGGCTGGGGATGAGATGTCAATCCGTACTCATTGAGTCTTCTTCCGACTGTACGTTCAGAAAGTCTGACGTTTCTGAAGGTTTCTAAGAGGTGACGCAAGTAAAAACTAGGTAGTAGACTGCCGATCCTGAAGAGCAAGTAACTGCAAAAAGCTGTCATCTCTGTGGAGTTCCCCTCGGACGGCCTTGTCCTCTTCTGCGGGAGGACCTACCAGTTTCCTGATGTCGGTTCACGGCTCAAAAAAAAAACAAAAAAAAAATAGAGTAAAGAAAAGTAGACAGAAGGTGGAAATCTCAAAATCCAATTGGATTTCATGAATATAGTTATTCTATCGAGAATTATCATGTCCACAGACATACTCCCACTCACAAACAATCACGATTTTTTTTTTTCATTTTTGGATTATTCAATAAGTGTAGTTGGGCAAGTAAGAAAAAAATAATAAAATAAATAATTATCAACATTTTGATAAAAGTATTAAGTTTTATTTTACGATAAGGGTAAACATATTTGGTGTTGGCTTTCAAAAGATTACAATTCCGGGATTTCTCCAAAATATGAGCTAAAAAAGAAATCAACTATTTTTATCAAAAGATTTGATAAAAAAGAAAAGTTATCGTTCCTAATCAATTTGAAGTATCGTTTTTCATATTTCAGTCTGTCGCTGACCACTAAAGTGAATTGTTCTTAGCAATATTTTTTTGAAATTTTCCAAGATAGAAGAATGTCAGGTAGATACAATTCTTATTTTCCCAGGTTTACAAGTTATCTAATCGAACAAAAAATGTTGAATTTTCATCGGAATTTCATATATTTTGACACATATTGATTTTCAGACAAATTGGCAAAAGACGAATTTTTAAAAACCTTTTGTTTCTGAAGTTTCAAAAACTACTTTTGGAATACAAATCGAGACTTATTGAAGGACTGTCTTTAATGTTAAGCCCCCCCCCCCCCCCCCCCCCCCCCTTCTTTGGTCAATTTGGCTGACTGTTTTTTTCTTCAAATTTCTTCTCCAGCTATATATATATATATATATATTATGCGATCGGTCAGATATTATATATTCCGGCGGAGCATGTCCTCCTCAAATGCCCCAGATTTGAGGAGGGAAGGAAAAATCTGGAGTGCAACATGGGCGCCCCACTGACTGCTACCAGTTACGTGGACGCTATGCTGCGCTCCCAGGAGTCGTGGGATGAAGGCTGCGATTTTGCAGCGCTCATCATGGGCGGGTTGGCCCTCCAGGAGAGGGCTGACAAGGAACAGTAGCGGCAATAAAACAGAAGAAGGGGCGTTACCAGCCACCCTTCCTCCCTTCCGCGAAGTAATGACAGACCGTCAGTTCCGCGGAAGGGAATCAGGATCGGCAAGGAGGGGGTTTTAGTGGGTATGGTGAATCGGCTCGAGTCCCAGACTATCCAGGGCTGGATGTGCGTCACAGAATTTCCCCCTCCAATGCAAAAAAAAAAAAATTATATATTCACTTTTCAACAAAATTACATGTTTTTCGACACTCGATGTCGTAACCAATGAAGTTAAAATCCAATTAAGACATAACCTGTCAACTTTCATCGGCTAAAGGGAAGAGGGAGTTGAGGGGAGGGAACTCAATTCAAAAGGCCTAATAACTGCAGATGTAAAGAATTTATCGAGACAACATTCAGAAGATTTAGGAGCCCCTATGTAAGTCAACTGTTGGGAGCCATGGTGGCCGTGCGGGCTGGAGCGTAGGGCTTTGATCGCATGGTCTCACCATGGTTTGCGGGTTCGAATCCCGTCCGGGAGTGAGTTTTATTTCGTATGGATGTCGTAAATAACTAGGTAACAACACCATTATAAGAGTCATGGCTAATATGCATCATACAAAAGGCAAAAAAAAAAAAAAAAAGTCAACTTAAATATTAGTGGAAACGTTCGACTGTTTTTGGAGGGGGAGCGAAAAGTTTATTATTAATTCGTTCTGGGGAAGTATATTGTCGATGATTGTAATGGTACAACATTTGTAAATAGAATTTGTAATAGAAAAATCTAAACTGCAAGTAGATTTAATATTCCACAGTTTTCTTACGCATTGTTTTTATTCAAAATATAAAATAATAATCGGTGATTTACATCTTCAGCTCGAATTAGCTGTAGTCAACTAAATTTCCACTCTCATAAACTCTTTTCCTCTTCGATCAATTTAGCTGAAAATAATAGGTGTCGGACTTCTCAATCCTCATATAAAATTTCGTGTCAATACATTCATTACAGAGGCAGTTATTAGTGTTTTTGAGTTGAACCATCCTCCTCCGACCCTAAAATCCGCTCAAAATCATTAGGCATCGAGCTTTTCTTTTAGTTACCCTAAAAACAAAAACAATAACTGCCGATGTAATGAATTTATCGACATGAAATTTTAAATGAGGGTTCAGAAAACCCTGAGTAAGAGACCCAATGATTTTCAGCAAAATTTTCCGTGGAGGAAAGAGTTTAGAGGGAGAGTGAAAACTTGGTTGAGTATAAATAATTCAAGCTGAGCAAATAGGTACATTTTCAGTGATTTTTGGATTCAGGGGTCAGAAAATTTGAAATAATGGTGACAGGAATGGTGAAAATAAAAAAAAAAATAATTTTATTGAAAGACGTTCCAGGAATTGTACGTCATTCTTACATAATTTCAATTTATGCGTTTTTTGTAATTCTTTTCTTTGGATTTTTATACATTAGATAACAATGATTAGTTTATTGGCCACTGTGCACTGTACATATGGCCAAAAAAAAATATATATATTAGTTTCTACTTTTCAACAATATAAATCAAATCATTGTCATTTGATAATGACTAAATTCCTTTGTTTATTTAGAGTATTTCTATAGAGATCAGGTTACGAGTTCATTTGATAAGACTAAAGCCGGGTTTACACTAAGTAGCAAAACAGCTATAGAGCCAAGCTATATGTAGCTGAGCTAAATAGCTATGACTAAAAAGAGCTATATAGCTTTGTCTAAAAATGCTTCGTTGTGTATCTGCAGCAGCTGTATGAGCATTTACTTGATGAAAGCAACCAGTTTACTTCGAGATGGCAACCAAGAAACATGTAGTTGTTGCCGCCGCAGCAACAGTCTTACTGGCAACTTTGAGACGGGAACGGAGGTTTTGGGTGCGACCATATCTTCAGGCCATAAAGAAGTACAGTGGTAGTGATATGTTAAATGATTTGAACCTAGACGATAATGTAGAAGACGCGTCATTGTGTTATGAAATTCGCTGCGATGGAAGTTTTAAAAACTTATTACAATGACAAGTGCTGATTTCTAATATCTACTCTGCAATATTGGACACAAAATTGAAAAGAAAGACACTAACTTTAGAAAAGCTATATCTGCTCGTGAAAAACTAATCTAATGTCATCTCTCGTGCAATTTCATTCCACGCGTCGAGCTTTCGGTTTATATTTTTAAAATCCCATAAAAACAGGATGTCCGCGAAAGAGCATCACTTTCGTTACAGCATTTCTGTCCCACTCAAATTCACACAACAGGTTCTCCATGTTTTCAATTTCACAAGACACTGCAACAAGGGGCTACTTCACTGCTTCAGAGCAAGCACACAACTGACTAGCGTCATTGGGTGAAAGCTATATAGCTGTGCTACAACAAAACACGCGCTTCTAGCCTGGCTATATAGTTCAGCTATATAGTTCCCTTTGATCTTACCGACAACCGACGGGAAACTCATTTCCATCTATATAGCTCGAATTGAGCTATATAGCCGGACTATATAGCTGTTTTCGGGTGGCGTTTTGAAAAACTTGTAGCACAGCTACATAGCTCGGCTATATAGTTAGGTTAGGTTTTATGACTCATGCCCGGGCTTTAACTACGAGGTCATATCGCCTACTACCACAGCGCTCTTTCGTCACTCTGGTGAGCATGAGCCCGACTCTACTGTGGGAGTCCTAAATTTTGCCTACCCTAAATTTTTATTCATCTAGGGTAGGGGTCTTTAACGAGTACCTGACATCGTACAGGCTCGGGACCATCGCTTAACGTCCCATTCGAAGGACGGCGTGCTTTAGTTTATTTTACCTCCCAGATAAAATAAACTAAGGGCCTCGGTCGGGCTACGAACCCACGACCTTGAGCTCAGAAGTCAAGCACGCATACCACTGAGCTACCGGCGCCCTCAACGGCTATATAATTGTATAGCTACATAGTGTAAACCCGGCATAAAGGCCCCCATACACACTTCAACTTGTTGATCAACCTGGTTGATCTACACCAAAACTAGTTGAACAACACGGTCGATCAACATTAGTTGCTGTTCCACTGATCCAATGATTTTTTTTTTTAATTTGAATAATTTTTGAATTTTATAATAGGTAATTTTTTGTATTTTTAATTTAAAAATTTATTTTACTATTGTAATAATGTCTGAATTTGAAGAAATGCTTTTATGTACAATGATAATATTGCTACATGCACTAAGAAGAAAAGTAGCAAAAAAAGGGTATGGGCAAAAGAGTGGTTACAAAAACGCCCCAAATTTTCACACATAAAGTTATTGTCGGAACTAAAAGTGAGTGCACCGGATGATTATAAAAATTTTCTTAGGATGAATGATACTATCTATCAGGAGCTTTTGGAATTGATTTCGCCTGCAATTGAGAAACAAGACACTATAATGAGAGATGCAATATCTGCAAATGAACGACTCTCCACTACATTAAGATTTCTTGCTTCGGGTCAGTCCTTTGAGGACTTTTTACTGGAACCTCATTCTAATTTTTTTTTCTTTTTCACTTTGCAAAAAATATTTTTTTTTTAAAAAGGCAGATCAACTTATTCCCACCTTCCCTTTGGCGGATTTGGCTGAAAGTCAATAGGTGCCGTCCTTTGTGAGTTGTGCGTGATACTTTGCTGAAGATTCATCGATAACTATTTTTTTAGGGCGCCTGTAGCTCAGTAGTATGCTATGGTATATGGTATGGTAATTTAATGTGAATATATTCATTCTATCGGGCGTTATCATGTTCACAGACACACACAAAGACATATAAAATTAAGAATAAAATAACAAAAATAAAAGAAAAAAAGCGTGTTTCATATCCAAAAAACATAATTTGATACAAAACTTTCATTTTTCTTTTTGGGCAGAGTTCCTCCACACCTTAAAGGTCAGTCGAATGTTTGTTTTATTTATTCATTTATAATTTAACGACTATAGTTTCGCCTGTTACGACATCATCAAGTGAACTAAACAGAGATTACAACTGAACATTTATAATTGATTAATCTATATATATATATTGAGGGCGCCGGTAGCTCAGTGGTATGCGTGCTCGCATTCTGAGCTCAAGAACGTGTGTTCGAAACCCGACCGAGGCCCTTAGTTTATTTTATCTGGGAGGTAAAATAAACTTAAGCCCTCCGTCCTTCGGATGGGACGTTAAGCGATGGTCCCGAGCCTGTACGATGTCAGGTACTCGTTAAAGACCCCTACCCTAGGTTAATAAAAATTTAGGATAGGCAAAATTTTGGACTCCCACAGTAGAGTCGGGCTCATGTCCACCAGAGTGACGAAAGAGCGTTCTGGTAGTAGGCGATATGACCTCGTAGTTAAAGCCCGGGCATGAGTCATAAAACCTAACCTTACTATTTTTTTTCTAAGCAATAAACACCAGAATTACTTGTTGACCTATAAAAATGAGTATAGTAAGAAAATGATAAATTCATTCTATTGGAAGAAAACATGAAATTCTGGTGAAAACTCAGGTTCGAATTTTTGACCGATTGCATAGCTTCCTCCATACTTCATACAGCTGGGGAAGTATTAATAATGAAAATATAATTACATAAAAAAAAATCGTACTAAATTTTGTGTCGATATATTCATTAAATCGGCAGTTATTGGTATTTCTAAGTTGTGCTCCCCTCTGATTCCCCCCACTCCTTCGGCTGATTCCGCTGTAAATCAACAGGTGTCGTCTTTAGTGGCCTTTGAAGTTACATATGAAATTTCATGTCAATACAATGGCAATTGTTAGAGGTTTTGTGTTAAGCCACTCCCCAAATCCCGCCTTCCCTTTGGCCAATTTGTCTGAAATTCAGTGGGTGTCGTCCTTAAAGAGTTGTGTTTCTTGTTGATACATTAATTCTTTGGGGAGTTATCGTGTTCACAGACACAAAATTTATGTATTTGTATTTAATACACACCTTTACAGTCAGACAGAAATTTTGTTTTTCATTTTTGGAATCAAAAGGTCGGAAAACATGAAATCTAATTTTTGACCGATTATATAACTTCTCCTATACTTTGTATAGCTGGGGATTATTCAAAAATGTATTCGAACCTCTGAATCACTTCTTTAAATTTTAATAAATATTAAATACTTTTTCAGTCCAAGGAAGCAAACGTTGGTGCAACTTTCTACGTAAGACCGTCGAAGACGAAGGTAAGGATGTTGCCAGCTCGATGAATTTCCTCCTCATCCACAACACTCTCGTCTGTGGAACCATTGGAAAACCACAGAATAGTGTCTGGTTCTTGAAATATTATTGTGAAGAAAATACGAAAAAAAACCAACGTATTTTCATACATTTCACATAGTAATACTTAACATTTTCTGCAAACATATTTATTTCCGTTAAACCATAACATGGTAATAGGATATCTCATAACAATGTATTTAATAAGATAGCTTATAAATCAGATTCAAAAATGATCAACAGGCTAATATTTTATTCGTGGCGGAAGTAGAAAAGCGTCCTGCTTTATATAATTTTAAGCTTCCCGGGAATTCGAAGAAAGAAGAAACTGAAAGGGCATGGAATTAAGTTGGAAGAACAGTCAATTGTGACAGGTATGCAATTTTTTATTTTTCCATTTTGCAAGGGTTCAACGAAAAAGATGTATTATTGCTAATAAATATATATTGCAACCACCGCGGTAAAATACCCAAAAAGCTGGCCATAATGCCAAAAAAAAAATTTTTTTCGGGACACATTTCAAGATTCAAATGAGTGTAGTGGTACCCCTAGCGTTGTTTGAGATCAATGGCGGAAGGCAGGTGCTCCTCTAAACCTGTTCTTTCCTGTCTCATTCACAGACGTCAAATGCATTGAAATGTGTACACATCGCGATTGAGAAAAATTATTTTTTCAGAAGTGTATTGTTTTGCAATAAAGTGACCGATTCCAATGACACAACATGGATTGTTCTCGTGAATGTAAGTACTTTGAGAGATTATAAAACATAAATACATGTAACAAAAATAAAATTTATAAACAATCGAACTATTGACATGCGGTTTCTTGATTGTCATGTTATTCTAAGATGATAAAAATAGACTTTAGAAAAAAGTCTTGCTATATCGGGCCCTGTTCTCAATTTAGTATGGAAGATTACACATTTACCCAAAACATATGTAAAAATTAGCTGCCGAAAGTTGCCGGTTTGGCCTTGGGACATAATTTTGGATATTATGTACAGATGCGCTCCGAAACGCTTATTGAACAGTGCACGTTATTAATACTCTGACATGGAAAATTTTTTTTTTACCGTTTTATCGGCTTAAACTAATAAACAGACATCTGTATGTTATGAGCTTGCGAAAACTGCCCGCGAAAAAAATGAGATCATTGTTATTTGAAGCGATAGAGTTGTTAGAAGAACCTTCAATTGAACAAGCTGATTTTCCAGCATTATCTACTGATGAAGCAGAGAACAGTGACACTGAATATGATAGTGATTAAATTATAATTTTGGCTTCAAAAGTACGAGTGTGTTCAAAACGAATTTGATGTTTTTATAAATAAATTGATCCTGTGATTCATGATCTAAGTTTCTGTCATTTGAATCCTACACCACCTCTACAGTCTACATCTATACTCTAGTTTATATGATAATGAATTACTTAGAAAGTCTAAAAACCATACAATAAGATTTTAGTCAACAGAATAAATACTAATGAGAATTGACTGCAAATTTTTTGTAAAGCTGCAATTGTATCAGTAGTCCACGACCATGAAATCCATCTAATAATCTATTTTGCTGTAAAGGAATTGAAGTTTGAAAAGATTTCCTGCCATTTCGTATCAGCTATTTTTTGACTTCGAAAACCAATATCAAATTGATGATCAGCGACCCCGAAAACACACAAGTCGTGATTTTTTTCGATAAAAAAATTTTACCGTCCGCCATTTTGTTTTTTAAAAAACGAATATCAGATTCATGATCAGCGACCCCAAAAACCTTCAAGTATGAAGATTTATCGAAGAATGATAAAATTAATTAATTATGGCCAGCTTTTTGGGATTTTCGACCACTGTGCACCGTCATCAGTATCCCTACCTCCATCACAACACCCAACCCCAAGGACTCAAATGTCTCAACAGAAGAGAAACCTGAGTCGTCAACATCACAAACTAAGAGGATCCGTCCCTCGACCAATGACGCTGTGGACAAAGCCTTCATTGATTACTTCGAGGCCAAACAAAAAAAAAATGTGGTGAATTCGGGCCATCCCAACCAGGATCCGGATCCGAAAACAGAAGCATTGAAAATGTTCAACCTTAGCATGCTACCTGATCTTTTGAAAATTACTGATGAAGAGGTGCGACTGTTCAAGCGTTTGGCCCTAGATGCTGTATTTTGTATTTTGCCTTCGTAGGGCAGAGGAATGTTGTTGCACCAGTTCTAAATAACTGTCTTTATGCATAGGATAGAAGCCTGAAAATTTTGCGTCATCAAGTTGAAGTTCTTTAGCTGCAACAAATAATCGGTGGCCGAAATTTCTTTCAATATAAAGAAGAACCCCGAATCTTCTTCGCATTCTATTTCTTCTGTATCGATGATAATACACTATAATGGCTTCATCACTGGAATCACTATCCACGATATACAATGATGAGGGTCCGGCTTCCATGGTTGAACAGAAGAAACTAGTGATATCAATCTCTAGAGAGTAGCCTCGTGTGCGGAACAGCATCATTATTGAGTCAGTAACCGTTTAGTAATTTGAATCACAAACCAGTTTAGTTATTTTTGAGTAGCTCCGTGTGCAGACGGCCTACACATAGCAGTAACAATTCTATTAAAAAATAAATATAAAATATATGGTAGTACTTTCGGTATTGCTAACATCTACAACCACGACTTAACTAATACTGCTTAGTTTATTTTATCTGGAAGGTAAAATAAACTTAAGCACGCCGTCCTTCGGATGGGACGTTAAGCGATGGTCCCGAGCCTGTGCGATGTCAGGAACTCGTTAAAGACCCCTGACCTAGGTGAATAAAAATTTAGGGTAGGCAAAATTTAAGACATTTAAGACATAGTAGAGTCGGGCTCATGTCCACCAGAGTGACGAAAGAGCGCTCTGGTAGTAGGCGATATGACCTCATAGTTAAAGCCCGGGCATGAGTCATAAAACCTAACCTAACCTTAACTAATACTAATTGTAAGTGGAAGTTCAACAAGTTCACAATCCGAACTGTCACTTCCCTTGTTTTCAAAGGTTTTCCCTTGTCCCTTTTTCCAGAAAAGTTTAAAAAACATTTAAAATAAAATTTCGTCTCAAATTGAAATCTTAATAATAGAGAAACATTTAAAATAGTATCAGTGCTGATTAAAATACGAATATATGTGTATATATGGCATATATCCAAGATGATATTAATGAATATATGAATAAAACTACATAGTTTTGAGAAAGTACATAAACTATAAAATACTGATACACTACATAAAATAAATAGACATTACATAAAGACCAACTCAAATATTCACCCCTTTTATCGCCAATAATATAATCCTCCAGTCTCTGTGTATACGTACTTACTTTCTCAAAACGGTGTATTTTTACTCATATATTTATTATTGTCATCATTGCTTTATTTAGTATATCAACACTGATACTCTTCAATTTTTCTTTTATCATTAAGATTTCAATTTGAGACATTTTATATTTAATGTTTTCCATATTTTCAAGACTTTACTGTCATTCTACTATACAACTTTAATACCATCTTCAGCCACGATTTAACACTAAGTGGATGTCCAATAGATTCACATTCCGAATTTTATTTTTCAAACTAGAATTACATTACAGTATTAGAAAAATGGTTTAGACAGGATACTTATATTGAAAATTGTTTGTGGGCAGTGGTAAATAACAATTCCATCAAAAATTGTAGGCTTAAAGATTTTACATTAAAGAAGGAAACATTATATACTGGTATATCAAAGGGTAAACTGTGTGTAAGGTGAGATTCTGTTAATATAATAACTTGAGGTTTTAATATTAAGGAATTTAACAATATAAGAAAGTGGTCGAAATGGGTTTTAATGCCCCTTATGTTCTGATGTAGAATGCTAAAGTAGGTATTTCCTAATAACTACCATTTCTGTTAATAAGATCTTGAATGTTTAGGTGTACATTATATTTTGAGTTTTCGTAAGACTTTAGTATACAAAGTTATTCTTAATAATTAAAAAGGTAGGTGTAACTAAAAATAAAGATATAATGATTTTGGAGCCATACAGTATTTGTAGAATAATCACTTGACATACTCTTGTGAGGTGGTTTCATTAGTCATCTTCGTTGTTCCTTTATTGATATTTGGATTTTTCACTGGGATGTCCATTTTGTCTAAGATAGTATGTGCTGAGTTGTCGTCTTTCCTCATAAAAATGGTTCCATGTTTTCATTTAAAAACAGTGTTAAAGAAGACACATCAGAAATAGGGTTAAAAACACACACAACATACAACACAGTAAAATCAACTTTCGCACAACACATCAACCAAAACAAACACCATTTTGACATGGATGTCTACATTTTTTTGACAAAAGTACACTACTCAACTCACTGGAACAGCTGGAAATAAACAGAGCAGTACAAAAGAAATAATTCATATTATGAAGAAAAAAAATTCGGTCTCTTTCGAAAAACTGAAGTTACATGCTCAACCTGGTGACCGGAAAATATTTTGAAAACATATCTGGAATCCTCTGTTGAAGTGAGCATGGTTGTGAAAAAGAAATTCCTATCTTGTACCGTTTTGGAGGAATGAATGTATACATGCAGAAGGAATTCGAGATTCTGTCTTGTAAATAAGAACTCAATATTTGGCCAACGTATCGGAAACTATTTATTTCCTTCTTCAGGGTCTTATAACGACTTGAGTGGATGTGTGTGGTGAACCTCCTCAATGCCTTCACCGCACACATCCACTCAAGTCATTATAAGGCCCTGCAGAAGGAAATAAATCTCCCCCACCATTCTCCGTTTCCCCTTCTGTTCGACATCATTCATTTGTGGCCTCCCCTATAGATATCCGATGATTCAGTGCTTAATGTTAAGCTGGCCCTTAATATATTGCATTTCATAATTATAAATATTTACAGTTTAATTTAAAAAAAAAAATAATATATCAATTTTGTTAATAGAGGAGGATGCTGGTCAAAAGTTTGCAACTATTGAAGAAAATCAAAATGACAACCCGGAACCTGCTATAGAAAATCCCATAGCTACCGGAAGTGGTAAATATATTTTCTAATTCATCTTATCTTATTATAATGAAGAGGTTTGATGAATAAAGAGTATGTTGTAAGTTTTCATCTAAAAAAATATGTCTTATGTTGGATGTACATACAGTTTTATTTAGTTTCCCGAAAATTTGTTAAATGACGTTGCTACAATGGTGTTTATTTAAATTGAAAATAATGAAAGCTAAACACTTTACAAAAATACTCAATTTATAGACAGCCATCCCTTATAGTTTTAATTATGTAGATTTAATAGAGACTAAATCAATGTTATTATTTATTCACATTTACACATTTCTGTAATATTTTAGATTATTTATCAAAAGAGCAGTCATCTGTTGTGTTAATTATTTCGAACTTTCTCAAAATAATTCTTCTTATTATATATACGTATATAATGCATTACAAATATTTGAATTATTTTTTCTCAATATATTTTTGGGTGAAATATAGAAAAGAATATTATTGCTGTAAAGTTATTTATAGGAGATTAATATGAATTGAAGTAACTCCTTATACAGTGGATTCAATTAGTTTATGAAAAATCCGATAGATGGTGTTAACTGTACCTAATGAACACATTTTACTTCTAGGCTTTATTATATTATCGTATCATGTATTGTAGTATACATTTATAATTTATAATTCGGTGGCTCGGTAAAACAAGTGCCAATCTGCAAAAATTTGAAATTGTAAAATTTAAATGGTTTCTAGTTGAAATATTAGGTTCTTTCTGATGAAAAAATGATTAGTGATTCACTTTACAAGATCTCCATAACAAAATAGACCAATCTACATAATAAATCATGTGATTCATGACTGGATCTAAAAATATATATATATATATATATATATATATATATATATATATAAGGGTGGTCCTTAAAAAAATCGTCGACATTGCCAAACCTGAAAATGATCGACAAATATGTAAAAACGACGAAAAAAATGCTACCAGATTTTTAGAGTACGAAAAACCCGTGCCGCAAAAGAGTTTTTTCTAAGGATTAATCATGAATTAATGATTTATTTCTAGAAAAAACTCTTTTGCGGCATGGGTTTTTCGTACTCCAAAAATCTGGTAGCATTTTTTTCGTCGTTTTTACATATTTGTCAATCATTTTCAGTTATGGCAATGTCGACGAATTTTTTAAGAACCACCCTAATATACATATATATATATATACATATATATGTATATATATATATGTATATATATATATATATATATATATATATATATATATATATATATATATATATATAATATAAATATAATATAATATATGACGAGATATCCCTGATCTTTGAGGACCGTCCACTAATATGGAGTCGTATCAGTACCCTGTGAAGCTTAGACCGTCTAGCCCAGTCTTTATGATGATCTTCTCCCGGCGATGTAAAATTTAGACCCACGACTACTCCCCCACTCGATCGTAAACAGAACCATTATTCTTCCTCCCCCGTTTTAGGATCGACATAATGGCAGTCTTATCTACCATTTTTATGCGGGGAAGTCATTAAAATAAAACCCAAGAAAAACGATCAACACGATATTTGTTTTACATTACCATTTGGTACGTATATTTATACGTAGTCTAGGGGAAGATACGTAAACGGCCAAAAATTCGATGTTCAGTGTTCATCAGAACTTCATGTCTTCCGAACCCCTTTACCCAAAAATGAAAAAAATAAATATATATACAGGGTGTCCAAAAAGTATGAAAACGGTCGAATTTCACGAAAATTTCAGGTCCGAATGCAAAAACAAAAAACACGTGTCCAATATTTTTTCAAAAGCTATTTAACGACACCAATATCGACCCTCCACCCAGGGGGCAGGGGGCAACTTTAAAAAGTTAAACGGTAACCCCTATTTTTTATTGCAGATTCGGGAACTCTCTCCACTTTATAAGATAATGTTTTGTCTACATTATTTAATCCCGTTTAACTTTTCAAAGTTGCCCCCTGCCCCACCCACAGTACCCAGTTTTTCTACCCTACAATCATGAATTATTCATACCGAACCGCGTATCTGCGATTTTGTTTTTGGAAAATTTAATTTTCGAAATTTGAGTACTTTTGATCAATAATTTTGAAAAATGTTTCGAACAAAACTTACGTATTTTGATGCAAGAAACCCGAATCTACAATAAAAAATAGGGGTTCCCATTTAACTTTCCAAAGTTGCCCCCTGCCTCACCCACAGGGGGTGGGGTGAGGGGGTCGATATTGGTGTCGTTAAATAGCTTTTGAAAAAATATTGGACACGTGTTTTTTTGTTTTTGCATTCGGACCAGAAATGTTCGTGAAATTCGACCGTTTCCATACTTTTTGGACTCCTGGTATATATTTGGTAACTCCCTTGTGTATAGAAAAAAAAATCAATGGTGAATTTCCGGCAGTGTACTTCCCCAGAAGGAATTAATAAATTAACTTTTCGCCCCATTTCCAAAACCATTCGACCGTTTACGCTAATATTCAATAGATGACTTACATAGGGGCTCTTAAATCCCCATACTAAAATTTGTGTTGAGCCGAGCCCTCTCCCCTCAACTTCCCTTCCCTTCAGCCGATATTGCTGAAATTTGATAGGTTATGTCCTCATTGGGTTTTGTTTTCAAATATGAAATTTCATGTCGATGCATTCATTACATCGCCAGTTATTGGAGTTTTTGAGTTGAGCCCCCATTTTTCTTACGGTAGACACAGTTTTACTTTAATTGTTCCTACATCCTATGTCTTTAGTGTGAATTTTTTGCATACGGGTTTGCTCGGAACGGATTGAAATCTTTGGTGTTATAATTATTGATTAAATATTTTAAAAAATACAGATATAAGTTAATCAATTCAAAACCAACAGAAGATTTACGTTGTCAATCATCTATTATATGCTGATTGAAACAAACTAAACGATATTGACAATAGAGGGTCCTAAATAGAATTAGGTTAATTGGTTTTTGCTAGGTAGGGAGCTATTGGCTGGAGTGCCCTAGTGGCATTGTTATCGACTCCTGTTAGTGTTCTACTTTTTATATATTCTGGCGCAATCAAAATTAGGCTCGAAATTTGATTATATTTTTCCGACACATTCATGGAATTCATATAGGTGTTCATTGATTGGGAGGATGCGGGGGTGTTCATTCATTGGACAATTTATCTTATATATCTAATGATTTGAAATACAACAATTGCTATATCAGTATAATAATTATTATACAAGTAATTATAATTGCAAAAACAGATTTTTTAAAATACCCTAATAACTGCCGATGTAATGAATATATCGACATAAAATGTAGTAAGAGGATTCAGAAGTTACTATGTCAGTCAAATATTGAGTTTTTGCACAAACGGTCGATTGGATCTATGTTTAGAGTCCAATTTTTTGTTTGAAAGTATATATATTTATTTTTTTCTTATAATAAATTACTACATAAACACAATTTGTATATTAATTGGGCAGTAAATGTAAATTATTTGAGGATGGTTTTGAATTAAATGATAAAATTTCATGTCTTGCGAGTCATGAATTCCTTTCTAAGATTCATTTTCGGGCTCCCCAGACACTCTATTACTAATTCCTATACAGACCTAAAATGGCTCTTCCCATTCTCTCGTTGACAATATTTCCTAGGCTCCTTTCTCTATCAAACCATATCTTCCCAAAAGCCATCCTACATCTTCCAAATGCTCCAATTTAAATCCCATATCCACCAGAAAGTCACTAGATCCCGTCCCTCTGATCTTTACCTTCCTTCCCACAGGCAACAACCTACCACAACTCCTTCCTTATCCAGGCTAACTCCCTCTGGAACTCTCTCCCTCTCCAGATTCGCCATGCTCCTACTCTTCATTCATTTAAGTCCCTACTTTTCCATTATCTTCTAACTCAGCAAACCTCTGATTCCTAAGGCTGGCTCCTATGAGATAGTTCTCATCTTCCTATATGTCTCTCACTCCACTGGACCGATTGTTACTCTTCCGTTTCATCAGTCCAGTTTTTTACAATTCATTCATATACAAGTCATTATTGTTACCATGTTTCACATTATTATTCATACTTTTTTTTTCTATTTTTTATTTTTTATTTCTCTTTATCATTTTAAACTAGTTTATTATATTGTTTTACTCATTGCCTGTTTTTAACATTTAATATTTATTCCTAGAGACCTCTTTTATTTTATTTTTATTCTTCTCAACTGGTTGATACTTGTATATTCTTGTTTATTCTTTATGTTATTATTCTTAGGGGACGTATGTCCCAGAATAAAGATTATTTTTCATTTCAGTTCATTGATTACATCGGGAGTTATAGGAGTTTTTGAGTTAAGCCCCTTTGATCCTCCCTTCCCTTTAGTCGATTTCTCTGAAAATCAATAGGTGTTGTCCTTATGAGGTTCTGGATACATGTATAAAATATTCGTGTCAATGCATTCATTTTATTCGGAGTTATCGTGTTCACAGGCACAAACATACAATTTTTTTTTTCAGTTTTAGAATCAGGAAGTCAGAAAACATGAAATTTCTTTGAAAACGATTTCCTAATAAAATAATGTAATAATAAATAAGTCCTTGCATGCATAAGCTGCATTAAGTTAGTGGATTTCCACGAAGTATAGGGGAAGTTATATAATCGGTCAGAAATTCGATGCTGAGATTTCAACGTAATTTCATGTTTTCGAACCTCCTGATTCCAAAAAGGAAAAAAAAAATGTTGTCCACAAGTTGTGAATGTTAGCACAACAAAAATCAATGACCACATTTATATTAATGCAAAATGTTAATAACTCTTATTTATTAACATTTTTCTAAAGAATTACTATAGTGTAAGTCACATTATTTGATAAACTACTTCTTTGAGGTTGAGGAAGAATATCCTTGATTTGAGACCATTATAATGTTCACTTTATGAAGGTGGTTTGAAACAAACAACAGATTGGCCTTCCATCTTCCTAAAATATATTTGTATTATTGTTACATTATATTTTTGTTGCTATAACATTATAGTTTCATATGGTAGTCTTGCGTTATACAATATTATCAATAAATGACGTTAACTCATCAATGGTTAGTTGCACGAACTACCGTCTAATTCAAGGAAATAGCAAATGTGTTCATTGATTGGGAGGATGCGGGGGATGTTCATTCATTGGACAATTTATTTAACTTATATACCTAATGATTTTGAATACAATAATTGCTATAACAGTCTAATAATCTATAATTTCAGAAGAAAGAGGACAAGGATTCTCATTTAAGAAAATGTTGTTACAATGCATTGGATATTGCGCCTACCCCTCTAATGGTGAGTACTCAAAACATTTATAAATACATTAAACTCCCTAAACCAATCGATCATTTTTACTAAAAATTAATAGTTGATTTATGCAGGGACTTCTGAATTCTCATATCTACTAAATTTCATTTCGATGCATTCACCATAATAATTGTCGATGTAATGAATTTATCAATACCAAATGTAGTATGAGAAGTCCCTATGCAATTCAACTTGATTTGTAGCCCAAAAGGTCCATTGATTTTGGAGATAGAGCGAAAACTTCGCTAATGAATTCTTGCGAAGATATACATTGCTTGTGATTCACCGAAGATGTTTTACCCCTATTTTTTAGTCCTTTATTTAAAAATCTTATTTGAAAATATAACTTTCAAGATGGGCGCCGCCATTCGAGCCCCCGCTCAATTTTTGATCAATTTGGATGAAACTAGGTGCAAAATATTTGTGAATGCTGGCTTTTTATCAGATAACTGCGGGTTTTATAATCAAGGTATTATATGCCAGTGGCAAAAATAGCCAATATATTGAATTTGGACCACTTTAGGCCAAAATGACAACATTAGGATCACTTTTGGCTAAAATAAATATTGAATTCGTTATCAGCGACCCAAAAAACATTCATTTAAGTTGTAAAAATCCGTTAACAAAAACTTAGACAAAAAAATTAAATTTTTTAAAAATTTTCGCTGTCAATTGGCACTATAATACCTTGATTGTGAAGCCCGCAGTTACCTGATAAAAAGCCAGCTTTCACAAATATTTTGCACCTAGTTTCATCCAAATTGATCAAAAATTGAGCGGAGGCTCGAATTTTGAAAATCAAAACTCATAAATTTCACACTGTGAGCCGGTAGCTCAGTGGTATGCGTGTTTGCTTACTGTGCTCAAGATTGCGGGTTCAAAACCCGGCCGAGGCCTTTACTTTATTTTATCTGGGAGGTAAAATAAACTTAAACACGCCATCCTTCGGATGGGAGGTTAAGCTATGGGCCCGAGCCTATACGAAGTCAAGTACTCGTTAAAGACTCCTACCTTGGGTGAATAAAATTTAGGACTCCCATAGTAGAGGTCTTGTCCACCAGAGCGACCAAAGAGCGCTCTGGTAGTAGGCGATATAACGTTGAAGTTAAAGCCAACGGGAGGACATGAGTCATAATAACCAACTATAACTTTCAATTAGAGTTGAACATAAACTGTTATATATATTTTCTATGAGATTTATTCACACTTTATTTGAATATTAGTATAAATTTAATTATTATCTATGATTATTATTATTTTTTATTTTATTTTTTTATGTTTCACAAAATTAGTTTAATGTCAATTTCCAGTTATGAGCTTGTTAGAATTTGCTAGTGAGATTATCTGAATGTTTAATAACGTGTTAATAAGAATGTTAATTAACTTTCTTAGTTATTTAATTTGTATTTATTTTTCTCTTTACAACTAATTTATATATTTTTATTATAAACTTATTTCTTAACCTGTGCTAAAGATAATGGAAATATAGCTAGCTATTTTGTGGGGTTGCCCGGCGAGAGCGCAAAGCTGATTTTTATTATGAGAGTCACTATACGACGAGAGCGCAAATTGGCAAATTAATTAATTCTTTATCACAGAACTTCAAACAAAGCCGTTGGCCGGCGAGAGCACAAAGCTGATTTTAATTATCAATAAGACCGCTATATGTTAAAGCTAAGATAAGACCGCTGTATGTTAAAGCTGAGATAAGACCGCTGTATGTTAAAGCTAGAACCTGTACTACTTCAAATATAGGAACGACGGGAGGGGCAGATATATCGTCCCGCCGGCGGAACGCCGGCAAATACGCCCCCAAATTTTGTAACATTTCTATTCATGTTTGTTCTAGGAATTTATGTACCTAGATGAATGATTATCGCTGTTAGACAGCTTACAACAATGGAAATTGAGATGGCCGAGTAATCAGTAGGCCTTTGCAGTGGCGGGCGAGACGGGCAACATCAAAACAAATTAAAAACTTAATTAAAACCATTGCGCTCTCGCCGTATAGAGGCTTAGCGCTCTCCACGTATAAAAATGGGATTAATTTTTATTATCTGCGCTCTGGCCGTACATGGCCTATTTTGTGTTACTCTTTTCATTGGTTCAATTGTTGATGGTACTTCACATATTTAGTCGATCTCTTAGTTTGGCATTTACTTACCAATTATTTGTTGGTATTAATTTTATTTGTCTGATACTGTATCTGGTCATTATAATGTAAGTTTACCTACCTATGTAAACTATATGAAAGAGCTTTAAAGTATTATTTTAGTAGGTATAATTAAGTTTATAATATAAACATCATATTATGATGTCCTAATAAATGTAAGTCCCGTAGTACTTTATATCTCTGCATTTGAAAAGTCCTGTTTTCATAAATTTAGTTTTTCGTCAAGTACCGTAAGAATTTTTACCGATTAAAAAAATAAAATAAAAATACAATTATTGACTCTTGTGAAAGTTGTCAACTTCTGAGTATGTTCATCCATCAAGATGATCTATGGCTTCTTAATGATAAGTACTGCGAAGTCAGGATTTCTTCAAAGGAAATTTTCAGTCAAGCATTTCAAAAAATTGAACATTGACCCTTCTGATAAGAAATTTTGTGATCTACAGCTTACTTCTTATTACTTTCTGTTTTGTCAAATTTATCCATTTAGCTGAAAAATCGAAAATAACTATAAATAAAAAGTCGTCGGTGAATCATCGGCAAAGTACATCCCCAGAGTGAATTAATGAATTATTTTGAACTATCACACAGGAAGACAATCATTTCTATTCATTTTATAAGTCGATTTATTTTCAAATATAATTTAAATCTTTTCTTCAACCTAAATTATGTTAATTTCTTTTTTTTTTTACAATTTCAGTTCTTGAAGTTATTAACTAGGCAGATATCGTTACTGAATTGCGACTACTCCATCTTTGTATATTTATTCACTATTTAATTTTATTACTTCACTCCTAAGAGCTGTTTTTATACAAATAATAATAATTGATTTTGTAATATATTAATAATTATAATGTGTGTAATTGTTTACATCACAGGTTACTAACCTGCTTAATAGTTTTTCCGGGCGAAGCCTAGTAACCTGCTAGTATTATCATATTAACATAAGTCTCAGGAACACTGGATTGATAGTGGGAAAAATGAATGCGTTGGAAAGGCTTATTTTTTATATTGATTTTCACTTTTCCGTTCCCCGCTAGATCGTGTTGGAGGGGGAAAGAAAATCGTGTAAAAGTGTGAAGAGAACAACACAATGAGACGTCCCACAAAAAACAAAATGGAGGCCGCATACTTCCTAGTCCGTTTCTAGACCATTGTCTGGGATAGTCCCACTCAACAGAGGAGTAAACAAGCCTAAGGCTACACTTCTGGCTGGCTCCGGAGATCTGCCAAGTCGAGTTGGAACATCTGGCAGACTTCACACCTGACACCGGTCATCAGTCGTCAGGATATTAGATAGTACGTCATATATCAACCAAATCAGCTAGGAAGGGGGGGGGGGGGTTAGGTTTCATGACTCATGCCCGGGCTACAACTACGAGGTCATATCGCCTACTACCAGAGCGCTCTTTCATCACTCTGGTGGACATGAGCCCGACTCTACTGTGGGAGTCCTAAATTTTGCCTACCCTAAATTTTTATTCATCTAGGGTAGGGGTCTTTAACGAGTACCTGACATCGTACAGGCTCGGGACCATCGCTAAACTTCCCATCCGAAGGACGGCGTGCTTAAGTTTATTTTACCTCCCAGATAAAATAAACTAAGGGCCTCGGTCGGGCTACGAAAATTTTTTGAGTAGAAAACATTAAAAAAAAAAAATCCAGAATACGTTTGTAATATGTACATATAAGTCAACATAACATTGTAAGAACACAAAATCCGTTTGTATTGCTTCATAATAATCATTTATACTGGTTTGCTTTTTCACTTTAAACATTTGGTCAAAAAAAATTTCTTGTAACCTTTATAGCACCAATTAATCATCGTTACAGCTTTTTTGCGAACTAACCATTTATTGATGTGTGCCAAGTACGTTCTTGAAGAAAAGCTTGCTTTGTGCGCATGGTGAACTTAGGAAACTCATCTGACTTTATTAGAGTCTGTCTTCTTTTTGAAACTCTTTCTGTCGAACATATAAAATTGAGGATTTTCTCCCGGTTTTTATGGATGTCGTAGAAAATAACTCTTCCGACTCTGAGAAGTTTAGATAGCTTGAACAGTTTTCAGTATTGGCTTTGAGTTTCAACAAAAGGGTCAATAAATATGTTCTGCAATTAGAAGAATTTGATTGGTATAAGATAAATTGTTGATAATAAATTAAATTATAGATAGTGATGATGGGAATGTTTATAGGCTAGGGCAGTGGTCGGCAAACTTATTAGCCAAAGAGCCAAATATGAACATTACAACAATTTAAAAAAAAATTTGGGAGCCAAATCTGCTTGTTTAGTAAACTTTTATTACACTAAATAAAACTTAATTTCATACTTAATAAATATTTATTAATGCGAACAATGTGCTTGCATCTCCTGGGAGAGTTTGAGTAAGTCAGGTTTGTATGTTGTTGTTTTTAATTTTAGGCATGATTCCAAGTTCTCATCAATAAGACGACTTCTCAGTTTACTCTTGATAATGTTCATGCTTGAAAAAGATTGTTCGCATATATATGTAGAACCGAAAAGGTTCCGTGGATATTTGTGCCAGAGCCGCACTTAAGGAGCCAAAGAGCCACATGCGGCTCTGGAGCCGCACTTTGCCGACCACTGGGCTAGGGGCCCAACTTAAAACCCGAATAACTGTCTATTTAATGAATCTATCAACACACAATTTACGGATGTTTCAGAAATCCCTGATAAATCTATTGATTTTCAATCAAACCAGTAAATTAATTTCGAGAAGAACGAAAACATAGTTGATTAATTCGCGTTGGGGAAGTTGATTACCAGACCAGCCTAAAGGTACACTTCTTGGAGATCTTGCAAGCTAAGTTGGAACAATTGGAAGACCTCAGACCTGACACCAGTCACCCATCGTCACAAGGACATTGACAAATTATATATTATATATCCCTAGCAACACGTCATATAGGGAAATTATGTAATCGTTCAGAAATTCGATGTTGGGTTTTCAAAGAAATTTCATGTTTTCCGACATCCTTATTTCAAAAATGAAAAATAAATTCTGTCTGTTTATGTGCAGTAGCGGCGAGTGGAGTCTAAAATTGGGGGGGCAAAGCCACCGGGGGGTCTGGGGGGTATGGAATACCCCCCAGCTGACAGGGGGTCCGGGGGCCCTCCCCCGGAAAATTTATTTAAAAATTGGTGCAATTTAGTGGGTTTTTAAAGCGATCTAGATACACAATTTTGTATCAGCACACTTAGTTTTATTTAGTAAAACACCTAGTTTACCTGAAGTTACTAAAGAACTTATTCTATACAATTTTTTGTACCATATCACACAACAATATGGTTGTGTGGAAAAAGTTCAGACTTTTTGTTTTAAAACAATGTTAAGCGTCTGTTCTTCCGCCTACCGTACACTTCAACACATTTATCTAAGTTGAGGTCCATCTTCTCAATGGCTAACATCGCACAGTGCGTCAGCCGGTCTTGAAGCATGGTGTTCCGTAAATAACTTTTTACTCTTTTCAACACACTAAAAGGCTATTTTGTTCTTTGTAACTTCTTTATTACATCATGCACCATTATGATTCATGATGATCATTATCAATAAATAAATATTTTATTTACATTTTTGAGGCAGTCAAATGTTAAATTTGAAAAACCATTTAAGTGCTTCCTCAAAAAGCGGGGGGGCGACCGACCCTCCTCGCCCCCCCGAGTCGCCGCCACTGTTTATGTGTGTATGAGTGTCTGTGAACACGAGTATTCTGAAATGTAGTATGAAATTTTATATGCGTATCCAGAACCCCATAACGGCAACACTTATTGATTTTCAGTCAAATTGACAGGGGGGATTAGAGGAGGGGCTCTAATAACTGCCATTGTACAATTGACACAAAATTTGATATATAGATTCATAACCCCATAAATCACTTTCCTCCCCCTCCCCCCTCTCTCAAATTCAATTGAATCAGAATTACGCTGTGAAGCAAAAATACCGCTGATGCTAACACATTACTTTCTTATACCCAATAATGCCATTATGAAATGAATTTGAGAAGGGATAGTGAGAAAGTCCTGTAATGGCCACATCACATGTTTTTATATATTTTTTAAATGTTTGTTTACTTTTGTTGCAGATGGAGCTTATGGATTGAACTATTCAGAATTTCGGGGAATACCCGACTGGTAAAAAGAGCAACATTCAAAATTCTGTCTGGACCTGGCTTATTCTTGTTGCACACTCCTTATCTGTTTGCGAATTATTCTTATAGTGCACTTTATATTTATATATTAATTATTCTTACATTGCCGTTTATATTTATATTTTAAGTATTCTTATAGTGCCACTTATATTATAATTGTTCTTATAGTGGCCTTTATATTTGTATTTTAATTATTCTTACAGAGCCCTTTATATTTATATTTTAATTATTCTCGTAGTTCTCTTCATATTCATATAGAATGAGTAAGTGAGTACAGGACACTCACGGGGAATAGAAAAATGCCCGCTTTGGACATTAAAATTTTTTACATACATATAACAGGACGGGGTCTCCAAAAAAATAATTTAATATAAATTAAACACAATGTACTTACTATATAAAAACATATTATGAACCAGATTTAATATAAAAACAATATGAAATAAATTTTATTTTAAACATTTTACTAAGCATAGGGGAAATTATAGGGGGTCAAAAAATTGATATTGAGTTTTCAGCGAAATGTTTTCCGACCCCCTGTTCCAAAAATAACAAAAAAAAAAATCATGTTCTTCTGTGTGTTTGTCTGAAAACTCTATAACTCCCGATAAAGTGAATATATCAACACGGAATTTTATATGTGTATCCAGAACCTCATAAAAACAACACTTATGGATTTTCAGCCCTACCGGCTAAAAAGAAGGAAGGGATTGGGGAGGCTTATCACAAAAACTTAAATAGCTGTCGATTTAATGAATGTATCGATAGGAAATTTTATATTTACATTAAGAAATCCATAAGGACGACAACCATTTATTTTTAGCGAAATCGGCCAAAGGGGATGGGGGGAACAGAAGGGGGAGGTTTAATTCAAAAACCCTAATGGCAGCCGATGTAATGATTGTATGGACACAAAGTTTAATACAAGGTCCCTATGTAAGTTAACATTGATTAATTCTTGCAGGGAAAGTATATCGCCGGTGATTAACTGATGACTTTTTATAGTATTCTTCATGTTAATCTATTAACTAAACTGCCATACCGTATTAACTAAACTGCCATTGTCTACGTAATCGCCATACTGTTTCAATTCAGTACTTTCCTTACATCGACAATTATAGTTTTTGTGTTAGGCCGCTCTCTTAATCCCCCCTTTCCCCGTCAAAAAAGATTAAAAGGGCGCCGGTAGCTCAGTGGTTTGCGTGCATACTTACTGAGCTCAAGATCGCGGGTTCGGGGGCCAACTAAACTATAGTGCTCCATATAAATTTTTTTTGGGCTTTTTGCACTATATTTATTGTCCTCTTCTATAATATTATTTAACGTATTTTTATTGTAATCCCTATAATAATATAATATATTATTCTTTTAGTGCTTCATATCAAGTGTTTCTTATTCAATGTCAGTGATGTGCTTTAATAAATTAATAAATACAGTATTTTTATTATTATACCCAGCAATGCTAGTATGAAATGAATTTAAGAGGGAGGAGGAAGAGTGATCTTTAAAAACATTGTTGGTATAAGAATGACCTGTTATGGCCACAGCTCACTTCCTGGGTATATTCGTATGCTGGGAGGAGATTCCGAGGTTCTGAGCAGAATATTTGGAGGAGTGCAAGTAGGTCATGCATGGCGCAGACGCACCAACCAGGAGCTCTACGAACTCTATAGAGAACCAGATGTTGATTGGGCGGTTAAGATGGGCGGGACATATCGCCAGGATGGAAGCTGAGGAAATGCCGAAGAAGCTGCTAATGGAGCCCATTCATGGAGTAAGACGGCGAGGAAGACCTAAGCTGAGATGGGCAGATGGTGTGGCAGAAGATGCCCGAAACATGTTCCGCATCAGGAACTGGATGGCAGCCGCTCAGGATCCAGACAATTGGCGGCTATTGGTGGAGGAGGCCAGGACCCGTCACCGGGTTGTAGCGCCATGATAGATAGGGAGGAGATTCCAAATTTCTGGTAAAGATGTGATCATAGAGGAGGACTTTAGAAGATTGGACCACGGGAGCATTCTCAGATTCCTTAAAAGGGAACTGGGTCCTTAATGGAGAACTTGGTTTTGGTAGTATAAAAGGAAGGGTTAAGTGCTTTGGATGCTTAGGTCCCTAGGTGCAAAACAACAGCCCACCATATATATTATTATGGTCATATATTTTTTTTTGTATTCAGCGACACCAAATACATAAAGTAGCCAAGTTTCATATTTTTAGCAGACGAAAACTGATTTTGGACCTGTGCATCGTCCACTCTTACTGCTTTCAGCGCTCAAAAAAAAAAAAAAAAAAATTAAAAATAGTGACATTTTCAAATAAAATGAAGAGGCCCCCCGTGCCCTGAATTTCCTTGATCCACCCCAGCCGTGTCCAAAGAAAGTAAATCCCATTATTAGTGCTCGTTATACTCCACAGAGTTAGGCCCCCCTAAATCTATGTGGGACATCACGAAAGTGTTTTTGAAGTCTATGTGAGCTCTATATGAGCCACGTCCCTTCTATAATGACTTAGTGAACGTCTTAGATAAACATTACCCAGATAACATTCTTTGTACGACTTTGCATGGTCATTGCACACATTCGAACAAATCAACATTCTCACAATGGTTAAACTAGGTTTTGTCTGCGGATTAAAGTAGGGCGGAGCCAGGGTTTATTTCCATATAATTAATACAAATATATACAGTAAAACTTCCTTATAATGCTCCTATAGGGAACAGAAGAGCGTTATAACCGAGAAAACACAAACATCAATGTTTCCTCTCAAAAATGTATTTTACATCATTATTAGAATATATCAGAGAAGAATACATTTCTGCGATCTGTGTCGATATAGTGGAAAGCTAATAAAATAAATAAAAACTAAGAACTTGTTTTACGTTTTTATTGTCTAATTCCATAATACGCATAATTTCCCTTGTGGAATTAGATAATATAATAGTTAAGCTAGTTTTTTTTTAAATATTATTAGAATAATAAGCAAATATATAATAAAACTATCTGTCAGGTAAGTAATAAAAAAATAATAAAAATAAAAATGAGTTAATTCATTTATTTATAATTTGGATGTGCGCAATCCACATAATTAAGATTTCTTAAAATAACCATCTTTTTTTTTAGGGTTTTCTTGAATTCGACATTTTTTTAAAATAAAAAACTTCTTGTGCAACAAGATGCAAGGCAAAACTAAAGAGAAATAAATTTGATAAGAAAAACAAGACGGGAGCTTCTGAGTTTGTGGAAATGTCAGATTACATGAGAGGTTTGCTTACAGAAAAATTACGCATAAATTCCCTCCCAACTATTTTTGGCTCTGAGTAGAAAAAAAAACTAGCGTTATAACAGTTAATCAAAGAGTTATATTGAGGAAAAATACTCAGAAAATGTTACAAAGGGGTCGGAAATGATAAAAAAAAAAAAAAAAGAGGCTACCTATTGCTGGGAAAAAAAAAAAAAAAAGTTTAAAAATGTAACTTTTATATAGTCAGTTTTATTTAATTTATTCATTTTGCTTTTTAAATATTTTTAAAAGAATGTTTCATCAGACAAAAATGTATTTATCACTATTTTAATTTTGAGGGCGCCGGTAGCTCAGTGGTATGCGTGCTTGACTTCTGAGCTCAAGGTCGTGGGTTCGTAGCCCGACCGAGGCCCTTAGTTTATTTTATCAGGGAGGTAAAATAAACTTAAGCACGCCGTCCTTCGGATGGGACGTTAAGCGATGGTCCCGAGCCTGTACGATGTCAGGTACTCGTTAAAGACCCCTACCCTAGATGAATAAAAATTTAGGGTAGGCAAAATTTAGGACTCCCACAGTAGAGTCGGGCTCATGTCCACCAGAGTGACGAAAGAGCGCTCTGGTAGTAGGCGATATGACCTCGTAGTTAAAGCCCGGGCATGAGTCATAAAACCTAACCTAACCTAACTATTTAAATTTTAATTTTTCTTTATTATTAAGATTTCGATTTGAAACGAACTTTCATTTTTAATATTTTTTCATGTTTTTAAGACTTGTCTGTACATGAGAAAGGTACAGGAGAAACCCCGTGGGACTGGAGAAAGGACAGAATGTGAACTTAGTATTTGTTAAGTCGTGGCTGAAGATGGTAGCAACACATATTTTGTGACATAGACAATATTTTAAATAAACACTGGTTACGTAAAAAAATAGTTTTAAAAATGTAGTTTTCATTTCGTCAGTTTTATTATATTTATTCATGTTGCTTTTTAATTATGTTCTTAAAGAATGTTTTATCAGACTACAAAATGAACCCCAGGGGGCACCCGTTGGACCCAAAGTTGCACAAATTTCGCCGCTCCGTCCTATGAGGTTTGGAAAGTGAGCGACTAGCAAAATTTACTTCTTTACTCACTGAATTTTTTAGACTTGTTTTAGATCTCGTCACATTTCAGGAAAAAGATTCCAATGGATTTTCCAAGTATTATGTATTTTTTTTCAGGTTATTCTTAGCTTTTTTTTTTCATTTATTTTCTAATTTAATTAACAGGAAATGCCGACAAGAATAATATTTGAAAATACCCCGGAAAGTTCAACCTTCAAGAAACGTCGAATTCCATCATCCATCAATTCCAGCACTTTTAAATCATATATATATAAAGCTGAAAATGTCTGTGCGTTGTACCGCTATAACTCACGAACGGCTTGATGGATTTGATTAATTTTTTTTTAAATTTGTTCGTCATCGTCTGTGGAAGGTTATAGGCGTATTATTACCTCAATATCTGGTCCATCCCAGCATCCACCCACGCAATCTTTGTAACTCGAAAACCATTGCAACGATTAATGAGAAATCTTTTTGAATAAATTAGTTTTAGCTCCAAAGCTAGCGTTACTACAGTTGAAGTACTATAAGCGTTATTCCGTATGATTGAAATTACAATTGAAAATTATAACATCATGAATGTACTGTCGAGGAACTGAATAGCCTTATAGGAGATATTGGGAGAAAAGTCAAAGTTCCCCGGGCAACGCCGGGTATTACTGCTAATATACAATAAAAATGTACTTCACGTATTGATCAATTATTTTTCTCTCCCACGTACAAACCAATCGACCGTATATATTTCCCCTTCATCTTTTTGACCGATTTGGCTGTAAATCAGTGCGTGTGGATACACTTATAAAACTTTGTGTAACATTCATTCTATCGGGAATTATCGTGTTCACACCCAGACTTTTCTTTGGAATCAGAGGTTCGGAAAATATGAAACTGTGGTAAACACTCATTTGTTGATTAAAAAAAAAAAAAAATGAAATTAGGGACAGTTATGTCTTATAATTTTATTTCCTTTCCCTTCTTACAGGAAAGTAGCACATACCCGCCTCTCAGTACTGACCCGAATAGATCGACAAATACATACCTTTTAACCAGTGCCGGATTAAGCGAATAGGAGGCCCTAGGCCCTTAACATTTTTGGGCCCCCCCTTTTTTTACAAACTGCAATAAAATGTTTATTTATGCATTTATATGCATTTAACAATGGATTTATATTATTTCTAAGGTATAAACATGAAATAAATTTTATTTTTTGTATAAGTATATATTCTTTTCAGAACTAAAATTACAAAAACATGTTATAAACAATATCAATTTATATTATAAACGTTGATATAAGATTTGTCTTTAAAAATCTTTCTTTCTACACTTGAGGTCGATAAAATCATTGATGATGTCTTTAAAATCAATTTGACGAAGAACATCTGATTCAATGAACATCAAACTCAGCATTCTCAACGTTCTTGATGCATAATGCTTCTTTGCTCGCTTTTGATTCGTTTTAATTTTGAAAAAGTGCGCTCTGCAGAACAATTTGTTATCACAAAAAAATGTTTGTTAAAAAAATGCGAAGAGCAATTTCAACGTTTGGAAAAACAGTTGCAAGATTATCTCGAATCAAAATTTCGTAAAGTTCAGAATGAGTGAACTGGGGTTTTGATGGAAATTTCGATTTAACATAAGTGTGAATCCATTTTCAATTTTTACGGGGGCCCTTCATCGACGGGGGCCCCAGGCCATGACCTAGTCCGGCCTATTGGGTAATCCAGCACTGCTTTTAACTTGAGTCGAATTGTAAGTGATATTCGTAATTTTTAGCATAATCAGATTATGCATTCACCCGGTTGGCAAGACTAAAGAAATCAACATAATATTTTCATGAAATGTTCTCTAACGACTTGCGGGACAGGATATATTATCCCGCTAAGAGAAAAAAAAAGTCGTCGGTGAATCACCGGCTATATACTTCCCCAGTAATTATTATAATCAATTACGTTTTCGCTCTCCCTCCAAAATCAATCGACCGTTTGGGATTCAACTCAAAAACTTTAATAACTGTCGATGTAATGAATGAATCAATAAGAAATTTAATATAAGGATTGCCCCAACGACGGGTTAAGCGTCAATGGCCTAGAGACCTCAGCAGCAGCAGTAACAGTCCTTCTGTTAGAAAAAGTGTTTTATATAGTTTGTTGTTTTGGTTTTTTTTGCTAAATTTTTGTTGACATTGTTTTTATTTGTTTGTTTTTTTCTTAACCAAAATCCTTTTCGTAAAATAGCCAATGCTCCGTATTAAGTCTCCAACAAAACTCTTCACACTGACTTTAACGTATCTTTTGTCACTGAAGTCGCTAAATCCAAATATAAAAAATTATTTTCCCTAGAGATCTTAGCAGCAGCAGTAACAGTGACAGTGATTAGTTACAAATGAGAGGAAATAAGTGACTAGGGAGTGTCACCACTAGGTGATTTTCCCCTCTTGACATTTTGACATTACCATTATCTCTATTTAGCCATAGCACATTTGCTTGTTGTATTTATTTTTATACAGTTGTAAATATCTATTCGTAAATCAAAAAAAAAAAAAGGATTGAAAGGGCGGTAGTTCAGAGGTAGCGTGCTTGTCTACTGAGCTCAGGATCGCGGGTTCGAAACCCGGCAGAGGTTTTTTATCTGGGAGGTGAAAACACTTTGAGCTCGCCGTCCTTCGGATGGGACGTTAAGCTCGGTCCCAAGCCGGTACGATGTTAATAAGCCCGAGGTGAATAAACATGAGTTGGCATTATTTAGAACATTGTAGAGTCGGGCTCATGTCCACCAGAGCGACGAAAGAGAGCTCTGATGGTAGGCGATATGACCTCGAAGTCTTCTCGTCTATGAAGAGAATGAGAGTTTAGAGAGAGAACGAAAACATACAAATAATTCGAACTGGGGAAGTACATTGTCTTCTTAAACGTTTTTGGCAAAACTGTCTGCATGTTACGTAAAGGTACAAACTACCAGCCTTCGACATTAAAACGGAACTTACGACTTTAAGTATTATTAACGCTGAATTTTTAATGAAGACATTTTTATCCTACCGTTTAAATTCCTGAATAAATTAAAAAGTATCTATAGGAAAAGTCGTCGAATCACCGGAAATGTACCACCCCAGCTGGAATGTTAGTGAAAACTGACATTATTGCAGAGATATTGTGAAATAATTCAAATGAACTTGAAAGAAATAAAACTTGTTTATTTATGATATTGTCTAATTTCACCAACTATATTTACATTGGAGTACTTTCGGTATTTCTACCATCCTCAGCCAAAAGCATAAGAGATAAGACTGTTAGTGTTCCGTTCATCAAAGACCGATTACGTAAGTCTGTCTGTCTGTCTTCCCAGACTGGGAAACTGTGGAAACAATATTATTGAAGATCTGCATAAAGGATGATAATTATGCCTAGCGAAAAATCACTAGGACAAACAGTAATTGGATACAAAGGAAATGATTCTTTTTTAGATATCCTTGAAGACAGACAGACAGGCTTACGTAAATGGTCTGAATTTCAGTAAAATATGGCATTGCCAAAATGACAAGAGGGGAGAAATCCCACAGAGTTAATTCACGTATGATATTCTTACTTCCCTAGCTATATGAAGTATAGAGAAAGTTATGTAATCTGTCAGAAATTCGTTGCATAGTTTACAATGAAATTTATTGTTTTCCGACCTCTAGATTCCAAAAGAAAAAAAGTCTGTCTATCTGTGAGTCTATACAATACAATACATTTTATTTCCGTTAAACCAATACATGGTGATAGGATACGTCAAAAGAATATATATGTTACGGGTAAAATTAGATTAACGGTTAAACCTAGGATTACCCGGGTAAACTGCGTAGTACCCGCTGCCGCTTGGTTAAAGTTGGGTATACTAATAATGACAAGGCCATTAGTGGACGTATGTTCCACTATAAAGATTAGGTACTTATTAATTAGCTCGACCGCACCTCAATTTCCATTGTTGTAAGCTGTCTAACATCGATAATCATTCATCTGGGTACATAAATTCCTAGAACAAACATAAATCGAAATATTACAAAATTTGGGGGCGTATTTGCCGGCGTTCCGCCGGCGGGACGATATATCTGCCCCTCCCGTCGTTCCTATATTTGAAGTAGTACAGGTTCTAGCATTAACATATACTTTACCCGGGTAAAGCCCGAAACGTGAACTATTTCAATTATATTTCGGACTTTAAACCAAGCGGCAGCGGGTACTACTAGATTTACCCGGGTAATCCTAGGTTTAACCGTTAATCTAACTTTACCCGTAGCATATACATTAAGATAGCTTATAAATTTATAAATTAATAACAAACCTATTAAAAAAAGTAAAATGAAATTAATAAAAACTGAACAAATAAATACTTAAAAATATATGAGTATATAAAAAAATTAATACAAGATACATTTATATTAAGTAGACACATTTTTAAATTTAATAAAAATTAAGATAACTATTTTTCAAAAAAACTCTTCGGAGGTGTCTTTATCCCAACGATGTTTCGGGACGTTCTTATGTCCCATCATCAGGTCCCAATGTGCGAGATATAGAAAAGAAAGAAAACAATGTAACTATAACAATATATGAAAAATTATATATATATATATATATATAGATTAATCAATTATAAATGAATAAATAAAACAATAACGTACATTGGACTGACCTTTAAGGTGTGGAGGAACTCTGCCCAAAAAGAAAAATGAAAGTTTTGTATCAAATTATGTTTTTTGGATATGAAACACGCTTTTTTTCTTTTATTGTGGTTATTTTATTCTTAATTTTATGTGTCTTTGTGTGTGTCTGTGAACATGATAACGCCCGATAGAATGAATATATTCACATTCAATTTCATATGAGTATCCTGAAGTCTCTAGCGACAACACCTATCGATTTTCACCCAAATCGGCCAACGGGAAGAGGGGATTATGAGAAATGTTTAACACAAAAAACTTCAATAACTGCCATTGTAATGAATGTATTGCTTACATACTCCAGCTATACGAAGTTATTTAATCGGTCAAAAATTCAATGGTGAGTTTTCAATGGAATTTTATGTTCCCCGACCTTTAGATTCCAAATATAAAAAAAAGTCTGTCTCTCTGTGTGTTTGTGAACACGATAACAACTGATATATATGAGGGCGCTGGTAGCTCAGTGGTATGCGTGCTTGCCATCTGAGCTCAAGATTGTGGTTCGAAACCCGATCGAGGCCCTTAGTTTATTTTATTTGTTAGGTAAAATAAACTTAAGCATGCCGTCCTTCGGATGGGACGCCCTAGGTGAGCAAAAATTTAGGGTAGGCAAAATTTAGGACTCCCACAGTAGAGTCGGGTTCATGTCCACCAGAGTGACGAAAGAACTCTCTGGTAGTAGGCGATATGACCTCGTAGTTAAAGCCCGGGCATGAGTCTTATAACTTATTTTTTCAAACGTACATATGTACAATGTAAATTAAGTTTTCAAAGTTTATGTAAGTTCGTAATGTTTAATTTATTCGTGTTCGTTTATGTCTGTATGTACATAATGTCTTATTTGCTTGTTTATTCATCCCTACCCTAGATAACTAACCCTGTGTAGGCAACATTTAGGACTCCCAGCGTAGAGTCGGGCTCATGGTCACCAGAGCGACGAAAGAGCGCTCTGGTAGTAGGCGATATGACCTCGTAGTTAAAGCCCGGGCATGAGTCATAAAACCTAAACATAAACTGATAATATGAATGTATCAACACGAAATGTGAATCAAGAACCCTCCATCGATTTTCAGCCAAATCGGCCAACGGGAAGGGGGAATTATGGGAGAGGTTTAACACAAAAAACTTCAATAACTGCCATTGTATTGCCATAAAATTTAGTAAGAGGATTTAGAAGCCACTATGTAAAACGGTAGACTGGTTTTGGAGGGCGTTATTGATTTCGTGCTGGGGAAGTTTATTTCAATTTTGGAAAACACCATTCAGATTTTAGACCGATTATAAAAATTATAAAAACTTATATATTAGTATATAGCCGGGGAAACAAAAATTGTTGCCTAAACTATAAAAATTGGAACTTTCTATCAGTGGGAAACGAATCCTGTCCAGAAGTGTGGATTCTAGGAGCTTCACTTTACATTGGTTCAACTTCAAAAAAAAACAAAACTATTTTCTGGAACTGTCATTTTGTTTGGAGTGAAACAGGGATTTTCTTTGTCATCTACTAAAGAATGCCACCATTCACTCATGTAACTGGTTCTTTTGTCAATGAAGAAAAAAGTGGGCAGTGAATCAACGGTCGAATCATTTGTAATAAACTACGTTTTAGCTCTCCCTCCGCATTCATCTTCTCTCTTTCTGCCTCAAAATTATTATAATATAGATTTCGTTGGTTTCGAACAGGTACGGGATGTGGAGAATGGCAAACTGTTAGATTCTAATCGATAGTATCTTACTGACTTATGAAACTAGGTCTACAGTCATATCTAAAACATATTATATCTACATATATATCGTCGATACAAATGCTAAATATCGAATGTGAAAAACACCACTTTTCAGGAGAGTGAATAAACTGTTTCATAGTTCATTAAAAATCAGTGCTTATTGTCAAACATTTTTTACTTATGTCATTATACGTTGTGTTATCCCTTATAGATGACCCTATAAGAATTTTATCGAATTATGTATCTTAATTAGTCATAACGCACATTCGTTAGTTTGATTATCTATAATTTATGATTATTTTTCTATAATTTACAACGCAAACTATCGAATGTGGCTTTTCGTTAGTTTGCATTGTATAATATTTAAATATTTACAATGCAAACTATTGAATATGTCACAATCGATAGTCTGCTTTAAAACAGCTCATTGTTTTTACAAAAAATTGCAACAGCAAACACACGAACATGACATATTCAATACTTTGCCATGCAGGGAATTTGATTTTGTTCCTATTCGAACTAGATCAAAAACGCGAATGTGGCACATTCGAGACTTTGAAACATCCCAGTTCAAAAACTTTGTTCACAATAACGAATTTTTTATTCGTCACTTTGATTTTGGACATCATTACATAGTTTGGATATTCGACCCTTTGCCAGGGTTATTCCTCCCCTTTACAACGTGAATTCAGATTCGAGAGTTCGCTACAACATTCATCCGTCCTAAAGCTATCGCTATAGACGAAAACGAAAAATGCGTTTTTTCACATTCGATACTTTGCATTTGTATCGACGATATATATAAAATCTAATGTCTGTATGTTTGTATTTTATAGACTCCTAAACTTCGATCCGATTTTGTTCTTGTGTTCAGCAATTATGTACGTCGAGTCACCGAGAAGGTTTAGAACATAGTTTTATTCCACCCTTACCCCACCCACCCACGCATTTCGTGCATTTGCTTATGGAACGAAAATAATTGCACGAATTGGCGAAAATTGTTTTGTATTGAATCCTATGGAGCACTGAAAATGTTTGAGATTTCTTTCTACCCTACCCTTACCTTACCCCCGCACCCACCCCTGCATTTTGTTCATTCGCTTAGATCAAGAATTATTGCACGAATTGCCATAAAATGTTCAGTATTTGATTCTATAGAGCACTGAAAATGTTTGAGACTTCTTTCAACCCTACCCTTACCTTACCCCCATACCCACCCCTGCATTTTTTTTATATAATATGGTTTTTGCAGGTTGCCCTGTTTGCAAACCGTCCTAGAATGTCGTTTTGAAACCCATTTTTTTAGATTCTGCTCGAATTCTTTTAATTTACAACTATATAAAAATAAATACAGGAAAAGAGATGAGCAATGTCAAAATGTCAAGAGGGCAGAAATCACCGAGTGGGGACACTCCCTAGTCACTGATTTCCTCTCATTTGTATCTAATGACTAGACTGTTACTGCTGCTGCTGCTAAGGAGGTCTCTAGGCCATTGACGCTTAAGCCGTCGTTCGGGGAAGTATGGCAGAATTGAGGGCACGGACTAGTGGATTATTGTAGGAACTAAGAAGGGAAAATAATTTTTTATACTTGGATTTAGCAACTTCGGTGACAAAAGGTACGTTAAGGTCAGTGTGAAGGATTGGATGGGCTGGAGATTGGAAGCCTTGGCAAAACCCCAGAGTTCAAGTCCGTTAGACCACATAGTTTTGAGTACTTCGTTGTATATAAGTCGTTTTATTTTCTAAATTTAAAGTTAATTTGGATGTTTTGTCTAGTAGTCTTAGTGAAAGTTTATAACGTCTGTTCATTTCTTGTCTTTTCAGTCTCGTGTGAGGATTCCAAGTTAGTCGTTTGTCGAGTATGAGGCATAGATAGCGGACTTCGTTTTTTTTAGGGATGGGATTTTTGTTAAGGTACACTGGAGAGCAGGTGTACTTTCGACGAAGGGTGAATTGGACCAATATAAAAATTCATGTCGATACATTCATTACATCGGTAGTTATTGGGATTTTTGATGACAACCGATTTTTAGTTATTAGGGTTTATGAGTCGTTTAGGTAAAACCAGTAGACCGTTTGCGCTAATACTCACAGTTGACTTACATTGGGGCTCCTAAATCCTCATTCCAAATTTCGTGTCGATAAATTTATTATATCATTAGTGTTTTTGAAGTGAGTCTCCTACACTGATTCCCTCTTCCCTTCAGCCAATATCGACATGTTCTGTCCTCATTGGGTTTTGAGTTTAAATATGAAATTCTGTGTCGATATTTTATTGGGAGTTATCGTGTTCACAGACACACAGATCGGAAAACATGAAATTTCGTTGAAAACTTCGCATAGAATTTTTGACGGATTACATAATTTCCTCTATATTTCGTATAACTTGGAAAGTAAAACAATATATTTGTCATCATCAATTTATTAATTCTCATCATTACCAGTCAATAGTGACAATCAATTTGAAGGACTTATTTGGTAAAATTTCGATTAGAAAGTTTTTTACAAATGTGTTTTGATAGAGAGTGAAACCATGAGAACACCCACCTCACTAGTCTTCGTCTATCTTCATCTTCTTCTTTGATAAGAAGGGTATTATCTTGACTTAAAGGTGCTTTACCCACTCAGTAACTGTTATCATCATTATTTACCATGACTATTCATCAGTCACAAAAACCTGGATAACGAGTTAGTAACTTCTGCGTAAAGTTTTTTAAATTAATTTAAATAGAATGAATTGTGCTCATTTTTTGCTGGATTGCTGAAAATTAAATTTTGAGGCGTCAAGTTGGCTCCCGGTATTTAATTTTTCAAAAACACTTACGAAGCAGCACAAAACGGATAACATGACTCCCGACCGAACCAATTTATCGACACGAAATATATGCTTCCAGAACCGCTTATTAATTTCAGCTAAATACAGTAGAACTCCTCTTAACCGGTCTGGTCGGGACCGAGACCATGGCCGGTTAATCCGAGGTTCCCGTGAAAAATCAGTTTTCGTTCAAAAAGAACCTACATATGAACGTACATATTTCGTCAGGTAACATGAATAAACAAGCAAATAAGACGTTATTGTGTACCATCCATGGATGGTGCACAGTGGCCAGCAACAGAGAAAGATGGAACAAGTGTGTTACATTACTATTTAAGAAATAACCCTCATTTTTTACTTTTTGCTTTTGTTTTGTTCTATCTTGTTTTATTTTTATTTTATTTTTAATCAAGAAGTAACAGTTATACTTAAGAAATAATTTAATTTGGGAACAATCGTTGAATTATTTTCTGATTTCTTCTGTTGAAAGAGCAGTAGTCTCAAAACCTCCAAAAGGAGAGGCTTTTGTTCTAAAAGAATGTCAATAAAGCTATTTTATTTTATTTTAAGACGTTGTTGCAACTCATTTTATTGTACATTATGTACATATCGCACCCCCAGTTCAAGACTATCGTAACTCTAAGCTAGTTTGTGGGAAAACAAGATTTAAGATTTTTATTTCTTCTCCCTTTTTCTCTTCACGTGACACCACCTTCTTGGTGATGTCACCGATAGTCTTGCTCTTCATTCATGTGATACATAAATTCAAGACTAGCGTTAGTCAAAATCCGATACTATTGCACTAAACAATTTAAGAGAAATTTATTAATGTAATACTATTTTTTAAGTTGAGGAACGCGGACATATTGTGGAATTTGTAATAAATAAATAAAAAAAACTTATTTTTTGAAATATTGTCTATTCCACTATAGATAAACTATCTCTAAAACTAACTCTCCACTATCTTTAGTGGAATATACAATATTTCAAAAAATAAGTTTGTTTTATTTATTTATACTATTTTTTGTAAATAATAATAGTGAAATATTACATTTTGAGTTGCAATACTATAGTACCGAATAGAGATTACAATGAAGAATCTTAACATGTATATAACTCAAAAATGAATTTTTTTGAGTTACGATAGTCTTGAACTGGGGGTTCGATATAGACATAAACGAACACGAAAAAATTAAACATTACGAACATGCATAAACTTTGAAAACTTAATGTACATTGTAGATATGTATGTTTGAAAAAATCAGTTATTTTTTTCTGTTTTTTACCCTTCAAAGATTTTTTGAAAGCAAAGTCTCTCCATTTTCGTACGTTCATCACGTTCCAAGGGATAGGCCGGTTAATCCGAGGACCGGTTGATCCGAGGCCGGTTAAGAGGGGTTCTACTGTAGTCAAAGGGAAGGGGAGATCTGAGGAGGGTGACTCTACTCAAAAACCCTAATAACTGCTGACGTAATAAATGTATCGTCATGTACAGGGGAAGAGTTAGTTATTACGACTCATTCCCGGGTTTTAACTACGAGGTCATATCGCCTACTACCAGAGCGCTCTTTCGTCACTCTGGTGGACATGAGCCCGACTCTACTATGAAAGTCCTAAATTTTGCCTACCCTAAATTTTTATTCGCCTAGGGCAGGGGGCATTAACGAGTATCGTACATCGTGCAGGCTTGGGACCATCGTTTAACGTCCCATCCGAAGGACGGCGTGCTTAAGTTTATTTTACCTCCCAGATAAAATAAACTAAGGGCCTCGGTCGGGTTTCAAATCCACGATCTTGAGCTCAGAAGACAAGCACGCATACCACTGAGCTACCGGCGCCCTCTACAGGGGAAGATATTTGATCGATCAATTTGTTGTAGAGTTTTCAGACCTCCTGTTTCCAAAAATGAAAACCACAATTACTGTCTGTCTGTGAACACAATAACTCCCTAAAAAATGAATGTATCGACACGAAATTGTATATGTGTATCCATATCCCTATAAGGGCGATACCTACTGATTTTCAGTCCTATCAGCTGAAGGGAAGGGGGAGAACTCTAAAACCCTAATATCCGCCTATGTAATGAATTTATTGGTACACAATCTAGGATTCATTACATATTTACATTTACATATTCTATGTAAGTCAACTAGAGCGAAAACATAGTTAATTTTTTTGTGCTGGAGATGTACATTGCCGGTGGTTCGCCGTACACTTTTTTTTTATTTTATTATAAAAATAATTAATTACTTCATTGTTATTCATTTAGTTATTTTATAGATAGGAAATCTTCTGATTTTATTTTTATTAATATTATTATGTCATCAGTAACCATTTTGTTAAATACACAAATATTATTTCACGAATATCACATATAATATTTACGTTCTTGTATTTGAAATTCCAACCTTTACCTTACCTACCTGATTTACTTAACAGAAAGGTACGCACTCAGCAAACCTGTCTTACAATTCAGTGGCCGTTTGCCAAAAACGAATATATCCATTTTTTCAAATTTTCAGGAGCGCAAAAACAAAATTTGACGTTTTTCGGTTCATCACTGTTTAAATATTACGACATTTATTTTTGAAAATAGAATAGTTAATACTCTTAACTCTCGCATTTATATAATATAATTTCCTTCACCAAACAGGATAATTTGTAATTTTGCAAAATTCAAAAGTAAATCCAGAATTTGGTGGACATATCTGGTTTTGGCATAACTGCGTGAGATTCTTTTATGGTACCCAACAGTATTAAAATAAGGGTTTTTTTAATAATAAAAGTTTTTATTAATAATAATTTAAATAGTAAAATAAAAAATAGCACTAACACACAGTCTCTCCAAGTATAAACAACAAAAAATAATCACTTATCACGTCTTATCAGTAGCATGTTCTTGCCAGTTCTTGCAAACCGATAATGATCAATGTTACCAGCAGAACAACCGAGCAAATAGTATAGGTTGTAAGCCCATGTATTTAGGAGTTCAAAAACATTATTATTAATTAATAACAAAAACAAAACGCAAGAAAAATGATAAAAATGAATTGTCTTGATCCTCTTTGTGAAACATAATAAGTCCAAATTTTGACTAAAACTAGTAACTACCCGTTTGCCAAAAACAAATAAATCCACATTTTTTGTAATTATCTGCTTTTGGCATACACAGTACTCCTGCCAAAACCGAATATATTCACTTTTTGTGTACTTATCTCCTTGTGGCAAACGTGGCTTTTCCATCAAAATAAGAATAAGTTCAACCCTGTGGATATATCTGTTTTTGGCATGCGAGATACTTAATCATAAAAGGACTTATCTAGTTCAATTTACTATTATTTGTACATATCTGCTTTTGGTAGCATAAAATACGTCTCGGTGGACATATCAGGTTTTTTAAAGCGTTAAAAAAAAATATTTCCCATTAAAATTGACTTATCAGCTTTTGGCAGACGGTAGAAACCAGCTATATCTAAAACTTAAGTCTAAAAAGTGAAAATAGCAAAAAGTGGACATATTTGTTTTTGGCAAACGGCCACTGAATTAATTTATAACTAAACCTGACGATGGTGTAATGCCGAAACAGGTCTTTTAGGTAGGTATATTATATTTTATACGTATATTTTTTTTGTGGAATAATTAAAAAAAAATAAGTTTGTTTTATTTATTTAAAGTTTGTCACGTCTGATATCTTCGAGACTACAATATAAACAGAATCCTTTCAAGTTTATCACATTTTTCATTTTTCAAAACATACGGGCTCAGAATAACGAAATGAAAATGACCCATTTACTTTCAGGGTGGGGGGTGGGGGGTTGCGGTTGGGGCTGGCGGGGGGGTGGGGATGGAAAATTGGTGGATTGCGCACTGTTATTGATCCAAACTCGTCCTTGTGGGTGAGAGGAAGTCCTCTCAGTGGAGCCCGCGGGCCGCGGCCCCGACAAGCCCTCCCCCTACCCAAAATTCGAAACCGATTTTCGAACTAAATTTTCAATGGTAAGTGAAATTTTCGTGAATTTTGTCAATCATCTTAAACTGAAATATCACTTATGACCTCACCACCTGACTTCACAGACAAATAAATGTTTTTATTCTTTTGTATCTATAGTATAAGAAAGTATCATAATCGTGCTAAAATTCAAGATCGAGTTTTCTGTGCTTGTATGTGAGAATGTGATTGAAACTTGTGAGCGCTCTAACTCAGAAACTATTGCAGTAATGAACATTCAATTTGCAAGAAGTCAAATGTGCTAACTTAGATCTGATAAGTTTTTGATCGAATTGGACGCAAATTAAGTCCACTTTACTCCGGGGCCTAAGTACATTTGACAAGATACCGCTTATATTTATGACCTAATCAAAACTGTTTTCAAATAAACGTTGTAGAGAAAACTCAAAGGCATATTTTATAGAAAATAAGATTTTTCTAAGGTCATTCCTTTGCGAGATACATGCCAAAAACCATCCTAAAATGTAGTTTTGAAACAATTTTTTTTACACGTTTGCTTGATTTATTCAAGAACGGGTTGGCCTATCGAAAAATTGGTCATCAACAAAAATGTTCCTTATTAAAATTCCAATCGCCATGTGGGCACAGATTTGAGATAGGACCAATGAGACCAATGTTATTGCGCCTCAAAAAATCTAGAATACATTTTCGTATGAAACGTCTCAAAGTAATGATACATTTGTAACGCATAGCAACACATTATAATGTATATTTTTATTATTTGTATTTATTCATTAATAATGATAAAAATAAAGAAAAAATAAATTATATGAGATATGGCCATAATAGGACTTTCTTATACCAGTTACTTTTATACAAGTGATTATTGAAACACAAAGTAGAATACTGACTAATGATTACATACCTTCCCTTATACTTTGTATAGCTCTTGAACTAAATTAAAGATATATTAAATATAGTATGCATACTGAAAGTAATTATAATAATGATAAATTTCTTATACCAACCGAGATTTTACAGATCACTTTCTGGCTCCTTCACCCTTCTCAAAATCATTTTATACTGATTTTCCTGGGTATAAGGAAGTCACTCTCAGTATTACGATGTACAATAAAACGTAGTTTTAGAAGGGAAAGGATGAGAGAGAGTCTGTAAAAGCGCGGTAGGTATAAGAATGTTTTTTGGCTCCTCACTTATGTGGTTTGGATTTGTGTCATTTCCGAAGATTTCCAAACTAATGAATTCATGACTCTTACAGTCAGAGTTGAGCTATTGTAGATTTATCTTCATGAGAATGTTTATAAATGTATCGTTTATTAATCTATTCATAACTCGATTTCACAAGTCATGGCCAATGAATAAATTGTATGTTCTTAATTTTTTTTCTTGAGTGAAATTCTATAAGCACATAGCATATGTTCGATTACATATTTTCGAACATAAAGAATATTATGTGCCAAAAAAAAAAAAGTCGTCAGCGATTCACCGGCTATGTACTTCCCCTGAATGAAATAATCAATTAACTTTTCGCTCCTTTTCCAAGCCCAGTCGACTGTTCGCGCTAATATTCAACAGTTGACTTGCATATAGGCTCCTAAATCCTCATATTAAATTTTGGGTCGATAAATTATACCAACAGTTATAAGGGTTTTTGAATTGAGCCCTTCCCTTTGGCCGATTAGGCTAAAAATCGATAGGTGTTGTCCTTATGGGGTTTTGGTCACACACAATAAATATTGTGTCGATACATTCTTTGGTCGATTTGTCCGAAAAGCATCGATTTGTCGTTAGAGGGTTCTGGATTGACATGTAAAATTTCGTACATACATTCTTTCTATCGGGAGTTATCGTCTTTACAGACATATAGACACATGGACACACAAATATATTTTTTTTTCATATTTGGAATCTAGAGGTCGGAAAACATGAAATTCCGTTAAAAACTCCGCATCATATTTCTCTGTTCTGCTCTCTTCTCTCCCTGCCCTGCCAGGGTCCGCCGTATGCTGTTGTACTCTGCCAACTTCATGTCCACTTGTCTTGTCTCTCACTCGGTTATAATTCAATGCCAGGTCACCGGGTTGTCAGGTTCATTCCATCACCACTTTATTATTCATTTATTTTAATTTTATTTTTCTTCTATATTACGAGAATATTTCTTATTTTAGTCACTTTTTCTTTTCTCATTTTTTCTTTTTACTAAAGATTCTAATTTTATTTTATTTTTTTCTCTTTCTTTTTTTTTGCATTGCTTCTCTACAGTAGATTTCTTTATTCTTAGGGATTCTTCTATCTTAATCTATCTATCTTCTATCTACTTTATTAATTTATCGAGTTATTGTCATGTCCATTCTCATTATTATTGTTGATTATATCTAAGTATATAGGTATATTTGCTTTTCTATTGATATATTATTACTATTGATATATTCAAAGATAGATAATATGTAACAATATGTTTAATTATTAACAGCGATGTACCGACCTAGCTGACTGCTCCCCCTCCCACACTCTGACTCCGTCTTCTGGAAGGAGGTAGCCTTATTTATCATATGTCTTATTTTGTAAAGATTTAAAGGTATTGTTGAATAAAGAAAAGAAAATATTTTTGAAAGATTACATAACTTAAGTGTATCCAAAACCCTCTAAGGATGACACCCATTAATTCTCAGCTAAATCGGCCAATAGGAAGGGGGAATTAGGGGGGAGGCTTAACACAAAAAACCCTTAATGAATATATTGATACAATATTTCATATGTAAAAACCACATAAGGACGACCCTTATTAATTTTCAGCGGAATCGGCAGAAGGGAAGGGGGGATCAGAGCGGGCGCTCAACTAAAAAATCCCAATAACTGCCGATCTAATGAATATATCGACATGAAATTCGTCTTTAAATTCAAAACCCCAGGAGGATGGCATTTATTAATTTTCCGCGAAATCAGTCGAACGGAAGGAGTCAAATATCCTAATAACTGCCGATGTAATAATTCTGTCGACTAAAAATTTAGTATGAGGATTCAGAATGTAAGTCGAATATTGAGTTTTAACCCAAATGCAAAAAAGTGATTAGTTTTGTAATCAGGGAAAACATGAAATTCCGGTGAAAATTCAAGATTACATAACTTCTCCATACTTCGTCTACTTGGGAAAGTAAAATCATGTTTATGTGTGATTGTTCGTGCATCTATGGACGTAACTCTCTAACGTTAGAATGTATCCACACAAAATTTTATATATCGTCGATACAAATGCAAAGTATCGAATGTGAAAAAACGCATTTTTCGTTTTCGGTCTAAAGCGATAGCTTTAGGACGGATGAATGTTGTAGCGAACTCTCGAATCTGAATTCACATTGTAAAGGGGAGGAATAACCCTGGCAAAGGGTCGAATATGCAAACTATGTAATGATGTCCAAAATCAAAGTGACGAATAAAAAATTCGTTATTCTGCATTCGTTATTGTGAACAAAGTTTTTGAACTGGGATGTTTCAGTCTCGACCACATTCGCGTTTTTGATCTAGTTCGAATAGGAACAAAATCCAATTCCGTGCATGGCGAAGTATTGAATAGGTCATGTTCGTGTGTTTGCTGTTGCAATTTTTTGTAAAAACAATGAGCTGTTTTAAAGCAGACTATCGATTGTGACATATTCAATAGTTTGCAATGTAAATATTTAAATATTATACAATGCAAACTAACGAAAATGCCACATTCGATAGTTTGCGTTGTAAATTATAGAAAAATAATCATCAATTATAGATAATCAAACTAACGAATGTGCGTTTTGACTAATTAAGATACATAATTCGGTAGAATTCTTATAGAGTCATCTATAAGGCATAACACCATAGGTAAAAAATGTTTGACAATAAGCACTGGTTTTGAGTGAACCATGAAACAGTTTATTCACTCTCCTGAAAAGTGGTGTTTTTCACATTCGATATTTAGCATTTGTATCGACGATATGAATTCAGGAGTTTTTAAGTATCTATCTTTAAGTATATATTAACTTTTGGCTTAATTTGGCAAAGAAGGGTGAGTGGAAACTTAGTTTACTTCAAATAATTCGAGCTGGGGAAGCACATTGTCAATGTTTTCATTTTTAGTTTTTTTTCTTACTTTTCGACCAAAATAAAAAAGTTCTAAATTATATGAATAAAATCGTAAATGTTTCAAATAAAAACGTGAGAAAATACATTGAGGTTTGGTTTTATGACTCATGCCCGGGCTTTAACGAGGTCATATCGCCTACTACCAGAGAGCTCTTTCGTTACTCTGGTGGACATAAGCCCGACTCTACTGTGGGAGTCGTAAATGTTGCCTACACAGGGTTAGTTATCTAGGGTAGGGATCTTTAACGACATAGTACAAACTCAGGACCATCGCTTACCGGCCACGCCGGGGTTTGAACCCGCGATCTTGAGTACAAGCACGTAGCCTCTGAGCTACTGGCGCCCCTTAGTTCAACTATTAATTTTTAGCCAAAACGGTCAATTGATTTAGAGGAATAAAAAAAACTATGTTATTTTCTCTTAACAGATCGCAATGTCGGTTTTACGATGGACTATGTGTGTCTGTAAACATAATAGCGCCGATCAAATGAATTTACAGACTAATTTAAGGCGAAGGACGGCGTGCTCAAGTTTATTTTAACTCCCTGATAAAATAAACTAAGGGCCTCGGTCGGGTTTCGAACCCACGATCTTGAGCTCAGAAGACAAGCACCCATATCACTGAGCTACCGGCGCCCTGAAAATACATTGAAACTGGTACAATCCATGTACGGAACTCTTAAATGTATGAGCTGTACTTCTCTGTAATACTTTTCTTTTATTGATCATTTTAAACATAACTTTCTAAAGATTCTAGGACATGAAAATAAAAAAAAATAAAACTTTAATTTTCCCTGTGTAAACCCCACTCAAATCAGATTCAACCTCTCACTTCTAGAACCATAGGCAGACTTGGGGTGGGGGAGGGGGGGGGGGGGGGGCAAAAACATATTTGATCATCTTTATTTAAAGCCAGAAAAAACATATTCTCGAATGTGCTCAGGATCGGTGTTCGAATCCTCGCCGAAGGCCTTAACAGATCGGATTAGTTTTACTTTCTGACCAGAAATTCGATTTTCAGTTTCCATCGGAAATTAATGTTTACCGATCCCCTAATTCCAAAAATAAAAAAAAATAAAAAGTCGGTGATTCACCAACAATGTACTTCCCCAGAACGAATTAATCAATTAATTTTTCTCTCCCGTTTGCACTAATATTCAACAGTTGACTTATATAGGGGCTCCAAAATCCTCATACTAAGTTTTCTGACAAATTCATTGCTTCGGCAGTTCTAAGGGTTTTTGAAGTGAGCTCACCCTTGGGTTTTGAATTCATATAGGAAATTTTGTGTCGATTCATTTTTTCTATCCGCGGTTATTAGAGTTTTTATGTTAAGCCCCTCCCCCCAATCCCCCTTCTCTTTGGTCGATTTGGCTGAAAAACAATAGGTGTCGTCAATAGATGGTTCTGGATAGACACACAAAATTTCGTGTCGATATATTCTTTCTATCGGGAGTTATCGTGTTCACAGATTCAGAGACATACATACATTTGTTTTGTTTTTTCATATTTGGAATCTAGAGGTCGGAAAACATGAAATTCCTTTGAAAACTTGGCATCGAATTTTCGACCGACTACATAACTTACATATAAATATATTTAAATTATTCTCCCTCCGCTTCCCATCTTTGAAATTCATTTCAATCTGGCATTACTTTGTATAAGAAAGTCACTCTCAGAATTACACTATATGTCAGTTTGAAATGAATTTCTGAGGGAGGGGGAGAGTCATCTGTAAAAACGTGGTTGATATAAGAATGTCCTGTTACTGCCACATTTTTCTGTAATTTTCAGTTCAATGTTGAAAGATATCTCAATTTATCTATAAAATATTGTGCAATAACTCTCTCTAGGTACGTGACTGTAACGAACGGAGTTCGGGCAATGAAGAATTCTTTTTTTATTTATTTTATTTTTTTTTTTTTGGTACTTCAATGGGTTCAAAAAGCAGGATTCCGGGACTAGAATCTGATTGAACAGAGAATAACAGATCCTCTCGAGAAGTGGGAAAAAATATTTACCGTTTTGATAGAAAAAAAATAATAAATAAAAAAAATAATGGACCAGGAAAAAGTGAGAGTACGTGACTAAAGAAGACCAGGACAGGGCATTGGCGTAATTTGAACCTTGCTCAGTGTTAGGCGGCAAAACTAATAATAATGACAGCGTTACTCCACCTATACGAAGTTATTTAATCGGTCAAAAATTCGATGGTAAGTTTTCAATGGAATTTTAAGTTCTCCAACCTCTAAATTCCAAATATGTATTTTTTATTTTATTTTTTTATTTACAAATAGCTATTTACTCTGTATACAAATAAATACAAGCAAATGTCCTAATAAAGAGATAATGGCAATGTCAAAATGTCATGAGGGGAGAAATCACCCAGTGGTGACACTCCTTAGTCACTGAGTTTCTCTTATTTATAACTAATCACTGTCACTGTCACTGCTGCTGCTAAGGAGGTCTCTAGGCCATTGACGCTTAAGCCGTCGTTGGGGAAGTATGGCAGAATGGAGGGCACGGACTAGAGGATTATTGTAGGAACTAAGAAGGGAAAATAATTTTTTATATTTGGATTTAGCGACTTCATCTTTTGTCTAGTAGTCTTAGTAAAAGTTTATAATGTCTGTTCATTTCTTGTCTTTTCAGTCTCATGTGACGATTCCAATTTAGTCGTTTATCGAGTATGAGGCCTAGATAGCGGACTTCGTTTTTTAAAGGGATGGGATTTTTGTTAAGGTACACTGGAGGGCAGATATATTTTCAAGGGTGAAGACGATGTTAACTGATTTTGTGTCGTTCACCTTCACTCTTCGCTTTTTGTACCAGGTCGGGATGAGGAGAGAGGATCTCAGTATCATCTGCAAAGGTGTGGAGTTGTGATTCCAAATATGAAAAAAAAATGTCTGTCTCTTTGTGTTTTTTTGAACACGATAACAACTGATAGAATGAAAGTATCAATAAGAAATGTGAACCCGAAATGAGAACCCTCCAACGACGACATTTTCATAATTTCAGTCAAATCGGCCAAAGGGGAGGGGGGATTAGGGGGAGGCTTAATACAAAAACACTATTAACTGCCGCTGTAATGAATGTATTGACACAAAATTTCATATGTGAATTCAAAATAAGCAAAAGCGAAGGGGGGAACAGAACAAAAACTCTTAAGGGCCCTATACACGGTCAGTGGGTAGAAATGGCATGACATCATACCAAAAAAATGAACTGATGATTTGATGAAATTTCATCAAATGGTGTGACACATCGAACTGACGACAAGCCTATTTGACTGTGTGTGGGGTTTGAATCAGTTCAGTTCTTCAAACTAGCCATTCTGCGCATGCTCCGGCGTTATCAATTATCAAAAGTTATTTTATGTATATTTTGATTTCTTTGTTTTCAATAAATAAAATTAAGTTTTAAAAGTTTATTAATAATTATTGTTTAGTGTGTGTTGTTTTTTTATTGTTTTTTAAAAATCTTTTGGATGAAACCTGAGCTCCTCCAAAATATTTATATGTGAATATTTCGCCCTTTTTGAAAGGCAGTCTTTAACCCAAATTTTTCTTCGATTTCTTTTTTTGGATGCAACAATGTAAATAGTCACAGAACCATATAACAACAATCCCTCATTACTTGACATTTTTAATTTAATTTATTATAAATTATTTAAACAAACAAATCAAAGCTCGAAATAAACTTTTATTCCAAAAAAAAACAAGATGATGTGACGCACTTAACTGACCGTGTGTAGACAGCAGACCTATCAGTTCGATTTGATCAGTTAAAACTGATCAAATCGAACTGACACACCAAATTGACCGTGTAAAGGGGGCCTTACAACTGTTGATGTAATGAGTGTATCGACATGAAATTTCAAATTGGAAGTCAAACCCCAAAAAGGACATAACCTTTTAAATTTCAGCGATACCGGCTGAAATCGTTTTAAAATTTAGTATGAGGATTTAGGAGCCCTTTGTAAGTCAACTGCTGAATATTAGCGCAAATGGTCGAATGGTTTTGGAGAGGGAGTGAAAATTTAATTGATTAATTCGCTCTGGAGAAGTACATTGCCGGTGACTTGCCGACGACTTTATTATTTTTTAAAGGCTACTATACAATTGAGTCAGTGACCATTACGTTTACATTATTAACATTAAGATTTTCAAAGTAAGAGATTAAGTCTGGCCCTAGCAGCCGTAGGGTTTACATCGTGTCCCTGTTGTCCATTCCGTTTTACTGTGTCAGAGTGAAGTGTTTCGGTTGAAAATGGACATGCAGTGACTGTGAGTGATTAGAACAAATTGTGTAAATTTTGGACTACAATGGACCTTCATGAACTGAGCCAGGTCAGTTTTAAAAATTCATAGTTTTAAGGGGCTTGAGAGGGCTTTCTACATTCAACAGGAACCTTATCTCTGTTGAAAAGTGGGGGTAATACCCTAAACTGTGACCCTCTTCTTTAATTGCCCAGCGGACGGGCTCACAGGAGTTAGGTAGTGCCTCCCATCCCTTTACCCCCACCCCCAAGACTTTATATACTAACCCCCCCCCCCCCCCCCCCCCCCCCTTCCCCATTTTTATTAGTTATTATATACAGGGTGGCCCAGAAAAGCGGGCCACAAGTGAAATAACTCCTAGACGGTTAGAGATATCAAAATTGTGCATAGGACTAAAGTTGTAGCACTCGCCGAGTGCTATAGTAAGGCGTCCTCGAAAAGACAAAAATGACCCTTTTAATGGCTCAAACAGCCCTTCGAAGGGCGGGGTTCCCTTTTGACCCTTAAGTTTCATTACATATTATTAAAGTACTAAAGAAACAAGGAAGAACTGTGCAAACAGATTTTTGATACGTCAAGTAGTTCTCGGAACAAAAACGTTTAAAGTTGCACGTTTTACTTATTCTGAAGTTAGTTGGAATTTAATAACTTAACCCAGAAAGAGGTCAAATTCTCGTTATACGAGTATTGGTTTTCGATCTATGGATGCGAATTCTCAAGCTGTAAAATGCCCCAGAATGACATGAGGATTTTCAAGTATCCACTTTCAATAGGTGTCACGTTCGAGATCTTGACCTCTATACCGTCTTGCGGTGGCTATTGTGTCTTAGTACACAGAGAAATCATGAATTATACATACTGACGCAATCTATATGGCCGTAACTAACTTATTGAATAAGTACACACTTAGCCGCAAAAGCTGCGCTCTATTTGATCATTAGGATTATAATAGAGCCACAAATCATGTGTGTACATCTTAATAGATAGAGATTTATTTTAAATAAAAAAAATATATAATAACTGAAAAATATAACACTACTACATTAGACAATGATCATTTGACCGTCTGTCGGGTTGGACCATAATCTCTCCTAGCTAACCGTTAGTATTATGGTGAATATTAGTGTAATTTGTATTTTATTATGTTTATGAGGTATTTAAAAAATTAATAAATGTATAATAATTAATGAACAAACAAATTCTTGAGAAAATAAATAAATAATAAGGATAATAAGACAAATTGTCATTTGATAAAGTAAAAATAAAGAAAATAAAATTGACGAGGTTGGAATCAAAGTGGTCTAGTGACATTTTTGAAACTTTGAAGAAACAGTGCATTAAGTTCTTAAACTGATTTTAAAAAACCTATATTTTATCGAAACCGGAAATATTTTTTCTGCTTTTATGGTGAAAGTTGCTGTTAGCAAACCATAAAATTAAATAAAAAATCTTAATTTCAAGGTCACTATTGATATGTTTAAGTTACTTGTTCATGTCACCAAAATGAATAAGTGATTTGCCACTAGACCTCAGCACTGGCTAGGATTTCACTTGTACAAGTTTTTTCCTGAACAGAACTATAATTTTTGTACCCTACTTTTGAAAATTTTTCAAAAATGTCACAGACCATTTTGATTCTAACCCCATTAATTATGAATATATACAAATAAATTAAATGTGCCTACATTTTTCATTTGAAATTAAATTCTTCTACAAGACAAGAGGGCGCCGGTAGCTTAGTGGTATGAGTGTTAGCTTACTGAGCTCAAGATAGCGGGTTCGAAACCCGGCCGAGGCTCTTAGTTTACTTTATCTTGGAGCTAAAAAAAGAATCAAACACACCGTCCTTCAGATGGGACGTTAAGCAACGGTCCCAAGCCTGTGCTTTGTCAGGTTTTCGTTTAAAGACCTTAGGTAACTGAATCTGAGAAGACAACATTTAAAACGCCCACAGTAGAGTCGAGCTCATGTCACCAGAGCGACGAAAAAGCGCTCTGGTAGTAGGCGAAATGACCTCGTAGTTAAAGCCCGGCCATGAGTCATAACTAACTCTACAAGACGTTGTCTTTACGGCAATGCACACCTAACAAAAATATAATGCGCCCCAGTTCCCCCCCCCCCCCCCCCCCCCCCTTCAAAACTGCTACGCATTCACTGTAATTGAAATTTGTTTTTTTTAGAATTTAATCCTGTTCCTGGAGAATGGGGCATTAACACAAAAAGTGGATTATGTTTCGTCTTTATCAAGATTACATAAAGTGTAATTCGAGATTTCAAATAACTAAGGTTCAATTCATACACCTTAATATTTACCCGATACTCGATACTCTGTCATCGATACTTTAATGGTAAATTGGCAATCCCAGGTTAAGTTAATTAGGGTAGGGGGCCTTTAATGACTGACGATTATGGCTGACAATATTGCACAGGCTCGAGACCATTGATTATCATCCCATACGAAGGACGGAGTGCTCAATTTTTTCTAGTTAATATTAGTTATACATATGTAATTATAATTTCAGACCATTTAATTAGGTGGTAAGTAATTGAGAACCGCTTCCTTAGGCAGTAGGTTTGGGTTTTTCCTATGAAACTTTCGGAAATTTTATTTGATCGTTAGCCCGGAAAACAGAGATAATTTAAAATATAAGGAAAATAATAGACATTTTGAAAAATAAAAAATTGAAGAATTAATCTTTATTAAATGTGTTTATTATTATTCAATGATTGTAGTCTTAGGATATGATATTCTAGTTAACAAACAACGAATACCAATCAATGGTATATTTTAGTATGTAGACGACTGAGGTTTGTATATGTGTAAGTGTGTGGTATGATGTACAAAAATATAGTGGTAATTGTCTTTGAGATCATTTAATTTGGTGATACGTCAAATAAATGTCAAAACTGCTATCATAGATTCAGTAGCGGTTTTAGGTGCGGCAAACGTGGGCCACCGCCTAGGGCCTCGCTCTAAAAAAGGCCTCGCGCTTGTAAATTAAAAAATTTAAAAAATTCTATATCCAACACCATTATTGGATATAGAATTTTATTGACCATTCCCATATCTGCGGCGAGTGCTGAAAGATCATTCTCAAAATTAAAATTAATCAAAAACTATTTGAGATCAACTTTGGCTCAGGATCGCTTGACATCGCTCGCAATTTTGTCAATCGAAAAGGATATTTCGCCTACTACTGATTTCGGCACTGTCATCGACACATTTGCAAAACAAAAAACTCGCAAGGTTAACTTACAGGTCTAAATTGAAATGTATTTGATCAAACTAATTATCGCATGCCACGAATGTAAAAATATTTCTTCTGATAATATCCTTAAGAACACGAGATATTGAATAAAACAATTCTAATCGTCCGCAGTAATCAGTATATTATTCTGAAAATGATAAAAAAAAAAACCCATTCAATGGAGTATCGATTGAAAAATACCATAACAATAATATTAAATGATGATGATTATTCGAAGAATTCGCAGTATTACTACAAACTTTCTTCCCAAATGTTACTTGAGGTGAAACCTTGAGCTGAAATTTAATTTTAACCGCGGCCTCGCGAAAAGTCCACGGCCCAGGGCCTCGCGTTGGCTAACGTCGGCACTGCATAGATTAATATATTGTGATGTAAACTACGGAACATTTTTTTTTATGGATATAGAAAAGAGGTAATTTTTTTACTATAATATAATATATATATTATACATATATCAAGGTGTTTAAAAAAAGAACAATAAAACATATAAAACAGCTGTGAAACAAATGGAGTAGAGTCGAGAGTGGAGTCGAGAGCTAGCTCTGGGATAGTGCACTGTAAATTGAGTTGTTTTTAATTAGTGAAGATGAACAATAATTTAAAATATGTCTATAGGTGGAATCGAAGTGTGAAAATAATCGAAGTCTAAATTATGTGGTAGAAACTTGAAAAGAAGGTACATTTAATCATATATATTTTTCAATATGCCCAAACAAAAAGAAAAAAAGAATAGTTTTTAAGTATTTAGTTTTAATGATTTTGTTTTTTTGGTTTTTTCTTTTGTTCTGTTTTGTTCAATGTTCAGATTTTAATTATAATGTGTAAATAAAGAAAATAACCCAATTATTTGTCCTCTTAAAATTATATTCTATTCATCTTCCCTGTTGGCCCAGTAGTATCATTTGAAAAACCTTTGGATTAGAAATTAATATTGTTTAAAATTATTAAAAAATTGTTATCTCTTTGTAAATACAAGGTAAAGTTTGTTAAATGAAATTTGTTTGTTGTATACGTGTACTTTCTTAAAAATTGCACGTCTTAAATTATTAATAATATTTTTTTAGGGCCTTTTTCGAAAAACTACTGTAGAAATCAAAATTTAAATAAAGAAAAGAGATCAAATTTCTACAGGAAATGTGGTAGCAAAAAAGCTATTATCACAATATGGACATGTTATATGAGGGTTTGAATCTGCCTGAGTAGGATTGTAAAATCACCGAGCCAGGCAGTTATTATTTTAAAAGATTGAAGTTGGGCGGAAGCTGGCAAAATAATCTAGATAACGATTATAGCGTACCATTTAAAATGCTTTGGATCGTTGTACAATGCAGATAGAGACGTATGCCACTTGTTCCCAAAGATCAAGGTACCTGAGAAGTGTCGTCTGACCATTGGCTGCTTGTCTATCTCCCAGGTTCTGGACAAGTTCCGACAGGACTTTCACATACTTAAACAGGTTTTTACCGATCATTCTCCCTTCCCCTTCCTCCTCTGAAATTCATTTAATGCTGGCGTTGATGGGTAAATAAAAGTAATGTGTTGGCATCAGCGGCTTTCTTTGTGCTCATAGTATAACGTAATTCTGAGAGTGACTTCCTTATAACTGAGATTGGGGAGAGTTATCTGTGCAAGAGTGGTTGGTATAAGCAAGTCCTGTAATGGCCACACATTTTTTAAAAATTTATTTATACTTAAGAAATCTACTTTTCATTTTTTGGGGCGCTTTAACTTTGTTTGTATTGGTCTTATCTCAAATTTAAAGGCTTAATCAAATTCTTATATGGGACATATTAATTTTCAGAGGAATCATCCGAAGGGGTGGGGGAATTAGGGGGGCCTCAATTCAAAAATCCCAATAACTGCCGATATAACAAATGTTTCGAAATGAAATTTTATATTTAAATTCAAAACCCCATAAAGATGTCACCTATTAATTTTCCTCAAAATCTGACGAAGGGAAGGAGGGCTCAACTCAAGTACCTTAATAATCGTCGATGTAATGAATGTATCGATACACTATTTAGTATGAGGATTCAGAAGTCACCATATAAAGGTAGATTGGTTTTGGAGGGAGAGCGAAAACGTTATTGATTAATTCGTGCTGTGGAACTACATTGCCAAAGATTCACCGACGTTTGTTTTGATTTTGTTTTTAATAATTAATAAGTTACTTAATAATAAGTATATTAATTAATTGGTTAATTTTTTTTAAATTAAAAATCTTTGTCGCCTTAGGCTTCCTAACCCCCTTCCTACGCGGCCGCTCTTGGGTTTCCCTTTCAGATCACTGTGCGCACAAAAGCTGATAAATATAGAAAAATAAAAAATAAATTAAATGTTTAAATATAAAAAATCACATTGAAGGTCAGGAAGTAATTTTTTTTATTTATTTACATTTCCTTTGCGTCAACAATGAAAAATTCCCCTGAAGTAAAATCATTTTCCTCCATATGAAAAAAGAAATCAATCAAAATATAATTAACGTAAGAGTGTCCTGGATGATGTGGGGCTTACCCAAAGTGTATGAAACTAGGTGGGTTCACATCGTAAGGAGCAATATGGCTGCCATGTCAGTGATAGACGTCAGCTGCCCGATTTCTTATCTACATCTATCAAGCGTCTTCTTATGTTTTTAACCGTATTATATTGTTCATTGTTTATTTCCGTTCAGTAGCCTGTTATTTTATTGATTATTCATTAAATTATTTTTATAAACTGACTATCCACAATGCCGCCGAAAAAAAGAAAAGTGTGTAAAGTGGCTCAATGCCCTAATAGCTCTTCGGCAAATAAATAATTTATGTACCACAGGTAAGTACTTCCCTATTTTATGTTTATTAAAATAGATAGAATTATTATATTAACCCGTTATGCGACATCCTATCAGATTACCCCCCGGGTGCCATGTGAATCTCACAGACTCCTAAAGCGTTTTAGGTGCAAAAATCGTATGCAGTAATACAATGATTGCGAATTATAATTATTTTATGGAAATAAATACATATATGGATAAGAAAATGTCATAACTAACATAGAAACGATTTATTCAACAACAATTATTGTTACAATGATCACAAGATAAATTATTTTACAAAAGAAAATCTTGTAGGCAAAATTAGGTTAATTTGTCCTAAACTACAATTGTTTATGCCCTTGTAGGGAGGAACTGGCTTCAGATGAATTTGCATTCATTCTGAAAAATATTGCCACTAGATTTCCTCTTGACTCCAAAATAAGACGGACGTGGATTATAAACACATAGAGGCAAGACAAATTCAGTGCCAATAACAGCAGAATCTGCTCGAGGCATTTTTACCTGGAGATTATGACAGATTTGAAGTCAGAGCTTCTAGGGTATGAATTTTTTTTTTTTTTTAAATAATTGAGCGTAGCTCAATCTTTAGAAGACTCGTGTCTTTCGTTTGTGCCCCTCCTGCATTAAAACTGTTTATCTGATCCTGATCAATTTTTGCATATTGATGGATGTCAGTCACGTGAAGGTTGTTAAAAAATAATTTCGAAAATCGGACGTACCACGGAGGAATAATCACCGAAAATATGTTCATCCATAGACTTCAATGCGAAACGTTCAAATTCTTCTCAATCGACAATGGCATGAAGCGCGCGCATGAAATTGAGGTCATAGGTCGAGGTCAAGAGTAAGATTTGTTTTAAAAAATAATATATAATATAATAATAAAAAAATAATCAGAGGAAATAATTATATAAAATGGAAGTAGCATCGAGGAATAATCACTGAAAAAAACAATGAAACTGAGACCATTGTTGGAACACATTGTTGCGGTGCTGCGCGTGAATTAAAAGTTCTCGGCGAAGCCCTTGACAAATTTTTCGGGAGAAAAAATTATTTTGGACCATATTTTTTCGTAAATAAAGTATATTCCTTGACGATAACAACGTTTTGTCGCATGGAGGGAGCTCGCTGCGTAAGCTAAGCGAGTGACCGCTAATGAATTTAAAGTTCAAGGTATAGGCAATTTGAGTCACGGCTCCGCTCAATATTTGCAATTAGCAGAATGCATTGCATACCTAGTATAAATATAAATTATTAATAAATTAAAGAAGCTCTATGATATTATGACATATTTTTTTTACGTTAGCTGGTATTTTTTTATAACTAATGACTTTTTTTGTATTTGTGTTTTGTTCGAGCAAATAAGGGCTAAACGAGGATTATACCACCCCTCTTTATAGGCTTAGAACAATAATACTGGGGAAAAATCGGGGATTAGTTAGCACAAATGCTAACGTAAAAAACGAAGAGGAAAATGAAAGTTTCATTTTAACTGAAATCCTCAAAAAGCCCATGTGGAGCCGAAAGGCTCACAGCCTGAAATCGGCCCAATGCATTTGGAAGCATCTTTATCTTCTTCGACTCATACACTATCTTCCCTTTCCTCAGAAAAACAAAAGTTTCATCATCATATATATATAGCTGAAAATGTCTGTGCGTTGTACCGCTATAACTCACGAACGGCTTCATGGATTTGATTAATTTTTTTTTTTAATTTGTTCGTCATCGTCTGTGGAAGGTTATAGGCGTATTAGTACCTCAATATCTGGTCCATCCCAGCATCCACCCACGCAATCTTTGTAACTCAAAAACCACTGCAATGATTAATGAGGAATCTTTTTGAATAGATAAGTTTTATCTACCGGAAGGTTAAGGTCTATTTTTTCATCAACCCCTGGTCCATCCCAGCATCCACTCACGCAATCTTTGTAACTCGAAAACCATTGCAACGATTAATGAGAAATCTTTTTGAATAAATTAGTTTTAGCTCCAAAGCTAGCGTTACTACAGTTGAAGGACTATAATGAATAATTGAATAATTGAAAATTATAACATCATGAATGTACTGTCGAGGAACTGAATAGCCTTATAGGAGATATTGGGAGAAAAGACAAAATTCCCCGGGCAACGCCGGGTATTACTGCTAGTTCACTATATTCCAGGGTGGTTGGCATTCAAGTTCCAAAAAAAGTACCCTGAATTTTTTAAAAAGGATAAAACTCAAGGGGATCATTCCTATGAATTTCCCTCTTGGATTAAGCATTTATCATTGGGCGATTTAACTACCCCTACTGCTGATTTTTTTTTTAAACAAGTACGAAGATTGGAAAACATTTTTTTGAAGTTATCTCAGAAACCAGATTTTTTCAAGAAAAAAATATTGTTGAAAAAATAACAAATATTTTGAAAAAGAAAAAAACCTTAAAAGATATTCGATGTAATCTTAAAAAAATTTTCTAAACTTCGGATGAGACATACCCTACACACTGAAGGAGAGTTATCTCGAAAAAGGAAGTTGGCAGTCAAACTAAAAGAAAATACAAAGAAACAAAAAATCATGACTTAAATTATTTTATTTCTTATTTGAATAGTATTTATCTATTTTTTTTTATATTATTTAATTTTTTATGTAGGTATTTGTTTCTAAAACGTAATTCTGCTTCAGAATAATGAATAGTTATCGGTTTTTCATTTTTATTAGTCTATTTGTTCATAATATTTTGTATAATTATTTCCTTTTTTACGAAGGATTTTAATATGATGTAAAATAATAATTATGTAAATATAATATTAGGTACATTTAAAAATTATGTTATCTTTTATTATTATGAATTCCTACTAACTGTTGCTAATTATTTATGTTTATTAAATGCTTTATTAACTATTTCAGAAAATTAAATTAAAATATTAAAATACATTAATAAAAATATGATTTGGAGAAGGCAAGTAAGCTCACCTTCTAGTTTTATACACCTTGGGACTTACCACCTTAGGACAGCGGTTCGAGACCCATTCACTAGGTTAATGTCTTCGGTAGTCATTGGAACCCGTCAGTACCCTGGGACTTTTTGATTTGTTGGCATTTCTGGTAATGAAGATTTAAGCACAATATGTCAGCAGCCGTTAGTGTTACTAAAAGTGTTACTGCGATTGATTTAATACAGAGGTAATTTTTAGTAATGATCTAACAATAGGTAATTTTAGTTAAAGTTTTGAGATTATTAAACTTTTTTTTACCCTAATCTTCCATCTCTTTGGTGGATTTGTCTGAAAAACAATAGGTGTCGCCTTTAGAGGGTCCGGAAAACATGAAATTCAGTTGAAACGACAATAATACTTCCTTATACTACAGCTTAGTGACTTAACTTCTGTCATGTCGCCTACTACCATGGTGGACATGAAACCGACTCTACTGTGGGAGTCCTAAATTTTACCTACCTAGGTTTATTCACTTAGGGTAGGGGGTCTTTAACGAGTAATTGACATCGCGCAGTCTCGGGACCATCGCTTAGCGTCCCATCCGAAGGACGGCGTGCTCAAGGTTTTTTCACTTCCCAGATAAAGAACCTAAAGGTCTCGGCAGGGTTTCGAACCCGCATTCTTGAGCTCAGTAGGCTGAATAGTATAGGTATAAGAAAGTAAAAAAAGAAATGGAAATTTTTAAAAAAAAATTAGGAATTTTATAATTTTAAATATAATATAACAGTTGGTTGCATGATGGGGCCCCCTTAAGCTTGGAGCCGGGGGCCAAGCTCCCCCTCCCCGTAATCCGTCCCTCTATATTTCCATATGAAGCCCGGCCTCATCGGTGTTTGGGCAAGTGAGACTACATTCCTAGACGTAGGTCAGTTGAGTACTAGTGTGACCTAGATAATGGTCAGTGAAGGGACGACCTTGACCACAAAACCGGACACAACCCAAGACGATCGTCTGTGGATCACCGGCAATGTACTTCGCGCATCAAATTATTTGTAATCAACTAAACTTTTAATGCCCCTCTAAACATAAAACCTGTCAATTTCGTGTCGATAAATACAAAACATCGGCAGTTATTAGTTTTTTAGTTAATATACTTAGTAAAAACATGTATATTACAACTTTTTTTTTTAAATTTTAAATTTTTATATTTACAAATTATTGCAGGTATTATATATAATATAATATTTAAAGCCATATTAGTCTCAACATTTTCAATTTATTTTCTTTCATTCATTTTTGTTTTCGTAATATGTAGTACAATATTTCGTCCTTAAAACATTATCAAGTTCCACATCTGAAAATTATCTTATGATACAATTCCTTAAATTTTATTTTTAAATTAATTCAGGTTAAAACATTAATTATATATATATTATTATAATTAGATTAATACAACAATTTTTTCTTTTAGGACCCCATTTGGGACCCCATATACCCCAAATTGGGTCCTCAAAGAAACATTTTTTTTTGGTATATGATGTATTGGATTTTTGAAAAAAATTTGTAAGAAAAATAAAACATACTTTTCTAGCTAAAGTTAATTTTTTAATAACAATGATGATAATGTTAGGTAAGTGGTTTATTTGTTGTATCTAATTATAATAATATATATATATATATATAATTAATGTTTTAACCTGAATTAATTTAAAAATAAAATTTAAGAAATTGTATCTTAAGATAATTTTTAGATGTGGAACTTGATAATGTTTTAAGGACGAAATATTGTACTACATATTACGAAAACAAAAATGAATGAAAGAAAATAAATTGAAAATGTTGAGACTAATATGGCTTTAAATATTATATTATATATAATACCTGCAATAATTTGAATATAAATGTCTCATATATCGGAAACCGATTTACGATTGTTATATATTTACAACTATATATACACAATATATAACTAGCAAATGTGAAACATGAATAAATAATTGTCTTGGCTATTGAAAGAGAAATCATTCATTAATGAAACCCCATTATCTTATAATAATCAGCGGATGAGAGAAATAGAAATTAAAATATATAAAAAAATAATAGTTAAATGATAAAATAAAGCTATGCCATAAAACGTGTGTAGATGATTAAGTCTTCAATCAACTAGTAGGTCTCGAGGCCATTGCCGCCTCAGCCTCCGAAAATGAACATTAGGAAGGGTTCTTGTCGCAAGTCTGCTGTCTTAACGGAAAGGGTAGAATGGAATTGTCTGTAGCGGGATTTAATTACTTCCCTTAAAAAGGGAATCTGTAGGTCATTGTGAAGGATAGCATTAGACACGTAGATGGAGCTTTTGTTTTTTTACGAAGGATACGTGATTGTAGGGTTTGGATTCTATAAAAATTCGAAGATTTAGTTCAGCCCAAGTGTTCAGCTCCATACTCCCATATTGGCTTCAGTAATTGGTTGTACATGAGTCTTTTATTTCTTAATGTAAGTTTCTATCTGCAATCTAAAAGTCGTAATAAGAGTATTTATTTCTTGTCTCGTAAGTCTAGTATGAGGATTCCGTGTCAGGCTTCGGTTAATAAATAACCCAAGGTAATGCACCCGATTTGCACCGGGAAGGAGTGTTTTATAAAAAGTGACTAGAAATGATTATGTTAGAGGAATTTCGTGTCATGTCCTCCCTTTCCCTTCTGTCGATTTCGGAGAAAATTAACAGGTCTTGTCCTTATATGGTTTTGAATTCACATACTATATTTCAAGTCGATATATCATACTCGATATATTTATTACATCGACAGTTATTATAGTTTATATGTTGTGCCAATGGCTGTGGCTAGCTCAGAAGGAGAGTTGAGCCCAACCTCTGATTCCCCTCTTCTCTTCAGCCGATTTCATGGAAAATTAATAGATGTTTTCCGTCTTAAGTTCCACTTTCATCCCGAGCTCTCTGAACACACGACGGACGAGTCATAGTACACATGTGCAAGGTTCACCTAAAAATAATTAACGCGACCACGAACATTCCGTTTCAGGGGGTCAAAAAATATGAAATTGCGGTAAAAACTCTACATACATTTTTTTTCCGATTACATAACTTTCTCTATACTTTGTTTAGTTGGGGAAGTAAATTCAAAGAGAATCTCCTAGAGGAAGAGAAGCGTCCTTGACTTGTTAACGGACTTGGTAAGCCGGTTATGGACCTACCTACATACCGATTAATCTATCATTTCGATTTTTTTTCTTTTTTATGAACCGTTCGAAAAGAAAGTTGAGATTTACTAGTGACGAAATGTATTTGTTTATTCGTCTGTTTGTGTTCATGTATTTGCAAGGTTTTTTGTGACTCATGCCCGGGCTTTAGCTACGAAGTCATATCGCTATCAGAGCGCTCTTTCCTGTGCGGACTTAGTTACCTAGGGGGCCATTCATAAATTACGTAAGGCTTTTTTAAAGCTAATTCGACCCTCCCCCCCCCCCCCCCCCACCCCTTGATAAGAAATTTTCTTAAGAAATGATCGCATTCATAAAATAAAAGATTCAAAAATGTCTAGAAGTACTGAGACCATATGATTTCTGAGGGATTCAATACTGAATTTGAGAACTAAGTACAGATGGCGCTATCCAATAGCGCCATTTCTTAGCGCGAAAGTAGTCGATTTTAAATTCAAAAACTTACCTAAGATGAAATTCTTACCCCCCCCCCCCCCCCCCCCCCCCCCCTTCCCCTAAATGCCTTACGAATGACCCCTAGGGTAGGAGACTTTAACGAGTACCTGGCATCGCACAGGCTCAGAACCTTCTCATCCAAAGAACACCGTGCTTAGGCTTTTTTACTTAAAAAACCACAGGGCCTCGGCCGGGTTTCGAACCCATGATCTTGAATCAGTAAGCAAACACGCTACCTCCGAGTTACCGGCGCTCACGAATTGGCTCTAAATTTCAAAACGTCGGTGAATCACTTCCCCAGTTCATATCAATTAAGTTTTCTCTCTGCTTTAGGAACCAATGAATCAAAGGTGACTTAAATAGGGGAATCAAAATCCTCACACTAAATTTTGTATCGATACATTACATTCATTACATCGGCAGTTATAAGGCTGTTGTGTCAAACGCCCCCTCTTTTAATCTCTCTTTTTAAAATAATGTCTATTTCAGAAAATATATATAATATATGGGAGTACTTTCGGTATTCATCCATCTTCAGCTACGACTTAACAAATACTATATTTAAAGGATACTGGTTATAAATTGTTTTATTTTGTTACAAAAGTTTTGATAATGTCGAAACGTCAACCAAATTAATATAAATATTTTTTGGGGAGATCGAAGGCCAATCTTGTGTATTTTTTCAAACCTTCTAACTTCTCCAAAACAATGAATAAATTATATTAAATTAAATATGTACAAATTATTCTAAAAAACTTTATGATGATATACCAAGTTCACTCACACTGACATAGTGTTGTTTTACCCTCGTTCCCTCATTTAATATATTATATAATCATATTATGAAATGTCGTGTAATAATGATAATAATAAGTTATTAAAATAATATTTTTTTATTTTATTTATTTTTTTCAGATCATGGCAAGCAAAATAGAAGATTCAGAGTTCTACATAATAGGCCCTATGACTCCATTATTGTCAGGCAAGTCATTTTGAAATATACATATGTCAATTTGAAAATCTGCGTCGCACCTTGGAGTTTTTTGAAACGTTAGTATAATGTATAACTCGGTGAGAAAGAATGTTGTGTAAAAGTTATCATCGAAGTCTTCAACACAATAAGATATTAATTTGTATTGCTAAATGTTCGCACATTTTCTCCTTAAAAAAAATTAGAATTTTTTTTTTCTTAATTCATACCCCGAAGATTTTTATTGTTGCAAGATGTCACTTTCCCGTATACAATGGAACAAACTAACTTTTCTGAACCTATAAATGGTACCTATTTAGGGGAATAAATAGAACCTATTTTCGAGATACGATAATTATTTAGTTATTGTGACTCATGCCCTCGATCTTAAGCTCAGTAGACTTGCATGGTACTTCTGAGCTACGGGCGCCCTCATACAATCCATGCAGGCAGAAGCTCGTAAAGTTAGAAAATTCCATGGTATGTATTCACAATTTTTTTTTGAAATTCCGAGTTCTACAGTCTAACGAAATTGAAAAAAAAAACAGGCAGATGTTCATTATTTTTTATTCATTATTATTATATATTTTTTGCATGCTATAACAATTTATTTTTATTTGTGACTTATGCCTGGGCTTCTACCAAGAAGACATATCGCCTACTAACATAACCTCCTGCTGGACAAGACTATTAAATTTTGCCTAGGTAGTTATAATCAGGGTAGGGGGCTTTAACAAGTACCTGACATCGCACAGGCTCAGAACTCTCCGAAGAACGACGTGCTCAAGATTTTTGTTCTTGAGAATTTACAGGATATAGAGAGATGTTTAATTAGTGATCCTAGTGTTGAGTGCTTGAATAAAGAAATTCGTGGCCCTGAATAAATTAATTTTCTCTATTTTTCAGTTAATTTGATTTAATAATTTAAGCAACCAACATCAGGGTTACTTCTTTACAATGCTTGTTGGTTAGTTAGTTATTGTGACCCATGCCTGGGCTTCATCTATGAGGTCATATCGCCTACTACCAGAGTGCTGTTTTGTCACTGTGGTGGAAAGCCCGACTCTACTGTAGAAGTCTTAAAATCTGTTTGCTCAGCTAGGGTAGGGGGTCTTTAACGAGTATCAGACATCATGCAGGCTCGGGACCATCGTTTAACTTCCCATCCGAAGGAAGGCGAAGGGCCTCGGCCGGGTTTCGAACCCACGATTTTGAGCTCAATAGGCTAGCACGCTACATCTGAGCTACCGGCGCGTGAAATATATAATAATAATAATACATTTATTTCCGTCAAACCAATACATGGTAATAGGATACGTCAAAAAAGTGTATACATTAAGGTAGCTTATAAATTAGATTTATAACTACTTGTGTCTAACACACCTATGATTAGTAGTAATAACAAAACTATTAAAAAAAGTAAAATGAAATTAATAAAAACTGAACAAATAAATACTTCAAAATATATGAGTACATAAACAATATTAAAACTTATAAACATGATACGTTTATAATAAGTAGACACATTTTTCAATTTAATAAAAATTAAGATAACTATTTTTCAAAAAAAACTCTTCGGAAATGTTTTTACCCCAACGATGTTTCGGGACGTTCTTACGTCCCATCATCAGGTCCCAATGTACGAGATATAGAAAAGAAAGAAAACAATGTAACTATAACAATATATGAAAAATAATATATATATATATATATATATATATATATATATATATATATATATATATATAGATTAATCAATTATAAATGAATGTATAAAAAAGTCTAAACAAATAAAAAATTATAAATGAATAAATAAAACAATAACGTACATTGGACTGACCTTTAAGGTGTGGAGGAACTCTGACCAAAAAATAAAAATTAATGCTTTGTATCAAATAATGTTTTTGGATATGAAACACGATTCTTTATTGTGATTATATTATTCTTTTTGAACAGTGAGAATAAAATTCCGTTTCTGTGTATAGGGTTTCCTCTAACATGAACATTTTTAGTTTAAATTAAATTTTTTTTTTTTGTATCTATTGACTTCAAGAAGTGGGGAAGGGCATTAAAATAAATTAAATTATATATTATTTTAAATGATTCATTCAACAATAAGGAATATTTCTTGAGTTGAGTCCCCTTCCCTTTGGCTGATATCGCTAAAAATTGATATGTGTCTCCTTATGGGGTTCTGAATACATATTTAAAATTTCGTGACTATACATTCATTCTATTTCAGAGACACACAGAGACAGAAATTTGTTTTTAATTTTTGGAATTAGGAGGTTGGTCATAGAATTCCGTTGAATACTCAGCATCGAATTTCTAATCGATTGAATAACTTCCCCTATACTTGGTTTAGCTGGGAAAGTAAACTGATGTCGTTAGAAAGGGTAGGTCACTAGCTTTCCAATGAGCTCTTTCAATATTCTACCATTAGTACCCAAGGAATCCAAGGATTTTTCGAATACCCGGTACAAAGATTGGTATGACAGTGAACAATAACGTACACAATGAGGACAACCCACTGATGACAGAACAACACAAGACCCTTCTTGTCTCTTTCTTCCTAAAATAGACATCTTTTATTAGAGAAATTTTCTGTGTCATTGCTTATTTGGATGGTACTGTCATCTTCATCAATCATCTCCAATTTTTTTTTTTTTTTATTGCTTTAAGGAAACATTCAATAAAAAACTGTTAACAACAAAATAAATAAACTATTAGTTTAATTCATTTTTGGTTACACCGTTACGCTTGATGACTGAGTTCAACTGGAATGGTGTCAGGTTAACGTCTAAACGGAGGACGGGCTCGAGTGAAACCCTAATAGCGAAACTACATGTCCCCAGTGGCGGATCTACAGTCTTGGGGGCTCTCAGGATCTTCCTTCGAAAGAAGCCCCCTTCAGCAATTCTTTGAGAAATTTTGAATGAGATTAGTTAGGGCAAGATGTAAATAAATATTGAAAAATATGTATTAATATGTATTGGATTTTATCCCTTATAGTATTCCATTAATCGATCTATTTCTTCAGCTAATAATATAAAGAAAGTTATGTAATCGGTCAGAAATTCAGTTTTTAAAGTAATTTCATGTTTTTCGACCCCCTGATTCCAAAAATGAAAAATTGGTATTGACACGGAATTTTATATTCAAATCCAAAACCCCATATGGACGACACATATCAATTTTCAACCGACCTTTGTGGTACGTAGCGGCTTGTGATGATACAAGTAAGTAGTCGAGCTGGGCTGGGCTGGACACTCTCTGATAGGGAGCTCTGGGCTTGCCCACCTTAATCCGGTGCCTCACGATGCTTCCAACACCCTCCAACGTTAGACGATTGATGATTGGTAGCACCGTGTGGCCTCCAACTACTTGCGTCCAATGTCATGCGTCCAACGTTGGTGTTGGAGCATGTTCGGCCTGTTGTAGGTATTTTGACATAAATCAAAGAGACTTTTTTACTCCCACTACCAGACTTGGTCCATATTTGATGCACGGCTACACGAATCGTCCAACCTTTTCAAATGTTTATATTGAGGTTATGCCAATGATATAAAAAAAGTCTTTATGTTACTTTCACTTTTTATATTTCAATTGGTAATTACATATCTGGAAATGTCAATAGAAAAATTGGAATGGACCAACGACGTAAAGATAGAATTCATACACTTGTACGAATCGCACCCGGTATTGTGAGATGTACAACATAAAAACCACAAAAACCGTAATAGTTTGTATGATGCATGACTTTTACGAGTAATAATAAGGACGACAACAAGACCACTGTTGTAGCAGCAATTGCAACATCCGCATCTTCCGATTCTTCCATTTTACTTTATTTAGAGTAAAAAAATAAATTAAATGTAAAAAAATCTAAAAATCTAAAAAAAAAACCTCAAGTTTCCCTTGTGTGTGCACTTGACTCAAACATTTGAATCCAATGTGTTTGGTCCAACATTTGCTTCTAGTGCTCTTCTTCTAGCAAGGGAACTTGTACACCAATCGTCCAGTGTTGGATTCAAACGTTTGAGTCCAACACTGGAGACAAACGTTGGTAGCATAGTGTGGCACCGGCTTTACTCAGTGTCTCCTGAGACAGAAACGCTCATGGCCATAGTAGGCGATGCGTTAAAAAAAAAAAAAATTCTTGGTCACATTTAGTTTAAAATCTCAAAAATTGTCAGTTAATGACTTTTTGCAGTAAGCCGACAATATATTTTGTGAAATAGACAATCTTTATTTTTATTAAGTGTATCACAATATCTCTGTAGAAAATGTTAAGTATCTTACAAGACATTTGAAAAAAGATATTTAAAAAAAAAGATTAAACGATGTATGGATATTATGATAATTTAGTGTATGTGTGGGGCACGACAGGCAGACAGGAAACTGGAGATGACCTACAAGTGAGGGGGTGGTTCTAGCCATACTCGAGGGACAAGAGGCTAACGGTCGTAACGCCGAATCAGTTCAATGAGACAGCTTGGATTGGTCATGCCACATCCACCAACCCTACACTATCATGTTCTAGATTCAACCTTACACTTGTTCTAACTCATCCAACTTCAAAAAATGAATAACCGGCTAGGTACTTCCCCATCACGAATAAATCCACTTCTTGAAGTCAACAGATACAATTTAAAAAATGGTTAGTCGATTCCGTTTACTTAGAAACGGATTTTTTTTTTTTCGAAAGAATAAAATAGCCACAATAAAAAATTGTCTTTCATAGCCAAAAACATTATTTGATACTCAGCTTTCATTTTTTTGGGGGGCAGAGTTCCTCCATAGGTAGCCTCCTTATTTTTCATTACTTATATACTAGTGTATTGTATTTCTCTTGGTGTATTCATTTATGTACCTATTTTATTTATTTTTTTTTCATTTTTTAAATTTTTTATTATTATTTGTTGAAAATTTGTGTTATTTTTTTTATTTTTTATTCTATTTTTATATAAGTTTATAAACATTTTCTGTGACTAATTTATGTCCATAGAACTGTAGCTTAATATATTTTTTTGTTGCAATATATACTAATACATATATAAAAAAGTTTGTATGTTGTGTAATAAAAACTAGTTAATCGATTTGCGTAATTATTTTATCGTTGGGAAGCTTATTTCTTTCCGGTGGACATAGACTATACATCTTCACGCTTTATCTAAAGAGAGCTGAGCAGAGATGTGAAACAAGTCGGAGGAGAAATGGCAGTCAGGGTGTCATTTATTGCATTCGCTACTTAAATCATGGAAGGCAAATCAAAATGATGTATAGAGGGTTTTTTGGTATATATATATAAATCTGTTGTTTTGTCTGGTCCGTGTATTTGTAACGAGTTGCCGCAAAAACTATTGAATCGATTTCGATGAAATTTCAAGTGTAGCATAAAAAAACTTTTTTGACTTTCCAAGTTTAATTTATAAAACCAAAAATGTAGCAAATCAAATTTCCAACGTTTGCTCATATGGTATATCATATATTTGATGTATCTATACATTCAGAGGAGGGTAGGAAGGCGCTATTAATGTGCGTTTCGAGGGGTTGGAACGGGGGTTGTCAAAACCACCAGTCTCAAAATCCTTCAAAATTTCAACTTATTTTGTAAAAAAATGTAACTTAAAGTTTCTAACCTGTTGTGTTTCTAACCTAAAAAACGTTGCACCACCCTGATTTAGTTATACTTTCAATAATTATATATTTGTGGTACCTGACTTGACTGGAGTATGGAGAGAGACCTGACGTTGGTTCTCAGCTCCCGGAGCCTATCTGAGTCAGGTTTCCCGTCAGAACAAAGCTTGTTCAAAATAGTTTTAATTATTTCTATATTAACAAAACCTGACCTCTTTTATATACTTATTATTAGGGGGACTTGTCATCCCATTCCCATCCAGATAATCCCCCCCGAAGACTGAGGCGGCGCTGGCCGAGAGACCTGCTACTGTAATCTAGCAACAATATTTTGGGAGTGCCGGTGATGACCAGCTTCTCCCCTCATGTAATCCTCTTACCTTAAACTCTCCTACTTCTTGGCCTGCCTCCACTGCTGGACAGTGATTGGCAGGGCGAGAAGGCAGGGGGGATCATTTGAGCCCCCGCGGTCTCCCCTGCCCCCATTAAGTTGGAGGGATGAGGATGACAGAGATCCGGGGGCGTTTCGAGGTGTCTCGAGTTGAAGAACTTTCATGTTGATTTTATTATCTTTATTATTATTGTTTTATATTTATGTTTATTATTATTTAAATTGCAGATACCATTATTATTTTATTATATATATATATTTTTTTTTACCTATTATTTTGTACATAATCATATGCTTTCGTTGTATATATTTTTATTTTTATTTTTTTATGTATTTCATGTTTAATGTCATTAATTAAATTTACTTATAGTTTATACTGATTGTAATATTCAAAATATAAAGAAGAAAAGAAAAAATTATTAGGAGTAATCAATGTTGCTTGATATGACGAACCTACATATTTCCCTTAGATACTCACACATCCCGAAGAGGTCTCCACTTATTTTTTCGACTTAACGACGCTACTAAAGTCAATAATTTCTTGCCATTATAAATGACTGAGGGAATGACATGTTCAATCAAGATTTTGATGTCACTTAAAAGTAGTTAGTCGTGCTATTGTGATGTGAAAATAGCATTGTAACGGTTTCGTACAATTTCTCTCATGACATCCCTTACGTGAGACTTTTGGAACTCAAAAAAAAAAAAAAATGACATTAGTTTCAACATTACGTATATTTATTTTGCGGAAAGCGCACGAGGTAGATGTTCCGTGTCCTTTGAAGCGCTAATGGTATTCTTGTTTTTTGAAAAGTCATTCGGTTGAGTATCCGACATGACTATCCTTTTAAAATAGTCTCTAAGTACAAAAATAAATGATGAAGCAAAAACTAACCTCGTTTGCATAAATGACATAGAAACAGCTACTCAAATTTGAGAAAATGAAAGTATTGTAGTACTAATTTCAAAAATAAACAGTTTAAAAACTACTCTTTTTGGGGACCTTGGCACAAAAAAAAAATATAGGTGTTAATGTATGGGCACTCTTCCAGTAGGGGGACAGTAGATGGAATGCCTGGAGCAAAGGGGGGCCGATCATTGGAGAATTTCTACGTCCCCAGTATAGGGAAAGTTATGTAATATAATGACGTACATTTAAATTTTAATATAATGGCAAACATTCGATCTTGAGTCGTCGGTGAATCATTGACAATGTACATCCACAGCACGAATTAAACAGCTAATTTTTCATCTCCTTCTGAAACCAATCTACCGATTTGACTGAAAATCAATAGGTTTGTAATTGAATCGTTCATTTCAGAAACCCCATAAGTGCATAATTTCAAGTTTTGAGATATTTAAGAAAAACTTCTAACTTAACGAAAAGCAGATATTTTTTTACGAAAAAATTCCTGAATGTAAAGGAAGGTTTTATACATAATATGGAAACGTATTATATTCATTAAGGTGGGGGAAGAGGGTTAAAAAAAAAATATCCATCCTCTGCATTTATGGGGTTTCTCCAATAAAATAAATTTATGACACTTTTTTACCATTTTTATGATATTAATGAGTTCATTTAAGGGTAAAAATCAACAAAGCTGTCTTCTAATAACATTGAACTTTATTTTGGTAAATAAAAAGGTCTTTTGTAAAAATAAAATACATAACATGATGCATTATTCTGCAGAGTCCAAGTCTTCTATTCTTTCAACTTCAGATGTGGGCCAACTCAAAATCATGGTGTAGAATTCAGCATAGTCTGAGGTGTATTCAGCGATATCAATTTTTTTTTTGTTAATTGGGATTTTGCCAGGAGGGAGAGTAGTCGTCAAAATGTTGACGTAGTAATGCCATTAATGAACGTCTTGGCTTTGAGTTTTCGACGAAAACAGAGAACGGAAAATAATCGCTATAAAACTCAAAACAAACAATAATACTAGAAACGACCTTTATAACCAGTATCGATTGTGGACAAGTAAGTAGTCGATTGTGACTGTGCGAGTTGCAATATTCGACCTTTAGAACGTTCTTATATCTGATAAATCCTACAAATAACTTCAATGCAAAAAATATATTACAAGTATTTAGCGCAGAAACCCCCTAAGTGATGTTGCTTATGGGGTTTCTGCACTAAACGAATATTTCAACAACTCGAAATGGGGGTATAAGGAACATTGTTTTACTGGGTTTCTGCACCAAATGTGCGTCAATCAATCAACTACAAGAAATCAGTATAAACTCAATTTCTAATTTTTGGTCGGTTATGGGGTTTCTGAAATAAGCGATTCAATTCAGAGATTTGTTTATTTCCATACAAAATGTGGTGTCGATACATTCATTTTATCAATAGTTATTAGAGGTTAGGCTAGGTTTAGGTTTTATGACTCATGCCCGGGCTTTAACAACGAGGTCATATCGCCTACTACCAGAGCGCTCTTTCGTCACTTTGGTGGATATGAGCCCGACTCTACTATGGGAGTCCTAAATTTTGCGTACCCTAAATTTTTTTATTCATCTAGGGTAGGGGTCTTTAACGAGTACCTGACATCGTACAGGCTCGGGACCATCGCTTAACGTCCCATCCGAAGGACGGCGTGCTTAAGTTTATTTTACCTCCCAGATAAAATAAACTAAGGGCCTCGGTCGGGTTACGAACCCTCGACCTTGAGCTCAGAAGTCAAGCACGCATACCACTGAGCTACCGGCGCCCTCAGTTATTAGAGGTTTTTGTTTGAACTATTCCATAACTTTCTCTGTACCAAGTAAAGCTGTGGAAGGAAGAGAAAACAGAACAGGACTTACTTATACCAACCACGTTTTTGCAAATCACTTTCTCTTCTCCTTCCCCCTTTCAAACTGGCAAACGGTAATGTGTTGATATTAGCGGTTGTCTTTGTTTCATTGTACAGCATTGTTACTCTCAGAGTTACTTCATTACACCCAGTAATGCTACTTTAAGATTAAATTGAAAAGAAGAGGGGAGGAAGAGAGTTCTATAAAATTGTGGTTGTTATAAGAAAGTCTTGATATGGCCACATCACATATTTCCTTTATTTTTAATCCTTTTTATAAAAAACTACCAATAATAAAAATATATTTTAAAATTTAATATACCTTGCTATACAATTTAAACATTACTTTGATAAATTTCCTATGGAAATTGATTGTACATTGTATTACGTTTCTTTAAGGGGTAAATGTATCCCACAAAAGTTACTTTTCATTTGCCAAATGTTACTAACGCATAGATTTTCATTATGTTATTATACCATGCAAAACAAATTCATGTTGATCTGGTAAATAAACAATGTGTTTTGAGGGGCCATTTCACGAAAACTGGACGACCTTCGAAAAGTCGTATTTTATGTAAAATGTGTCCTTCAGTATTTTAAATAAATTTCACTTCAAGAGAGTTTTGATTAATCTATAAATATAAGCGGTATCTTGTAATATGTAGTTAGGCTCCGAAGTAATGTGGTCTTAGGTATACCAAGTATAGGGCAGGTTATGTAGTCGATCAAAAATTCGATGCGGAGTTTTCAATGGAATTTCATGGTTCCCGACCTCTAGTTTCTAAATACGAAAAAAAAAAATCTGTGTATCTGTGAACACGATAACTCCCGATAGAATGGATGTATCGACACAAAAATTTTTATGTGAATCTAGAACCCTTTTGCGACGACACCTATTGATTTTCAGCCAAATCGACCAAAGAAAAGGGGGAGATCAGGGTGGAAGATTATCATATAAACTCTAATCATTCTAACCTCCAACAACGTGGGTTTTACTTACAATTAGATTAACGTGGAATCTCCACACAAGACTCAAACGACAAGAACTCAACAGACGATATGGTCTTTTAAGACGACTCAAAACTATTTGTTTAGAACAAACTTACAATTTACAAAACAATCATACGACCAATATGGACATACGGACTAGAACTATGGGGCTCAGCCAAGAGTTCTAACATTAACAGTGTCCTACGACAAATTGTCAATGCTCCTTTTTATGTCACCAACAAAGTCCTCAACACCTTATGTCCTTATGTCCAAGACCTAATCCAACTCCGCTTCAAGAAATTCCATAAGTTGAATACCCATCCCAAGCCTGTCGCTCAGCGCATGTCCTCTCAGTCCCATCCTGGCAACCCTCCACGCCGCCTAAGACGACGATGGCCTCGCGATCTTCTTTGAATAAATAACGAGACTATCTAAGGGAGTGTCAGCACTGGCTGGCTTCTCCCATCAAGTGTACATTTTTATTTCTTGTTCACTTCTAGCCATTGTATATTTTGTACAGATTGTAGGTATTTAAACCAATTGTCCCAGATTGTCCCAATTTTCAGATGAACAATAGGACTTATTTGAATAATCGTTCCAAAGTGCTTTAAGGGTGCTATTTACTCTTGGATGAGGTACACTCCAAAGTGTGCCTGTTCGCCCCGGAGTGATTTGGCCCGATAAAAAATAGCGAATAACATTTTTCTCTTATTAGAGAAGAAACGGCCGTCCGGCCGCCATTTATTGCATACGCCGCCTAAACTTGTCCTGTTGCCATGTTGAGGTTTAGCGGAAATAAATATATATCATAAAACGTTGAAAATATATCAAAATCATGTATGGAGGAATTGTTGACAACAAAAATTCCTACAAAAAAGTTCGCAACAACATATCTATCTATAACACATAGCCTTCAATATGAGTTTATATCTCTATCTATAAATCTGTAGTTCTGTCTGTTAGTGATTTTGTAACAGATTGACTCGAAAACTATTGAACCGATTTTTATGAAATTTTATATGTAGCATCCATATAAGCTAAGCAAAAATTGTTGCAAATCAAATTTCAAACGGGTGCTGCTAATATGAGTCTCGAGTTTTGAATTGAACATTGAGTAGAAGATCGTTTTAAAGTTTGACGTAAGCCGTGACGCATCAGAAGTTTCCATTTATGCTGAGGAGGGGTAAGTCATAAACCACCAGCCTCAAAATCGTCGAAAATTTCAATTTATTACTAAAATAATGTAACTTTAAGTTACTATCCAGGCATGTAACGTTGAAGTTACTCTGGGCGAAGCCTGCTGAACCCTGATTTAGTAATACTTTCAATGACTATATTCCTAGGACCTGACTCCTGAGTATGGTGAGAGAACTGACAAGTTAGTTCTCAGATCCCTGAGTCAGGTATCCATTCAGAACCAATGTCAATAGATAAACATTAAATGGTATTTCTTTCCTGACCCAAGTCAAGTCTGTATCTTATGGCACGCTTATTGCTAGTTCAAAAGCTCAGGTCGGGCGGGGGGGGACTATGGACCACCCTGTTATTTTGAACGTACAGCTAAAGTAAAAGCGAGGAACCCGTATTACATAGATGACAAAAGGTTTTGGATCCAGTGAAAACCTTGTCGGCTCTCTCACGTCCTTTCTGACGGTTTTCTTTAAAAAATAAATTTTTAACTGCCGTGCATTACTTTCACATTTTCTTACACTTCTTTTACTCTCTAGTTTTCATAAAAAAAATATATATAAAGAAAATAATATTATACGGGTGCTCAAAAACTTCGGAAACATCTAAACTGGCGAATCCCAACTTCTGAAAAGCCGACTAAGTCCACAACTTTCAGAAAAAAAGTTACCAGTAAATCATCGGCAATATACTTCCAGAACGAATTAACCAATTACTTTTTCGCTCTCCTTCCAAATTCAATCGACCGTTTGGGCTAAAAATCAAAAGTTGAGTTACATAGGAGCTTTTAAATCCTCATACTAAATTTTGTGTTGATTCATTCATTACATTGGTAGTCATTAGGGTTTTTGAGGCGAGCCCCCTCCTCTGATACCTCTTTCCATCGGCCGACTTCGCAAAAAATTAATAGGTGAAAAATTTCATTTTAAAATAGGTACCTAACCATTTCAAATCGTTCATTGGACATCATTTTCACATATTAATAGATAAATATATTGTTTTAAATACAAATATTAAAACATAATATATTAAATTTCCTCCTTCGGCTAAAAAGCCTGTGTCCTCAAGGTGGTGGTTGGTGCCTTCTGGTCTGGAGGTTCAGGATCTTCGGGGAAGTTAGCCCGGCTCCGGAGCTGGTCCTCATATTTCCGTCTCTGGACTCCCTCTATGGTTACAATGTATGATAAAGGTCCAATTCTTACAACATGAATCCACTAATGTAGCCCTTCCCTCCCGAGTTAAGTGCCCAGATCAGATCGCCTCATTCGAATTCGCGTTCCGTTGATCTATCATTATGACACTTAGCCTGCTTAAAAATAGCAAAATTGGCTTTCGCGTCTTGATTCGGTTTTAAGAGATCTATTCTAGTCCTGATACGCCACCCAAGTAAAAGTTCCGCCGGATTTGTTCTCTTACAAAGAGAGCAGACTTGCCCATTCGCGGGACGCTCTCTGTTCTGTTTGTGTAGTGTAAAGCCGCACTGGAGGCAGTGTTTCCCTCTTACCAGCTGCCTACGTGTCCTTCTTGTATGCTCTGGGTGGGCGCTGTTGGGAAATGTGGTTAGCGTGTGAAGTGTTGACAAATGTATTTATTAAATTTAAAAGATGTTGTTGGTGACTGGTTGCCTTTTCTAACTATATGGCGATAGATTCAACATCACTTAACTTAAAGTTATTTGTAGAGTGGAATCGCATAAGCTCCTGTTGCCAATGTTGTTGGTTAATGCCGATGAAATTTTCTATTTAAAATCAAAACTTCATTAGGGAAGCTCCTATTAATTAAGCGCGAAATCGGCCAAAAAGAAGAAGGGGATCAGAGGGGGTCGTCACAAAAACCCTAATAACTGCCGATATAATGAATATACCTATCGGCATGAAATTTTGTATTTAAAATCAAAACTTCATTAGGAAGGCTCCTATTAATGTAGCGCAAAATTGGCCAAAGAGAAGAAGGGGATCAGAGGGGGGCGTCACAAAAACCGTAGTAACTACCAATGTAATGAATGTATCGGCATGAAATTTTGTATTTAAAATCAAAACTTCATTAGGAAGGCTTCTATTAATTAAGCGCGAAATTGGTCATAGTGAAGAAGAGGATCAGAGGGGGTAGTCACTAAAACATTAATAACTACCGTTGTAATGAATGTACCTATCGGCATGAAATTTTGTATTTAAAATCAAAACTTCATTAGGAAGGCTCCTATTAATGTAGCGCAAAATTGGCCAAAGAGAAGAAGGGGATCAGAGGGGGGCGTCACAAAAACCGTAGTAACTACCAATGTAATGAATGTATCGGCATGAAATTTTGTATTTAAAATCAAAACTTCATTAGGAAGGCTTCTATTAATTAAGCGCGAAATTTGCCAAAGAGAAGAAGGGGATCAGAGGGGGGCGTCACAAAAACCGTAGTAACTACCAATGTAATGAATGTATCGGCATGAAATTTTGTATTTAAAATCAAAACTTCATTAGGAAGGCTTCCATTAATTAAGCGCGAAATTGGTCATAGAGAAGAAGAGGATCAGAGGGGGTAGTCACTAAAACATTAATAACTACCGTTGTAATGAATGTATCGGCATGAAATTTTGTATTTAAAATCAAAACTTCATTACGAAGGCTCCCATTAATTAAGCGCGAAATCGGCCATAGAGAAGAAGGGGATCAGAGGGGTTCGTCTCAAAAACCCTAGTAACTACCAATGTAATGAATGTATCGGGATGAAATTTAGTTTTTAAAATCAAAACTTCATTAGGAAGGCTCCTATTAATTAAGCGCGAAATCGGCCATAGAGAAGAAGGGGATCAGAGGGGGTCGTCACAAAAACCCTAATAACTGCCGATATAATGAATGTACCTATCGGCATGAAATTTTGTATTTAAAATCGAAACTTCATTAGGAAGGCTCCTATTAATGTAGCGCAAAATTGGCCAGTGAGAAGGCCATACACACACACGCACAGAGAGAATGGTCAAAATATATTCAGGGGACCTTGAAACTTGAAAATCCGTTAAAACACTGATCTCGAATTTTCGCACGATTACAATACTTATACTATAGTTATAAGAAAGTAAAAATAAGTTTGTTTTATTTATAAATACTTTCGTATGTACGTCCTTCCTTTCGTTAGAATCACATGAGTTACTCTGTATACTGCTTTCAATATTGTTCGTGAAAGTAACCAAGCCGTTTATCATTGTAGAAGCAGCAGAACTCGGAGTCTCTCTGATTGGAAGTGGTTGGAGTTAGTGGTAAAGGAACGCTCAAGTAACTAGTCAAACGGCTTTAGACAATAAGAAAACACCTTTTGACCTATTTGGGGCTTTCTACCTCTCACAAGCCCTCCTTAGACAACCAAGGTTAACCCTAATCTTAAGTTGACCTAGTACCTAAGGTTATCCTTTGAAGATGAAATTGTGAGCAACTGAATGAAGATAGATAGATAAGTGACACATCATTTTACTTCCCCAGACATACCAAGTGTAAGGGATGTTATGTAATCGGTCAAAAATTTGATGCGGAGTTTTCAATGGAATTTTATATTCTCTGACCTCTAGATTCCAAATATCAAAAAAAAAATTCTCTCTGTCTGTCTATGAACACGATATAATAATAATAATAAACTTTATTACATTTGAAATAAAATACATTTCATTGGAAGGAGTTCAGCCAGCGTTCTTAAATAAAATTGAAAAATATAAAAAAAAATATATATATAAAGTGTATCAGCTACAGTGAAAAAAAATAAATGAAAATTGACATAGTAAAGTATTGAGATGAAATAATTATATTCAAAAAATGAAATGGATAAATATGGATTTTCAACCAAATCGTTCAAAGGGAGTAGGGGTGAGGTTTAACTCAAAACGTTATAACTGTCGATGTAATAAGTGTATCGACTCAAATTTTTATATGTAAATTCAAAATCCCATAAGGATGACACTTGTTAATTTTCGGTGGAATCGGTAGAAGGGAAAGGGAGGTTCACGGAAGGAAGCATAATATGAAAACCCTAATAACTGCCGATGTAATGAATGTATCGACATGAAATTTCTTATTAAAAATCGAAACCCAATGAGGAATTAACCTATCGAATTTCAGCGATACCGGCCAAAAGGTTAGAGGTTCAAAGAGTGGAGCTCAATTCAAAAACTCTAGTAACTGCCGATGTAATGAATGTATCGCAACAAAATTTAGAATGAGGATTTAGGGGCCCCAATGTAATTGAACTATTGAATATTAGAGCAAACGGTCTATTGGTTTTTGAAGAGGGAGCAGAAGGTTAATTGATTTTTTCGGTCTGGGGAAGTAAATTGTCGGTAATTCACCGACGACTTTTTTGGTTGGTAACGAAAAAAATTAAATAAGCACAAAAAAAAAGTGTGAATTTAATTAGTAGACATAGACAGACAGGATTTTTTTTTTTGTTGGGGGGGGGGGGGGGGGAATCGGAAAACATAAAATTGTTGAAAACTCAACATCAAATTTCTAACCGATTACATAACTTCCCTATTGCTACGAAAATAAAACCAAATCTGCGTGTCTGTGGACAGAATTAATACATAGACACGAACACCCCCCCCCCCCCCCCCCTCTATGTTCTGTATGAAATATAATTTGACAACTCAAACGGCAGATTCACCTGTCAATTTCCACTTGTTTAACTGATAAACACGCTGACTTGTACATTATAATAGAAGACATTTCACCGGTTAGTGTTGCTTTCCCTTCAAATAAAGACGTATAGAATTTGGCGTGAGAATGCTCTTCCAAATTTCAACGATTTTTTCCAAAAACCAAAAAATAAATAAAGATACAAAAAAAAGACGATTATAGTTAGGGAAGCATTGTATGTGTTCACTGAAAAAGGAGGGAGGAATGAAATTTGGGTAGCAACATATTTACTTCCTCAGTTATACGAAGTATAGGGGAAGTTATGTAATTCGGTAATTCGATGCGGATTTTTAAACGGAATTAATTTCTATCTCTCGATTCCAAATTATAAAAAAAATTCTGTTACTGTGTCTCTTAACACGATAACTCCCGATGGAATGAATGTATCCACAGAAAATTTCATATGTGAATTCAAAACCCCATATACGGACGACACTTACTAATTTTCAATGGAATCGGCAGAAAGGAAGAGAGGGCTCAACTCAAAAACCCTAATAACTGCCGATGTAAAGAATTTATCGAGACAAAATTAGGATTTAGGGGTCCTCTATGTAAGTCAACTGTTGAAAATTAATTAAATTTTGGAGTAATTCAGTCTGGGGAAGTACATTGCCGGTGATTCAATCTTTTTTGGTTGGTAATAAAAAAAAAAAGTATGAGTCCAATTAGTATTCTCATAGTTGTAAACATCATGAGTGTGGTGTGTTCACTGGAAAAGAAGGAAGGAATTAAATTTCAGTAGCAACATTTTTATATGTTGAATTTTATATATTATATTATATAATATCTTATTTTAGTTATCATAAATAAATAATATATATATATGCGCTGTAACATGTACACCCTGTATACTCACATATCTGTAACCTGATATCACTTGTAATTTTGTGTTCTGTTAAATATGACTATAGCACCAAAAAGAGGATTTCTCTGATTATTATTCAATTATTGGAATTAATTTTTGGCAATGATGATAATAATAATATTTCCGTTAGACCAATACATGGTAATAGGATACGTCAAAATAATTTATACATTAAGGTATAGATTTATAACTACTTGAATCAAACACACCTTTGAATAGTAGTAATAACAAAACTATTAAAAAAAGTAAAATGAAAATAATAAAAACTGAACAAATAAATACTTAAAAAAATATGAGTGTATAAACAAATTAATACAAGATACGTTTATAATAAGTTGAGACATTTTTCAATTTAATAAAAATTAAGACAACTGTTTTTCAAAAAAACTTTCCGGAAGTGTCTTTATCCCAACGATGTTTCAGGACGTTCTTACGTCCCGTCATCAGGTACCAATGTGCGAGATATAGAAGAAAAGAAAACAATGTAACTATAACAATATATGAAAAAAAAAAAAAAATATATATATATATATATATATATATATATATATATATATATATATAGATTAATCAATTATAAATGAATATATAAAAAAGTCTAAATAAATAAAAAATTATAAATTAATAAATATGATAGTCGTGTAATTACAATATGATCAATCATAATTAGAAAATTTTGAAAATATTAAATTATTTTATGACTCCCTAAAAATTATTGACATAAATTGAACAATTCTTAGAATAGCTTATAACCTCGTGTAGCATCAGTAAGGTAACACGACAACGTAGTAAAGACGCCGTTGGAGCTAGAGTCAGTCAAGATCACTCTATGGAAAAACTTACGTATCCCCTCCACAACTTAGTTCGGGTGCACTGGCTTTGTTGTGCATGATGTATATCCTTGGGAGGGCGCCTGTAGCTCAGTGGTATGCGTGCTTGCCTTCTGAGCTCAACATCGTGGGTTCGAAACCCAACCGAGGCCCTTAGTTTATTTTATCTGGGAGGTAAAATAAACTTAAGTACGCCGTCCTTTCGGATGGGACGTTAAGCGATGGTCCCGAGCCTGTACGATGTCAGGTACTCGTTAAAGACCCCCTGCCCTAAGTGAATAAAAATTTAGGGTAGGCAAAATTTAGGACTCCCATAGTAGAGTCGGGCTCATGTCCACCAGAGTGATGAAAGAGCGCTCTGGTAGTAGGCGATATGACCTCGTAGTTAAAGCCCGGGCATGAGTCATAAAACCTAACCTAACCTGTATATCCTTGGCTTTTTCACCACAGAGTACGAAGTACAATTTTTGTTTTTTTAGGGGTGCGAGGTAAGATTTTCCTTTCCCTCTAAACTTGAAAATCAATAAGGTGTCATCCTTATGGGAAGCCATGCAGGTACAATCATCTTCTTGCAGTGAGTCCTAAGTTATTTCTTTGTCTCTGAATTCTATCAAGCAAAAATTAGCAGAATTTGTTCTGGAAACTTGAATAACATAAATAAACTAGAGAAGCACTCATTAGCCTAATTACCGTCGGTAGTAACAATTAGCGTACATTCATTTTAGTGTAAATATTGAAGCCATCAAAAACATTTTAGAGCTTTTCTCTCTTTCGGTGGAGAATGAAAAGATTAAATTCACTTTTTTATTTTAATTTTTTTTTATAAATTTGATCTTAATGAAGACATTCGAAAAAAAAAAAACTGAGTTACGAATATAGTGATGAAGGTAAATCATGTTTCTATCTTACAGCTAAAGAAGGAACATGTATTGTCGCTGATTTTTTCCAAGGCAGTTCAGCAGATCCTAAAGAAGAATTTGGTGAGAAATTCAATTTGAGTACAATTTGTACAGCCAAGAGGGGAAGAAAACGTGGATTTTTTGAAATTCGGATATTTGTAAAAATCAAAAACGAAACCTCAGAACAGTTGAGTAATCATGATGATATTTCTTTTTCAATCATCAAAATTTATCTACCCAAGAACAAGGCATTTTTGTTGAAACTTTAAGACCCTGGCGGAATCTTAAAACTCAATAATGCTTTTGCATTATTACAAATTATCGAACATTCAAAAAAAAGTAATTTTTCGGCCCACCATATAGTACAGTGAGCCATATATCTGGTCTATTATATTGGCCACAAGACTTGACATGAACTGTGAATGTGATAAGGCCTGAAAAAGGCTAGCCTAGATTCTTATGCAACTGATTAGTAAAAATCATAGTTACAATGGAGGGACAATAGACAATGAGGTTGATCCGGGAAGCTTTAGGAAGCTTTGTCTGAAGCCTAAGTATATTGAAAAGTAAACATCTGATATGGATAACTAAACATTCGGAGTGGTGAGGGAGAGGGTGGGGGAAGAGAGAGAGAGTGGTTGGAGAGAGATAGAGAGTGGTGGGGAAGATGAGAGAGTGATAATGGAGAGGGAATGTGCTGAGGGAGAGGGTGAGTGGTGGGTTCCTGGTTCCCTCCTGGGTTCCCCCAACAGCCCCTGATTTCCCACATCCCATAGTTCCTGATTCCCTCCAGGGCCCTCCTATAGCCCCTGGTCTTCTCCCCCTAGTTTGTAGTACCCTCCTGGGCCCCCGGGTCTCCGCCCACATCCCCTAGTTCCTGATTCCCTCCAGGGCCCTCCTACAGCCCCTGGTCTTCTCCCCCCTAGTTTGTAGTCCTCTCCTGGGCCCCCGGGTCTCCGCCGACATCCCCTAGTTCCTGATTCCCTTCTGTGTCCTCCTATAGCCCCCGGTCCTCTCCCACATTCTCCAGTTAATAGTCCCCTCCTGGGCCCCACTGCAGCCACTGGTCTCCGCGTTTTTATCCCCTCGTACCTGGTTCCCTCTTACAGTGGTCCTCTCCCACCTCCTGACTCCCTCCTGGGTCCTCCTATAGCCCCCGGTCCTCTCCCACATTCTCCAATTTATAGTCCCCTCCTGAGGCCCTCGCTACAGCCCCTGGTATTATCTCTCACCCCCTTGTTCTGTGTACCCTCCTGCTCCTTCCCCCTCCTCCCCGTCCTTCCACAAATTCAAGTTCCTGATACCCTCCTGCGTCTCCCACGTCCCCTTGTTATATCCCACATGTTCTAATTCCTGGTTCCCTCCTGTTCCTCTCCCACATGCTCTAGTTGGTTCCCTTCTGGGTCCTTCTAAAGCCCCTGGTCCCAGAGAACCCCTTCAACCCCACCTCACATCCTCAAGTTCCATGTTTCCTCTTGGGTCCTCCTACAGCCCTTGGTCTTCCTCACACGACCTCTAATTCCTGGTTCCCTCTTGTTCCTCTCCCACATCCCCTAGTTGGTTCCCTTCTGGGTCCTTCTAAAGCCCCTGGTCCCAGAGAACCCCTTCAACCCCACCTCACATCCTCAAGTTCCATATTTCCTCTTGGGTACTCCTACAGCCCTTGGTCTCCTCACACGACCTCTATTCCCGGTTCCCTCCAGTTCCTCTCCCACATGCTCTAGTCGGTTCCCTTCTGGGTCCTTCTAAAGCCCCTGGTCCCAGAGAACCCCTTCAACCCCACCTCACATCCTCAAGTTCCATGTTTCCTCTTGGGTCCTCCTACAGCCCTTGGTCTTCCTCACACGACCTCTAATTCCTGGTTCCCTCCAGTTCCTCTCCCACATGCTCTAGTTGGTTCCCTTCTGGGTCCTTCTAAAGCCCCTGGTCCCAGAGAACCCCTTCAACCCCACCTCACATCCTCAAGTTCTATATTTCCTCTTGGGTCCTTCTACAGCCCTAGGTCTTCCTCACACGACCTCTATTCCTGGTTCCCTCTTGTTCCTTTCCCACATCCCCTTGTTGTTGTTTTTCTCCACCTCCGACTTATTCTTCAGACCTCCCCTGATGCTTGCCTCCCTTCCTGTCCCGAGGTGGAGAGGTGGTGGGGACTCCTGTCCCCTGGCCCCAGACTCCAGTCCGTTCCTGATCTTCAATGCGACCCCTCTTCCTTCTCCACACATAGGTCAGTTCACACGACTCATACAACTTATAATCATTTATATACCCCATTTTTTTTTTCTCGTATATGATTTTCTCTGTTAAATTTCCTTCTTTTTTTTTTTTTTTTTTTTTAAAAAAAGAAAATTTTATGTGCGATTTTTTCTATATGAAACTACACTGAGAATACAATTTTGAAAATATATATTTGATATCTATTCCTGGAAAGCTTTCATAAAACATTCACAGTTAGCTCACATAATATATTCTTTTTGTCTTCGCAAACCCCCGGCGAAGGACTTATATTTTCCAATATTGAAAAGCCGCGTCACAGACCCACGGACAGACACACATACAGCTCACTATAAGAGTTCTCATTTTGGTCTTCAACTTATGGAACCTTAAAAAAAGTGATTTTCTTCAACTATTCATTACAATTGAAAATTTAATATTTGAATTATTTTTTTAACGTTTTGTAAATTATTAAGAATTTTTAAATATTTTCTTATTTCATTTAAGAAAATATTCTAACATTTTAAGCAATCTTACATTATTTTTTTTTTATTGATTTTGGCTATAATATTATGAAATGGTCGTAAATATAATTTTAGTATTGACCATTTAATGTTTTTTTTTTTTTTTTTATTCAAATAATTTAAAACTTTTTAAAGGCATACATATATTTTTATATATCTAGTATATTCTTGTATATTTAATGTATAATGAAATCTGCGAATTGGTAATAACGATTGACCAAAGCGTTAATGATTTTAGCCGCCTATTCACTTTCGGAACGATACCAAAATATTACTTCCATTTTTATCAAACTTATAAAAATGAATATAATAAAAATTTTAAATCTTGGAGGAATGTGCTCCCCCCCTCCCCACCAAAAAAATAAGAAGAATCACCGCTAATAATGCGCTTGCCAAGCTAGAAGTATTTGTTATAAGTTAAGTTTCCGCTCTCCCTCTTAACTCTTCATCTTTGCTCATTTTGACTGAGAATCAATAGGTATCTCTCATAGGATATTTAGACTGAAATCCACATATGTATACATTTTCTACCGAAATTTATTCCGTTGGTTATGGCGATTTTTGAAGTTAAGCCCATCTTGCCCTTCTCTTTGACCGATTTAACTGAAACGCACATGGAATATTTTAATTTAATGTCAGTACATTCATTTTAATAGCAGTTAAAATAGTTTTGGACCTAAGATTCTCTATAATCCTATATTTCCCTTCGGCCGATTTGTCTGGAAATCAGAAGTTTTCCTATGAGAGGTCTGAATCCACATATGAAATTTGTGTAGATATATTCATTCTGTCTAGACATACAGACACAATGACAGTCGAGGGGATGAATTTTTCTTCGAAAACATATTTAAGTTGAACACATTTCCCCTTCTAACCCCCTGAGGGGATGCTCTTTTTGTCTTCCCTATCAGAAAAAAATGGTTGATGAATCACCGAAAATGTACTTCCCCATCACGAAATAATCAATTACAATTGATTATTTGGCTGAAAACCAATAGATCACTTACATAGGGACTTTCGAATCCTCATATCATATGTAGTGTAATACATTCATTATATCGACAGTTATTAGAGTTTTTGTGTTAACCACCCCAATAATCCCCCTCTTCCCTCTGGCCGATATAGGTGTCGTTCTTATGATGATTTGGATTCGTATAGTTGAGAAAGTAAAAAGTCATCGGTGAATATACTTCCCCAGCACGAATTGATCAAATAAGTTTCCGCTCTCCCTCCAAAACCAATAAAACTAATAGACCTTCCTTTCGGCCGACTTCACGGAAAATTAATAGGTGGCGTCCTTATGAGGTTTCAAATTTAAATATTAAATGTTATGTCGATACATTCATTCGGCATTTATTTGTGTGTTGAGCCCCTCATTACATAGGCAGTTATTGGAGTGTTTGTGTTGTCTTCCCCCTAATCTCCCCCTTTCCTTTGGTCGATTTGGCAGAAAATCAATAGGTGTCGTCCTTAGGGGGTTCTGGAAACACATATATAATTTCCTGTCGGATGTTATCGTGTTCACAGACACACATACTTTTTTTTTTGAGTCGTAAAACATGAAATTCCGATGAAAATTTAACATCGAATTTCTGACAGATTTCATAACTTCCCCTATACTTCGAATAGCTGAAAACACCAGAAAACCTAGGATTCATTCCCTCCATTTTCCCAAAGAAATAAAAAAAAACCATGGTTCTCTGGAGTAATCATTAATCCCCGACTACTCCAGATATTTCTCACAGTTCGACCTTGTCCTACCAATTCGTGAATAATTAATACGTTAATTATTGTAAAATAGAGATTTGCAAGTCGTAATGAGACCTCTATAACATAATCTTGGCATTGTGCTATTATAAAAAGTGAATTATTTTCTTTCTGTGTTTGAAGGTTAGACGACTAGGTATTGACTTTTGTACCTTAAACCTTATTTAACTTTATCGACAGTAATCATCGTAGTTTGTTCTTCCTCTGTCAAGGTATAGTCCTTAGGAAAATAAGTATTTTACTTTCCCAGCTATACAATTATTGTATCGCTATACAATTATAAAATTCGATGTTTTTTTTTGACTTTAGCATTGAGCCATTAGCCACTTCAAAAAACAATTTTATATATGAATGTTCTCTAAAAAGTGAAACTTAAAAATCCACGCATATCTTCTGGAAAAATGAATATAAATTTTCGGAATGGAGATTGGGAAGTCTGAGCAGATCCATGTAACTAGGGGTATCCTTTGTTATCTTCCGTACCTTATCTTTAAATTTGGTCCTTGCATATGAATATTTACTGCAACACATGATAACATGCTCTGGATCCTCGGTCATTCCACAGTCCTCACAGAAAGGAGTCTCACTTTTGCCGATCCTATGCAAATATTTACGACAAAGTGCATGATTTGATCTGACTCTGCAGAGATTTTTGACAAATCTTCGAGATCTGGAAGATTTTCCGAACCAGGATGGTATTCCTACATGTGGATTGACTGCCTTATAAAATATTCCCTTATCGCTCGCATCATATACTCTTTGCCAGATGTAAATTCGATGTTGTGTCTTCACTAAAATTTCAAAATTAGAAAAAAAATAAATCTAAATAAATAAAACAAATTAATTTTTTGAAATATTGCCTGCCATAAAAAAAATATTTACAAAAACTACCGATTCATTACACCATCGTCAGATTTATTTACAAATATATTCTTTGTATATTTACAATTAAACCCTGGGTAATGCTGAAACCGGTAGTTTGTATAAATATTTTTGTGGAATAGAAAATATTCAAAAAAATAAGTTTGTTTCATTTATTAAAAGTTTTCACAATATGTCCGCCTTTCTCAACTTAGAAGTGTCAGTAATAAAATTTGAAATTATATCAAAAACTAAACTTATGGATGGATATATGGGGTTTTTAGTGCTGGATCACTAGTGTCATTCCAGTGCACTATAAAACAAGGTTTTATAAGGTTCACTGAACCATTAGATAATGTCCTATCAAAATCTTTTGCGTATGTATTATTTATCCCTGTTCTAAGCGCTGCGCTTATTAAACTTAATTTTTTAGATTAATAATGAATTGTTTTGATCTTCTGGGGTTTTTTGAATGAATTTTTCTAATCTATTCCTACAAACATTTAATTCTTCGTCGACTTGTTTCATTCCACCAGACCTTCATTAGTCACAAGCCGGGAATTAATTCGTCTAATTCTTTGGAATCAGACAACTCGAAGTGTATAAATTTTCTTTAAATTTTGGGGAGTGGGGGAAGAGAGTTATGAGGTCAAATTTTATTGTTAATAAAAAAACTATCAATAATACAAACTTATTTTGAAATTTCTTGCCATGCGTTACATTTAATGATTAATAATTATAACATTGTTGGTATTGGTTTTATCTCACATTTGAGGGGATTTTGATAATTGGAAATTAACTAGGAACATTTTTTGCAACGACCAATTTTTCGATAGATCTAACCGTTTTCAAATCAAATCAGAGGAGGGGGACTTGACTCAAAAATACTAATAACTGCCGATGTATTAAATGTATAGACACAAACTTTATTATGAAGAATCAAAAAAGAAAGCCCCTATGTAAGTCAACTATTGATTTTTAGCCCAAACGGTTAATTGGTTTTTGGACAGAAACCAAAAACCTAATTTATTAATTCGTGTTGGCAAAGTTCATTACTGGTGATTCGCCAACGACTTTAGTATCTAGCCAATATAGACTTGTCATGTAACAAACACGAAATACCGAAGACGTATGTGTATGTGCGCGCATGTAGTATAATGTAAGCAGTTATTAGGTGGTACATATGTACTTAACTTCTGACCATTTAATTAGGTGGTACACCATAAAACAAAAATCGGGGGGCGCTGCTGTTAGCATAGGGTTGGGTTTTTCCTATGACACTTTCGGAAATTTTATACGTTAGACCGGAAAACTTTGGGTTATTTACAATGGGGAAAATATAACAAATTTTGAAAAACAAACATAACTAAAGAATTATTTTTAATTTTTGTTGTTTATTCTTCAATGCTTGTAATCTTTGAATATGAGATTCTAGTTAACTAACAAATATATATATTTGTATAGATCAAAACAATTTAACGTACAATTTTGAATACTTTAAAAATGTTTTTCAATGCTTACATTCTTCAGATATGAGTTTCTAATTAACTTAACAAACATGAATTACCAATGAATGGTGATGACGTATGTGTATGTGCGCGTATGCAGTATAATGTAAGCTTTTATTAGGTACATATGTATTTACATTTCAGACCATTTAATTAGTTGGTACTCCAAATAAAAATTTTGGGATTTGGGTTTTTCCTATGACACTTACGGAAATTGCATTCGTTAGTCAGGAAATTTTTGTGATATTTTGAATCGACATAAGGAAAATGTAACAAATAATAGAAAAAAAAAATAAAGAACAATGTATTACAATTTATTTTTTATTTTTATTTACAATCTTTAAACAATATAAAGTAATATATAATATATTCTGATGGTGGGACAGAGGGAGGGGATTTATCAATGGTGAACTGAACTGCTATAAATCGTGTCCAATTAGCATACTCGTATATATCGTGTGTGTGTATTCATTGGAAAAGAAGGAAGGAATGAAATTTCAGTAGCAACATTGTTAATGTAACAATATTTTATTTATTCAATTCATTTTTTTGCAAAATTGATGCATTTGGTTTATGATAACTAAAAAAAAGTAGTAAGTGAATCACCGTCAATCTACTTCCTCAGAACGAATTAATCAATTAACTTTTCGCCTCCCTCCGAAACCAGTCGACCGTTTATTCAATAGTTGACTTATATATATAGTGGCTTCTAAATCCTCTCACTAATATTTGTGTTGATATATTCGGATAAATTCGGTTTTTTAATTGAGCACCCTCCTCTGAACCCCCCCTTCCCTTCGATATCGCTGAAATTGTAATTATAAAACTTCATCGGGATACATTCATTAAATCGGCAGTTATTAGGGTTTTTGAGTTGAGACCCCTCTGATTCTTCCATTCCCTTCTGCTGATTCCGCTGAAAATTAATAAGTCGTCCTTATAGGTTTTTGAATTCACATATGCAATTTTGTGTCGATACATTCATTACAATGGCACGATACATTCATTAAATCGGCAGTTATTAGGGTTTTTGAGTTGAGACCCCTCTGATTCTTCCATTCCCTTCTGCTGATTCCGCTGAAAATTAATAAGTCGTCCTTATAGGTTTTTGAATTCACATATGCAATTTTGTGTCGATACATTCATTACAATGGCACGATACATTCATTAAATCGGCAGTTATTAGCGTTTTTGAGTTGAGACCCCTCTGATTCTTCCATTCCCTTCTGCTGATTCCGCTGAAAATTAATAAGTCGTCCTTATAGGTTTTTGAATTCACATATGCAATTTTGTGTCGATACATTCATTACAATGGCACGATACATTCATTAAATCGGCAGTTATTAGCGTTTTTGAGTTGAGACCCCTCTGATTCTTCCATTCCCTTCTGCTGATTCCGCTGAAAATTAATAAGTCGTCCTTATAGGTTTTTGAATTCACATATGCAATTTTGTGTCGATACATTCATTACAATGGCACGATACATTCATTAAATCGGCAGTTATTAGCGTTTTTGAGTTGAGACCCCTCTGATTCTTCCATTCCCTTCTGCTGATTCCGCTGAAAATTAATAAGTCGTCCTTATAGGTTTTTGAATTCACATATGCAATTTTGTGTCGATACATTCATTACAATGGCACGATACATTCATTGCAATAAGAGTTTTTGAGTTAAGCCTCTCTTCTAATCCCCTTTTCCTTTTGGTCGATTTGGCTAAAAATTAGTAGGCGTCGTTGTTAGAGGGTTATGGATTCATGTAAGCTTTCATATCACACAGACAGACAGACTTGTTTTTCATTCTTGTTTCTTTCATATCACACAGACAGACAGACTTGTTTTTCATTCTTGTTTCTTTCATATCACACAGACAGACAGACTTGTTTTTCATACTTGTTTCTTTCATATCACACAGACAGACAGACTTGTTTTTCATACTTGTTTCTTTCATATCACACAGACAGACAGACTTGTTTTTCATACTTGTTTCTTTCATATTTGGAATCTGGAGGTCAGAAAACAGCCGTTGAAAACTCCGCAACGAACTTTTGACCAATTACATAAATTCCCCTATTCTTCGTGAAGCTGGCAATGTAAACATAGGTATTATCTGATAATATCCCGTTGTGTAATTTTGTGTTCTGTTAAATATGAATGTGTACGCAAATCGTGGATTTATTCATTTATAATTCATTTGTTACAATTTATTCATTTATAATACATTTGTTACAATACTTACGACAATCTTTTACTGACAATATAATCACAATCAGAAAATCCGGAATAATTTTGGAAATATTAAATTATTTTACGACGAATGGAGACAAACATTTTTTTTTTTCCGACAGAACCTTGTCACTCCAGGAAAATTCTGAGCTTATAACCTCATGTGGCATCAGTAATGTAACAAGACAACGAAGTAAAGCTAGTCATTCAAGATCACTCTACGGAGAAACTCACCAATCCCATTTACAAGATAGCTCGGCTGCGCACTGGTTTTGCTGCGCATGATATACCCCTTCGCATTTCCGTAAGATGTTTACACATCAATAGTTATGGTTCAATAAAATGAATTATAGTTAAGTCTGAACAAAATATATAGTATAAAAACAAATTCAATAATTTTCTGTTTAATTTATATATAATTAAATTTCCGAAATCCCAGGATTAAAAAAAATTGTCCTGGATTGCAAACCCTAGAAAGTATCCTTAATGAGGGAATTATTTTTTTGTATCTCAGCCTCCCCCTCTCCTGAAAACAGGTGCCCAGGCAACCAGTGGACAATGGCGGTGGTCTAGCTAGCCAGGCTCACCTAGGTAGGCGCACACACATGCCTCCGTGTCCCTCTAACTGTGTCCTTTCTGACCCATTTTTCATCTTCATAGTACGTCCTTTTTTTTTTTTTTTTTCTCTATTTGGTTTTTTCTCCTTTCTTTTGGTGATTGTCCTGGATCCCCCCGACATATTTTTTTGGTTGAACATTCTCCCTTTATGGGAAAACGTGGAAACGATTGTTAACTTTATGAACTCGTCTGTGTAATCGAATTTGGTTTAACCAACTTAAACGGACCTACATACACACAGTGAAGCCTACCTTGGGTTGACACTTCTTTTAACGGACTTTCTTAGATCACGACAAAAATAATGTATTCTGCATCTCTCTTAGGCAGACAGGGAATGCATATCTTGCCCCCGATCAACACTTTTAACTCCTTTAAGGACAAAATAACATAATTCAAAGGGAAAAAAGTGTTGTATATAAACTGACAGAACAAGATGCCTTAGCTCCTAAAACTAACTAAACAGTATAAATAACAAAAGCCTACCCTAAGAAAATACATATAATAGATAAATATAATGGACAAATATATACTAAAACAAATAGGTTCTCGGATGTGTGTGTTTCGCCTCTTTGCACCCTAAATCAGAGGAAATTACTGGGCCGTGTATTATGACTCTACAAAGGTGGCATTTGTAACTAAGTGCGACTCTTGAGGTCCACAATGCAAACTTCCCAGCATGATATGAATATCAATAATAATAATAAAACACCAAAGTCGGCATTTTATTCAGAACATAATTATTTATTCATTTTTTATTTGATATGCAAATACACATATGTCACATGGCCTATTTTTCAAATGTTGCTTTTAAAACTACTATATATGAAATTTCATCACGATCCGACCGTCCGTTAATGAGGTAGCACTTTATTTATGCATAGGGCCCCCCACAACCCCCCTCCCGTTAAGAATTTTGAGACGTCACACACCCTATTTTTCAATTGGCTTTTATGAATACTACATGTGAAATTTCATGACAATCCGTTAATGAACTAGAACAATTTTTATGCTTAGCCCCCTGACAACCTCGTCTCCCGTGCAAAATTTTCAGACGCCACATAGTCTATTTTTCAATCTGGCTCAAAAGGATGCTACATATGTATCGATTGCCACCAGAACAAATTAGACAAATATTTTTCAAAAATTCCTAAAATCCACTTTTTTGGCATTCTTTTTGTTTAAACAAAAAATCGGCTGGACCGAACTTGATAAAATTTCTTTCAACTCATATTTACGTTGATACTCTTCGATTGGCACTAATATCGTTTTTCATTCGAAAATTGACCAAATACGTAATTACGTACACACATACTTCTTTCCAGAAATAATAGCGACTGTAGCGACATTAAAACATAAAAATATGTTGATTTCTATTTTCGGAGCCATTATAATAACTTCCCTATAAGTTAAAAAGTTCCTCAGCACAAATTAATCTATTACGATTGCGTTCTTCCTCCAAAGATTGTTTGTGCTAAAACTCAATATTTGACTTACATGGTGGCTTCTGAATCCTCACGCGGTTTTTATTAGAACAATTTAGTCAAATCCCCCTTCTCTGGAAATGTAGTCCATTCCCTTCGATGATTTCACGGAAAATTAATAGGTGCCATCCTTATGAGGTTTAGTATTTCAATATAAAATTTCATGTCGATATATTTGTTACTGTTAATTTGATAAATCTGCTATTATGTATAATCACCGGTTATTTTATATAATAACCAAAAAACTGGTTAATATGGCGAATTGAAAAAAAAAATTTTTACTTTATCTGGTTATTTTGTAAAATATCCAACGTGAACAGCTAAAGTGATTAATTTAGTTGAATTTACTAAGTTAACTGGTTATTTTGTATAATAGCCAAACTAGTGTGGCTATTATACATAATTGTTGCTATTATAAATAAATAAGACAAAAATTAGGTAGGTACTTATTTATTTGAACAAATAAAGATTAGGTGCTTATTAATTAGCTCGACCACACCTCAATTTCCATTGTTGTAAGCTGTCTAACAGCGATAATCATTCATCTGGGTACATAAATTCCTAGAACAAACATAAATCGAAATATTACAAAATTTGGGGGCGTATTTGCCGGCGTTCCGCCGGCGGGACCATATATCTGCCCCTCCCGTCGTTCCTATATTTGAAGTAGTACAGGTTCTAGCTTTAACATTTACTTTACCCGTGTAAAGCCACAGGTTTTCAGCTATTATGCATAATAGCCAGTTAATATGATTAATTTGTGACAAAAGTAAAAAATTTATCATATTAACAAGGTGAGTTTTATATTATGTATAATAACTGGTTAATATGATAAATATTAAGAAACTGTGAATAATTTGTCATATTAACCAAGAACGGTGTTATTTTGTAAAATAACCAGTTATTATGTATAATAACTAAATTTATCAAATTAACAGTAACATATTCATTACATCGGCAGTTATTGGGGTTTTTGAGTTGAGTCTCTTCTGATTCCCCCTCTCCTTCTGCTGTTTCTGCTGAAAAAGATAGGTGTCGTTCTTATAGTGCTTTAAGATACATATGAACTTTTGTATCAATACATACTTTACAATGGCAGTTATTAAAGTTTTTGTGTTAAGCCTCCCTTCTAATCCTCCTTTCTCTTTGGCCAATTTGGCTGAAAATCAATAGGTGTCGTCCTTAGAAGGTTCTGGATACACATATAAAATTTCAGGAAGTAAAAAAGCATTACAATTACAATAAACCCAGATAGACTGACTGCTGACTGCTAAGTATTTAATGAAATTTTCGTTATTTTTCAGGACTCAGGATGGCAACAAGTGTAGTAAACAACACCCAAACAGTCTTCAACCAACTTTACGATTACTACCTATGGACTCTATCTCTTGCTGGTAAATTATTATTAATAATTATGATTAGTTATGCAATTATTATTAACTAGCAGGCTACCCGGCTTTGCCCGGCGTAACTTTAAGTCGGTTAGTAACTTTAGGTTCGTATCGTTATCTGCCAGATTTGTAATTTTAAGTTACATGATTTAATAAATAAGTTGAAATTTTCTATGATTTTGTGGCTGTTGGTTTGTGGCATACCCGCCCCCCCCCCCCCCCCCTCCTCTCCCTCTTCCCATAAATGGAAATTTCTGATGCCTTCCCGCCCTTCCCCCAATATAAAGACATTTACGTCAAATATTATCAAACGCGTGATTTGATAAATTTTTGGTTTTAAACATATACTTCGGAAAAGTCATCCGTTAGAGAGCTATTTTATGTTTGCCCCACCCCCCTCCCCCTCCCCCCGCAAAAACTTTCTCCCGTTCAAAATTTGAAGATATGCATTAGTCTACGTTCCAACTTTTTTTTTTTTTTTGGCCTTATGAATTGCGCATATTAGTTATGCCTCTATAACGGTGTTCTTGGTTATTACACAACATCCATGACGCCTGAAGGGAGTTCTGTCTGTGAAATAATATTCTCCCGGAAGGGAATCGAAACCGCACCCGTGGTACAAAGGCCCTACACTCTACATGACCCCTTTGAACCGAACTTATAAATATCCTATTTGTGAAGTTACATATGCAAATCTGATGAACCGTTTAAGAGCCAACATTCATTTTATACTTTGCTCCCCTCCCCCTCCCTTTCAAATATTTGGGACGCCAAGTGGCCTATGATTCAATCGAACATATAAGGATCCTACATATGAATATCATTGTCGATTTAGAAGTTTTTGCGCCGACTCGTTACAAACAGGACAAACATATATAATGATAAAAACTCTTATTGAAGGCTATCTGTTAAAATAGATATATGCTTTCGTGGACCTCTTTGTAGAACTTTAGTTCAATACTCTGCCACTAGATGCCATGAACCTTGATAATGAAGGCGCGAACGGAGAAGGTCACGTGGAAGAAGGGCCTATGTTATCTTTAGTAGTTGATGAAGAAAATTATTTAAAATAATAATTAAATAAATAAAATTCTATACGTCGTTACCTCCACAGTAGTCAGTTACTACTTTTGAGGTATTTTATATTAATCAATAATTTTTTGAATAATTAATAATAATTAATTTGAAAAACCTGACAGGCCCTTCTTACAGACACCCATTCATATAAATGAATAAAACAAACTTATTTCTTGAAATATTGTCTATTCCACTAAAGATATATATACATATAACTACCGGTTTCGGCTTTATACCATCGTCAGGTCTAGTTATGAACTAAGTCAGTTCAAACTGACAGTTCAAACTGACTTAGTTCATAACTAGACCTGACGATGGTATAAAGCCGAAACCGGTAGTTATATGTATATATATATCTTTAGTGGAATAGACAATATTTCAAAAAATAAGTTTGTTTTATTCATTTATTACAAGTTTCCACAATATGTCCGCGTTCCTCAACTTAGAACCCATTCATATATTCAACAGTTTAGGCAGCATATGCAATAATTGGCATCCGGACGGCCGTTTCCCCTCCTACTTCACTTTTACCAACATTACTCTTCCCCTCTTCGATAAAGCGTGAAGATGTATAGCCCATATCCACCGGAAAGAAATAAGGTTCCCTGCGGTAAAAAAATTATCCAATTCGGTTAAATAGTTTTCGAGATTACCTCAAACACACAAAAAATATCTCTTCATATAATAGAATATAGTGTAGAAAATATGAAATATTTAACCTTCTTCATGCGCTCGCGTGGGCGATCAAGTGACCGCCTTTTAGAAATTTTGAATGATGCGCGCGGTAGGTAGGTTTTAGGGGCATGTATTCTCAAGTTACTCCTGTGACCACCAGATGCGGTACACGTTTGATTGATTCCCTCCCCTCATCCATCTCAGCATAGTCCGAAACTCGGAGACGTCAACTTGGCGGTCGGGTGACAGCCCTGCGAGCGCTGAAGAGATTTTTTTCTATTACGTTGGCGGTCAAGTGACAGCCTTGCGAGCGCCGAAGTATTGTTTTCAACGTATCATCGATACAATTTATCCATCCAACACTTGAGAAAATATGACGAGAAGAACTTATTTGCACGAGTTAGCATTACAATTGATGAACCAAAACCTGAAAGAACGAGAAAAGCTGAAAACCCTGCCGAAATATATAAAGTTGTACTTGGAATAGTACAGAGAGGAGGAAGCAGGTGGTAGTCAGCCACCACGCTCGACTGAGAAAGATATTTGCTATTTGTGTGGAACAAGAAAAAACATAAAAACCAGGCGTGAATGTGGAGGGTGTGGAAAAAACGTTTGCCTGAAGCACTCCAATGTTACAGTCAAGTGCGACAACTGCCAGATTCCTGAGAACGAAGATTCTGATATGGAAACAAACGAATGATCTCTATAGGCTAAAATGATGTTTATGTATTTTGTAAATTTTTACTCATTTTCTACTTTTTGTTATGTAACGTTGCCAAAGGCTTTTCGCCAATAGTTCCTTTTTATTGTGCTACCTACTTGTTAGTTTCATTTCCAGAAACAATATTTGTGTTAGAAGTTACCTATGATACAAAACTATTTCTGTTACTCTTTTTGTAAAAAGGTAAGCAATATTTTCGCCAGTCTTAAGGCACCAAACTATTTCTGTAATTTATTTTGTAATTTGTTACCAAATAGTTTAGTTATTATTTTCTGAAGTAGCCTTTTTTGAAGCCAATGCCATTTTTAAGGATCTTCACGAGACAAATACACTTGGGTATACCGATTCTAGTTTCGTTGTATAGACGGTTTCCAAAAAGACTGAAATTTTTCAAGTTAGAATTTATCTATGTGTTAATGAATAATTATATAGTTTAAACAAAAAATGTCTACCAAAAAAGTGTTTACCATGTTGTATTAAAGTACCTTTGTTTTCAATGCAGTGAATCAATCGCGAATTTTACAAAAAACAGCGTGATAATCATGAGAAAAAGTCAACTGATAGCCCACGCGAGCGCCTGTGTGACTCACGTAGACGCGAGTGCCTGAGGGTTAAGAAATAACTAAATTTTTATATATAATATTTTTTGAGAACTAAAAGAACTCGTATAGAAGGTACTCTAGTGGCGGACTTAGGAACTACTCATCCATCTCATTCTTTTTTTCATGTTTTCTTAGTCAATATCTTTAGGTGAACGAAATGCTAAACAATTAAATCCTCGAATTATCATGACTCAATGCAGTGGCCTATGAAGAAACTATATTTCAGAACTTTATAATTATTAAATTTATACATCAACACAATACATTCTGTTTAACCATAATTTATATTTTAATCAGAATTAACTAAAGAACTTGTATTGAAGGTACTCTAGTGGCGGACTTAGGAACTACTCATCCATCTCATTCTTTTTTTCACGTTTTCATAGTCAATATCTTTAGGTGAACGAAATGCGAAACTATTAAATCCTCGAATTATCATGACTCAATGCAGTGGCGTAAATAGAAACTATATTTCAGAACTTTATAATTATTAAATTTATACATTAACGCAATACATTCTGTTTAACCATAATTTATATTTTAATCAATTTCTTTTTTGCAACCAATAATTGTTACCCATACATATGGTGGAAAAATATATATATTATAAATATTGAGAGAGTGCTAATAATTAATTAATTGAAATGTTTAAATAAAAGCAAAATTATTTATGCGTTAACTCTCGCAATGTAATGTGGGATCTCAGAAACCCCAGCTACAGATTGAGTGGGGCTTAAACACCCACCATTCTTGTTTTGTTTCCCGTGTAGTTTGATACTCTCCTCTTCAGTCATCTGCCAACGCTTGGTGTGTCCAGACAATAAAAACAGGTGAGTGTTTACAAGTTATTTTAGGTTAACTGACTGTATTCCTTTTGTGGGGTCTGAGAAACTCCAACTAACCTTTTGTGTTACTACTTTTTTTTTATTTAAGTACTCCATTTTTTTTTAGTATAGTATTTTAGTATTTTTTTTTTAAAACTGTTATTGCCATTCCCGATGAGGTACGCGAAGAACTTCTAAGGCAAATAGCGGAAGACCCGTTGAATGATTCGGAACTTTCAGGCGAAAATTCTTGTAGTGAGAATAAGGACGAAATGTTACTATAGTTGGCACACTCAGAAAAAATAAAAAAAACATTAAGTCGTAGTCAAGGTCCACGCAGTAGATTTTCCGTGAAAACGTCTTTCATTTTCTTTTCGATGCTGCCGTAGCTCTTGTATTTGCTCGGCACTAGACTTTTTAGGTTTTTTAAATTCCTTTTGATGCGAGCTTTCTTCTGATTTGCGTTTTCTATAATTACGCGCATATTTACGATTCATATGAGACGACATCTTTAATTTTTTTTCAATTTAATACCGATTTTTACATATATTTCGGAGAATATTTTTATTGTTTAACTTTGAGTCCTAGTAGTGCTCCTCAAGCTCTTTACAATGACACCCGAATCAGCGCCCTATCTAAACGCGTTATCACGTTACACTAATTTCTAATTTTACACAACGCTAATTCTCATCACCCGCCGGCGCCCATTCTAGCCCGATAACGTCACAGCCAAAACAAACACTGCACAACAAACACGTATCGACATGCTCTATCCATTGTGACCTCAACCGTTGTTATCGCATTATTAGTCTCATAGTTATTATCGATTGAAATCTGACGGTATTTTGTAACACAAGAAAGTTTGACCGGCTATCACTGTGTTTAACGAGCGAATAGACGTTATCACGTCAAAAGGAGATTCCTCCCTCTTTGATCGCCTTAAAAAATGTTCCTCTTATTACTTCAAGACTTCTGTACCAGCCAGATAAAATGTTCATTTTATTTAGTGTAAGAAAAAATAAAAATGTGATATTGATATCATCTATGCACATTTTTATAATTTGACAAAAGGTGTCGATGTTTTTGGTAAACTCTGCAAAACCTACTAAACGAGGTACAAAGCGATGGCCAATGCGCTATTTTTAATTTTATCTTGATTCTCCTGGTATCAATATGTAATAAGTTGGATCAAAGAGGAACCAAAAAATAGGTCTGCTTTTATAATGAACTTTGCATTTTCATTGGCTTAGAAGAATGTGCAACAGTAAATTACCTCATGAACTTTGAAAAAGTATAGCTCCACTAATAAAGACTTTACTACGCGAGGTCGTTGTGAGATCTTTACTCGAAGCAAAGACCGCAAGACAAAACTGAATTGTTCTCAGAGTAATCAACATACTTGCAGAGTGCATCAAAATGCAATTTGTTCAGAGTGTTATAGAAAAATGCGTCAAACCGACTGTGATGAATAAATTTGTTACCTTGAGTTTATTTCTGTTTTATTAGAAAAAATATTTCATTTTTTTTTTCAAAATGCCCTCTTTTAATTTTATTTAAACTCTTTTCTTTGTTTAGTTTAAAGATTTTTTAAAAAATTACCGTTTAAAAATCAACAAATCTGTGATGAACTGTGCTATATTATAGAGACTGAGTTTATTAATAAGAAAACTACAAAAATTTAACAATTATGAGTTTAAGTATATTTTTGAAAATAATTTTCTATCAATAAAAAATAAATTTGTTTGTTTACTTTTTAATTTCTGTTATTTTTTATCCCAAATTCATTAAAAACGAGGCTTTTTATGAAATTAATATGTTGGTGTCTAAGAGACCTAACTATTTACGTGTCATTAGACCACCTTACCTTGCGAGGGTTAACATTAGTTTTCTAGTTATACTTTAAATATCTCAACCTTGAATTAATAATTTGCATTTTAAATCACTAAAAAATGTATTTTATTGCAGTCATTTCATGTCGCATTTTTAACCATCACTAGCCAAAAATAATATTTATTACTATTAGTTTAATTGCTATTTATAATTCAAAACCAGAGGATTATTTTTATGATACAAAATGAAGAGCCTCTGTTAATTTAATAATTTTACTGAAGAGTCTGGCGTATAATATATCACATTAACACACAGACTCGTAAGAAATTTTATAGAATTCTCTTTATTGAAATATTTTTTTTAATGATTCGGTATATATTGGTCTAATAATTTTTAATTATCAATAACACCGTTTTTATTAATAAACGTAATTTTTTCTTCATTTATTAAAAAAAATGAGCAGGTTGGCCGGACTTGCGCGGGTGTAACTTAGCGTTACATTACTATACCTGAGTTATCCGAAAAAAAAAAAAAAAAACTGTGTAAAACTTTGTCGTAGCATATTTGAGAGGAGTTTAGATTAGAGACTTAGAGACGACGACCTATGTCTACTCTTGCCTTAGACCGAAAATTGATAGAAGTCATCCTTCATGGGTTGAGAGGTGAGTTGAAACCCCTCCTCTGGGTCATTCCTCCCTTTTGGCCGATTTAGCTGAAAATCAATAGGTGACGTTCTTAAGGGGGTCTCGATAAACATATAAAATTTCATATATTATTATATTCATTCCATGGAGAGTTATCGTGTTCACAGACAAATAAGACATTTTTTATTTCATTTTTTAAATCAAGGAGAGAACATGAAATTCCGTTGTAAACTAGACTTTGAATTTTGACCTAATATATAACTTCCTGTATACTTGGTATAGTTGAGGATGTAAAAAGTCCTGTTTGTCTGTGAACATGACAACTCCTGATTGAGTGAGTACATCAACACCAAACCTAAAAATTGAGGGCGCCGGTAGCTCAGTGGTATGCGTGCTTGTCTTCTGAGCTCAAGAACGTGAGTTCGAAGCCCGACCGAGGCCCTTAGTTTATTTTATCTGGTAGGTAAAATAAACTTAAGCACGCCGTCCTTCGGATGGGACGTTAAGCGATGGTCCCGAGCCTGTACGATGTCAGGTAGGTACTCGTTAAAGGCCCCTACCCTAGGTGAATGAAAATTTAGGGTAGGCAAAATTTAGGACTCCCATAGTAGAGTCGGGCTCATGTCCACCAGAGTGACGAAAGAGCGCTCTGGTAGTCGGCGATATGACCTCGTAGTTAAAGCCCGGGCATGAGTTATAAGACCTAACCAAACCTAAAATATGGACGGTACCCATCTATTTTTAGCGAATCGGTCAAAGGAAAGCTACCCGGTCGAGGGGTTCGGGCTGTACTCAAAAACCCTAATAACTACTTATGTAACGAATATATCAACACAAAATTTAGTGTGGTGATTCAGAAGGCACCTATTGATTTTCAAGCAAATTGGTAAATTCGTTCCAATCAAACTTAATTGATTAATTCGCGCTGAGAATGTATATTCCGATTCACCGGCAACTTTTTTGGATACATACATTTTTTAAGTGCAACTTTCTTTTCAATATCAATAAGGTTATGAACCCTATACAAGATGGAATCGTGACGGAGTTGAAATCGTTGCAAACGTAAACATTTTCACTTTAATGTTTCTAACTGTATCTTTTTTATATCTAATTTTACATCACGCAACAACATGCAAAAGTTATATCCGTTATGAGACATTCTAATATGAAAGATGGGTGAAGTAGGATGCATTTTGTAAACTTCTGTATCACTATCGAGTTCAGGAGAGCATGTTTATAAAAAAATATCAAATATTGTGAATTTAATATTTAATATATTTTATCTCTCGGTAGGGTTTAATATTTAACAGTAGAGAGGAAAACACGAAATCACCGCATTGGCAATGAGCAAGAGAATCCTTAGGAAGGGAAGTGCGTCTCCCCTATGACGTCACCGCTGCTACCAACCTTAGATTTTAACTTTTTTTTTTAAATTTCCAGATCTGCAACTAATAATTTATAATTAACCCACTAGCGCTCCCAAACTCCTAGATATCAAATTAATATTAATATGTAATTAATTAGTTGTGACTTCTTGAGAAAAAAAAAAAATTATAGGTGACGGGGATCGAACCCGCGGTGGCTCAATAGCTGCATGTCTAGGTCACAGTTCTCTCCTCAACCTTGTCACGGTAGACGCTAGGCTAGCGAGTCGGCCTCCCATACTAAGCATCGTCGGTTCGATCCCCGTCGTCAGATATGAATTTTTTTTCATGAGAAGTCACACAAAGTAACTTAAATATTTTTTTAATTATTTATTTACATATTCACAATGACAACATTTGTCACTAGTGATTGTGATGATGTGCGGTGGCAAGTGTGTCGCTGTACTATTGAGGTACATGACCGAAGAGGAGTCCAGGCTAGTCCTGGAGCAGGTCCCTCTGCCATGCCTGCTTGAGACGTCGTGGCGGATTTGTGGGGAGAGTATTCGTGGATAATTGCAGAATAAGTGGATTGGCGTGATGATGGAGTTTGTCGTGAAAATTTTGATATCGTGTTTTATAAATAAAATTCCATGCGTCGTTACCTTCACAGTAGTCAGTATTTTTTTGCAGTATTTTATATTAATCAATAATTTTTTTTTTACGTTCCGACCTTATTTTGTAATAAACAAATCGTAAAAAAAGTCCTTCTGTTTTCAGTCTTTTTCCAAGCCCATGTCATTTTCAGCTGGTTTTTATTATATTGCAATTGTTTCAGTTCAAAATTGCGCTCCTGTAAAATTTGAAAAATTCCAGATTTATTGTCGCCCAGATTTGAGAAAAGTTTATTTTATTTATTTATTATGAATTTCTACAATATGTTTGCGTTTCTCAACTTTGAAGTTGTAAATAAGTCAGAAGCTCACTTCACGCCAAATTTTTGAATGTACAGTTCTAACGAAATGTTGATGAGCCGTTTTGAGTATGACGCCGGTGACTATAGAAGTCTAAGAGAATGTATTATGAAGGACGGTAGGCATGATATTACAACGGTACCTCAGGCAGTCTAGTGATTTTACCGCTGGTTAAAGAAGGTTTGTAGGTTGTCTGTCATCTTGGACACTTTCTGTTCATTGTGACTGTCCCCCGCTAATCAGCTTCCTAATTTCACATCTGTTCCTAAATATCTTTTTGATTTCCCCAAATTTGAAAGTGTCGTTCCAATAATCAACGTATAATCATCCTTGGTGGATCAATGTGCAGAGATGCAAACGATACATTGCACTTTCTAAAAAAAACATTTCAAATTCAATAACAAAGACGGTTGTTACAAGCACAACTTTTCACTATTATAATTTATTATTCTTTACAACTTTAGTATAAGGAATTATTGTAATCCTGCGATTATCTGAGATCGAGTTTTTAAAGTCTCGTCTTGAGATCGCTCTAACTCAGAAACAATAAATTTTATAAGACACCGCTTATATTTATGAACTAAACAAAACTCTATTAAAATAAAAGTTGTAAGGAACATTGGAATAAAAATAAAATAAAATAAAATAGCTTTATTGACATTCTTTTAGAACAAAAACCTCTCCTTTTGGAGGTTTTGAGTCTACTGCTCTTTCAACAGAAGAAATCAGAAAAGAATTTAACGATTGTTCCTAAATTGAATTAAATTATTTCTTAAGTAAAACTGTTACTTCTTGATTAAAATAAAACAAGATAAAACAAAACAAAAGCAAAAAGTAAAAAAGAGAGTTATTTCTTAAATAATACTGTTACACATTTGTTGCATCTTTCTCTGTTGCTGGCCACTGTGCACCATCCATCCCCTATTCTCTCCACTATCTCGTCCTATCGTTTCACTTTGAATCCTAGTAGTTATCCTCAAGCTCTTTACAATGACACCCGAATCAACGTCCTATCTAAACGCGTTATAACGCTACACTAATTTCTAATTTTACACAACGCTAATTCGCAACAATCATCCGCCGGCGCCCACACTAGCTCGATAAAGTCACAGGCAACAAAAACACTGCACAACAAACACGTACAGACATGCTCTATCCATTGTGACCTCAACCGTTGTTATCGCATCATTAGTCTCGTACTTATTATAGATTGAAATCTGACGGTATTTTGTAACACAAGAAAGTTTGACCGGCTATCACTGTGCTTAACGAGCGAATAGACGTTTTCACATCAAAATTACGGGAATTTTCTGTTTTTTGCAGTGCAGAAATAGCTCTTCACATGTATTTATCAATGATAGCAACAAACTGCAGCGGGGAAAGATCTTTTACGAAACTGAAGCTCATCAAAAACAGTTGTGAACGAGTATGAATCAAAATCGCTTAACAATTCTCATGCTTCTTAGTTTTGAAAGTGATGTTCTTCGTAATTTGAATTTTGATGAGCTTATAATCATTTTTGCGGATAAAAAATCTTTCTAAATGTTTTATGTAAGCAAAATTATGACAATAAAAATTTCTAATTTATTGGCTTTATAATTGAGTTCATTCTTTCTCAGACAGAAACTTTTAGGGGACCTCCACAATGCGCTGGCCCCAGGGCCGCAGAATTCTAAATTCAGCTTTGACTGATCATCAGGGTATAATAGGTGTCGTCTTTATAGGGTTCTGGATATAAAAAATTTCGTGTCAATACATTCATTCTATCGGGAGTTATCGTATTCACAGACGACACACAACTCCCTCTGGAACTCTCTCCCTCTCCAGATTCGCCATGCTCCTACTCTTCTTTCATTTAAGTCCCTACCTTTCCATTATCTCCTAACTCAGCAAACCTCTGATTCCTAAGGCTGGCTCCTATGAGATAGTTCTCGTCTTCCTATAAGTCTCTCACTCCACTGTACCGATGTTACTCTCCAGTTTCTTCAGTCCAGTTTTTTACAATTCATTCATATACAAGTCATTATTGTTATCAGGTTGTACATTATTATTCTTACATGTTTTTCTAATTTTTCTATTTCTATTTCTCTTTACTATTTTTCACTAGTTTATTATATTGTTTTACTGATTGCCTGTTTTTAACATTCAGTATTTACTTCTAGAGACCTCTTTTATTTTATTTTATATTTATTCTTTTCAACTGGTTGATACTTGTTTATTTTTTATGTTATTATTCTTAGGGGACGTATGTCCCAGAATAAAGATTATTTTTCATTTCATTTCACACACAGACATAAATGGTTTTTAATTTTTGGAATCAGGGGGTCGGAAAACATAAAATTCCAGAAAACTCAAATTTTAGAGAGATTAAATAACTTCCCTTATACTTCGGATAATTGGGGGAAAAAAAAACAAATGGAAGAAAATAAAGCTGTAAAAAGTATATTATTGGAAAACATTTTGTTAAATTTTTCTTTGACACTTCTGAAGGGGGAGAAAGGGGAGGTCAAAAATGTTCAAAAATTGCATAATTTCTGAACGGTGCCTAACCTCATCCTCATAGACTCCCGCCATTGAAACCAGGGAGATTCTCTACTAAAAAGAACCATAGATCACGTCATACGTATTGTATGAGGCTAATGTGAAAGTGTTGCGACGTTCAACTATGTACCTTCGTGTAAACGCTATGTCAGTCTCTACAGTTCACACTTTCGATAGAAGCGATTTCTACTGGTTACTCTCACTTGGTCCACTATGTGGAACCCGTCCATAAACGACGTTACATAATTCGATGTTAAGTTTTTATCGGAAGTTCATATAAATTTTGGGTTGTGTAAAGAAATTCTGAATTCATATACATATAATATATTTATCCCAGCATCACTTCTCCCATTTATGTTTTGCTTTTTAAAAACTAGTACCCCATGAAAGCCTAAGAGCTTCTCTCTTAACTGTGAATTTCGCTTAACCAGCGCTACCTAAGTCTCGACAACGCCGATTAAGAGAGTCCACTGTATCGACACGAAATTTTGTATGTGGATTAGACCTCCCAAAATAAGACATATTTTCCTCCCTCTAACCAGGTTACCTCGCCTACTACTTAGACAGCAGACTAACTTGGAACCCACACCCATGACTTAAATGGCTAGAATTAAACCTAAGTGGACTCCTATGAAGAATACTTGGACCGAAATCAAAACTTTCTACTGGCAACAAACTGACAATTTACAAGACTATAATACGCCCAATATGGACATATAGAAAGCCAAACAATCCAATATAAACCGCATCCAAGCTTTCCAGTCCTAAGCCCTCCGTCGAATTGTTAATGCTCCCTTCTAGGTCACCAATAAATTACTCCATGAAGACGAAAATATCCTAACCGTCCTTATTTGTTTTCACTTTCTTTCAGGACAATATTTCGGTGCGAGAACTTTCTCAAGTATTTATATATATCAATAGCAAAGTATTTGAAAAAAAAAGAGCGAAATACACAAAATAAAAAAATATATATAAATAAATTAACAACATCAGTAAAGTAAAAAGTATATAACTAAAACAATTTATGACAATAATAAAAATATTAAATGAAATTTTGTAATATCCAAAATATATGGAAAATAAATTTTTTAATATTTAAGTAAAAATGACAATGCAGATGACAGTGTAAAAGTGGAGGCTGTGGGTCAACTGACATGGGTAGCCAAGGTGTGCAGGAAAGTTTCCCGGCTTTTTAATTACGGGAAGTTGCTAAAGAGCTAGAGACGCACCCATCTAGCTTAACTTAGCCAGTCATCTTCGAAGGGAGCATCACTTGCCCAGTCACCTTCGAGGGGGATGGACGTGTTGGTGGAGGTCCCAACTGTTTGAGATGTGAGTTTTAGAACTTTGTGTCAGTACATTTTTGAGTTAAAGAACATACCCGAACCCAGTGAAACTAGTTAAAACGTGTATCAGTGCATAGAGTTTTTAAAATATAGAAGAAATTCCGAAGCCCAGCAGAAATCGTGGTAGATGACGCCACGCAGCAAGGTACCTGTAGATTATAAGTAATATACAAATGTATTCTAGGATAGTAGTATAGAATAGGATTCTGATAAATAACCATAAATATCTATAAGGTTTTCATCAAATATATTTATTAAAATAAGCATGGAGTAAGTTTCTTTTTTAGTGTTTGCAATCCTCATGTCATCTTAGTTTTTCGAAATTGTTGGTAATCTTGGCGAACCCACAAACAAATTAAATAAAATAAATTATTAGAATAAATAATTACAATTTATTACGATAAAAACTAAAGGATATTGGTAGAGGAACTCTGCCAAGAAAATTAAAGTGAAAGCAACAATTAAAGCATTAATATCTATTAATTTGCCATATATAGATATTCAGCCAAATCAGGGTAGAGAGAGTGGAAAAACATGGTTAATTACATGGAACAAACATGGAAAAACATGGTTAATTACATGGGAAAACATGGTTAATTACATGGAACAAACATGGAAAAACATGATTTTATTTTTATATTTTTTGCAGATCAGAGGTCAAGAGGATGGCTGATGGTGGACTCCCCCGTGCCTACCCTCCTCTACACAGTGCTCTACCTCGGAATAGTCGGAATCGGACCCTGGTTGATGAGGGACCGCAAACCGTTCAGACTTACCTGGGTTCTAGTTCCTTACAACCTGGCCATGAGTCTACTCAATTTGTACATTGCCATAGAGGTACGTGTCAACGTGAAGGTTCAGAAAGGTTGCTTCGTATATTAGAGGTATTTAGTTAGGATATTATCGCCCTACCACGTTGTATTTCTACCCTTACTTAGCCAGGCACTCGTTATTCAAATGATGGAAACAAGGACATGACTCCAGCAACAACACCGCCTGGCCACTCTCTCTAATAAAATATATAATCATTGGGGTTAATCGTCGCATGTGAGGGATGCCGTCCATACCCTCCAAGTCCGGGACAGTTCCAGTCCAGAGGCCCCGGCGGAGCTGCCCAAGACCCCACAACCCAGTCAGACGCATGCCAGTCACCCGAGGATCCCACCCGGCCAAGACCACTACTTAAGCCTAAATCAACCGATAAAGTAACCGCAGAAAGGGGTTCAAAACGGTCCTCCGGGATATCAGTAAAAAAGTAATTGGTTGATAATTTCTTCAGAAAAGAAAATATTGTTGGATTAATTCCTCTTTTTATATATATTGTAACAGTTTGAAATTAGGGATAATTAATTTTAAATATAAAAAAAATAAACTTTAATTATTGAGAAAGCTGAGGGTGCTCACGTCCGCTTTCCTCGAGTTTGGATGTTTGTCCGTCCGTCAAATTCCCATCTATGCAATTTGTTTTTATTTTGATGACAAAAAAAATAAGAAATATGTACCGCTCCACCCCACATAGAACATCACCAATCTGGAGATCACCCACAACCCATCTACAAGTAAATAATGTCTCCATTATTATTTAAATGATACATTTTTTATAATAAAAAAATATATAATAGATAACAATTATTGTTATCAAAATCAATTTTCAAAGTACCCTAAATAACCAACTGTTACAATATATATGTACATATATAGACAAAACAATAATAGTAAAAGAGGAATATCTACGATAGTGATAGTAATAAACAAACTATGTACAAAATTATAATGGAAATAAAAAAAACTCAATAAATATAAATGCTCGGTCTGCCAGACAGTCTTTAGTGAAACAACCTGAATGTTTATTAATTTATTTTTTTCAACTTTTCCAGTTACTGACTGCATCAAGCAGGTTGAAATACAGTTACGTTTGCCAGCCAATTAGACACATAGACCACAAAGAAGAGCTTAGGGTAATTTTTAAATATTATAATTATTAAGTGGAGAAGCCAAGTTTTTGGAACTCTTGTTACTTCCCTATCCATATGCGGTATAGGGGAAGTTTTTTAATCGGTCAAAAATTCGATGTTGAGTTTTCACGGAATACATATTTTCCAAAAATAGGAAAAAAATGTCATGTCTGTGTGTTTGTGGTCAAAAAAACTCATGATAAAATGAACTATCAGAAATGACTACCTAGAATAAAACATATGATATGGTTAGAATCAAAATGGTCCAATTGATATTTTTGAAAATGTTTCGTTAAGTGCTCAATCGGGTACAAAAATGATAGTTCTGTTCAGGAAAAAAGTTGTACAAGTGAAATCCTATCCAGTGCTGAGATCTAGTGCCAAATCACTTATACCATTTTGGTGAGGTAAAGAAGTAACTTAAACATATCAATAGTGACCTTGAAATTAAGATTTTATTCAATTTTATGGTTTGCTAACAGCAACTTTCACCATAAAAGCAAAAGACAAAATATTTCATGTTTTGATAAATTATAGATTTTTTAAATTAGTTAAGCATTTAATGCACACTTTCTTCAAAGTTTTAAAAATGTTACTTAGACCATTTTGATTCTAACCCCGTCATATATTGATTTTCACCCAAATCGGTCAAAGAGAAGTGGAATATTAAGCGAGGCTCAACTCAAAAACCCTAAAAGTGTTGATGTAATGATTGTATTTACATGAAATTTCATATGAGAATTCAGAAGTGTTTGAGTAAGAAACCTATTTATTTTCAATCAAATCGATTAATCAGTTTTCGATAGAGAATACATTTCTAGTGATTTACAGACGACTTATATCTGGATTCAGCAGCCCTTAAGTAAGACACTTTCTGTTTTGGGCTAAGAAAAAAAGGGTTTAGGCGTAGAGCGGAAACTTAATTTGTTACTATTAATTCAAGCTAAGTAAAGTACAATGCCAGTTGTGTGATTCATCAACTATTTTTTTCTTCATCGTTTTTGATTTCTGGGGTCTGAATTCTCTACTTCACTACGCCTTTGATTCAACAATTTGGCTTCTCTGCGGCTAATTTATTACATTATTATATATTATATGTAAATATAATTAGAAACTGTATCTACCATATTTATTAATAGTATTTTTTGTATTAATTTATTTTTAGTATTTTTTTAATTTTTTATTAATTTCATGGTATTTTTTATTAGTATTATTGTTACAAATCACATGTATGTCCGTCCCTAAGAGTTAACAACTGATTAGGTATCTAATTTATGAGCTATCTTGATATTACATTTTTATGACGTAGCCTTTTAACATTTAGGAAATAAATGAAGAATGCATTTTCAGAAAGTTGTAAATGCCATAGAAGGATGAAATACGTTCTTCATCGGATGTGGGTTGTAAATGCCATGTGTCATGCAGGGGAATTTTTGTCAAGTCATAACGTTGTATCAGCCAAAGTGCAATTCAAGAGGCGACGTGGCCATTCCTTAGTGACTTAGTTACAACTCTTTTGCATAGAATTCCCTGTGATAAATAAATTATGTTGTTAAATAAAAATATAAATAATATATAATAATAGAATTGATAATAATTAAATAAACAAATAAAAATTACCACATTTCCTGTAGAAATTTTATTGCTTATCTTTTACTAAATTTTGATTTCTACAGTATTTTTCGAAAAGGGCCGTAAAAAAATATCAAAAGTTCAGATGCCATATTGTTTTTTTTTTAAATTGCAAAAATATTAAATCAAATCCAAAGGTATAAATTATCTTACTGGGTTGACAGGGAAAATGAATAGCATAGAATGCGAGAACAAATATTGGGTTTATTTTCTTAAATCTACATTATAAAATTAAAAACTAAGATTCGAACATGAAAAAAAAAAATCAAATAATTTACAAAAAAAAATCTTACAACCTAATTTTTACATCTATTTAGTCTCTTTTTTTTTTTTAATATTAGCTATTTTTCAAATTAACGTTATTTGGTGCTTATATATGTATAAATAAATAAAAGTACCTTCTTTACTCATCGATTTCACTCCTAGCCTGTTCGTCCTTCACATCTCATCTCACCAGACTTCGACAACTCTCCCACACTAATTAGAACAGCTGATGATCGTCTTTTGTTTTTCTCTCATTGGCTCTTTCCAAAACAAATGCGACTTGATTTAATTATTCACCAATTTAGTTGTTTTTATACATATAAATATAATTAATTTTTATAATATTATTAATTATTTGAATGTGTGTAATTGTATACAAAAATTCGATGCGGAATTATCAAAAATTTACAAAAATTTAAAGAAAAATGTCTGTGTGTGTCTGTGAATACGATAACTCCCGATAGAATGTATTTATCGACATGAAATTTTATATGTGTTTCCATAACTCTCTAAAGACGACACCTATTATTTTTCAGACAAATCTGCCGGAGGGAATTAGGGGAGAGGCTTAACACAAAAACTCCCCGTCCTTCGGATGGGACGTTAAGCGATGGTCCCGAGCCTGTACGATGTCAGGTACTCGTTAAAGACCCCTGCCCTAGGTGAATAAAAATTTAGGGTAGGCAAAATTCAGGGCTCCCACAGTGGAGTTGGGCTCATGTTCACCAGAGTGACGAAAGAGCGCTCTGGTAGTAGGCGATGTGACCTCGTAGTTAAAGCCTGGGCATGAATCATAATAACTAACTAACACAAAAACTCTAATAAGTGGAGTTGTAATGAATGTATTGACATGAAATTTCATATGTCGTATAAGACATCGTATATTCAAAACCCTATAAGACATCTATTTCATATTTCGTATACTCAAAACCCTATAAGACATCTATTTCATATTTCGTATATTCAAAACCCTATAAGACATCTATTTCATATTTCGTATATTCAAAACCCTATAAGACATCTATTTCATATTTCGTATACTCAAAACCCTATAAGACATCTATTTCATATTTCGTATATTCAAAACCCTAAACCCTATAAGACATCTATTTCATATTTCGTATATTCAAAACCCTATAAGACATCTATTTCATATTTCGTATATTCAAAACCCTATAAGACATCTATTTCATATTTCGTATATTCAAAACCCTATAAGACATCTATTTCATATTTCGTATATTCAAAACCCTATAAGACATCTATTTCATATTTCGTATATTCAAAACCCTATAAGACATCTATTTCATATTTCGTATATTCAAAACCCTATAAGACATCTATTTCATATTTTGTATATTCAAAACCCTATAAGACATCTATTTCATATTTCGTATATTCAAAACCCTATAAGACATTAATTTTCATATTTTAATTTTTAAAAAATGTTCTTGTTTTTTTTCATATGATTACTACATCATACTAACTACTACGTTTTGACTCTCAACTAAGTTCGCATTTACAAGGTTTTGGAACTGAAGTGAAGTTTAATTTTTTTTTTTATTACTGATTAATAACTTCTAATATATTCTCTTCGTTTCTTAACTTATTGTCAATCGTATTACAATATTTTATGCCTTCAATATAATTAGTTTAGTAGAAAATTGTCTTTTGTTATTTCTCCTGTATAATTCATATGTGGCACCTGCAAAGTTTTCTGAAATGCACACCTCAAATTTAAATTATTATTTATATTTTGTTTATTATATATTTAATTATTATTAAATTATGTTCATAATAAACACATTTTCTTTTCTGTTTTTTTTTTTTTTTAGATAGTGAATGCAGTTTGGTGGTATTATTTTTCAAAACTGTTAGAATTTTGTGATACTTTCTTTTTTATTCTTCGTAAAAAGGAAAAACAATTGACATTCCTTCATGTGTACCATCATTCAACCATGTTTTCCCTCTGGTGGATCGGTATCAAATGGGTACCAAGCGGTTCCACATTTCTTCCAGCAATGGTTAATTCTTTTATTCACGTCCTCATGTACTCTTATTATGGGTTGGCAGCACTGGGACCTCACATTGCCAGATATTTGTGGTGGAAAAAATATCTAACAATACTACAGTTGGTACGTATGACTTTTTATTTAGAAACAATTACTCGTATAAACTCACACTATTGACAGATAATTAAGCTAACTCAAAAAATATTGTAACAATAAACTTGAAACTTGAAATGCAGATGTAACACGTACTAACTTAGATTTGATTAGATTTTGGCCAAATTCTGACTAAAACGAAGACCATTTCATATGTGATAGTAAGATGTGGGACGAGATTTCTAATAGAAATAAAAGACGTTGTCTTCCCACTGTTTTATTTTATACCAGAACCGGTTTTCGACGCAACAGCGTCATCATCAGTGGTTCATCCCACCCACACAGCACAGCGGTTGGAAGATAACTGTGTGGGTGGGATGAACCACTGATGATGACGCTGTTGAGTCGAAAACCGGTTCTGGTATAAAAAAAAACAGTGGGAAGACAACGTCTTTTATTTCTATAAGACCATTTCACTTCGGGATGTGTTCATTTTACAAGATAGACTTCATCAAAAGTCTTTTCAAATAACAGTTATAGGCATATATGTATAAAAGACTCATTTTTCTGCCGGAGGAGCTAAATGTGACAAAAATTTTTGATATGTTCACAGAAACAGAAAAACACAAAATATAGAGAAGGCAGTTTTATTATTGTTTTATTAATTCTTATGTTTTTGCCTGGATTTGTATTGTTTCAAATAAAAAAATTCTAAAAACAATCTTTTAAGTAGGCACCGACTGTTTATTATTTGAATTAACCTGAATACTGCTTTACAATACAGTGAAAGAACAGCGGTTGTCAGTGAACATACGTCGTTTCTTCCCTGTACAAATATATTTTTTTGTATTTATCACTGACTGGAGCCTGCAAAAGTAAAACAAAAATATAACAAAATTTTGGAAAACTAGTCTATACAAACTGTTACAGGTTCTTAGTACTTTCCACGCCATTCACATGTTTCAAAATGTTCATTCTTCATGTGAAAACGTATATTTGCGATTATTTCAGAATCAATTTTTTTGACATCCGTCGTTTTTTCACTGTACTCTTCATATATTTTTAATTTGGCACTGAACATCAGGATTTTTTATTTAATGACCATATAAAACCGATCCAAGTCTTTGATGACAAAAAAATTTACGAAAGATTTGCTATTTCTTCCTAAAAAAAAATCTCAATATCATGCAATTCTTACTATAGTAAATACTAATATATACTTCCTTTTCAGGTGCAATTCACGACTGCATTGATACTTGGTGTAAATGGCATTAGGTCGGGATGCGACTTTCCTCTGTGGATGCAGTACGCCCTAGTCATTTATATGATATCTTTTATTGTCCTATTTGGAAATTTTTATGCAAAGGCCTATATAGAAAAGGTGAGTTTCATATTTGTTTAAATTACAGTGTAAACTCTATATAGCGACACTTAAGGGACTGCGCATTTTATGGCGTTATTGAGAGTTGTCGTTAAATGAAGAGAAGAAATATCAATACATATTACATTACATTTAATAGTATTTTACTATTATAATATGTATTTACTAATAAAGTATAAAATTTACAAATAACAATGCTTTCGTATAGTCTGTTATCTTCGTCTGACGTTTTTTGCTGCTCCAGTATTTTAATTGTATTTTCTTATGTATTTTATTTATGTCTTGGGATACTGTGGGATCAACATGCCTTGCAAGGTAATCACAACAAACAAAAGAACGAATTTCTTAGAATCTTCGGTACGTATGATGCCGACAGTCGATGTAAATAACGAACAAAAGAACGTACACAGCTGCAGTTCTTATTAATTTCGCAACTTGAAAGTACTGTTTATTGCTTAGTAATGACGTATTACTGTCGTTATTTAGAGTGGGTGTGATGCTACATAGAGTGTATCATTGTATGGACAACAAGGTAAACCAACCAGATTCAAGTAATTTCTATGTTTTAGGGAGTTTGTCGTTAAATCGAGTGGCGTTAAATGGAGTTTACACTGTAGTTAATATCATATATTGAATATGTATTTGAGAGCTGCTGGATACAGATAGAAAGTCTTTCATTTTAAAGCTCTTAGAGGAGGGCTTCTGTAGCTCAGTGGTAGCGTGCTTGCCTAATGTGCTCAAGATGGCGGGTTCGAAACCTGGCCTAGGCCCGGGTAGAAAAAAACCCATCAGCACGCCGTCTTTCGGATGGGACCCGGGCGTGAGGCTCAAAAACAAAACAAAGTTCTTAGAGGTCCAAGGACTCCTCCAATGTCTAAAAGTAAAGGCTCCAGAGCTTCCTCAAGTGTGATTCAAAACTTCTCATCCCACTGAAAAGGGACAAAATTTCATAAAAAATGTATAATTTAGCTAAACCGATTATTTTATTTTAACAATATGGATGGACAACATCGAAATACCGCTGAAAGTTTTTGTTATATCTATGTTTTTTTCAAATGAGGTATTTTTTATGATTCTACGTGTTATTCGGCCCACTGCAAAATATAAACTTTCCAGTCGATCGATAGTTTCGTCGAATGGAGCACGGAACACGAGTTCAGAACGACTAAATCAGAGAGGTTATTCGAAGTAAAGGGGAAGTTATGAAATTGGTCACAAATTCGATGAGAAATTTTCAACGGAATTTCATGTTTTCTAATTTCCAGATTCCAAATATGGAAAAAAAGTCTGTCTGTGAACCCAATAACTCCCGATAGAATGAATGTATCGACACGAAATTTTACATGTGAATCCAGAACCCTCTAACGGTGGCACCTATTGATTTTCAGACAAATCGATCAAAGGAAAAGGGGTGATTAGGGGGAGCCTTTACAGAAAAACTTTAATAACAGCCGTTGTAATGAATATACTAACACGAAATTTCACATGTAACTACAAAGCCCTCTAAGGACGACACCTGTTGATTTTCAGCTAAATCTGCCAAAGAGAAAAGGGGGATTAGGAGAGAGGCTTAACTCAAAAACTTTAATAACTGCCGTTGTAATGAATGTGTCGACACAACATTTCATATGTGAATTCAAAACCCCATAAGGTCGACACTTATTAATTTTCAGTGGAATCGGCAGAAGGGAATGGGGATCACAGGGGGGCTCAACTCAAAAACCCAATAACTTCGGATGTTATTTGATATTTGAGGTCAAAACCCACTGAGGATATAACCTGTCAAATTTTAAAAATATCAGCCGGGGCTAAATTCAAAACAGGCCCATGTTTATTGGTACTTTTTTGATCTACCAATGTCCCTGAAATTTCGTATATCCACTCTGTACACAATTACCTTTATTTGTTATAAAAATTAAGTAACAATTTTTTTTACAGGGAAAACGTGCTGTAGGATATGGAGATTATAATTCCACCAATGCTCATGTTTGCCAACCCAGTACGTCGACCAAAAAATGGAATTAATAGGTTTAAGAAATTTTTATTTTTCAGAATCATTGTCAATTTTGGTCAAAGAAGTAAAATGACCCAATGAAATCTTTTACTTATTGTTAATTGTTGTAACAATATTTTAGATTAAATATAAATGAGTTGAAAGATTGTTAATTAATATTTGTTAATTAAATTGTAATATTTACAGTTATTCATTGTAAGAAGCTGCTTGAAAAATTTGTAAAGAAAAATAATGTAATCTACAAAAACAAAAGATAAAATTGTATTGTCAAATTTTATATTTTGAAATTTTAAGCACTGAGCATTAATAAATTGACGAATTATGAATTTTTCTTGTTCGTCAAATTTGTTTATATTTATTTTATTTATTAATTTTTTTGACGCTTTAGTTCTGTTCGGTCGGAAAGAAGAGATTTTAGTGTTGATTGTATAAAAAAACAGACGCTACAAACGGTTACTAAGACTACTAAACAAAAGATCTAAATTAACTTTAAAAATAAAACAACTTTATTGTTTACGCAGTACTCAAACCAATGTAGTCTTACTTGAACTCAGGGGTTCTGCCAAGGTTTAAAACCTTCAGCGCATTCAATCCAAAATCCTTCGTACAGTAGCCAATGCTTCTTACTATGTTTCCAACAAGATCCTCCATACTAACCTCAGCATTAACCTTGTCACAGAAGTAGTTAAAATCCAGGTACAAAAAATTAATTTCTTCCTTCAGTTCTCCAGTAATCCTCTAGTCTATGTCCTCCATTCTGCCACACTTTCCCAATGACACCTTAAGAGTCAATAGCCTAGAGACCTCCTTAGTGAGTGCAACTCTGTCCCTAGGATGATTTCTCTCCTCTTGTCATTTTGCCATATTTTTCTCTTTTAGATAATTTTCTTGTTTTATATATTATTTGTGAGTACATATATGTAAATTTAAAAAAAAAATCGTAAATAAATAAATTCAGTTAAAGGGAAAGTATAGAAAATATTTATTTATTAGTTAGTTGGTGATTGCATTTTATATATATATTTTTTTTTTGACACTTCATTTATTTAGGCTTACTAGCTGCTCAACATCAGGGTAACTTCTTTTCGACACTGGACTGATGCAAGTTTTAGATGTCCAAAAAATGTTTTCGACAATTTATTCCTGCTCAACAAAGCTTTTATTTTAGATACAAATGTTGCTTAATTGACTGAAAGCCAAATAAAGCAGATGAAACAATTTCTAAAAATCTAGATAATAAAATTTTTTTTTTGTTGTTTTTTTTCAGAAGCTTTAATGTGATTTAAACCAATTTTTAATAAAGATTCGTCTTTCTTCAACGAGACCATTACAAAAATAAAAAAAATAAAATGTCTTATAGTGTTAATTAAAGCACTGGAAAAGTTAAAAATAAGAAAAATAAAAACAATACAAATTAGCATTAAGAAAAAGATATACAGGATGACCAGAGTTTTGTGCTCCACACATTTTTCTCGAAAAGAACAAGTTGAAAAAAAAAATTAAAAGGTAACCCTCGTTTTTTTTTTTTTTACAAGGAATTAGAATTTTGCATTCTATCGAGTTTTTATCAATCTGATACCTGACATTCTAAGTCAACGTTCTCATTTCAAACGGCAACATATATTTTTCTTAACGAATTCTGAAACTATTTTTAATGAGGAATGAGATTCCGTTGGATATTCGCTGAATTATTGAATGTTGACGTTTGACATTGAAATCAACCTTATTCCGAACATTATTTATTTTATTTTTATTATTTTGCTATCTATTCTGATCTTGAAATACAATATTTTTGCGAGTTTCTAACTAATTAGTCTAACGCAAATGTCATTAATTTGTTACTGAAAAAAAAATTTGGTCTAGTTACTTTGTGAAAAATGAAAAAGTGAGTTTTATTTTTTTCAGCTCTAACATCTTGTCAAACTTCAGAGTGAGAAAGCGACCCTTTTTAGTTCCATTCTTGAGTATAATTGGCAATTTTAGTCGGGTTAAATAAAAAGTATTAAATTTTCTAATTCGGGAGATCCTACCGACAAAATATCTTCAATATCAAACGTCAAAAACGGTGAGAGAAAACTTTGTGAATTTCAACATTAGTATCAGCAAGTATCCAACGGATTGCTCGCGTTCATAGCTCATTTATCATCTTAAGAAATCTCTTTCAGAAACAATGAAGTTGAGAGTCTTAATAAAATGTTTAAAAATCAATAAAATGCAACATTCTAATACTTAATTTAAAAAATATGAGGTTTCATTCAAGTTTTTAAAAAAATTGCTTGTATTTTCTGAGAAAATGGGTTGTTTATATAACTCTGGTTATCCTTTATACGATAATGTAAAATGTGTTATAATATAAAATATGTTACAAATCAGTGATGGACGCGAACAAATATGTGCAATCTGTCTTTTCTTGTTTTTAACGCATAGGATATGAATAGAATTTAGCTTATGTATGTGCTCACCCGCTTGGTAAGACTTCCACTATATTTCCATCAAATGCTCCCTAGACCTAGAACACGATTTCAGGGGTCGTTCAAATTCTTGTATACAAATGGATGGTCCAAAAAGTGTTACTAAGCCGAATATCTCAAGAACTTTTTTGAGAGATTTTATTAAACCATGTAATTAAATTTTAAAAAAGTATTACGATGAGCCTAAAAAAAAACTCTTGCCTGGAGGGACCAAATTTACTTCATTTTTCTTAATAAAAAGCCCCTTAAGTGTGTAAAACGTAGAATGTATGCATTTTAGTTTTAAAGATAAAATAAGGAAGTTTTCTCAATCTTTGGAAAACATTGGCATTTAATAGTAAAACTAACAGTTTTGAAAAACATCGAGAAGTTAGTGTTGCTAATTTTCAGTTAAATTCCAGAGCGTAGTTTGCAATAAATTTAGAATGGATTTGAAGTAAATTTACTGATTTTTGCGTTGGTAAATACTGCATAGCTCTCCGAGCAATAGGTTTGTCGCTATAGTCGTTTTCCTAATTAAAAACAGGAAAATGTCAAAAATTCTGAAAATGTGATATTCCTCAGGAAGGCTTAAAAATCGGAGCATGCTTTATAGGAAATTTTTTTTTCAAATTAGCTCTACAATCACCTTTCTCAGGTTTCAACATTTATAAACAGTCACCCTGCATATGATTATCACACGTCATTATTAAATTATGTTTTTAAATAAATCATTAAGAATAATCTTAAAAGAAAGTTTTGTCAGAAATTGTTTTTCATATATTTCATTGCTACAGGTTGGCGGCCTAAGGATGTATAACATCACTGTTATAAAAATTGTCACTCAACCTCTCCCTCTTTCACAAATAGAGTAGATTCTCTCCGTTTCTAAAAGCTCATATATAAAATATTCTTTCGAAGGATGTATTGCATGGTGACTCGCAGAAAATGTGAAGGGGTCTTCTCCCGAAAATGGGATGTTTTAGAGGATGGTTATCGTAAGAATGTCAAGTAGTAATGGGGGCAGTACCTCTTTACTGCAAGTGCGCGGCAAATAGCAAGCGTTTTTCGTAACAATTGAGTGAAGTAGCGAAATTCCAATGTTTTTGCAGTAATTTTCCCCATTATCCGATCGGGATAAAAAAAAAAAAAAATGTGAAACCGAACAAAGTCAGAATTTTTTCTCCCCCAGGTAAGAGTGGGCCACCCTAATTTGCATTTTTTGGTCTTTGTATCTGATCAATAAAAGGAGAAAGAACAAGAAAAATTTAATAAATCATCACTTTCTTTGCGCCTAACACTATTTCTTATAAACTCATAATTACTATTTAAAACTTAGAATGTAACGAAAAATTCTAAAATTGTAATTTTAATGCTGCCAATTCGTTTTTTAATATAGTAAATAGAATTCCAACAAAGCATAGTTGAAACACATGTTGATGTACTTAATAAATACATTATGACGCTACAAAATTTGTATAAAAATTTTAGACATTTTATGTAGGCCTATTTTGTTGTATATAAATTTTTATTATGCAGGGCTCTATTTTTTTATAATTTTTTTTTTTTGAATAACCCTAAACTGTTCAGAAAGTGATGCACTAAATACGCTTGTATCTGAGTTAATTATTTTGTAAAATAAGGTTTAATGGTAGTTTTATTAATAATAAATTTATTTATTCAATTGTATATCACATACAATCATAAGTTTATTGTTTATAATCATTGTAATTGTCTTCTGGAATGAATAGGGTATTAAATCGGTAATATAGAATATAATGAATCATGGAAAAAATGAGGAAGTCTCACCTCCATGAAAAATTCGAGTAAATCAAAGTTAAAACGCCTCAGTGACTTGGCTATTTGCGATGCAAGATGTTTCGGAATTTTTTTTGTCTGTTAAGCAGTTTAGGGAAAATGATGGATTGAAAGAATGTCTATATGTAAAGTAATAGTTTCAGAAGTCGCAGAAAGTTAATGACAGAAAGAATAAATCTCTGAATAACATATTTTAATCGATTTATTTATACTTTTAATTAAATCTCTCTAGGATTATTAGTTGTATATGGTCAATTAGAAAAAAATGTGGCGTTTATTCTTTACAATTTGTTTATTTAGTCACTCGGCGCCAGAATCACTTCTTTTTGACCTTATAGAACTAATGAAAATTCTAAATGATAATAAAAGTATAAATAAATGGAAACAACACGTTATTAATCGATTTATGCCCACCTCTGAAGTTAGTGTATGATATAAACGCTGCACAATTCCAGGGTTAAAAGAAAATTTTAAAGTAGAGTATTTACAATTATTAAAATTATAACAATTATTTTTATTATTTTTTTTTTTTTCGAGAATAGAACTATAACCAACATTAATTATTAGTTCAAAGCTTACACGAGAAAAAAGTTATTATTTTTACAAAACTCAGATTATTATTGTTTAACTTTAGGAAAAAAAATTCTAAACATAAACGTGCCTTTAAAATAAAAATAATTATTAAAAAATCAATCATAATCGTGCAATATCTTTAAAGAAACTCATAAAATCAAAAACCATCCATTTTTCATAATATATTCAATTATCATATTTAACAAAAATCTACAATGTCAATTCTGCATTTTTTAATTTATTTTAAAACGAAACTTTATCATTTTTTAATTTTTTATTGTTATTATATTTCAAAAGCATTTTCTCTTTTTATAAAGAGGTTTAGAGGTAATTTCAGGTATATAGATGGCAACATATTTCAAAAATTGAATGTTAGACAGTAATGATATGAAAAGAAAATAGAAATATACTATAATATGTCTGTGAAACAAGGGCCAACCTGTAAACTTTGGCTCAGATAGAACTATTAATTTAGGACGGGTTGTAGAACACCTCCCTCCCATTGAAATCACACTTTTCTATCTTCACACTTTGTTCTCCCCGCACCTGCCAAACGCGGACCGAGTATCTAGTTGGTTCATTTTATGTTGAAAGATGGGGCTATCTCTTCAGTGAGGGTATCCAGATATCATGCCATTTCATCTTTTTAGAAGACACAAATATATTGAATATTTATTTAAACTTATATGCCTACATTTTATTCAATTGTTTTTTGGCTACTTTTTTAGATTTGCTTCAGTTAACTATTGTTTAAAAACAATTAATAATGGTGTTCAATAGTTTTAAAAAAAATTCAATAGAGAAAATACTATTTCATAAATGATAGTAAAATGTTGGGGATGAGATATATCAAATAAAAAAATATGTCTTCTTAATGTTTATTTTACAAGTCAAAACGGGTTTCCGTACTCTACAGTGTCATCATCAGTGGCATATCACCTAACATTATATGGCTGGGTGCCACACTATATTTTGAAGTGCCACTCTTCAGAATTAGGTTTTCGGTATCATCTCTCTGTATGAAAACTGGTTCCGGTCTCCTAAATTAATAGTGGGAAGTACAGGCAATAGTACTAAAAGAGAGAGGGTATGGATGGGGAGGACCTTGGAAGGGGAGGTACACCTTCCAACGTAAAATGAACCAACTATAGTGAGAAATGAAGTTATCTTCTCTACCGTGGTTCTGTTGAGCCAAAAAATTTCTTGAACGTTTCATATATGTAGGTTTATGTATGTATGTGTGTACATAGTAGTATAAGCATATTCAATAATTATAATTTGTTAAATATAATTAACTTTAAGTTCTCTACCCATTATTGTTTCAATAAAAAAATAATAATAATAAATAAAAAAGCGCATCATTTCTAAATAAATTTGAAAAATGTATGTTCCTTTTGAAAACAATAATATTATAATTCTTATTTACTACATATCATTTTATGTAATGTGATCTAGAATGAAGAATAAAAAATAATCATTTTCATGAAAGCAATATTAATGAATAAATTAACTTATTAACACGTTTAATTTGATTATCCTCTATTTTTTTTTTTTTTTTTTATGTATTTTCTATTTTTTTTATCGATTTTCTATGTCGTTTCTGCTATCTTTTATTTCCCTAGGAATTCGAAGTATACGGGAAGTTATGTAATCGGTCAGAAAATTCATGTTGAGTTTTCACCGGAATTTCATGTTTTCTCAAACCCTGTGAACTTCTGTTAGAAGGAATTATGCGACACGAAATTTTATATGAGTATCCAGAACCCCATAAGGACGAATCCTATTGATTTTCAGCCAAATCGGTCAGAAGGAAGGAAGCTAAATTCAAAAACTCTAATAACTGCCGTTGTAATGAATGTATCGACACAAAATTCCATATGTTAATTCTAAACTTCAAAAGAACGACACTTATTAATTTTTCGTAAAATCGCGAGAAGAAGGGGCTTATCAAAGGGAGCTAAATTCAAAAATCCCTATAACTGTCAATGTAATGAATGTATCGACATGAAATATCATATTTAAACTCAAAATCCTATTTGGACAATACCTGTTTATTTTCAAAAAAATCGGCCAATGAGAAGAGAGGAGGCTCAACTCAAAAACCTTAATAAAAACCCTAGTAATGAATTTATCGACACCTTTAATATGAGGATTTCCGTAGGTAAGTCAACTATAGATTATTAGCCCAAAATGGTGGACTTGTTTTTGACTGAGAGTCCCTAGGGAAGGCCTTAGTCGATGATTCACCTACGACTTTCTTTTCCATAATTTAACTAATTTTCTAAGCATTCAAAAACAGGGTTACTTCTTTTTACAATATAGATTCGAGTCAGGTGATAAAAATAATTAAGTGAACAGATAAAGTAATGTTAAGAAAACAAGTAAAATAAGTCATCGATGAATCACCGGCAACATACTTCCCAGTACCAAATAACAACTAAGTTTTCTGCCCCTCTCTGAAACCAATCTACTGATTTGGTTAAAAACCAATAGGTGTCTTATTCAAAGACTTTGAAATTATAGTATTCTTGACGAAACATTCCATACAACATCAGTTATTGGGGTTTCTGTGTTAAACCTATACCCCCTAATCTCCCCTTTCTCTTAGGCGGATTCGGCTGAAAAATAATAGATGTCATGAGGAAACATGAAATTTCGTGTCAATGCAGTCATTAAAACGGCAGTTAAAGGGGTTTCTGTGTTAAACCTCCCCCCCCCCCCCCCCCCCCCCCCCCCCCCCCCCTAATCCTCCCTTCAGATTTGGCTGAACATCATTATTGTTCTTATGGGGTTCTGGATAAGCACGTATATTTTCGTGTCGATATATTCATTATATAAAAAGATAGGAATAATTTTTTATTCATTTTTTGAATCAGAGGATTGAAAAACATAAAATTCCCAATAAAAGTCTTTTTTTTCTATTTTACAAATAGATACAATATATTTCTTGGTGGTAGGCAGATGTAGTGGACTTGGTACTTGTTTCGTCAGTAAACTGATATCTTCAGGTGGAATCTAAATATACATAAACCAAAAATATTATAGAATTTTCGAGTAAATTAAAACTCATGACAATCATTAACAATATTACAATATTAAAATTTAAAAACAACAGTACAATAAGTTAAAAATATTTTAACTTATTGTACCTACTGTTGTTTTTAAATTTTAATATTGTAATATTGTTAATGATTGACATGAGTTTTAATTTACTCGAAAATTCTATACTATTTTTGGTTTATGTATATTTAGATTCCACCTGAAGATGTCAGTTTACTGACGAAACTAGTCATGGTTTAATAAATGTTGGACTGATATACCTATCTTATTACTTATTTAATAGATACAACTGTATAAATAGTATTAACAACAAGCAACTTGCCTAAAGAGAAAAATATGGCATTGTCAGAATGTCACGAGGAGAGAAATCACCTAATGATGGCAGTCCTTAGACACTGAGAAATCACCCTAGCACTCATTCATCACTCACTGTCACTGCTGCTACTAAAGAGGGCTCTAGGCCATTGGCGCTTAACGCGTCGTGGGGGAAGTTTGGCACAATGAAGGGCACATACTAGAGGATTACTCAGGGAACTAAAGGAGGATAATAACCTTTTAGTAACTGGATTTAGCTACTTCTGTGACGAAGGGAATGCTGAGGATCTTATTGGAAACATAGTAAGGAGCATTGGCAATTGTACGAAGGATTTTGTATTGAAGGGATAGGATGCACTCGAACGGAAACTATGTGAAAACTCAATATTGAATTTCTGACCGATTACATAACTTCCCCTGTACCTAATTAAACTACCCAAGTTGGGGAAGTGACAAATACTAAAAAAAAAATTATTCCTTAAGGTTATCTTTGATTATTACAGCCATGTCAGTTACTATCCTCAGCATTAAAGCGCATGAACCCCACAGATTTCCCCTCACCACTCATTTCTGGTATGGAACCCCATGAGTCATTTGATTCGCTCTGCATGAGGATTTAATTTACCATCAGGTAAAAAGTGACTTATGTCTTGAAAAAATTTGATCTTATAAATTTTTGTCCGAATACATTTCTACAATATGTTTCGATATAGTGAAAAGCTAATATGATAAATAAAAACTTTTATATTTTTCAATTCCATAAAAATATATACATAAAGTGTAACGATTTTGGCTTACGCCATCACTAAAAGTGACATTTAAGTTTGCTAGGTTGTATTTATACAATTCTCAGGTTGCCTAAGGCGATGACACCCTGGGTGAGAAGTCCTGCCTTAAGTTAATAATATTTAAAAAATATAATAGTAAGAAATAAAAAAATAAATAAACTAGAGAATGAAGAAGGTTTATAATAGAATACACAGTATATATAAATGAGAAAATCTACATTCGTTAAAAATATTAACGATATGGCTCACATATTCAAAGTAGCAACAGGAATAAAGTACCTCAATCTTTGTGAAAAGGTAGACAGCTTGATTCTCTGAAAAAATAGGAATTGTTTGAAAGACCAAACTCACTTTATTGAGTTCGATATTATTATTTTATATAAACTGTGTATTCTACTAAAAACCCCATTCTTTCTTTATTTAGTTTTTATTATAATTAAAATATATATATATATATATATATATATATATATATATATATATATATTAAACTAGATTTTGGCCATTTCGCTAAGTACCTAGGTTGTATCTTGGTCATTTTGCGAATTGCGCTGAGAGGATTTGGTCATCACCTGTATTGAACAAACTGGATTTTGACATTTTTTCGTAATGATTAAGCTGTTTTTAATTTTCATTTTTCTAAATATTTTTTATACATTCTATCAAATCTTAGATAGGAATATAGGTTAATCTGGTGACATCATTCCGTATATTTCTGAAAACAAAAAACATTTTACTGCAGTAGTGTTCCTACATCGACGTTGAATAGCCGATAATTATATTACCTATTATATCTTAACTAGAAGGAGGAAACATCGTATAGCATCGTTAAAAACATAATTAATTTGAAAAAAAAAAAAAAAATTATGTTCATAGATTTAGATATGTCTACCTCATATTTATTCAGTGGTCTGGATTATAATTCAACTAACTTAGAACCATTCAGATTTTAATAATATTGAAGTCATTTATTGAAATATGTATTAATTCTAATTTACTTTAGCATTAATCATGGTGAGACTTTAGAACATATACATTCTTAATTACCCAATCATCATTATAAAAAGATTTTCATCCACCCTTCATTATAGAAGTAGATCTGAAACCCCTTCTACATCAAAGGTAGGCAAATTGTGTAACATCTGAAACTCCTGATGTGTTTCAATTCGACAACTAAAATAATTGTTTTGTTGTTTTTATTTATAAAGATACAACTGTTGCTAGGGTGCAACAACCAGCATCTATGATGGTATTGATATGTTGGCATGAAGGGCATGTGAGAGGAAGGCCACCCAGTGGTAGGCCCTCGGGACGAAAACTTATCTTAATTATTAGGAAAAGAACAGAAAAAAAAAATAAGTAAATAAAAAAAATAAATAAATAAAAAGGAATTGAAAAACAATTTTGAAGCATGGGTAAGAGAGATGATAAAAGTAAAGGAAAATGATGTAAAAAAAAATATATATATAAGAACGAATATGATTCAAGGTGGCAGTAAGTCGCGTGAAATAACATTTCACTAGAAGTTTTTTTCACTATTTTTTTCTTCATTTGTTAATTAACAGTTAGGTTCTATTACTTTGTACTTTATTATTATTATTATTTTCTATTTTCATTTATTTACTTTTTTTTTTAACTGAATAATGTATATATCAGGCCGAACCCTGAGCCTAAAAGATGTATTTCCTAAAGGATAATAAAGAATTGAATTGAATTGAATTTTACACCAATGTCATCAAATTTACCAATGGATTTATTTAACCGACTATAAATACTCTCAATAAAAAATAAAAAATAAATATATATGTATATTTATATATATATTTTTTATTCTAACTAAAGTGGCAATTATTTTCTCAGTTCTTCAATTTGAGTAGAAAATTGGTGTCGGTGAATCAACGGTTATGTATTTCCCTAGCACGGATTAATATATTACGTTTTCGCTCTCCCTACAACTCCAATCGACCGTTTGGGCTAAAACTCAATATTTGAATTATATAGTGGCTCATTACATCGGCAGTTATTAGAGTATTTGAATCGAGGCCCCTTTCTTTGAATCCCCTTCCCTTCTGCCGATATCGCTGAAATTTCACAGGTGTCCTCATTGAGTTTTGACTTCAAATATGAAATTTCTTGTCGATACATTCATTACATCGGCAGTTATTGGGGTTTTTGAGTTGAGCCACCCCTTTGATCATCCCCCCTTCCCTTCGTCCGATATCGCTGAAAATTCACAGGTGTCCTCATTGAGTTTTGACTTCAAATATGAAATTTCTTGTCGATACATTCATTACATCGGCAGTTATTGGGGTTTTTGAGTTGAGCCACCCCTTTGATCATCCCCCCTTCCCTTCGTCCAATATCGCTGAAATTTCACAGGTGTCCTCATTGAGTTTTGACTTCAAATATGAAATTTCTTGTCGATACATTCATTACATCGGCAGTTATTGGGGTTTTTGAGTTGAGTCCCCCCTCCCTTCTGCTGATTCCGCTAAAACCTAAGAACTTATAGAGTTTAGAATTCACATATGGAAATTCGTTTCGATACATTTTCTACAACAGTAGTTATTAGAGTTTTTGTGTTAAGCCACTCCCCCTTCCCTTTGGCCGATTTTGCTGAAAATAGATGTGTCGTCGTTAGAGGATTCTGGATTCACATATAAAATTTAGTGATGATATATTCATTTTATCTGGTGTTATCATGTTCACAGTTACACACACATGCACAACCAAACACAGACTCATACACACGCAGACAGACAGACTTTTTTTTTCATATTCAATATTGTTTTTTTCATACTTTGTATAGTTGGGTAAGTTAAAATCTATAAACAAAATTTATTATTATTATATTAAGTGTTCCAGTCTCTTTAATCGCTTCTCTTCGTTAACTTTTTTTTCTTCTTTTGACAAGATTAGTCTTTAAAAAATTACGTAACGAACAAAACCTGTAAAGAAGCCAAAAAGTGTCTAGTTTTTCAAAAATATTAGCTAAGAGTAATAAAAGCTGTTTACATTTTTTTGGCTTTACTCGGAATGAAAAGTTTTTTTTCCAATTTCCTTCACTCCGGAAACTACATATATATTCTTAAATTTTGTTGCTCACCAGAATTCCCTGTTTTCCACCCCCTGACTCCATGAATGATGGTTCAATATATTGACGATGATTCAGAGATCAAAACAGGAGAAACCTTTACTTTTTTTAGAATTTTTTCGACTTTCTTAGCAAAATCATATATATAAAGCTGAAAATGTCTGTGCGTTGTACCGCTATAACTCACGAACGGCTTGATGGATTTGATTAATTTTTTTTTTTTAATTTGTTCGTCATCGTCTGTGGAAGGTTATAGGCGTATTAGTACCTCAATATCTGGTCCATCCCAGCATCCACCCACGCAATCTTTGTAACTCAAAAACCACTGCAATGATTAATGAGGAATCTTTTTGAATAGATAAGTTTTATCTACCGGAAGGTTAAGGTCTATTTTTTAATCAACCCCTGGTCCATCCCAGCATCCACTCACGCACTCTTTGTAACTCGAAAACTATTGCAACGATTAATGAGAAATCTTTTTGAATAAATTAGTTTTAGCTCCAACTAGCGTTACTACAGTTGAAGGACTATAAGCCTTATTCCGTATGAATAATTGAAAATTATAACATCATGAATGTACTGTCGAGGAACTGAATAGCCTTATAGGAGATATTGGGAGAAAAGTCAAAGTTCCCCGGGCAACGCCGGGTATTACTGCTAGTAAGAAATAAAAGTAAAGACAAGTAAATTGTAGATCATGAAATTTCCTATTCGATGAGCCTAAGTTCAATTTTGTATTGCTCATGCATCATAAGATATTGAGAACGGCTTGAGAGATTCAAGTTTCTGAAACAAATTACTTTTTGTCTTTTGTTATTATACGCAAAACATGCGACTTTTGAGTTAAAACTTAGAAGGAACTAAAATTTTTTTTCAGATGAGCATTTTTTGGGTTTCTGCCAGAGGAAGTCGTGAGATATGGACGAGGCTTCCCCTTTATCATTACGTAAACTAATGCAATCTTGGAGTTTAGGATGTAGTTGTGGATTTTTTCCTGCTTTACAATTTTTCATCATGGGTGGTTTAGAACTTTTTTTTCTTTATATTTTTATATTGTAATCCTATATACTTTATTTTCTGATTATTTATGAAATTTATTTATTTATCTATTTCTTTGCTGCATTTGCTGTCTCAAAGAAAATAATAGAAGTTGTTTTGTAAAGAATTTTATGCTCTTCGATTTCGATAAGATCATTCAAACGTATACCAATTGCTAATGAGATATTAAAAAAAAAAATTGTCGGTGAATCATCGGCAATGTATTTCCCCAGAACGAATTAATCAATTAAATTTTCGCTCCCTCTCCAAAATCAGTCGACCGTTTGCGTTAATACTCAACAGTTGACCTACATAGGGGCTCCAAGATCCATGTACTTAATATCATGTCGATAAATTCATTACATCGGCAGTTATTAGGGTATTTGAGTTGAGCCCCCTCTGATTCCCTGTTTTCTTTTGCCGATTCCAAGAAAAATTGATAAGTGTCAATGATGGGGTTTTGAATTCACATATGAAATTTTGTGTCGATTCATTCATTCTATAGGCAAATATTAGAGTTTTTATGTTAAGTCTCCCCCCTAATATCCCCTTTTTCTTCGTTCGATTTGATTGAAAAACAATACGTATCGTCGTTATAGAGTTATGGATTCATAAATAAAATTTCGTGCCGATACATTCAGACACACAGACAGAATTCGTTTTTCTCATATTTGGAATCTAGAGGTGAGAAAACATGAAATTCCTTTGAAAACTCCGCATAATATTTTCGACCGATTACATAACGTCCCCTATTCTTCGTATAAGCTGGGGAAGTAAAAACTCTAAAAAATACAATGTTATATGATTAGGTTTTCCTCGAGGTGCTCAAAGATAAAAAAAAATGTCATCAACCAGATTTCGCTAGCTAAATCCAACAAATCTAGAAAATACAAACAAATTCAATACGCCACATTTGACCAAAGCCAGAAATCGCGGCAAGATGTTCACAGGTAAAAAAAAAAAGAAATTATCTGAAGATTCTAGGACAGGATTCGAACTGCCAACCTCCACCTCTCTACCAGTAAGCCACTAGCGATATGACAAGTATTTTTCAAAAAATAACTTTTTCTTTTTTAACGTAACGCTTTTTTCCGAAGTTAGGCTGTTGCCTACGAAACCCCCAAAAACAGATAGAAGAACCAATATAATGCTAAAAAATATAAAACATTAGTGTCTGATCTAGGGTCAGAAGAATAATATTTTAATTTTATTTATTAATCTTAATCTAGCATAAATGAAAAAAATGTTGGTTAAAAAAAAATAATAAAAGAACATTTAATGATATTTAGAGGCCCAACAGGAGAGGGCGCCAGGGTTGGAGGGGTGGCCAAAGTGAGGGGGTGGGGGAGAAGGTACCACTCAGTACTGCCTGGAGCTGGCAGTTCTGTGTATCGTTCTGTCTGGCTGGGCATCCTCCCTACTACATGGACATCCTCCATCCCCCAGTTTACACGTAAGTCAAATATGTAAGAAAAATGTATAAGATAATATAGATAAGATAAATAGATAAACTTTTTATTGCACTAAAGAATACAAGCTTTATGATAATGATTGTTTGTTTTTTTACAAAATACATATTCTTATAGTTTTAGAAAATAAAATAAAAAAAAAAAATAATAATAACAAATACGTAACATAAGAACTAATAAAAATATGCAAATAATATTAAAATAAATAAATATGGACATGCTCTTCAATAGAAACAGAAAGAAATAGTACAAGCAATTAGAAAACGAAAACAATTCAAAATTATGTAAGTAAAGCAAAATATGATCTTTGAAAACGAAAAATTGTAGTAGCCAAAACACAAAAATAAAAACTTGAAAAAAAATAGTATATCATATCTTAAAGGCAATAAATTAAATTGAAATAGTCTTCATTTCTAAACCTATAATGGAAAATAAAAATAAATTGTCGATCTTTTTAACATCTATATTATCAAAACAATTCCAAAATTGATCCTGAGTCGCTGTTTGATCTATTTGTTTGATATTTATGGAGAAATGTTTGCTTGGGGATACTCGAATGGATCAAAAAGTCGTCGTTTTCGTCTAAGGTACAGAGCCTGCAGGCACTTTCAGGACCAAGCCAATATCTGAACCCTCCAAGTATTATCCTAAAATTTCTATTATTATTGTGGAGACCTATTTGGGCTAGCAGTGTTTTTCAATATGACAGTTTATATAAGCTAATATATTAGCATGTAAATAAAATATATGCAGGCAGTGTACAAGTAGATACTAGGAGTGTACCTAAATATATGTTTAGGTACTTTGAGAAGAATGTTCCTTTACCTACACCTAGGTCAGTCAGTACCTTAAATAGATATTTAGGTACTTTTTACCTTCGTACAATGCCATTTAGCTTTTCAATTTCTCTAAGATCGCAGGACCTATATTTTTGGTAGTTAGAGTTATTGGTTCATGTTTCGTTTAATTAAAATAAATTAAAATTTTTTTTTGAAACTAATTATTACTTTAATTATATTAACAATCTGTAGGATGTATTATCGTTCTTTTCAATTTTCAGATTGCTTTCCACTGCACTTCCATTGCACTTAATATTTGAATCCCAAACTCCATGTTCCTTGGACTATTTCTCAATGTATCGTTCTTGAGATTATTCAATCACCTCGCTTTCATATTTTATATGAATAGCTAAATAGTAAATTTTCCAAAATCCTTCATTTCAAAACGACTTTTCAATTGATCTTTCAGCTTCTTGAGAACATAACAGAAGATCATCAACAAACAGTACACACATGACATTATCATCTCGAATGTACAAACAATTGTCCACTGAACTTCGACAAAATTTTAATGAGCTAATAAAACTATCAAAACGTTCATATCAGTTTGTAGGCGCCTCTTTTAACTCATACAACGACTTTTGCATACATAAAACTCTTTCATCCCTTTTTTTGAATTCATCAGGCTGCTTTACATAAACTTCAGACTTGATTTCACTATTGATAAAAGCTGTCGTCACATCCATTTGGTGAACATAGTACTCTCTCTGAACACTAACCGACAAAACTGTCCTTAGTTCCCATTTTTGTAACTGGTGCATAGATTTCTTCAATGAAATCAGTTTGATGAAATCCACGAACCACAGTCTTCCACGATATATGCCATTTGATTTTCTTTTAAAAATCCAATTAACATCGAGTATTTTCTTATATTCAGGCATTTTAACCAATTCCCATGTTTTGGACTTTTCGATTAAACTCATTTTTTTTTTCTTCAGATTCCATAGCTTCTTCAAAATTTAATGGCGAATCAATACTTGCATGATTAGCGAACAACACAGTCATCATATCGGGCATTTTTCTCTGTCGCTCAGATCTGACTTTATGAGATTTTTCTTCTTCTTCTAGCTTGTCATCTTCTCCATCGCTATCTAAAATTCTAATACAATTATTTGTGTCATCAATAAATCTGACATCTCGAGAAACAACAATATCATTTTCTACCAGTAAAGATCTCAAAAGGAGTTAATCTCTCAAACGTGTTACAATACATTAAACGATTTTCAATATAACATGATGTTAAAATGCTATTTTTTATCTAAACCTGATTCACAACGAAGACATCTAACTCGTTCCATAATCGTTCGGTTATAACGCTCAGCGACTCCATTCAACTCATGACAATAGGGTGGACTTGGTCTAATTTTAGAACCCTTCTGAAAGGCATAATTCTGAAACTCGTGATTCAAATATTAGGTTCCTGAGTCACAGAGAAATTCCAAAATAAAGTTTCCAGTATGAATCTCGACAAAATTTATATAAGCTTTGAAACATTTTAAAACAGACTTTGACTTGATAATATAAACTATTGCTAATCTTGAATAATAATCAATAAACGTTACAAAATATTTTTGGCCTTTAAAACCTTATGTGTCCATAAACTTGATATCTGAATGAATAATTTGATCAACATACTATTCAATACCATTTTCACACTAAATAATAATCCTCAACAATTCCATGCCTTGACATAAGTATAGCTCAAATCTCTAAAATTACAATGACCCAAAATTGTATGCCATATTTCCTTTTTAGTACTCTTCAAATTTACATAATTTGACACATATTTTGAAATTTTTTTATTAACATACACGCTACTGGATATAAACGTTTAACCTTTTTTGAAGTAAATAATATATACATATTTCCATACTTATTATGCACACTTGCATATTCATTTTGCATGAAAGTCCTCTATCAGTCCAAGTGGAACAATACAACAGATTCCTATTAATAAATTTTACATAATAAACATTTTTAATATGCACTTTCTTACCATTAAAATTACACAAAATGTTATCGTTTTGTCGCATGGACAAAATTATCGTTTCCCACCTTGACCTTCAATGGCTCTTTCAGTTCTATAAAAGAATAAAAGTATTTATGGCTATTTACAATGTGATCTGTGCATCCTGAATCAAGGATCCGTATTATTGACATAGCCTTATTTTCAATTAAATTAAAATGTACCTCAGTTGACAGACTGCAGGCTTCAATGTCATCTAAATCTTCATTTACTTGTATATTTTGAGTCTGTTGACGCCCTGGAATTCGCCGACGTCTCCATACCAGTCTTTGGTAGTTCCCTCTGAAGTTTCCACGATCTTGACTGCCTCCAAAATTGCAGACTCCCTTTGTTTTGTTTCCATTGTCATTTTCAATTTTCACGTTGGCCTTGAAAGCGCAAGAAAAATCTTCAGTTTTAATATCTTGTTTAGAATATGCATTCATTTGAGATTTTAGGATCAATTTTTCACGAATAAATTCAGTTGTTCTATCCGATTCCGGTAAGAGATCATTCATATCAACTATATGCCGGCACGAAGCCGGTAGGCACATAATCAGGTAGCTTAGTTTGTGTTGTCGCCCGACATCGCCGTCAGCTACTTTTAGTTCATTAAATTTTTCTTTCGAACATTTCGAAAAATATTTCTGTATTGTCTCCTATTAATTTTAAATTATGAAATTGTTGCTCTAAAATTAATTGTTTAGTTTCTGACTTTTTCATGTATAAGGAATCCTATCAGTCTATTACATTTTTGGGCTATCACAGTCCATGATATAGTCTAAAGTACAGGCTACAGAAAAATAGTGATTTGACGGTCAATCATTTCAGACCATTTTTCTTCTGTCACTTTTTGCGGTTTTTCTTCATTATTCAAAGCATCTGCACACTTTTTAAATTTGGCAAGCAAAATGTCTTCGTCACTGATCATATTTGACCTCTTTCGTGAGTTTTTCGGGGTTGGCCGGCGAGAGCGCAAAGCTGATATTTATTATGAGAGTCACTATACGACGAGAGCGCAAATTGGCAAATTAATTAATTCTTTATCACAGAACTTCAAACAAAGCCGTTGGCCGGCGAGAGCACAAAGCTGATTTTAATTATCAATAAGACCGCTATATGTTAAAGCTAAGATAAGACCGCTGTATGTTTTGGTTTGGTTTTATGACTCATGCCCGGGCTTTTAACTACGAGGTCATATCGCCTACTACCAGAGCGCTCTTTCGTCACTCTGGTGGACATGAGCCCGACTCTACTGTGGGAGTCCTAAATTTTGCCTACCCTAAATTTTTATTCATCTGGGGTAGGGGTCTTTAACGAGTACCTGACATCGTACAGGCTCGGGACCATCGCTTAACGTCCCATCCGAAGGACGGCGTGCTTAAGTTTATTTTACCTCCCAGATAAAATAAACTAAGGGCCTCGGTCGGTCTACGAACCCACGATCTTGAGCTCAGAAGTCAAGCACGCATACCATTGAGCTACCGGCGCCCTCAGCCCTGTATGTTAAAGCTGAGATAAGACCGCTGTATGTTAAAGCTAGAACCTGTACTACTTCAAATATAGGAACGACGGGAGGGGCAGATATATCGTCCCGCCGGCGGAACGCCGGCAAATACGCCCCCAAATTTTGTAACATTTATATTTATGTTTGTTCTAGGAATTTAAGTACCTAGATGAATGATTATCGCTGTTAGACAGCTTACAACAATGGAAATTGAGATGGCCGAGTAATCAGTAGGCCTTTGCAGTGGCGGCCTTTGTGGCGGGTGAGACGGGCAACTTCAAAACAAATTAAAAACTTAATTAAAACCATTGCGCTCTCGCCGTATAGAGGCTTCGCGCTCTCGACGTATAAAAATGGGATTAATTTTTATTCTCTGCGCTCTGGCCGTACATGGCCAGTTTTTCAATGGGAGTAAACAATGTATCCGTCATTTCACCGTAATCATTCATTAATTACTTTTCTAAACATAAACCACGCTCTGATACCATATTATGTTTAATTGTAATATACGATACAAAGGTCAATAAAACAAGCCAGCAACGTTTAACATATTTAATCTGAATGGAACAATGAACCAGGTTATTACAGTAAGACAGTCTTCTCTCTCTCTATATGTATACGAAAATAGTATCCTCAACAGCAGGAAAAATCAAGTAAATTTGGTCCCTCCAGGCAAGAGAGAGAAAGACATTTTTTTGGGGGCTTATCTATACGAAGTATAGGGGAAATTATGTAATCGGTCAGGAATTCGATGTTGAGTTTTCAACAGAATTTCATGATTTCCAACCATTCTAATACCAAGAAATGAAAAACAGTTTCCTGTCTGTGTGTATCTTTGAACTCGGATAACTCTATTCTATATTTGTATTCAGAACCCCACAAGGACAACAACTATCGATTTACAGTCAAATCGGCCAGAGGGAAGAAGGATTATGGGGGAGGCTTAACACAAATAGTTTAATTACTGTCCGTTGTAATGAATGTATCGTCAAAATTTCATATGTCAATTCGAAACCCCATAAGAACGCTACTTTTTGGCTGTGAGTGTGTCTCTCCATGTTTGTGTGAACAATATAACTCCCTATAGGATTAATGTTTCGACACGAAATTGTATATGTTTGTCCAGGAACCCATAACACGTATTACTTTTCTGCCAAGTCGGTTAAAAAAAAGGGGGGATCGGGGGGTGGGGGGGGCTTAGCACAAAAACTTTAAAGTAGGCCCTACACTATCAATCCGCTTGGTCAAAACAGCGCGTCAAGCGTGATTGATAATCTAGGAACCCGTTTGACCCTTGATTCAAGCCTTGACGGTGATTGATGGAAAGTTTGGATGACTCAAGCGGCCGGGCGGAGCGCTTGATAGTCTAGAGCAATTTTTGATCAAGAATTGCGTCAGTCACCTGCTTGACACCAACGATGGAGAGATTTTGGGCAGTACCAACTCCAATAAATGATCAAAACTCTCTTGGTCCATTCTGATAAAGTTTTTAAAATCTTCCGGCTCAGTTTCACGCAGAACTGTCAGTAAATTTTCGTGAGTGAAGCGGTTCCTCAATTTATACCACTTCTTCGACCAACGTCCTCTGGATATTTTTTTTCCGCTTTAGAGCAACAAGTGTCAAGATGAGACCCCAAATCCTGATTCTAAACCATGGTATCTACACAACACCGATTCACTACAGTCCAGGAGGAGCAGTTCACTAGTCGAAAACTCCGCTACAAATGAGTGTTGATGTAAAAATTGATGGGATGCTTGATGCGCCCCAAGGCTGCTTGAAGCGCGTGTCAATCAGTTGGACGCGCTGTTTTGATCAAGCGGATTGATAGTGTAGGGCCTGCTTAAAGAATGTCTGATGTGATTTTGAATTAATATATATATATAATTGAGTTTACACCGGAATTTCATGTATTCCGACCCCCAGATTCCAAAAAATGAAAACAAATATCCTATGTGTATGTCTGGGAACCTGTTAACATCCGATAGAATGAATATATCGACACGAAATTTTATATGTGTATTCAGAACCCCATAAGGGCGACACATTAATTTTCAGCCAAAGGGAAGGGGAGAATTGGGAGGGAGACTTAATCCAAAAAAATTCAAAAACTGCCAAAGTAATGAATGTATCAACATGAAATTATATATACGGATCCAAAACGCAATAAGGACGATTCCTATGAATTCTGACAATTGAATTGGGGGATCAGAAGGGGGGGGGGGGGGGGGGGGGGGCGGAACTCAAAATCCTAAAAACTGTCAATGTAATGAATATATCAACACAAAAGTCTCTGAGTAAGACACCTATTAATTTTCAATGAAATCGTTAATTTGAATTCAGAGGCAGAGCTTAACTTAATTCATTAATGTGGGAAGTTCACTGCCGGTGATTCCACATTACTTTTTTTAATTTTGTGTACCTACCAAATTAATAATTTCAAGTACACTGATTTTGCTTGAACAGGTCACACAAGTTTTGAAATATCCTGCGTTTGATATGTACCTCTCCGTCCCTGAGTCTCTCCTAATTGTATACTGAATGACCAATTGTTTCCGTAATGGTTCTATTCCAAACCATTCGTGTCCGGATCAACAATTCAATTCATTTGAATTTCAGTTCAACTTGAACAATGGCTGTAGGCCTGTCTCGATAAAATATGTTTTGAAAGATATACATACATTAGAACCTCTATAAGTCGAACATCAAGGGAGACGCCAAAAAATTCGAGTTATAGAGTTTTCGACTTATGGAGGATTTCGACAGGCGGATTTTGATTCCACTTGTAGAGGTTAAGATTCATTCTAACTAATTTTGAGTTAGAGAGGTGAAATAAATAAAAATTCAAGTTACAGAGGTAACAAACATATGTATATTTACTATAAATCAACATTATTTCAAAACATCCTTAAAATAAAAAATACGTAGTATATGTAGGTATTAAAAAAAGTCATTAATTTTTTTTTGCTTTAGATAATTGGTAATCCTATTCATTGTATGCTCCTAAATTGTTTTCTAAGAAACAATGGTGTACATTGTCGGCAAATTCTTAAAGTCGGTAACTTATTTTTCTTCGAGCTATAGAGGTAATAAGTTTCAAATAATCGAGTTGTAAAGGTTGTAAAATAAAACATTGCTATGTTCGAGATACAGAGGTCCAATTTATTTTTTCGAGTTATAGAGGGAAAATATGTACCAAAATGGCATGTAGGGACTCACTGATTATTTCGATTATTGGAGGTTTTGGGGCTTGAAGGGAAAGGAACAAAACTTTTTTTCGAATTTTGGAGGTTTTCGACTTATCGAGGTTCGACTTAAAGAGGTTCTACTGTATAATACTAACTACACTACAATAAATATTATGCTTAATGTAACAATTTGCTTATTTTTTTAAATTACAATTTTTTTTATATTTGTAAAAAATATTAATTTTTTAAAAAGTTGTGAACCACTTTCCCAGCACGGATTGATCAAATAAGTGTTCACTCTCCCTTCAAAACCAATCGACCAATTGTGCTAAAAATCTATAGTTGACTTACAAAAGGACTTCTGAATCCACGTACTACATTTCGTGAAACATTCATTATATCGGCAGTTATTAAGGTTTTTGAGTTGAGCCCCCTTCACTGACCATTTCCCTTCGGCCGATTTCCCTGAAAATTAACAGGTATCGTTCTATTGGGTTTTGAATGTAATTATAAAATGTCATGTCGATGCATTCATTAGATCGGCAGTTATTAGAGTTTTTGTGTTAACCCCCCCTTATTCCCTTTGACCGATTTGGCTGAAAATCAATAGGTGTACTCCTTATGGGATACACATATATATTAGTCTGTAAATTCATTTGATCGGCGTTATTATGTTCGCAGACACACATAGTCCAACGTAAAACCGACATTGCGATCTGTTAAGAGAAAATAACATAGTTTTTATATTCCTCTAAATGAATTGACCGTTTTGGCTAAAAATTAATAGTTGAATTAAGGGGCGCCAGTAGCTCAGAGGCTACATGCTTGTCTACTGTACTCAAGATCGCGGGTTCAAACCCCGGCCTGGCCGGTAAGCGATGGTCCTGAGCTTGTACTATAATATAGTATTATGATAACTAACTCTGTGTAGGCACATTTAGGACTCCCACAGTAGAGTAGGGCTCATGTCCACCAGAGCGACAAAGAGCGCTTGTAGAAGGCGATATAGTTACATAGTTAAAGCCCGGGCATGAGTCACAATGACTAACTAATAGTTGACTTATATAGGGACTTCTTAATTCTCAAACTAAATTTCATATCGATACATTCATTAGAGTAGATTTTCTATGTTGTCCCCTCCCCCTAATTGCTCTTTTCTTTTGGCCGATTTGGCTGAGAATCTATAGGGGTTGTGGGAGCGCCTGTAGCTCAGTGGTATGCGTGCTTGCTTACTGAGCTCAAAATCACGAGGTCGAAACCCGGCCGAAGCCTTTAATTCATTAAAGTACGCTGTCCTTCTGATGGGACGTTAGGCGATGGTCCCGATCCTGTACGATGTCAGGTACTCATTAAAGACCTCTACCCCAGGTGAATAAAAATTGAAGGTAGGCAAAATTTAGAACTCCCATTGTAGAGTCGGGCTCATGTCCACGAGAGTGACGAAAGAGCGCTTTGGTATTAGGCGATATGACCTTGTAGTTAAAGCCCGAACATGAGTCATAATACACACATAAAATTTCATATCGATATTTTTATTCTATCGGAAGTTATTCTATCAACATTATAAAAATAAATTGTTCCTTTTGGGTTCATGGAATTATAGTGAAAATTGAACATCGAATTTCTGACTGATTACATAACTTTCCTTATATAATGTATAGTTGTGGAGGTAAAACGGTAAGAAAAGGTTCTTTGAGGTTTTTATCTTCTAGAAATCGAGTCACGTATAAAATGAGTCAGAAACTCTCTATAGAAGAGAGAATATAAAAATGCTATTCTACAGAGAGCAAGATGAAGAAGACCTTGCATTTCCCAAGCTCTACGTTGTATAGAGAAAGTCAAGAAATCGCTCCAAAATTCGAACTTCATCTTTCACCGGAATTTCAATTTTTCCGACCTCCTGAATTCAAAAAGTATTCGTCGATGAAACAAGCAATATACTTCCCCAGATTGATTTCTGATAAGACTAAGTTTCCTCTCTCCTTATTAATTAGCGTCTCAAACTAGTATCAATTGCTGAATACTAAAAAACTTCCTGTCTGTGCGTGAACATGATAATTCCAGTTTTAAAATGAAATTTTTATGAGTGTATTCAGTCTCATAACGACGACACCTATTGATTTTCAGCCAAATAGGTCAAGAAGGATAGGGAGGGAAGGAGTTGACACAAAAACTCTAATAACTGCCGATGTAATGAATGTATCCACATGAAATTTTATATTTAAATACAAAACCTCATAAGGATGACACCTATTAATTTTCCGCGAAATCGGTCGATGGGGACCAGAGAAGTACCCTAATAACTGCCGATGTAACGAATGTATCGACGCAAAATTTAGCCACTATGTAAGTGAAATATTCAGTTTTGCCAAAACGGTCGATTGGCTTTAGAGAGCGAAAACGTAATTAATTAATTCGTGTTGAGGAAGTACATAGCGGATGATTCACCGACTACTTTTATTTATTGCTTATTCAAGATGTCGGTTATTCATATATTCACATTTATTTCTTGATTATAGGTTGATGTAGTGGACCAGATACTACTTGGTACTTTGAACAACTCCCCCCTCGCATGTGTACGTTAAACCGTAGTTTATTTGTATTTTATTATATTCGAGAAGAGCATCCTTTCATAAAAATGTAGTTGTAAATGTTTTATTCATTACCAGGAGGTATATTCTAAGCTCCCTCCCCCCTCCACTTTTTATTTATTTTTTTTTGATTTTTTTCTTGTCATCCGGATAAGTGACATTTTCATTTTCTTGAAAAATAAATCTTAAAATCACAATGTGATTAGTTTTATAGATTTCTTGCTGTGATTCAGAGCTTCAGTATCGATGCAGGCTGGTAGAATGCCAAATATTATAACATATATTTAGACTGCAGTCTTAAATATTTTTACCATTAGGTCAACGACTCTTCTCTGGTAGAAAACTGCATACATTGTCGAAATGTGGTAAGGAAGATGGTCAATATATAAGTAGTAAATAGGTATGAGTTCAACAATATATATTTTATTTATTCACAAGTAGTTTCGGAATACATCTGCCAACATCAGGTATCAACAGAATCTAAACATACATAAACCAAAAAATTGTTTAAAAAAGGATCATTAGAGTTTACGAACTCTTACAGTTCGTCAACATTTCATAATAAATAAGTATATATAATAAGATAAAATGCTAAGTATTATCATTAAAAAGACACTGAGAATATATAAAAATTATTGAGGGCGCCGCACAGTGTGAAATTTATGAGTTTTGATTTTCAAAATTCGAGCTCCCGCTCAAATTTGATCAATTTGGATGAAACTAGGTGCAAAATATTTGTGAAAGCTGTATAGAGAAAGAGAGCAACTTATGCCAGTGGCAAAAATAGCCAATATATTGAATTTGGACCACTTTAGGCCAAAATGACAACATTAGGACCACTTTCGGCTAAAATAAATATTGAATTCGTAATCAGCGACTCAAAAAACATTCATTTAAGTTGTAAAAATCCGTTAACAAAAACTAAGACAAAATAATTAAAATTTGAAAAATTTCGCGGGGTTTGGGCAGCTGTCTATTGGCATATAATACCTTGATTGTAAAACCCGCAACTACCTGATAAAAAGCCAGCATTTACAAATATTTTGCACCTAGTTTCATCCAAATTGATCAAAAATTGAGCGGGGGCTCGAATTTTGAAAATCAAAACTCATAAATTTCACATTATGCGTCGGTAGCTCAGTGGTATGCGTGCTTGCCTTCTGAGCTCAAGAACATGGGTTCGAAACCCGACCGAGGCCCTTAGTTTATTTTATCTGGGAGGTAAAATAAACTTAAGCTCGCCATCCTTCGGATGGGACGTTAAGCGATGATCCCGAGTCTGTACGATGTCAGGTACTCGTTAAAGACCCCTACCCTAGATGAATAAAAATTTAGGGTAGGCAAAATTTAGTACTCCCACATTAGACTCGGGCTCATGTCCACCAGAGTGACGAAAGAGCGCTCTGGTAGTCGGCGATATGACCTCGTAGTTAAAGCCCGGGGATGAGTCATAAAACCTAACCTATAAAAATTATTACAACTAAAACTAGTACACGTAAAATTACCTAAAGGTAGAAGGGGGTATTGTGACCTGAGACTACTAAGTGGTCCTCAAATTCCAACTAGAGTTGGGCACATGTTCCCTTATTCTAGTTGACATATTTCTCCCTGACTGGCCTACATACAAAAATGTCGAATTTTTGCATTGTTTAGACTAGGGCCCCACACTACTGGTTTTGATATTAGTTATCGTGACTCATGCCCGGGCTTCTTCTATGAGGTCATACGGCCTACTACCAGAGCTCTCTTTCGTCACTCTGGTGGACATGTGCCCGACACTATTGTGGGAGTCCTAAATTTTGCCTACCTAGATTTACTTACTAAATGGTAGGGGTCTTTAAAGAGTACCTGACATCGCACAGGCTCGGGACCATCACGCAACGTCCCATCCGAAGGATGGAGTGTTCAAGTTTTACTAAGAGCCTCGGCCGGTTTCGAACCCGCGATCTTGAGTTTAATAGGCTAGCTCTGAGCTACCGGCGCTTCCTAAAAATTTGATATTGAGCAGCTAGCATGAACCTTTTATTGAAGAGAGACTGTTCCTTTCACAGCTCATTAGTAACCAAGGCAAGTCTTATCTTATAATTCTCTGGGCTAATTTGTAATCTCTCTGTGACTGAGGGCTCGTGTCTATGACTCTATTTCAAATTGACCACGTTAGTATTCATGGCACACAATTAAGGTATTAATCAACTAAGTTTTCGCTCTATCAATCTACCGATTTGCTTGAAAATCAGTTGTTATCGTACTCAGGGACTTCTCCGTTCTCATTATAAATTTTGTGTTCATATATATTTGTGACCTCAACAGTTATTAGAATTTTTGAGTTGAGTCTCCTACTCTGGTCCTTTTCTTTGGCCGAATTCGTTGAAAAACGACAGGTGTCATCCTTATTGGGTCCTGGATCCACATATACAATTTCGTGTCGGTACATTCATTACTTCGGCAGTTACTGGGGTTTTTGCGTTGGAATATACAATAATGTCTTGTAGGAAGTACAATAATGTCTTGTGGAATAGACAATAATGTCTTGTGGAATAGACAATATTTCAAAAAACTATGTTTGTTCCATTTATTTTTATAGGAAGTTATAGTTATTTAATCTAGGTTGAATCTTCATCACACTTTTCAGTCATAACTCGGGCAAAGGGAAAAGAGAAAAGAAGGCGGCTCATCTCAAAAACGCTAACAACATTCGATGTAATATACTTATATATGTATGTGAAATTTATTGTGAGATCTGAGAAAACTCTGAGTAAGACACCTATTGATTTTCAACCAAATCAATAGATTGATTTTTAAGGGAGGCGAAAACTTACAGATTAATTTGCTGTAAATTGCCGGTGATAAACCGACGACTTTGTTTAATGAAACTTTGATCCTGAAAGCTTTAAAATGAGTAGTTGCCGGATTATCTCACTATATTCATCCAGTGGCTAACAATATCATATTGAAACATATAGGTATGGTCTGTCCACTATTGGAAGGCCATGTACTATCTTCTTCTTTTTTTTTTCTTTTTTAATAATATTTATTATAATATCATAATATTTATTATTTTATAACCTACTATTTAAGGAAAGGTAATCGAACCGGAGGGAGCCACCCATTGAAGTCCTATTTTTCTCATCCCTTCGTTTCTCAACCCGCACCTTAGAGTCTCAGACAGACAGTGGTTATATACCAAGCTCTAACATCCCTGGCTAGCCATCCAGTGTATTGATTTAGTATACCAGGCCCAGAAAGGGAGGTCCCCCTACAATTTTTAGGGTCCCTCCCACTGCTAAGGGTTATTTTTTTTCAGTTTTTAATCTATAAAACCCTTATACTGCCGTCCTAAGCAAGAAGGACTCATCTCCAGTTTCATGAACTTTCGGGAAAATGAAGAAAACTAAGAATGTCTCTAGCGGTTGCGTTTTTGCAAAAATATTTTGGGTAAAGCCAATTCTAGTTTACTTTTGTCGTATTTGAACTCCCAATATATGAAAAAACCGAAATTAATTATTATAAGTAGTTTAAAATGGACATAAGTCTTTTGGCACTATGACATGCCTAAGCAAGAAGGACTCATGTCCACAATCAGGGATTTGAGTCCTTTTTAACTAGTTTTCTGCAGTTCATCGCAGCTACCTATACTAGGTAAAAAGAACTCAAGTCGCACTCTGCGCTTTTTACCCCCCCCCCCCCCCCCCCCCCCCCCCTTTCTAAAATTATTTGGGTTTGAAATAAATATATCATTATAATAAAATTTGTTTTTATTTACTTTATATATATATATTAGTCAAGAGAATAGACTTCTAACTTACGCACCATGATCTGAGGCAATAATACAGACTGGTTAATATTATGTAACAGGTACGTTGCCATATACAAAGCAAAAAAGACTTAACTCCAATAAAAAAAGGACTCAACTCCAATGCAAGGCGGAGTTGAGTCCTTTTTGTAAAGAATAATTGACCTAGTACAAGGCAAAAAGGACTCATCTCCAAATTAGGTGGAGTTGAGTCCTTTTTGCTAAGTATGAGTGACTTGAGTCCTTTTTGCATAGGTGAATAACCCTTTTTGGACATAAGTCCTTTTTTCAAATGAAAATTAATAATATTTCCCGAATCTTCCGAACATTTTCAATTACACCATTAGACGCGCAATGTTAAGAACTATAAGATTATGAAAAAAAAACAAAAATTGAATTTTTTGGAGTTTAAGTCCTTCTTGCTTAGGACGGCAGTATAGCAGTGGTTTAGCTTACAGCATCGTCAGCACAAAGTTCAAAAGTGACATTTAAGTTTGCTAGGTTGTCATATTTATACAATTCTTAGGTGACTGACACCCTGACCCCTGCGGAAGTCCCTGGGCGGTTTCTTACCTTAACTAATAAAAAATCAATAAAATGTATGTTTTTTAAAAATATTATCTATTTCACGAAATATATATATATACATATATATATATATATATAATAATATATAAACTACTCAAAAATTAATAGGGATATGTTCTAAAAATCTGTTCACCGCTGTCGAAATTAAAATTTTTTTTTGTAATTTTTTTTGTAATTAAATATTTTAATAAAATACAACTTTAAAAAAATACAACAAAAAAAGAAAATGTCTTGTGAACAATTTTTTTTTTTTTCAAAAAACTTTATTCATTGTTTATAATACCTAACGGGAGATGTCTTATTCCCAAAACAGCCATGGTGTCCAAAACAATTCTTCCTCTATGTGGGCGTGCGTTGTCATCCAAGAATCGAAAATGTTGACCTATCAAATCCCTGGTAGTTGGAATGTATTCGCGGATAATTTCTTCCCAATATCGCTGAGCTGTAAGGGTTCCTTCAATAACATGGAGGGCTGTATGGAGGGCCGCCTAAGTAAATCCCTGCCCTCATCATCATGCCGCCTCTACCGTAGGCTGTGATTGGGGCAATATATCGAGGATTGGTACGTTGATTTGCCTCCATGTACAGTGTACACCCTTTGACATTGGCTATCATTAGTGAGACAAAATTTGGATTCATCTGCAAACATTACAGTTGACCAGTTTGCATCCTCAGAAACTCTCTTGGTGCATCAAGCTAATGTTTGCTGCCGATGACGTTCTGTTATTGCCGGATGCCTTAAGGGAGCATATGGAGTTAAACCAACTTCCTAAAGACCATTTCGAATAGTTCGGTCGGATATTGGACGCTCAGTTACATCCTGAATTTGTTGACCAAGTTGCCGAGATGTCAAAAATAGATTTCTTCTTGCTAGAATAACAATATTTCGATCTTGTCTAGGTGTTGTTATCCTTTGGGATCCACTTCCTGGTCTTCGAGCAACAGTCCCAGTCTCCCTGTGACGACTTAAAGCACGAGAAACCACACTTTGGGAAACCTCAATCATTTCCGCTATATTGGTCTCTTTTTTTTTTCCAACGAAAAATGTTGCCTTTCCATGCTTTGAAAGCATTCTGATTAAAAGTGAGACAAGATAAGAGAAAAACAAACAGATAAAGTAAACAAACTTAATCCTTACTAGGAGAGAATAGGGATTATTGTTTATCATCCGAGCCAATATTCATTTAAAAATTTCTTCTCTTCATGAAATATGTATTTAAATAAAATACTTAATTAAAAAAAAAAATGATGAGCAGATTTTCAGAACATATCTCTATTCATATTTGAGTATTTTATCAGTATTGGTTAAGACGTGGCTGAAGATAGTACCAATACTGAAAGTTCTCCCATATATTATATGCATATATTTTGTGAAATAAACAATATTTTAAAAAGCATACATTTTCTTTATTTTTATTTTTTTTATTAGTTATTTACAAATTTATTTTTTAAAAAATCCCCCCCCCCCCCCCTGAACCTCCCATTCCCTTTGGCCGTATCGATATCGTTGAAATTTGACAGGTTATGTCGTCATTGGGTTTTGACTTTAAATATGATATTTTATGTCTATACATTTATTACATCAGTAGTTATTGGGGTTTTTGAGTTGAGCCCCCCAGTAATCCCCTCTTTCCCTATTGTGGATAATCGATAGGTGTTGTTCTTATGGGGTTCAGGTCACACATATAAAATTTTGTGTTGATACATTCATTCTATCGGCAGTTATATAAAGTCTTTGTATTAACCCTCCCCAGTAATTCCTCGTTCCCTTCTGTCGATTTGGCTGAAAACTAATAGGTGTCGTCTCTATAGGGTTTTGAATTCACATTTGAAATTTTGTGTCGATACATTCATTACAACAGCTATTAGAGTGTTTTTCCCTAATGCCGATTATCGATAGTTGTTGTCAGGCGATGGTCCCAAGCCTATACGATGTCAGGTACTCGTTGAAGACCCTAGGTAAATAAAAATGTAGGACCTTCACAGTAGAGTTGGGCTCATGTCCACCAGAGTGACGAATGAGCGCTTTGGCAGTAGGCGATATGACCTTGTAGTTAAAGCCCGGGCAACTATCAAACTACACATTGAAATAGTTACTCTTAACATTTGAAGGTCGATTATCGGAAACGTTGTTTTAAAAAAACGCTGGGTATTTCAATTTTTTTCATAGCTTTCTATATTCATAATATATTTTTTTAATAAATATAAAAATACAGTAAAATAAAGTTACACTCAATACAGCCGTACAACATATGAGCGATGAGCCAACTGTCTAAGCGGGGCCCCATTTGCTTATTGGTCTCATGGTAGATCCAAGAAAGATAATTTCCAAGATATCACTGACACAAGGAGACCATACACTCTTTATAAGTGCCTCTTTTTATCTAAGGAACCCCAAATAGACTCCAACGTAGCACCCGGACGCCATCTTTCTTTTGTGTTCTCGTCATTTGACGTAGTTCTTCTCATTGGTGACCTTCAGCCCTGATTTGCCACATTTTTACTGTGACTAACTCGGACAGCCATTTTCTTCACGGTCTCTTTACTTTCAGCCGCTGTCGAATTCAAAATCCAATGATAGGCAGTGGTGGATCTACAGTGAGGTTTCAGAGTCTTAAACCTCAGGCCTTCTAAGCAAATGGGGCTCTGCTTACGAAACACTGTAATTTTACACAGACGCCTCTTCGTTGACAGTATTAAGTGTAACTTTGTTTCACTGTAAAAAATTTTATGTTTATTTATTTTTTTTTTATTATTATTATTTTTTTTTTTGGCCTTACGTACGATGCATATTAGCCATGTCACTGTGTTATCTTATTACGACATCCATGACCCCTGGAGGGAGTTCTATCTACGAAATAAAACTCATTCCAGGACGGGATTCGAACCCGCAAACCATAGTGAGACCATGCGACCAAAGCCCTACGCTCTAGCCCGCACGGCCACTATGGCTCCCATGTTTATTCTTAAAAGATATAATATTTTAAAAAAATGTTTAGTCAAAAACGTTTGTAATGTAAACACACGGCTAATCCCTCTCTGAGTCAGATACTCAGTCCCATGCTGTAGTTGCCCGTGAATGGAACGTATTATAAGTTTTAATTTATTGCCGTATTTTATTACGGTCCTTCTGTTTTGGTTTTCTCGAACTTCTTTTTTGGACTTGCTATCTGCCAGTGTCCCCGTTCAGCCTTGTCTTCGTTCGTCCGACGAGCTTCGTCCTTCGGGTTCCATCATCCTTCGAAGACCATCATATTTGTTTGTATTTTAATTTCCCTATTTTCACTACACTATGGTTGTCAATATAAAGATATTTATCATTTTATTTTTATTTTCATCGTGAGCTCACGTTAATATTTTCAGTTTTAATTACCTATATATGGGGTATTCAAACATTGTTTCTTACGGAACTACTTTCGTTGTAGGTAGTCCACAGTCGATTATATTTTTTATTATATTACTTTCAGTGGTTATTTTTTAACAATATATATTTATATATATATATATATATATATACCTTTTTTTTTTGTTTTAAGAATTGATATTCTTTTTTGTTTTATTATAGATCCGATATGTCCGATAATATGTAATAATTATTTACCCAATCTTTTTGACATATTTTGATAAGAATTTCTTTTTAAACTCAAGTTAATTTTTAATTTTATTTTGATTAACAAGATTTATTCTTTTTTGCGTCATATATATATATATATATTTTTTTTTTTCTAATAATATATTATTTTCTTACATTGTTTTCAGTATTATTATTATTATTTTGTTCCCCTTTATTTCTGTTCTCCGTTTCCCTATCATATGCTTGTTCAATAATTAGGAAGCTCCGGCGAAATTAAATTTTTTTTGAGGATTTCCCTATTCAAAAGGAATAGGGGGCCTTGAATTAACCAAAAAATATGAAATGAATTGGGACATAATTGACCTTCAAGCAGGTGCCGGTAGTTGCTTTTCAATTAATTTGCTGAAAGCGCCTCTACTAGACGTAAGATATATTTTGACCCAGAGAAGGGACATGGAAGTGGAGGCCTTACACTCGATACAGTGATATCAACTCAAAAACCTTAATAACTGCCGATGTAATGAATTTATCTACAACAAAATTTAGTATGAGGATTTAGGAGCACCTGTGTATCAACTGTTGAATATTAGCGCAAACAGTCGACTGGTTTTGGAGAGGGAGCGAAAAGTTAATTGATTAATTCGTTCTTTGGAAGTATATTGCCGGTGATTCACCGACTTTTCTATGAATCAGCTGATCAACTCGCGCCAAAATAAAACATTCATGGCGCGACATGACACCATCAAAACGATTCTCTAGTTTGTTCACACTCTGTGATTGTATAAATAAATCAATTATTACTTTATTTATCGTTATGAATACAAAAAAAAATTGGACATATGGACTAGAACTATTTGGTTGTGATAAGCCATCCAACATCAAGCTCATCCATTTCAACTTTACCCTACACAATGATCTCAAAGTTCCTTTTGTCATGACCTTATCAAGTCCCGCTTCTCAAAGTTTCACTCCAATCTTTAATTCCATAACAACCGCATTGCTTGATTCTGGTCATCACGTTGCCACCCAGACGAACCTCCCTAAAGACAGAGGCGGCGCTGGCCGAGAGACCTGCTAAAGATAACGTCCTATCCTAGAAGTGCTGATAGTGACCAGCCTCTTCCCTCCTTGTCGCTTCTCTTCAGCTCTTCTGTCTCTCTCGGTTTGCCTCCACTCCTAGTCAGAAGCTAGGCAGATCCGGGTGGCCCTCCGTGACTTCCTCTACCTCCATTTAGTGGTAAGAATGAGGAGAGTGTTACGGGGGTCTCGGGGCTGAATAGTTGTTTTTCCTCTGATTTAACATACTATTTTGTACATACAGTGTAAACTCTATATAGCGACACTTAAGGGACTGAGAGTTGTCGTTAAATGAAGCGAAGAAAAATCAATACATATTACATTACATTTAATAGTATTTTACTATTATAATATGTATTTACTAATAAAGTATTAAATTAACAAACAACAAACATTAATATTGATACAAATAAAAACGCTTTCGTATAGTCTTTTATCTTCATCTGACGTTTTTTGCTGCTCCAGTATTTTATAATTATTTTATTTTCTTATGTATTTTATTCATATCTTGGGATACTGTGGGATCAACTTGGTTATACAAAAAGTATTTTTCTAATAATTTCGCTGCATCGAGTGCTTGGTGGAGGCTCAGCATCATCCGTCTCATCTTCTTCATCCCCTTGTTGTTGTTCCTCAATTTTTTTCACCGAACCCAGTATTTCTTCATCTTTAAGTGAAGCTGTTGTAGCCAGGCTGTTGAACGAATTTGTTAGAATCTTCGGTACATATGATGTCGACAGTCAAGGTAATACGTGCTAGACAATAAAGCAACAAAATAACAAACAAAACAACGTACACAGATGCAATTCTTATTAATTTCGGCAACTTGAAAGTACTGTTTATTGCTTAGTAATGACATATTGTTGTCGTTATGTAGAGTGGGTGTGATGTTACATAGAGTTTATCATTGTAAGGACAACAAGGTAAACCAACCAGATTCAAGTAATTCAGATGTTTTAGGGAGTTTGTCGTTAAATCGAGTGGCGTTAAATAGAGTTTACACTGTAGTTTTCTTTATTTAGTCTTATTTTATTTATTTAGTCTCACTTTAATTTTTAATTAATATTTTATATAATGTATATATATTATATGGTAATATTATATATATTATTTTTTATATACCTTTTATTATTATTATTGTTTTCCTTTCTTATTATTTTGTTTATATATATAGGTATTACATTGTATCACATAAACATAAATTTTGGCCTCTTTATAAATATAGGTACAAAATAAAAAAATAAATAAATACAAAAAAAAATAAAAGGTAAATATAGGGAGAATTATAAGAGATAAGATCCAGTACATATTTTTTAATATTTAAAAATTACTCAATACTTCTTGCTCTACCCCACCTAACCTCATCCAGACTTTTTCCTCAACAATTTCTGGAGGGGCGCCTCCTGCAAAGGAAAGACTTCAAGACCCCCAAAACTATAGATCCGCCTTTGGAAAGGGATGAAATTACTATTGAGCAAGTACCTAGCTTATTATTAGAGCAAAATACTAACTGAAAAACTGTAGTTTTAAACATATTTTTTTTTAAAGGAAAACAGTCCAGAATCTTTTGTTCATAACAATGGAATGGCCGTGAGGGGAAACCGTTAGAGTTAGAGGTAAATACTACAGTAAATACCCTCGTTATGAAAAAAACGGTAGAAAATGATAACATCCATCTTGGTTCAGAAAAAAAGCTAAGTGGTAGATCACAACTTTTCGTGAGGAGAATGCAATGTTTGGACTTATTTTTATGAAATTTACATTCCTTGTTAGATCTAGGGTTAACCAAGGTTGTCGGTGAATCACCGGTAACGTACTTCCCCAGCTCGAGTTATTAAGTTTTCGCACTCTCTCTGGAACCAATTTACCGATTTATTTGAAAATTACTTACTCAGAGTCTTCTGAATCAATATACTAAATTTAAACGTTATAATATAACGAATCTTTCAACACAACATTTATTATATTGATACAGTTAGATAGGTTGGTTATTCATGTGCTGTGTAGTTTTTCCGAACGACGTCGCTTTGAAGGCCCATAATCCATCACTTCTGATCAGGCCTTCAGCCGTTTCTAATTTCGCAAAGACGCCTCACTTGTAGGTGAGCAGAGAAACTACCCCTAGACATGCCTTCCGCCAATAATTCAAATCCTATGTATTCAGGTTAAAGACCTCTTTGTAGACGATGCATAATTTTTTTTTTTTTCCGGTCCTGCTTAATAATACATCAATAACCTGAATATAAATTATTGTATTAAAACATTTCGTATTGCAAAAAAAAATGAGATCCATTCATCAGTTACCTTCATTTAAATAACAGAATATAGAACTTATTATATTATTACTTTATATTTTACCATATAGAACATTCCTTTATTAAATGTCAACGACAAAGAATTAACACAATGATTTTACTCACACAGCTCTGTATTCATTGGGGCTCCATAAACATTTAATATTTTATAGTTGATCTAAAGTGATCTAAATGCCCGGACAAACACACATACAGAAATACAATCTTTCATTTTTATTTATTGTATATATAAATATAATACCCAAGTGTCTGTCTGTCTGTTTGTCCATCAATAGCAACAAGAAATAGGCCATACCCTAGCTAAAGTGATGTTTTCCCTTTAATCATTTACAAGTTACATTCTTTTTTAGTGATAAAAATTTTGAAAAAAAAAACAGCTATTTGAAATATATATTTTTCTATTTTATTCTTATAAATTTCATTGTTAAGTATTTTTTAAAAGTGTACAAATAGTAGTTTTTCTATGTACAAAACTAAACTATATATTAGGTTTGGTATATAATCTAAGGGGTTCTCTCATATAATCTACTATATTATAGTCATTGAAGGTTTATGAGAACAACCCCCCTCATCAGTCTCCCACTTCGAATATGCTGAAAGTTTATATGTGTTGCCCCTATGAGGTTTTGGATTTTAATATATAATTTCGTTTCGATATATCCATTATTCCGGCAGTTATTGTGTTCGATATATCCAGAACCCATAAGAACAAAACCTATTGATTTTCAGCTGAATCGGCCAAATGAAAGGGTCGGATTAGAGGGGGCAATAACAGAAACCCTAATAACTGTTGTAGTTAATGTACATAGCTACACGAACCTTTCCATTGATATACATTTCACAACTATATTCTCCTTCCTTTAATGTTCTGGTTTTTACAAACTAGCAAATATAGACCTATCGGGAAGAACTCCCGTTAGCCTATACTAAGAGTTTAACTCAAGGTTAACTCTAAAAGGTTTGTAATGATCAACCTAAAAAAATTACTTATATAAAAATCAGCAAATAAATTATAGTGAAAGTTCTTCCCGAAATGTCTGTATTTGCTTGGTTGTAAAAACCTAAAAATAGAAGGAAGAAGAATATAGCTTTGAAAAATATATTATTATTATAAATTTACACTTACAGAACCCAAAAGGAAATTTTATATGTAAACTCAAAACACCATAAGAACATTTGACTGAAAGTGAGTGGGTTTTGTCTTTATGGGGTTCTGGATACACATAATTCTACAATAACTGCCGAAGTAATGGATATATCGACACGAAATTTTATATTTAAATCCAAAACATCATAGGGACGAGACATGTACATTTTCAGCCTAATTCACAATAGAATATGGGGATTTTGGGGCGGGCTCAAAACAAAAAAAAACAATAACTGCCGAAGTAACGAATGTATGAACACAGTATGATGAAGTAAGGTACCTAGTGATTTTCAATGAAATCGGTACGAAAATTCAGTTCATTTATTCGCGCTGGGTAAGTACACTGTCTGTGATTCACCAAGGACTTTTTTGTTGTTATTTTTGATGTGACGCTCTCCTCCTTCGTCCGCTGACACATCTAATATTTCTTTTTTTGGAACGTGATATGCTCAATGTATTCGAAGGCCAAATTGTCCATATAAGTCCTCCTCAGCCATTGTCCTGAATCTCACCTATTTTGGGTTGACAAATGACCGTTCTTTTTTTTTTTTTTTTTTTTTTTTTTTTTTTTTTTTTTTTTTTTTTTTTTTTTTTTTTTTTTTTTTTGGGTTGGGGGATTGAGAATGTTCCAGGAAAATACCGAGATCCGATTTACAAAGAAAAAATTCATTACTATTGTTGCGACACTACATATTCATGAGCTAGAAGAACAATGAGGTCTGGTTCCCCAGCCAGTCAACCCTACTTCCTGAAGGCATTTTATCAAGGTTGGTTCTTCTCAGACGGTTCGTGATCATATCTGAGGATTTTAAGATCCTGTTGGTCAAAAAACCTAAAATAAAACTCTTATAATGAGGTTTTGACGTCTCTGTTTCTTGGTGATATCACGGGAAATACTGAAATTATAAATATAGTGAGTTAAGCACTTCCTTAAGCAAGTCCTTCGGATGGGACGTTAAGCAATGGTCCCGAGCCTGTACGATATCGGATACTCGTTAAAGACCCCTACCCTAGGTGAATAAAAATTTAGGGTAGGCAAAATTAAGGACTCCCACAGTAGAGTCGGGCTCATGTCCAACAGAGTGACGAAAGAGCGCTCTGGTAGTAGGCGATATGACCTTGTAGTTAAAGCCCGAGCATGAGTCATAAAACTTAACCTATAGTGAGTTAAAATGTGGTGTTTTGATCCACTGAAAAAAAAAGTCGGTGAATCATTACTTTCCCATCCCGAATTGATGAATTTAGCTTTCGCTCTCTTGAAACCAATTTACCGATTCGGTTGAAAATTAATAGGTGTCTTACTGAGGGAGTTCAGAATCATCATACTAAATTTACTGATGATGGATTCGTAATACCGATATTTATTGGGAGTTAAGATTACCACCATTAAGCCGATTCGGCTGATAATTGATGCATATCGTGTGGTAAAAAAATAAATTAAAAAAAAAATAAATATATAAATAAAATTAAAATAATTGAATTAATAATAATGAAATAATAATAATATAGACAATAATTTACCACATTCCCTTTAGAAATTTTATAGCTCTGGTCTTTTAATAAATATTGATTTCTACAGTAATTTCCGAAAAGGGCCCTAAAAAAATACATAAAGTTCAAGATGTGGAATTTTTAAGAAAGTGCACGTATATTTAAAAAAAATTCAATTAACAAACTTTTTATTTGGATTTCTAAAGATGTTTTTTTTTTTTTTTTTTTTAAATTTCAATAATATTAAATCTAACCCAAAGGTTTTAAATTATCTTTACTGGGCCAACAGGGGAAATGAATAGAACAGAATTTACGAGAACAAATAATTAGGTTTATTTACCTAAAGTACATAATAAAATTAATTACTAAACATTGAAACAAAAATCAAAAGAAAAATCGTACAAACTAAATTCTTAAAACTATTTCAATCTTTTTCCTGTTTCATTTCTTGGCCATTCTTCATATCAAAGTTATATACTTTTTGGGCATATATATTTTGTACATATAAATAAATAACAGTACCTTCTTTGCGCATCTATTTTACTGTTAATTTACGCTAACTTAGTTCATCACATCTTAAGCCTATTAACTCTCACTCTATCTCCACTCAGACCGTCTCAACCCAGACCTCGACTCCTCTACACTAATTCAAAACAGCTGATGGTCGTGTTTTGTTTTTTATTCATTAGTTGTTTTAAAACAAAATGCATTCATATTATTATTCACCAATTTAGTTGCTTCTTTATACAAATAAATATAATTAATTTTTATAATATTAATAATTTGAATGTGTGTATTTTTTATACATCACAATCGTCCTTATGTCTTGGATCTATTTATAAAATTTCATGTCGATTCATGCTATTACTTCGGCAATTGTTGGGCTTTTGTGTTGAGCCTCTCGCCCTAATCTCCCTCTTGTGTTGAGCATCTCCCCCCTAATCTCCCTCTTGTGTTGAGCCTCTCCCCCTTATCTCCCTCTTGTGTTGAGCCTCTTCCCCTAATCTCCTTCTTGTGTTGAGCCTCTCCCCCTAATCTCCCTCTTGTGTTGAGCCTCTCCCCCTAATCTCCCTCTGGTGTTAGCCTCTCCCCCTAATCTCCCTCTTGTGTTGAGCCTCTCCCCCTAATCACCCTCTTGAGAGGGGGAAGAAGATGCCTTTTATTCATTGTCCGGGATTCATACGTAATCAGCTTCCGACCATCCCCAAACAAATTTGGGCAACCAAAAGCGCCCTTCACATAAAATGAACCCTTTTATGTTAATTTTGGTTCCGATTACCGTTTTCGACCGCCAAATTAAATATCGGATAAATTAAAGACAGGTAAAAAAAAAATTGTCGGTAAATCATCGGCAGTGTACTTCCCCAGATCGAATTAACCAATTAACGTTTTGCTCCCCTTCCAAAACCAATTGACCGCCATTTTGTAATTAATGTATTGATATGCAATTTCATTCATAAGGACAATCCCTATTAATTTTCTGCGTCCTGTTCTTGTATTGCCTTACACAGTCATCAGTCCTCCACAAGTCATCGATACCCCACACCTCACATCACCCCGTTCTTCTCTCAGAACTTCCGTAGTGTCTTAACTAGTGTTTTCTTCTGTTCTAGGTTGCCACCCTGGTATGAAGTACTATGAACTGTGCTAGCTGCTGTTCCGACTGTGTTCCTATCAGCGAAATTGACAAGTGGACTTCTGGTATATCCAACCTTCTGATGAGTGGCCCAGGACGAAGCCGGTTCAAACAGTTCCTCCACAGCAGGTCTCTGGATGACGCCGCTCAGGTCCTAGCCTTCTGGGAGAATTTAGACAACCTTCAACATCGGATAGAATGGGAAATTGAAACGGACTCGTAAGTTGCTTATATACTCCAGATGCTAAGATGATGTCAATGATGGGTGTCTATGACTATTGGAAGAGGGTCTGTGTAAGAGAGGGAACCGAAATTGACTGAACCTGAGTCAAGAGAGAGGTAGATTAGCGTCGTACACTTGACTGGAGTGGTGAGAGAGACTTGTTACTGTCCAGAGAGCCCGTTGGTGCTTCCTCCACTCCCCTGCCCGGCTGGAACCACCCAACCCCCAAATAAACTAAGGCTTTTTCAATGATTGTTAAATCAAAAATCGCTTCGACCATAGAGGGAACCGGAACATTATCAACACGCGGGGGCCAGCTCTGGTCTAGCAGAGCCCAGCGTGCCCTGATGAGACCGAGTCTGCTGAGCATATCCTCCTCAAATGGCCCAGATTTGAAGAGGAAAGAGATAATCTGGAGTGCAGCACGTGCGCCCCACTGACTGAAACCAGTTAAGTTTACGCTATGCTGCGCTCCCATATATGAGGGCTGCGAATTTGCAGCACTCATCATGGGTGAGTTAGCCCTCCAAGAGAGGGCTGACAAAAAGCAGAACGAGGAGAGAAGACTCCTAGTGAGGGGTTCATATCCCTCCAATTACAGCAGTAGCGGCGACACCAGCCACCCATCCTGCCTTCCGCGAAGTAATGACAGGCCGTCTGTTCTGCGGAAGGGAACATCAGGATCGTCGAAGGAGGGGCCACGGCTCGAGTCCCACATTGTCCAGAGCTATCTTCCCTGGAAGATAGTTAAAGGCATTCCCCCTCCTGCCAAAAAATATATGTATATATTTTAATTTTTTTTTATCCATCATCGTCAGCAGGGCCGGGCCGTTCAACGAGTATTGGCCGCCAGTGTGCAAATAACAATACCCTCCCTCCCCCCCCCCCCCCCCCCCCCCCCCATCCACAATTAAAGTACCCGAATGTTTTTATGTTTTTCCCCTTTACATTTTGAATAAGTTAATGATTTTTACTTTCCATATAAATATTTGAGCATCGGAAATTAATAATATATAATGTGTAACGATAACAATATTTTATTTTCAAACATTATATTATGAACTATTAAACATAATTATTATCTGTGTACATAATAATGATAGGTAATAAAATTTACTTTATATAATAAACTTTGGTATAGGTAATATTAAAAAACATAATAATAGACTTTTTAGTTTAGTAAAGCAGTTTCTAAGTGACACAAGTCAATTTTTTTTTCAAATAAAACTGAAAACATAAATAGTTATTTATTAAGTAAAAGTAAATTGTAATCAAAGCATGGCTCTACTGGCCTTAATGGAAGCAAAATTTTCTACAGCACGTTTTGTGTCAATAGAATTCAAGAGATCACTGTCGATGGATAATAACGAAAGGCCCGTCAGTCTCTCTACAAAAGCAGGTTGCCTTTTGATTACCCATATTTCCCTTTTTCCCCCATCCCTTCAAATGAATTTATCTTGCTTTTCCCCTTGGTTTCGGTTTCTTTTTGTTCTCTTCTCTATATTTGGTTTTGTCAACGATAGATTTAAAATAAGTAAAAGAAAATTTAGGGCGGCCTTGCAGCCACCCCTATTATGGGCTTAAATTTAGCCACCCGTGTGCCTCGCATGCCTTTGCCATAGGGTCTGCACGGCTTTGATTGTCAGTGTTTATTATATTGCGAATGATGAATAAAACATAACGAAGTTAAGTTATTTATCCGTCATTCGATTCATAGTTATTTGTTATTCATTTTTAATTTATTATTTCGGGATAGTGAATAAATAATTTATTAGTAAGTAAATTTTTATTCGGCAAATAGAAACAAGTATTCAAATTTTTAAAAAATATTTTAGTAAAACAAAATTATTCGAGAAGGTTTAGTCGAATGGTAAATTTATTACCGAATAAACAAAAATTCAAAAATGGATGTCATTTGGTTTGTTGCTGTAGATAACTTTTTCTGTCTACACAAAGAGAACCAAAACTATTTACTAATTTAATTACATACAAATTCTTGTACAATATAATGAAATCAATCAAGCTCCTTATATGAAAACGGATTATTCCTCAAACGTAATATAATATCAATATGTAATCAATCGTCTATCTGAGTTTTGTAGTTATGAATTTTTTTGTTATGTCGGTGGTTTTTGTTTTTTTACAATAACATTTTTGATCGAAACATTTCCCGAATCATGTTTTCCAATCCCTCCCCCTCTATTTCTATTTTTTTTTTTTAATTTTCTTATAAGAAAATATATTAGGCGCTTTTTTTCTGTTTCAGAGGATTTCCTAGAAATAAGAGACTTCGAGAATTGGAAGATCTTTACAAATACGCTGATGAAAATATCAATTTTGACTTTAGACAACTTGAAGCACTGTCACGCTTTAGAACGGAAACAGATCCAAAGAAAATCTGTGAAATTTTGAAGCAAGCCAAGCAAAGTTCAATGGAATTGCTAAGAGATGAACATCAAATATTTTCTCAATATATTCTTAGATCGACTTTAAAATGTGCCCCATGTACTTAAAATCCATTGAATCTAGCGCAAATATTGTTTGTTATTTTTTCGCAAAAAAATAAATAAAAAAATACCTGCGATAGTAATATTAAATTGAAGTAATTCAAATGTTAATTATGTTAATTTTCCAGTAGTATATAATTCTGAATATGAGTAATACATTGCCTGCAGGATATTTTATTTGGAAAACAGGAAGTGTAGGCAATGTTTTTGATTTTGGGGACAATTGATTAAATTTACCTTGCCTTCATAATAAACAAAATTTAAATACTTAAGATTCTTGCCTTCAATCCATTTTCGAATGCCAATGTAAAAAAGAATGTTGAAAGTTAGTCTCATATTGTACTGTATTATTATACACATATGTAGTGTATTATTATAGCAGGCATAACATATATACATTTGTTGTACAAAATACATGTATACATTACATACTATACAAAGTATAATATATTCTTACTTTATTAAATACTGTTTACATTAAAATATATATTTGTATATAATAAAAACTATTTTTTTGCATTAATTTTGTTTAATTTATCCTGTGAAACTGTGATTTTTTCAGAAAATTAAAATTCGGGCCGGAAGGGAGGCGAATCAGCATCATTTTATTTCCCTAACTCGAATAATTTGTCCCAATAAACCCTTTCCCTCTTCTGCTGATTAGGCTAAAAATCTATAGGTGTTTTACTCTTGAATGGAAATATAATTTCTGATCGGTAAACTTAATAAATTGCCAGTTATTAGGTGTTTTAAGGTGAGCCTCCCTTCTCTGATCCCCCATTCACTCAAAAGGGGGCTTTACTTGGAGTCATAAAAAGTAATTTCATGTTTCTAAGTTAATATAAGTGAAAAAGTTCCAGAATCAATATGGAATAAATTATTATTTTAAACATTTTTTGTTTTATATATTTTTTCACTTAAGTTAGAAATAAGGGAGGGAGGGTATTGAGGGATATGTAAGGGAAGGGGGAGAATAAGCTTTTTTTTTTTTGTGCGGATAGCGTACGTATCATCTTCAGTTAAAGTAATATAACGCAGGCATCCCGGGTAATCACATCCAGTTCTGGTGAGGGGTCCCATCAAAACTCTTTGTAGCGAAACCCTCAGAGAAAAGGAGCCGAGAGCTCCTGAATATGAGCAGAATGGATCTAAGAGCTATGACAGGGCTGATTACAGGACACTGTCATATGAACAAACACCTATACAATATGGGCATCGCTAGAAGCCCTCTGTGCAGGAAATGTGGCGAGGAAAATGAGACTCCGGTTCATATTCTAAGCCAGTGCGGGGCACTAGAAAGCAGAAGATTTTACTGCTTCGGGTCTGCCATAACGGAACCGAAGCAGGTAATGGAAGGAACCTGCAGAAGAATCCTGGACTTTATTAGAGATACAGGGCTGCTGTAGGGACCAACACACACAGGCACACAATAGCCCTAATTTGGCCGTGGTGACACAATCAGTCTCGGAAAAAAAAAAAACTTTTTGTATCTTTAGTGAAAGAAGATATTGTAATCATGTGAAAATGCGAGATCGAGTTATCAAAGGATTTTGAAGGTCCCATGAATACGTTTTGACCATTTTCGCGATGTCAGTCTGCGTCTATATATCATATGAGATTGGAACTTTGTGGGCTCTACTGTGGTAGTCCTAAATGTTGTCTACCTAGGTTGAGTAACGTAGGGTAGGGGGTCTTTAACGAGTACCTGACATCAAACAGGCTCGGGACCGTTTCCAATCCGCGATCTTGATCTCAGTATATTCAGTATATTTATAAAAATGTATTTTAAAAGAAATTATATTAAACAACTATTATTTTCATTAAAAAAGCGTAACACAGTCCTTCCAACATAGCTTGTGCCTCTCAACACGCCTGATCCCGTGGATATCCTCTAATAATGACTTCTTGGGACTTCATGGTCTCCCATTCTTGCTATGTGTCCTGCACATTTTAGTCTGCCAACACATTTTTTTCTGAAATAACCGCTAACGTTGGAACGTAAGTGCTTATCACTTTTCTCTCTGAACAGGTGCTTGCGCAGTGAACTTCATCAAGAGCTAAACAAGGAGTGGGTATCGAACGCTCGACATGTCAAATGATGTTCAAACTTGTTTTCATGTTTTGTCGAATCATTGTGAGCTAGTCTATATGAAATAACAGCATCCACGAAAAGAAGATCCAACTGTGCCTCTATAAAGTCAAAGAGGGGCAGGACTGGAGAAGAAGAACGAATCAGGCTGATTGGCAGACTAAGATGTGCAGGATACTTGGCAAGAATGGGAGAACATGAAGTCCCAAAGAAATCATTATTTGAGGAAATCCAAAGGACCAGGTGTGTTGGGAGACCCCATTGTGGTGTTGCGGATGATACGAGGATCTTAGATGAAGTCCGGAACTAGAGGGCAGATGCACAGGATCGAGAAGGCTGATCCAAGGTCTTGACTCACAGATGAGTTGCTGCACTGATGATGATGATATTTTTGTCGAAAGGGCATGCAGCGGGCCTAAGGCTAGAATTTTTATTTATACTACCTCCACATTACGAAAACGGTTCTATACCTATATTCACAAAACTTACAATACGAGTATATAAAGAATATAATAGGCAATGTAGAGTTCAAAATGTTTCTTTTCTTGTTCCGGATAATTTTTTGCTTACTACAAGTGTCTGCAATATATAACCATATTACATAGTATATAATCTCATATTAGCAGGTTATTTATTATAAGTAATAATTTCTAGAAGGTCCGAATGAGTACTAAAACTTCTAAGTTGAGAAACGCGGACATATTTTGAAAACTTAATTAAATAACTAAAACAAACTTCGTTTTTTTTAAAATTGTCTATTCCACAAATATGTATACATAAACTACTGGTTTCAGCGTTACACCATCGTCAGGTTTAGTTATAGACCTGACGATGGTATAACTAAACTTGACGATGGTGTAACTAAACTTGACGATGGTGTGATGCCGAAACCGGTATTTTATGTATAACTTTCTTGTGGAATAGACAATATTTAAAAAAAAAACTAAGTTTGTTTTATTTATTGAGTACCTACTAAGATTCAAAGTTCCTCCTCACCAATGACATCTAACTTGTTAGTTATGATTTATCCTGCGTGGTAGCATGAAGGTAAAACACATCACGATTTTGGAATTCACATCTTAACTTTCGGCTCTTCCTTGAATGACTCATTGATTTTATTATTTCCAATCTTCACCCTGACCTTTTGATTAACCTGCGAACAACGTTTAAGGTGTGAACATTTTTTTAAAGAGTAGTTATCCCTGAATTTAATCATTATAAAATAAGAAGGCTTCTGGTTTCAAGGATTTCTATTTATTTAAAACCGCCATTAGAACAAAACGCAATTCTTATTATATAACCTTTAAGGAAAACATGTTATAAATAAAAATAGGATAAAGTAAAATATGTTATAATATAGAATATATTATAAACCAATGATGGAAACGGACAAAAAGGTGTGCAATGTTTCTTTTCGCTCAGGATAGCACCTCTAAAAGAACAGCTTCTGTTTTTTGGATAATACTGAGTTTTGTATTGTCCGTCGTCGTATTAATACAACATGACAATTAGGAAAAAATAACAGAACAAATGTAATAACTGAGTATGGAAATCTATAAAACTTAATGTAGCTTCTGCATGCATCGTCTTTCTGCCGATCGAAGCAACCTCCATTCTTTGAAATGGGGATCCTGTTCTTTGAGATTAAGTGAGATGGGATACCCTGTACTTTGAGATGAGGGGGTCCATATATCGAGATGGGGTGCCCTGTACTCTGAGATGGGGGTCGTCTGTACGTTGAGAAGGGGATAAATATACGTTGAGGTGGAGTGGTATATTGAGATGGGATTGCCTATACTTTGAGATAGAGTGGTCTATACTTTAAGATGAGGTGGTCTATGCCTTGAGATGGAGTGGTCTACACTTTGAGATGAGGTGGATTCTCCATTGAGATGGGGTGGTCTACCCTTTGAGATGGGGTGGTCTACACTTTGAGATGAGGTGGTTTCTCCTTTGAGATGGGGTGGTCTACACTTTGAGATGAGATGGTTTCTCCTTTAAGATGGGGTGGTCTATACTTTGAGATGAGATGGTTTCTCCTTTAAGATGGGGTGGTCTATACTTTGAGATGGAGTTGATTAAACTTTAAATATTGTGACTTATACTCGGGCTTTAACTATGAGGTCATATTGCCTACTACCAGAGTGCACTTTCGTCACTCTGGTGGACATAAGCTCAACTCTACTGTGGGAGTCCTAAATGTTACCTACCCAGGTTTATTCACCTAGGATAAGGGGGTTTTTAACGAGTAACTGACCGAGTACAGACAAGGACGGCGTGCTCAAGGTTTTTCACAGCTGGGATAAAAGGGCCTCGGAATTCGAACCCACGATCTTGAGCTGAGTGGGCAAGCACATCTGAACTACCGGCGTCCTAGTTCAATAATTAAGTGTTGGTCTGAATTTGAATCGCGAGGTTGATTTTTTTTAAGGTTAGTATTCTGGGGTTAAAACGAACTTTAATTAACGAAATGTTGACAAAAGAGTCCATGACGAATGATACTTTTTAAAAAAGGAGGACAATGGTGGTTGGTGGAGTCACGTGAACATCCTGATAGACGCACCGCAGAAGACGTGACTAGATGACCGAACCGAATTTCGTCTCTAATGGCGCGGAGTTGCTCTATTTCACTTCACCCTATTTTCCGAATGGTCCTTTCACTTTCTATATTTCTGAATGTGCTATTCCTCATTATACCATCTCTAGATTATACAGTACAATTTCTTTAATACGACATATATAGGATTACCGAAAACGCTGGGTTACTGGATATTGAAGAAAAAAGAACGAACTAATCAATCAAGTTTTTGCACTCCCTCCAAAACCTATCAACCATTTGGGCTAAAAATCTATAGCTATTACATAGTGGCTTCACGTATTAAATTTTGTGTCGATACAATCATTACATCAGCAGTTATTAGGGTATTTGAGTCGAGGCCCTCTTCTCTGGCCCCCTCTTCCCTTCCACCAATGTCGCGGAAAATTAATAGGTGTCGTCCTTATAGAACTTTGAATTTATATATGAAATTTCTTGTCAATATACAAAACAACATATAAAATATCATGTGACTATATTCATTCTACACATAAAATTGTGTATCGATTCATTCAGGAAGATTTTTTTTCAGTTTTGGAATCGTCGGAAAATATGGAATTCCGATGAAAAATCAACATCGAATTTTTATTCTTAGAATTCTTCTATCGTAGTCGCTGCTTAGGATACGGAAACAATCCTCTTTATTAAATCCTTTTATTAGTCAACCTGAAATTCAGTTCAATTTTTCATTACAAAGTCAAATTAAAAAAATCACCTTCTATGTACTTCCCCAGCACGAATTAATCAATTGCGTTTTCGCTCTCCTTCCAAAGCGAATAGATCTTTTGGACTAAAACTCGATATTTGATTTACATAGTGGCTTCTGAATCCTTATACTAAATTTTGTGTCGATACATTCATAACATCGACAGTTATTAAAGTATTTGTGTCGAGCCCTCCTTCTCTGGTCTCCCTTCAACCGATTTTGAATTTAAATATCAAATTTGAGATTGATACATTGGAAGTTGTTGGGATTTTTAAGTTGAGCCCCACCTTTGATCTCCCTCTCTGCTGATTAGGCTGAAAATTAGTAGATTATGTCCTTACAGGGCATTCAATGTACATATCAAATTTCTAGTTCAAAAAAGTTTTTTTTTATTGAAAACTTGTTAATTTTTGCATGTTGCCAAATAGATAAATTGAATTTTGTGATGAATTTTAATATTGTAAGTAAAATTATAAGAAATATTATAAAATTCACCAATTTTTTTGTGCTCGTCATTCTGATCCCCAGTTGTCTTTATTCTTCTCGCATAGGATAATAATTTCCGTTATTATGAAGGTATTCGTAACACGTATGCCATGGGACTTAGAATTCTTCTATCGTAGTCGCTGCTTAGGATACGGAAACAATCCTCTTTATTAAATCCTTTTATTAGTCAACCTGAAATTCAGTTCAATTTTTCATTACAAAGTCAAATTAAAAAAATCACCTTCTATGTACTTCCCCAGCACGAATTAATCAATTGCGTTTTCGCTCTCCTTCCAAAGCGAATAGATCTTTTGGACTAAAACTCGATATTTGATTTACATAGTTGCTTCTGAATCCTTATACTAAATTTTGTGTCGATACATTCATAACATCGACAGTTATTAAAGTATTTGTGTCGAGCCCTCCTTCTCTGGTCTCCCTTCAACCGATTTTGAATTTAAATATCAAATTTGAGATTGATACATTGGAAGTTGTTGGGATTTTTAAGTTGAGCCCCACCTTTGATCTCCCTCTCTGCTGATTAGGCTGAAAATTAGTAGATTATGTCCTTACAGGGCATTCAATGTACATATCAAATTTCTAGTTCAAAAAAGTTTTTTTTATTGAAAACTTGTTAATTTTTGCATGTTGCCAAATAGATAAATTGAATTTTGTGATGAATTTTAATATTGTAAGTAAAATTATAAGAAATATTATAAAATTCACCAATTTTTTTGTGCTCGTCATTCTGATCCCCAGTTGTCTTTATTCTTCTCGCATAGGATAATAATTTCCGTTATTATGAAGGTATTCGTAACACGTATGCCATGGGACTTAGAATTCTTCTATCGTAGTCGCTGCTTAGGATACGGAAACAATCCTCTTTATTAAATCCTTTTATTAGTCAACCTGAAATTCAGTTCAATTTTTCATTACAAAGTCAAATTAAAAAAATCACCTTCTATGTACTTCCCCAGCACGAATTAATCAATTGCGTTTTCGCTCTCCTTCCAAAGCGAATAGATCTTTTGGACTAAAACTCGATATTTGATTTACATAGTTGCTTCTGAATCCTTATACTAAATTTTGTGTCGATACATTCATAACATCGACAGTTATTAAAGTATTTGTGTCGAGCCCTCCTTCTCTGGTCTCCCTTCAACCGATTTTGAATTTAAATATCAAATTTGAGATTGATACATTGGAAGTTGTGGGATTTTTAAGTTGAGCCCCACCTTTGATCTCCCTCTCTGCTGATTAGGCTGAAAATTAGTAGATTATGTCCTTACAGGGCATTCAATGTACATATCAAATTTCTAGTTCAAAAAAGTTTTTTTTATTGAAAACTTGTTAATTTTTGCATGTTGCCAAATAGATAAATTGAATTTTGTGATGAATTTTAATATTGTAAGTAAAATTATAAGAAATATTATAAAATTCACCAATTTTTTTGTGCTCGTCATTCTGATCCCCAGTTGTCTTTATTCTTCTCGCATAGGATAATAATTTCCGTTATTATGAAGGTATTCGTAACACGTATGCCATGGGACTTAGAATTCTTCTATCGTAGTCGCTGCTTAGGATACGGAAACAATCCTCTTTATTAAATCCTTTTATTAGTCAACCTGAAATTCAGTTCAATTTTTCATTACAAAGTCAAATTAAAAAAATCACCTTCTATGTACTTCCCCAGCACGAAATAATCAATTGCGTTTTCGCTCTCCTTCCAAAGCGAATAGATCTTTTGGACTAAAACTCGATATTTGATTTACATAGTGGCTTCTGAATCCTTATACTAAATTTTGTGTCGATACATTCATAACATCGACAGTTATTAAAGTATTTGTGTCGAGCCCTCCTTCTCTGGTCTCCCTTCAACCGATTTTGAATTTAAATATCAAATTTGAGATTGATACATTGGAAGTTGTTGGGATTTTTAAGTTGAGCCCCACCTTTGATCTCCCTCTCTGCTGATTAGGCTGAAAATTAGTAGATTATGTCCTTACAGGGCATTCAATGTACATATCAAATTTCTTGTCAATACATTAATTACAACGCCAGGTACTAAAGTTTTTGTGTTAAGCCTCCCCTCTAATCACCCCTCCCATTGGACCAATGTGGTTCTGGGTGCACATATAAAATTTCGTGTCGATGCATTCACTCTATCAGGAATTATGTGTTCACAGACAGACAGAATGGTTTGTTTTTCATTTTTGGAATCAGATGGTAGGAAAATATGAAGTTTCGTTAAAAACTCCGAATCGAATTTCGGAGTAATTGTCGTTGTGGTGATTCATGACAATTTACTTGCTCAGCGCGAATTCATCAACTAATTCGCTTTCCCTCTTCACCAATTTATCGATTTGGTTGAAAATTAATAGGTGTCTTACTCGGGGAATTCTGAATTATCATACCACATTTCATGTTGATGATACAAGTACATGGATTACATCGCCAGTTATTATGGTTTATGAGTTGAGATCCCTCCTTCTTTACAGTTTATGACAACAGGGTAGGGGGGGATCTTTAGGTTTTCATCTGAAATTGCCTAAACTGTATATATATGTATATATATATATAGGCGCCCTGCTCTGAGCTATAAGACTTACATTCTATGATTGCCTCTCACGTAGATATCGGGTTCCCACACTCGTATCAAAATACCCATAAGAATATACACGATCAGCCACATTACAGGCAGTCAATATACTATAATCTGCACTACACACGTACCTTTCGACGTGTCCAAAATGTCAGTGTTTGTGTGTTCGTGAAAAAGATAATTCCTGATCGAGTGAAACCAACACGTCATTTTATTTGTGGATTCAGAAGAAACCTCATTTCATACAGAATCACATTTCATTTCAGTGGTTTTTTTTTTTGCTTCCCCAGCAGAAGTATAGAAGAAGTTATGTAATCAGCCAGGTATTCGATGTTGAGTTTTCAGAATTTCATGTTTTCCTGATTACAAAAATGAAACAAAATTCTTCCTGAATAAATGATACACAATTTTATGTGTAGAATGAATATAGTGACATGATATTTTATGTGTGTATCCAGAGCCCTGGATGACACCTATTGATTTTCAGAGAAATCAGCCAAAAGGAATGGGAGGATTGGGAGGGAGTTTCAATAACTGCCAAAGTATTGCCTACTGGGCATAAGATCGCGGGTTCGAAACCCGGCCGATGCCCTTAGGTTTTTATCCTTTAACCTTAAGCATGCCGTCCTTTAGGTGGGATGTTAAACCATGATCCTAAGCCTGTACAATGTCAGGTACTCATTAAAGAACCCCGCTCTAGGTGAAAAACCTGGGTAGCCAAATTTAGGCTGAAGAGAAGGATTTAAAGTGAGAACGACAATTTAGTGCCTGGGAAGACATTTCTATCTCTACATTAATTCCAGTGTTATGTTGCTCATGTCTATCTTAACTGAGTTGCGCCCCCCTCTCCTTTACCCCCCTTCCCTACGCCGTTGTCTTCCAAGTCTATCGATCAGACACAAACTTCACAAAGAGTAGGGGAAGGAAAAAGAGGAACAATATCTCTCACTCAGTGTGGCAGTAAGTCACGCTAACCACTCACCCAAATAATTTGGTATTCAGCCGCCATTCTTGTTAACCTTTTATCCAGGTAGACAGTATTGCTCTCTACTCAAGAAGACTATCGGGGACTATTACTCACCCAGAAGATAGTCCGTGTCGCTAACCTCTCATCCAAGTGGAAGTCAATGTCACTAACTACTCATCCAGGTGGTAGCCAATGCCCCTAACCACTCTTTCTGGTGGTAATCAGTGGCGCTAACCTCTACTCACCGAGGTAGTCAGTATCTCTAAACACTCACCCAGGTGGTAGTCTCGCTAACTATTCATCCACGTGGTAAACAATGCCCCTAACCACTCTTTCTGGTGGTAGTCAGTGGCGCTAACCTCTACTCAAAGTTATCTCTAAACACCCAGACAGTAGTCTCGCTAACTATTCATCCAGGTGGTAGTCAGTGGCGCTAACCTCTACTCAATGAGGTAGTCAGTCTCTTAACACTCACCCAGATGGTAGTCTCGCTAAATATTCATCCAGGTGGTAGTCAGTGGCGCTAACCTCTACTCAATGAGGTAGTCAGTGGCGCTAACCTCTACTCAATGAGGTAGTCAGTCTCTTAACACTCACCCAGGTGGTAGTCTCGCTAAATATTCACCCAGGTGGTAGTCAGTGGCGCTAACCTCTACTCAATGAGGTAGTCAGTCTCTAAACACTCACCCAGGTGGTAGTCTCGCTAACTATTCATCCAGGTGGTAAACAATGCCCCTAACCACTATTTCTGGTGGTAGCCTCAACTCAATGAGTTATCTCTAAACACTCACCCAGACGTAGTCTCGCTAACTATTCATCCAGGTCGCTAATAGAGACAGGTCAGTGTCGCTAATCACACATTATATAAATCTGGGACCCAAATCACTTAATTTAAAAGTACTAACAGATTTCAGCTGTTGAACTTTTCTTTTACGACCTCAGCTTTATGTAGGATAGGGGAAGCTACGTAATCGATCAAAAATTCCAACTCAAACCCACTGAATAAAAAAAAAATACTGAAAAAATCCATGATTGTGTGGGAACGATAATTCGACAGAATGAATATATTGAGAAGAAATTGCATACATAGTATCAGACCACTCCAGTCAAATCGGACAGAAGCTGAATTCCCCGAAAATGAGGGAGGGGGAGATTTAGAGGGGCTTAACTCCAAAAATTCCAAGTGGGAATACTTTTGATATTTCTACCAAGCCGCAAGAGCATAGCCGTAACGTTCCACAAAGACTGAAGTTATTTATATTATTATCATAGCAAGACAGTTGACTTTTAATTTCCCAGTTATATGATGTATAGGGAATGTTTTGTAATCGGGGAAATTATGTAAGTTAACAAGAACATTTGACAGTCTATTATTCATTGGGTTTTGACTTCAAATATGAAATTTCATGTCGATATATTCGTTTCATCAGCAGTTATTGGGTTTTTTAGTTGAGCCCCCTCTTTCTTTCTGCCCATTCTGCTAAAAATTAATAAATGTCGTCCTTCGAGCCTCCTTTCCTGGTCCCCCTTACCTTCGGCCGATATCGCTGAAATTTGACAGATTATGTCCTCATTAGGTTTTGACTTCAAATATGAAATTTCGTGTCGATACATTCATTCTATCGGGAGTTATCGTATTCACAGAAACACACACAGACAGAATGTTTTTTTTTTCATATTTGGAATCTATAATGTTTGACCTATTATAGTTTGACCTATATTTTTTTACTTCCAGCTATACTTTGTATAGCTGGAAGTAAAAAATTGATATATATTATTGTGAATTCATAAATTCCTTACAAGCCAAAAGTGAATAACGAATTGATAATTATGATCATAATTTTTTTTAAATTTATGATCGATCTTGTTTAAAAATGTTGTTAAAAGATCTTTGTGGGCAATTTAGCTGAGATTTTTCATATGAAAAAAGTCATTTAGGTTCTCCAGACCAACATGTATTTGTTTGTTTATTTTCGCATCCTAGTGTAATCCCAACTCTGACAAAAAATCATGTTTACTCGAAAAATAAACTAATATATTATTGATAATGTTTGGCATAGTCCTCCCATTGTCAATATTGACTTAAGATCAGTGAGTGGGTTCGTGTTTATCTCAAGATAACAGACAATTTTGACTTATTAATAATTCAGTAAGGCTGTCGGCGTGAGGATAGTCGTTATCGACCAGTGTAGCTTCACATTATGGACTTAAATATATGTCGGTTGTAGTACTCAAATGGAAAATTATGGTAAAATCACACACTGAAGGGACCCGTCGAAGAAAAAATTAAATGGTGAAGCACCGGAAATGTACTTCCCCAGCTTACATTATTTGCAGTAAACTAAATTTCTCTCCAAGCTATTCTCTTCTACGGCTTGGTTAGTTATAAAAAATTATGTTATCGGTCAGAAAATACTTCCCCAGAACGAATTAATCAATTAACTTTTCGCTCCCCTTCCAAAACCAGTCGTCCGTTTGCGCTAATATTCACAAGCTGAGTTACATAGTGCTCATAATTCCTCGTGTGTCGATAAATTCATTACATCGGCAGTTATTAGGGTATTGGAAATGAGCCCTCCTCCCCTAAACCCTACCCTTCTGCCGATCCGCTGAAAATTAATGTGTCGTGCTTACGGGATTTCGAATTCACATATGAAATTTTATATCGATACATTCATTACAAAGACAGTTATTAAAGTTTTTGAGTTAAGCCTCTTCCCTAATACCCCCTCCCCTTTGGCCGATTTGGCTGAAAAAAATAGGTGTCGTCATAGGGTTCAGGAATGACATATAAAATTTCGTAGCGATACATTCATTCTATCAGGAGTTATCGTGTTCACAGACACACCCACACAGACAGACAGACAGAATATTCTTTTTCATATTTGGAATTTAGAGGTCGAAATACATGAAATTCCATACATTCCAATTCCATACATAACTTCCCCTATACTTCGAATAGCTGAGGAAGTAAGAACACCTATTGAGAGGTGCTCAACTAAAAACCCTGATAACTGCCGTTTTAATGAATGTATAGACATGAAATTCCGTTGAAAACATACATAACTTCCCCTATACTTCGAATAGCTGAGGAAGTAAAAACACCTATTGAGAGGTGCTCAACTAAAAACCCTGATAACTGCCGTTTTAATGAATGTATAGACATGAAATTCCGATGAAAACATATATAACTTCCCCTATACTTCGAATAGCTGAGGAAGTAAAAACACCTATTGAGAGGTGCTCAACTAAAAACCCTGATAACTGCCGTTTTAATGAATGTATAGACATGAAATTCCGTTGAAAACATACATAACTTCCCCTATACTTCGAATAGCTGAGGAAGTAAAAACACCTATTGAGAGGTGCTCAACTAAAAACCCTGATAACTGCCGTTTTAATGAATGTATAGACATGAAATTCCGATGAAAACATATATAACTTCTCCTATACTTCGAATAGCTGAGGAAGTAAAAACACCTATTGAGAGGTGCTCAACTAAAAACCCTGATAACTGCCGTTTTAATGAATGTATAGACATGAAATTCCGTTGAAAACATACATAACTTCCCCTATACTTCGAATAGCTGAGGAAGTAAAAACACCTATTGAGAGGTGCTCAACTAAAAACCCTGATAACTGCCGTTTTAATGAATGTATAGACATGAAATTCCGATGAAAACATATATAACTTCTCCTATACTTCGAATAGCTGAGGAAGTAAAAACACCTATTGAGAGGTGCTCAACTAAAAACCCTGATAACTGCCGTTTTAATGAATGTATAGACATGAAATTCCGATGAAAACATACATAACTTCCCCTATACTTCGAATAGCTGAGGAAGTAAAAACACCTATTGAGAGGTGCTTAACTAAAAACCCTGATAACTGCCATTTTAATGAATGTATAGACATGAAATTCCGTTGAAAACATACATAACTTCCCCTATACTTCGAATAGCTGAGGAAGTAAAAACACCTATTGAGAGGTGCTCAACTAAAAACCCTGATAACTGCCGTTTTAATGAATGTAGAGACATGAAATCAAAAACTTCAAAATAACTTGTGGATGGACAACAACTATAGTGATCTTCATCATACGTATACATTTTCAACCAAATCGGAAGAATGTCAGCGGGAGAGCAAAAACTTACTTGATTAGTTCACGCTGGTGGTCATAAAAGACTTTCTTATACATAATCTAATGAGATCTAAATTAGCACATGGTGCACCTTCATTTCAAATTTCAAGTTCATAGCTGCACTTGTTTCCGAGTTGGAGCGTTCATAAAGCTCCAATTACAGACACAAAGAACACGCTCACATACAGTCACCATCGCGAAAATGGGTTTTTACTTTAAGTTTCTTTTCGGATGAAGATTTCTGTCAAGTGGTTGTCTTGAGAAAAGGACGGGGCTTCACTTGTATGGTTTCAAGTTTACTCGTGGAACCTTAAGGTTATTACCAGGGGCGTAGCCAGGATTTTGAGCAGGGGGGGGGGGGGCAAAGATAGATTACGAGGGTGGGGGGTATAGACTCCAGGGGGCACAGCCCGCTGTTTCCGTGGTTAGAGTTGCAGACTTTTTGTTATTAACTTGGGAGACTCGGACCCCTAGAAGCTCACCCTGAGGTAACCACTGACTATAATATTATGTTCCCTTTACGTGAGAGGCAAAAATGCGGAAAAAAGCGTGCTTTTAGAATTAAGTGACTCACATCCAGTAGCGTGCATTTGCTGCTGCTGCGCTTTGCATTTTTACTGCGCATGTAAAATCAGCTTTAAGAGTATGAGGTATAACATAAATTACGATTTTGAGCGAGGAAATGAAATGATCGAATTTATATATATTTAAATAAATGTAATATGACTTGTTTTGTACATGTACATTTAAGTAACAGCTGATTGCTGATTTAGGAATCAGACGCACGGGAAATTTGAAGGTCCTATTGGTAACTTGCAAGCAAATAAAAACTATTTTTTTTAGTTTATTTAATTATCGGCAGTTATTGAAGTTTTTATGTTAATCCTCCCCTGAAAATTAATAGGTGTAGTAGTCCTTATGTGTTTCTGGATAAACCGTATACAATTTCGTATCAGTATATTTACCGTGTTCACAGACATACAGGATTTATTTTTTCCTTGTTGAATTCATGAGATTTTCAGGTTTTGAGTTTTGGCTCATCTCAAAATATATATACTTTCCATTTCAAGTCATCTCAAGCGGTGATTTATCAAGAAAATTTATTGCATTATCATGACTGTAAATGAATGTTGTTCGCCTCAATCGGCTTGGATTAAGTCTCGATGTCACGCGTCTTTCCCTGTAGAACTAAAGTTAATCCTAAAAAATGAAATCATGTAATAAAACAGACTTATCGAAGTGACCAATAAAACACAACATAATATACATTTTTATATAATTTAAATAATATAATTGAACAAACTCTCCTGGGTTTCAACCGAGCCATTTGAGATTGTTTAAGGTCCATACATTACTGCGTTCACCCGCTGAGGCCCTTATGCACGCCGCCCTTCGGATGGAACGTTAAGGGATTGTCCACATGGGACCACTACGACCAAAGGTATAGCACCCCAAAGGGAATAAGAAAGTCACTCACAGAACTACGCTTTGTAATAAAACAAAAAACTGCTAACGCCAACACATTACTTTTATATATCAAGTAACGCCAGTATGATTTTGGGAGAGGGGTGGAGAAGCGAGGGTGATCTGTTAAAGAGTAGTTGGTATAGGAATGTTCGGTAAGGCCACACCACATATTTTATAAATTAAAATAAATATATCATTAGATGGAATTGCCTTTTTTTCAATATATCAAATTACTAAGAGAAGTCAAAAATGACGAAGGTTTAGTAGTTGCATCTAGTCATTAGCTTTAGTATGTTAGGGTCAAGGATTCATTCTAATTTATTTATTTTTTTGAACTTCGTATATAATTCAAAATGTCATATAACATTTTTACTAACATTTTTTTTTTTTTTTACTTCTACATAAACTAGCATTGTATCTCACAACTTGTACTGAAATTAGGAAATGTCTTTAATCACAGATACGGAGGCATATCAAAACGTGAACAACCCATACTGTAATAGTTATTTTGTATAATTTGTGAAGTTTAATATATTCATTAATTGATCACATGTAAAACAAAATTGTGCTGTTTTCGTCTATATTTGAATTGTCATATTTTAAATTTTTTTTTTTTTGTTATAAACAAATTTCTTTTACAAAAACGTTTCTATTTTTTAAAAAATTCTAGAAGTGGTGGGGAGAGAGTTTGTGACTGAACCATACAAACAATTTTTGAATAGTTTCTCTCTTCCATTTTTTTTTTAAAAATATTTTAAAACAAGAAAAAAATAAACCCAAGAACAGATGAAATACAATATATAATTAAAAAAAGCAGATGTAATATATTATTATACATGATCAAGAGAACAGGCGATATATATGTAACACTATAATAACCTCCCGGATTATTTTTATGTTATATTTTCTTGAAGTTCGTTAGCTAACTTTTTTCTTTAATAGTAGAATATAAAAAGTATATTTATTTAGCCTAGGTGAGGTTGCTGATTTTTGGAATTATAGACTACAGACATACTTGAAACATTCACGTAGTTTTATTTCAGGTAAGGCTTCTGAAAAATACCGTTAATGTATTGTTTATTCCTGTTTTCTTTTAAATTTGAAAGATTTTTTAAAAACAAGAAGGTAATAATTTACGACCAACTTGTTTTGAGCTATTAATTTCAGAAAAAAACGCTTGAAATATCTAATCGGCAAAAATAGAAAAAAAGAAAAAACTCGAAAATTGATGAAAACCATCAATTGTATGTCGGAAAAAAGATAGTTTTCACGAAAATTAGAAAAAAGTATTGATGCTGAAGAGCAATGGTTATTATACTTATTAGAAGAAATTTCGAAATATTGTACAAGTTCCCTTCACAATTACAATACGGAAAATGATCTTGAAATATTAGGAAGAGCATGTATAAACGAAACTGATTTAACACTGACAAATTAAAACTTTTTGGGTAAGTATGCGCCATACTGGCGCCCACGATAAGACAAATAAGCATTAAATAATTGAACTGTTGCCATTTTGAAAAGCCGTTTTAGTAATAGAACAAGTCCCAGCTCCAGAATTTAACATAAATACTTAAATCCAGTTTGGTTGCAATTTTTGGTTCTTACATACTAACGGATAGTCTCTTTTATTCACTTTCCGTCAAGATAGAGGACTTTCACAGAGTCTAAACACTGATTTAGTAAATATTGTTTTATAGAATTAGAAACTGCACTTATATTTAAGATAAGTCTTCTGAAAAATACAGTTTATTTATTGTTCATTCTTTTTTTATTTTTGTAAAAAGAATTTCCGAAAAAAATATGACAATTTACGATTTACATGTTCTTATATTGTAATTTTATATTTCTAGCATTTTAATTGAATCTACATTTTTTGACAAAATGGACGATACTTTACCAGAAAGTGAAGAACAGGAAGATGAAGAAGTAATGACAGCACAGGCAGTTTTGAAAATAATCCAGGAAGTGTGGAAAAATGAGAAACTAAGTCCCGAATTATTGCCTCATAAAGCAGAATTTATTGAAGTTATGCTTGAACAAGTAAGTTCTTTCAAAACAATTTATTTCCTGGAAAGAAATACGGTTGTTGTTTTTCATGTACCCGGCTATGCATTGGCCCGAAAGTCAGTTCGCTGACTACTAGATATTGGCTTAAGTCACTGTTTCTATCGCACTTGAGTTTACGAATGAGCGTATGCTAACTAATTATCTATAATAATATGTTCTCCTTTGTTACTCACTACACTCATTTGCTAACATATGCCATTTTATGAATGTATTTGCTTGCTTAAAATGTAGTACTTTGAAATTGAAGATGATTCTTTATTGCGCATTGAACTTACAAAACTTAAGTAACAAACTAACAAGTCTTAATGACAATCAGATCAATAGAGCAGCAATAATTAATTATTTAACAAAACAAAATCCTATAATGCTACAAATAAATGATGCGTAAAGAACACTGAACTATTAAACAATCGAACGCAGCTTACTTGTTATTTAGAAGAAATATAGTGTGAAGAATTTGTAAGATGATTCTTATTTCAGTCAACGTTCAGAATTTTCCTTATATATCGACGGTGGAAAGGTAAAAGGTTGTAACCCACAAATGTCTGGAAATGTGATTAATGCACCAATTGAGACTCTCCGACTTTGCGGATGTACTGATAAAAGGTTGCAAGCCTCAATTGACGGGAATAATAGTTCATTTCAGTTTTTAAATTGTTGTAACCCACATCAACCAACATCAAATGTACTAGATAATGCGTTTTTTGTTAATATTGTAAAATTTATGTTTTGTGGGTTACAACCTTTTACCTTTCCACCGTCGATATATATTTTGTGTATTGCTTGGCGCATGTGTTTTACTTGCGAAACAACGAGCAGAGGGTAGGAACGTTCAAAAGAAATCGCAACTGAAAGAACTATGTTCTTAGTAACAGTGATTGCAATCACAGTCTGCAGCGCCAGGCGCATAGAAAACCATTGAACATTACTTATTACTCTTATGAAAAATTACTTTTATTTTTAGGTGGATCAAATGAAAACAAATGTAAGCCATCTTGATCCGACAGATCTGCGATCCTTGATCCACCGGCAAGAATTGGAAAGAATTCAGTACTACATTCGGTCATATTTACGAACACGACTAAAGAAAATTGAAACATTCGCCTTATGGTTAGCTAAAAATCCTAGTGTACTGTCTGCTGAAGAAATAAAATATATGCAAGACTTTATAACTGATATTGTGGAACCCTTAAAAGATATATGCGAGCGTATGCCTGAAAAAGTAGGTATGTATTTAAAAAAAAAAGTATTTTACAATCCAACTAGCGTGAAAACGTGTGTACACTGCGATAAATAATTTATAAGCTTATTTAAAAGTTCATTGATTAACCTGAGGCTTTTAATGTATTTTCATTAGGCCTACTTCATTTTTCGGATTAAACTTTTGTTTGTGTGGGCTTTGTGGTAACTGTTATATTTGAAGTTATTTGACATTTATTATTATATTTTGTGAATGTTGAACTAAATAGTTATATTCTGAATAAGAAATATATTATTGAATCTTGGTATGAAAAGTGGAGAATTAAGGTGAATGACAAGAAGTCCGTTAACATAGTATTCACTCTTGGACGAAAATATACTTGTCCGCCTGACTTCCTCAGCAGCGATCCCTTTCCTTCGAAAAACGATGTTCGTTACCTAGGCCTCATACTTGACAAGCGAATGACATCGCTCATTAAATACAACAATGTCATATCTCAAAAAACGCCAATTTTGAATTATTTATACAGGTGGACTGCACTTTGTATGAACTTTTATCTGGTAGAACGTCATATGTGTAACTCAAAAAACTCGCCTGCAGAGAGCAATAGTGTCGTGCTTGTGCTAGTGGGTTTTGTAGTTTCAGTTTACGGCAATAGAGTATTATTTCAGTTGTGAGTTTACCATGGTACTCTTCTGTGTACAAATTCCTTGCAAGGGAGTCATATTGTGTGTTAAAACTGTATTGCTTTGAATGTAAGACATAAATATTTGGTACCTGAATGAGAGTAATTCAAAACTTTAAACTGGGATTTTGTAGAAACTAAGTTTTTTGAGTTATGACGTTGTTTTATTTAATAAGCGACATGGAATCCTCACAACATACTGAAAAGATAAGAAATGAACAGACGTTACAAACTGTTACAAAGACAGTTAGACGACTAATATACAATGCAATACTCTAGCCTACTTGAACTATGGGGTCTGCCATGGCTTCCAATCTTCAACGCATTCAATCCTTGCAATCCAAAAACCTTCGTACAGTAGCCAATGCTCTCATCTTCAACAAAACTCTTTACACTGATCTCAATATTCACTTTGTCCCCGAATTACCTAAATTCAGATATAAAAGATTATTTTCCTCCTATAGTACCCACAGTAATCCTCTAGTCCGTGCCCTCCCTTCTGCCACTCTTGCCGAACGACGCCTTAAGCGCCAATGGCCCAGAGACCTCATATCAGGCTGTACCAGTGATTTATAAATGAGTGCAACTCAGTGCCTAGGGAATGACACCACTGGGTGATTTCTTCTATTGTCATTGTCATTTTTTTCTCCCTTAGAATATTTGCTTGTTGTATTTGTTATATATTCTTCTGTTTGTAAATAAAAAAAGGATATATATATATATATATATATATATATATATATACACATATATATAAGCACACACCTTGATTAAAATTGTTTCTTTTCATTGATTGCAATCTTTGGATATGAGTTTCTAGTTAATTAGAAATATATCAAATGAAATAAATTTGTGTATGTGCACAACTGAGGGTGTTGACATATCAAATACACGCCACAGAATTGAAATTTATTTTTTTCTTTCTTGGGTTCATGGTGTTGAAAACCATGAAATTCCGGTAAAAACACAGTACCGAATTTTTGACACAACTTCTCGTTTACTTTGTATAGCTGGGAAAGTAAAAAGAATTTGTTTTGAAATATTTTCAATAAAATGTTGAACATTTAAAAAATATTTTAATCAAGCCCGGAATTTTTCTGTTTGAAAAATGGCTGGAATTCGCGATCCCCAGGATTGTAAATTCAAGTTTCTAATGTATTACCACAATTTTCTAATGTAATTTAATGGCTCAGTTAGTTTAATTAACGACTAAGTTATTTATATTTATTTATTTTTTTTTTTTATTTTTTTTTTTTTAGGTATGTTAAATGTTCGACAGCTGGAGGTAGCTCCGAATTTTGAAAGTTATGTTTTTGTGAAGAGCAAAGAAGCATTGAGTGATGCAATAATCATTCGGGATGGAAACTCAGAAGAAGAAATTGTTGTAAATCGCGAATCGCAATTTATTTTACCATATTCTGCTGTTAGGGAACAAGTTAGAAGTGCGGGGATGAACCTTTTGTGACCTATACTTAATTTTTGAAAAAAAAAAAACTAGAAAATCACTGATTTGGCTGAAAATCCGTACTTATCGACTACTGGATCCACTTTTCGTATTGAAAGGTTCATTCCATTGACAGTTATTGCGGGTTTCAAGCCAAGCTTCCTTTCTCTTTTGCCCATTTAGCTTAAATTTTACTTACTTCTCAAACCACAAATCAAATCAAGTTAAGTCTCCCTCCCCTTTGATCTATTTGGATGTAAATCAATTGGTGTCTTTCTTTCTAGGAAACTTGAATCCTCATTTCATGTCGATTTGTTTATGTCCTATTACATTTCTGCAATCTGTGTCGACATAGAGGAAAGCTAATAAAATAAAGTTTCAGTCAGTTTATTTTTTGAGCCGAAACCGGTGTACTTTATGCATATATTTTTGCGGAATTAGACAATATAAACGTTAAACATTGTGTTTCTTAACCTTCTCTGGTGTGTTGATTTATCCGGCATTTTATCCAGATGTGTCTTCTTTTTTGACAATATTTCGGGACACTTTCACGTCCCTTCTTCTGGTCTCTATTTACCAAATGTTTACAGTGACCAGAAGAAGGGACGTGAAAGTCCAGAAATATTGTCAAATTAGAAAAAAAAAGACACCTCGGGAAAAAATCAAAATTTCAACATTCTATTGCGAGTTATCGTCTCCACAAGATAGACAGATGCGCTATTTTGACAAGACTGAGAACAGGCCATACTCGAGTGACTCATGGACACCTCCTCTTGGGCAGAGATAAACCGAGGTGTCCTCTCTGCGGGGAACAGCTGTCCATGGCTTATATCCTAGAAGAGTGTGATGGCCTTCGACCACACAGGGACAGAGTCAGGGGGCGCCGGTAGCTCAGTGGTATGCGTGCTTGACTACTGAGCTCAAGGTTGTGGGTTCGTAGCCCGACCGAGGCCCTTAGTTTATTTTATCTGGGAGGTAAAATAAACTTAAGCACGCCGTCCTTCGGATGGGACGTTAAGCGATGGTCCCGAGCCTGTACGATGTCAGGTACTCGTTAAAGACCCCTACCCTAGATGAATAAAAATTTAGGGTAGGCAAAATTTAGGACTCCCACAGTAGAGTCGGGCTCATGTCCACCAGAGTGACAAAAGAGCGCTCTGGTAGTAGGCGATATGACCTCGTAGTTAAAGCCCGGGCATGAGTCATAAAACCAGGGACAGAGCCGGCCTGCCTCACAACCTCCAGACAATCCTCATACAGAGCCCCATCCACTTCAACCAACTTTTTGTTTTTCTCCGACAAGTTAACTTATAACATGTAATATAATTTAAGGCATATGTAGAGAATTTATAGTATATATATGTATACAAGGGCGCCAATGGCCATGCTGTCGATGCGCCAAAAAAAAAAAATTAATTAAAGAATTATTTTTTGTATCATACATTTTTTTATTTGTATTTTATGCCTGGCCTTCCTCCATACCCACCTTCCGTTAGTGGTAGAAGATTGTTCAATATGTCAGCTTTGCTATTTGATGGTATCCATTTAGGACTTAGGTTTTAAATAGTTTTTCTCTTTAATGCAATTGTTTTTTTTTTTATTTTGTTTTTTCTGAGAAACTCCAATATTTCGCAATTCGAATAATCAAAGTGCTACTTTGTACATCTCGTTACTTTTAAACTGGGCACTGTCATGCAGGGGAATATATTCTGAGTTTTTCTTCAGATCTTTTCGAGAAGTGATGGGTGATGAATTTGAGAAATCATACAACTCTGTTATCCTGTAATTGATAAGAATTTTGATGAAAAATGGATTAAATACGGAAAAAAAAGTCTGATTCACAGGCTATGTATTTCCCCAGAACGAATTGATCCATTAAGTTTTCGCTCCCCCATCCACAACCTGTCGACCGTTTGCGCTTATTATTCAGTGGTTGACTTCTGTAGGGGCTCCTAAATCCTCAAACTAAATTTTTTGTCGATAAATTCATCATATCGGCAGTTATTAGAGTTTTTGAATTGAGCCCCTCCCTTGAATCCTCATTTTTTTGCCGATATCGCTGAAATTTGACAGGCTATGTCCTCATTGGGTTTTGACTTCATGAAATTAGATGTCGATACATTCCTTACATCGGCAGTTTTTTTTAATTGAACCCCCTCAGATCGCCCTTCACTTCTGCCGATTTCGCTGAAAATTAATAAGTGTCGTCCTTATTCATATTTTGAATCTGGAGGTCGGAAAACATTAAATTGAAAATCCGCATCGAATTTTTGACTGATTACATAATTTCCTCTATACTTGGTATAGCTGAGAAGGTAAAAGGACACTCATTGATAAGAAATGATGGCTGTCTAGTAAATAATAATAATAATGGACTTTACCCAACTACAGATTCATATTTGTCAAAGTGTCTCAATATCCTCTCGTGAATAGCTCAGCTCAGAATTTCCATAAGGCTTGGCAACCTATACCCAAGTGAACGGCCAAGACTGGCGCTGCTCCTATTACATAAATTTAGACTTTACGCTATAAACACTGCTTTCAGGGGTTCTCGTGTTCATAGACACACACGCAGACAGGCAATTTTTTTTATTTTTTGGAATCAGTTGATCGGAAAACAAGATACCAGAGAAAACAATATGAATTTCTGTCCGATTCCATAACTTTCCCTGTACTTGTATGTATGAATATACCTAGAAGTTCAAAAGTATTTGTTAGTTTATAATATCTGTTGTCGGGTTCAAAGACTTAAGATACTTTTGTATTAAACTAGTAGATAGGCCTCATGTACCTATAATTGATTTTGTAAGTAGGTTTTATTATTTTAGTGAATTACTGTAGATCCTCAATTATCCGGGGTAATGGGGGGAGAGGTCGCACGGATAAATGAAAACCACCTTTAATCGAGAAACTTTTTATTTAACGAATTACATATGTGTGTGAACATTGTCATGTTATAACGTTATCAGGGCTTGAGTCAGACATATTAAGTAACTCTTCTTTGTTTTTTGCGGTTTGAAATGATTTTTCTTACTTCAGTTACGATTTTTCTCAAATTCATCATTGACACAGACATCATTGAAGTCAAAGTTTTCCTGTTCGCAGAAGTTCAGGAGGACATGAACTGCTTCCATAGCTTGACTTGTTTGAATGTTTTCATCTTTAGCGCCAAAACTGTCATCATTGTCACTCTACTCTGTCTCTAAGTTTCTAGGAACCTATATTTACTGCTTACACACCACGGTTAATCGCGAACACGGTTAATCGATGTTCTATTGTATAATATATGAGAAATATTTAATATTATGAGAAATTTAAGCTCTCAAAGTTCAAATGGATAAAAATATGATTAGGGTTACCTATTATTTCTTAATAAACGTTTTGAAAAAAGATATATAATTTAAATTAAATTATAATTTTCTTTCAATATATTTTGTGTGATATGACAAGTAAAACTGCAATCAACCATTTTGACAAAATAATAAGTTAAATAATAAAAGGTGGGTAGAACAAAAAAAAAAGACATCTACTAATTCGTTTGGAAACAGTTTGTTCACTCAATATTCATAACACAAAACAGTAATTAGCTGAATAACACGGTCGCACGCTCACATCTAACTTGTACTTTGAAAAGAAAGAAAAATAATTTATATATTCGGCAACTAACTGGAGTTCTCACTGGACACGGTGCGTTCAATAGACACCTACACACTGTAAGAGTCAAGGACAGTCCCATCTGTGGAGAAGACGAGACGGCGCACACTTCCTGGGTGGTATGCACGGACATTCCACATTTTTGGCAAATATGTAATCACAGAGGACTTTAGAAAATTGGACCATGGGAGCATTCTCAGGTTCATTCAGGAAAATAGGAGACTGGGTCTTTCATGATGGACTTAGTTTAGGTAGAATGAACAAACAGGTAACAAAATAAGGTGAATGCACAGCGCTTCCAGAGAGCATTGGATGCTTAGGTCCCTAGGTCCTAAAACACCAGTCCACCATATATATATATATATATATATATATATATAATAAAATAAACCAATAGAAATGAAATCAAACAAATTAGTAGGTATATATAGTGAATAAAAAATAGTGACATTAGTAATGAAAATTTAAAACAAAAAGTAGATTCGACACAGGATACTTGAGGAAATCTGCCAAGAGAATAAAAATTATAGTATCAAATAATGTTTTTCTATATGAAACACGATTTTTTATTATTTTTGAACAATCAGAAAAAAAAAAATCCGTTTCCGGATACAAGGTTTCTGCTTCTTATATCATAAACATTTTTAGTTGAAGTTTAATTTCTTTTATTGTTTCTATTGTCTTCAAAAAGTGTGGAAGGGCATTAAAAAAATTAATTCATTTAAAAATACTAAAGTTAAAACAGGAATTAAGCTAAAATTACAGTTGTTAATGTTATTCATCTATGAAACTCTTCATTGTGTAACCTGATCTCAATTGATTGATTTTGTTTTTCAAAAATGATCAAATCCCCTTTTCATTAATCAACGTTTTTGGGGATTTTCCTTCCCGAGAAAAAAAAAAAGTGTATTTTTCCAAGCTGCAGTTATGACCAAAATATCGATAGAACTGTACCATCGATAGTTGCATATCATTCCTTTACATTGATCAGCTAGCATAACTTGACAGAATACAATATGTTAACGAAAGTTTTACTGTGTTTAGCTTTTGTCAATGCTTATTTATGTTTAAAAATTGAAAAATATCCTCTGCTTATGCCTCACGTTCAGCCAAATGTTGTAAGTAATCCCAAATTCCTAAATGTTATCTTATTTAGTTTTATTGTTTATCTTTTATTACAATTTAAAATGATGCTAGAAATATTAACCATGTTAATTTTTAAACCCTATAAATCAATTTTGTATTCCCTTTTAATAGTCAATTTTTAGTATTTGATGAGGCCGGTGCTCTTAAGACGAAATGTAATATAGTTTTTTTAATGTACATATGTTACTTTATAGCTCCTAGTTATTTTAAACAAAGAGTCAGTCAGTGTGATTCCGATAAAAATGGGGGTAAATGTAATTCAGGAATTTATATGCACCTTGCACCAATTTCATGAATACAGGGTCTAAATCCGGTGCATAATTTTTTAAGTATACTCTTCCATTTTCACTTGATTTAAGCGGCACTTGCACAATAGGAGATAAAGTGTGTAACCTAAAATACATTGTCCACTATGTTCTGGAACTTTTTTAAAAAATCATTAAATATAGATATGCCGAGTTTGAAACTACCAGAAGATTCAGCGTGTCTTGAACTAGTCAATTGGTTTAATCAAGTTTTAAGTAGCAGTTTGACTACATATGTTTGGATAGAAGCGGTGAATGTGATACAAGCTTAGGTGTGAATATTTAGCCGCTCGGGACATAGTTTGATCATCCTCGTCCTAAGACGCTTTACATAATGGTACGTAGATCATCTGTCTTTATGTTAAGCTGGCCATTCCCCTTCCGCTAAACCTGTAGGTGGAAGACCGTAGGGATGGGGACTGCATGCTGGTTCAGTTCCCATTCTGAATCGTAAGGGCTGTTTACACCCTTAGCAATATGTTACTATGAGATACACTCTTAGCAAAATGTTACTATGAGAGTGGTTGCTCCCTAGCGGCACCACCAAGATTGGATTCGCAGTGGTTGTCATTACTAGGTGGAAAACAGCGTAGGGATGCTCACTGCTTGTCATCCTGGGTTAGTCCCCATTCTGGATCGTAAGGACTGCTTACACCCTTAGCAAAATGTTACTATGAGAGTGGTTGCTCCCAAGCGGCACCACCGAGATTGGATTCGCAGTGGTTGTGGTTACTGGGTCCTGCGCAGGAAGCCAATCTCTGGTAAATTCCAATGTTGGGACCAGAGCAAAGTAGGTGTCCCGAGCTCATATTCCATGGACATGATAGACTTTCAGTCCTACTTATATCACAGTTGCATGTCATTTCATTTTTAGATTTTCTATCTTCAGCGGGGTATGGGCAAGGGCCTCAGTACCGCTGATTAGTGACTTTTAACTAAAGAAAAAAAACATTTCTCGCTCATACTACTAGTGCAATGCATTACGTTTCCCTGGAATGTGAGTATCGGTCGACCAAGTTCAACGGAACAGAGAAAAAGGTCTTATTTGATTAGCTGATAGAGATAATAATTTAGTACAATAATACTTTTTTAAATCCTTTTTTTGTCGTAGTTCTTCGATTCTCATCGTACAATTGCAACACTTCACCTCACACCCTCATTTCGCTATAAGTACAATGATAAAAAGTACAATGAATAACATATGTGGCCTTATCTCCACTGACATATAAACCCCATTCGCACCTCTCTGTGATTGTTACATATTGTTGGCTGTTTAATACAGGGTATTTCAATCAAATTTCAGGAGTGGTTTGCTGGGTTGAAAATATGAAAAAAATTGTTAATATAAACATGAAAATGATGAAATTAAATTAGGTTTTTTTTTTCATGTCCCTCTCTTATGAGGTAGTGGAATTTCAATTTGTTTCGTGCAATTAGACAATAAGATGAACGCATTTTGTATATAGATATTTGTAAGAATTGCATATTAACAAAATAGTTTTTTGGTATCGCGATGCTCAAACTTCAGAGTTCCTGCCATACAATGGACAAAACATTATATTAAAAATTCATATTATTTTCTCAGGCTTCAAAAAGAAGAGGAAGTTATCAGAAATTTAAATGAAATTTCAGGAAATTATTTGGATACACTAAAGGTAAAAAATGTACATGCCTTCCTTTTAACATGTTCCAATTCTTTGTGTTTCGAAGAGCCGAGTGTCAACGGTGTCTTTTTTTATGGAAATTGTCAACGAAAATTTGTATTCATTATCAGGCTCAGATTGTGTTTTTATCACTCCGCGGCATTCTGTCTATTAAATCGACAAGATCTTCTCATCTGATGATGACAGAGTTATCGTAAAACAAGTTCATGCAGCCCTACAGTTACTTTATACATGATCAAAATAATAGTGGTACACTTTCCTCTGATTAAAAGCAACTAAGCGACATTAAGTTCTTTAATCAGAGATGGTGAAACTGGGCCTAACTGTTTTTCTGCTCTTGTGAAAACTTTACCATTAGATTCAACATCCTAAATTTATATTTGGTCTCTGCAGCATCAGCCATAAGACACATAACATTACACATTGGCTTAATAATTTAATAATAATAATTAATATTTCAGGAAGATTTATACCTATGCACACCTGTCAGAGTCAACTTTACGAAAAATTACTTCATTCGTAAGTCATTTTTATTATTTACAAGTGAAGTTGGTCTCATTGCATCCTTAATCTTTCGCTGTAACGTGGAGATTCTGGGTTCAAATTTCCATACCTCTTCGTGAACTACATGTATGATGTTTTTTTAGTTAATTAAAATTAACGAAATACTTCTAAATTGAGAAAAGCGAACGTATTGTGGAACCTTCTAATAAATACAACAAACTTATTTTCCAATATTGTCTATTTCACAAAACGTTTCGGTCAGTTTCGGCATTACAATATAATAATTAAGTTTCTTCATAATTGTATTCAATGTTTATTCTGAATTGATTCTATTGAAAAATAATTTTCTTATTTACTAGGTTATATTGCGCTTAATTTATTCTAAAGATTATTTCTTGGTTTGTCTTATTTGTAATCTTAATAAATATAAGATATATATTTGTTTAAATGTTCTGGTAAGCTAGTTTATTTTTCAAATATTACAGAAGTAGGTGAAAAATTATGAAGTGATGGCACAAGCATTATAAACTTATTAACTAAAGCTCTAGAAATAACATGAAGAAATGACAAATCTAGTTGCTAACGAAAACTTAGTTTACTAATGAAAATATTAAGAAATAAAAGTGAATTAGGCTTTAACAATATTCCGAATTTGTTAAATTAGTATTTTGGTATTCATCAATTTGAAGTAAAATGTTTTGTGGTTAAAAAATAAATTACTTCAAAAATATTATTAATTTCGTAAATAGCCAGACATTTACTCAAGGAAGGGGTAAAGGCCCTACCCACTGGATATTTACTTGAGCCATATCCCTGTAGGGCACCACTCTGTAATTGTGTATTTGATGTTTGCAGTTGGATTCGAACCCAATGCTAGCATGAACACGGTGCATCACATGCTTCTCTATGGTTGCTTAGTTCCTGGAAGCACTATTTCAGTCTGGTGAGTAAACAAATTATATAATTGAGGCGATTATTATTCCAATTTCATTGTTAATTTTTATTATTTAACTTATAGAGATAATCCGTATGGGGCCGCGAATATTCTGGCCCCTCCAATTCCAGTTTTAAAAACAAAATTTATTCCAATTTGCACATAAACATAAATTCATGTTTGTACAATTGGTTAGAATTTAAATAATTTTTCTTTAATAAAACGAAAAAAGGGCGGGCCTATAAAGTTTGCTGCTAAGTCTATACTTCCATATGGGCCTCCCATTGAATAAACTTACTGTATGATTTGATCTTTTCTTATAATGTATCCGAAGGAATACAATATTTACCCTCTGGTATTTATGTTACAATTAGTTGAGCTCTTAGTATTTTTATAGGTTGATTTCATGATAAAATGTGTTTTGTTTCTCAAATTACTTTTTTTCATTCTATTTTGTTTCAGGAATTGTGGTGAAATGGTAAGCGCTGAGAAAAAGGGCAACTCTTACAACCCCTGTAAAAAAAAATCTCAGGTGATCATATAAGCATATGTTTTGTTATTTACATTCCTAGATGCGTATGATAATAAATTTTGAAAAGAAAATAGCAATATATGATGACCGATGTATTGATATTGTTACATCGATGTATGAATACCGTTATATTTATAAAACTAATTTCTAGCACCCTCATTGAAATTCAATTAGTGTATTTGACATGGCCCTTTCGTAGAATCATATGAGGTAGTGGAGTTTCAATTTTGATTTGAGAGGATGCCGGCAGCTCAGAGGTAGCGTGCTACTAGCTTATTGAGCTCAAGATCGCGGGTTCGAAACCCGGCCGGAGCCTATAGGGTTTTTTTATCTGGAAGGTGAAAAATTCTTGAGCATGCCGTCCTTTAGATAGTACGTTAAGCGATGGTCCCGAACTAGCTACTCGTTGACTTCTACTCTAGGTGAATAAACCTGGGTAGGCAAAATTTCAGACTCCCATAGTAGAGTTGGCTCATGTCCACCAGAATGACTTAAGAGCGCTCTGGTACTAGGCGATATGATCTCATAGTTTAGGCCCGGGCCTGAGTCATAACTAACTACAGTAAAAATCGTTTATAAGAACATCCAAGGGACAGTCTGAACTTGGTTCTTAAACCCGATAGTTGCTATATCCGGTAATCAATTTTTTTCTGTTTAATTATCGATCCATTTTTTGAAAGTTGAAGCCTATTTCCTCTGGAACTACTTTTAAGGGGGTGAAATTAGCAACCGCATTTAGTAACAACAGTTTTGCAAAATTGGTTCATTTATCGGAATGTTGGCATTCCTTTGAACCTTGAACCACTGCAACAGAACTTTTTCGACATCGTCATGAGAACTTGTACGAATTTTTTTCCTGCTGGTACGATCGTTTTCGAATTCTTCTTTTAATTTTTGACGGTTCTTAAAAATATTTGAAATGGTTGCATGACTCAGCTTTAGTTCATTCGACAAAGCTCCATTTTTTTATCCATTTTCCAAACGAGAAATTATATGGAGTTTTTCCTCCACCGTAAAGGTTTTTCGTTTTTTTTTTTCACTCATTGCACCTTCCTGTTAGAACAACTGCAGAGAACTGAGAGAGAATGGTGTAGTCAGAAAATAATGTAAAGAACGACGGAAACATTCCATGAAAATAATTGATTACTATTTTCGTAGAATATTTTATGTCTGAACTCTTCTTTCGAGGGATTTGTTTGCTCATGAAGTTCTTATAAAAGGTTTATTTTCTCAGAATCCATTAACTTTAGGTCACTAAAAGCGATACGTTCTTACTAACGATGTTCTTATAACCAGATATTTTTTACATTAAGTTGCATTAAAGCTGGCCGGGAACTAGTAATTTCGTTCTTATAATCGATATGTTTTTACAACCGGTGTTCTTTTAAACGATTTTTGCTGTATTTTGATTTGAATATTTCACGGGCCATAAGTCAGATCACTTGGCTATTGTTTCATCAGAAAGAGTGCAACATTTTAATTAAGTTTGCAACAACATTAAATTTTGCAGATTGACCCTTGTTTTATTCAGCCTCGAATATAAACAAAATTATTTGATTATAAATCTATTGAAAGAATGCCCATGTTTGTAATGTAAAAGCTGGCTAACTGGTAAACTGTTGGGTTTGTTGCAGATCCTTTATGCGTGGGCGAGGGATGCTCCTAAACTCACTTTGCCTAAAGATGTTGGTTTCAATGTAGGTGGGGACTCCCAGATACAGTATTTGGTACTGCAGGTTCATTATGCGCACATCGACTATTTCAAAGGTACGTCTTTATTAAAAATTTTACTGTAAAATTCATATTTGGGTCACACAATCATCATTTTACTGTTAATGTCGGCAATAACAAGTCACTTTTGCGTTGTGTAAGGAGAATAAATGTAAGAAGATTCTGATTTTATAATAATATATATTTTCACAGCTTTATTATTCTCTAAATTTTTTTTGGTCTTTACAACTAGCAAATAGACGTTTCGGGGAAGAAAACTCCGACAGTATCTTTAATTTATTTGCTGATCTTTATTGTGATACTTTTTTTCCTTACATTGATCATATTTTTTATGCAGAACATATTTTTCGAGTCGCTCTCTTTGTTATAACCGTTGATCCATGTAATATTCTGCATAAAAAATATGATCAATATAATGAAAAAAATTGATTACAATAAAGATCAGCAAATAATTGAATGATATTGATGAGAACTTTTCCCGAAATGTATATTTGCTAGGTTGTAAAGACCAAAAATATCATTATAAGCTATAGTCTTAACAGAGTCAACTAGTTAATTTCGGAATAATGATTTCAACCTTGATTTCTGTATTTACCTAGCGTCATGTTAGCGCTAATATCGACAATAGCCACTTTTAACATTGGAAATTCTTTCGGATACATGATATGAATAACTGCCTCTGTACAGAATCTTGACATAATAACAATACTTATTTATTTCCGTTAAACCAAAACATGGTAATGGGATACGACATAAGAATGCATGTATTAAGATAGCTTATAAATTAGATTTATAACTACTTGAGTCTAACACATCTATGATTAGTAATAACAATACTATTTAAAAAAAAATTAAATTAATAAAATATTAATTAATAAATACTTGAAAATATATGAATATAAAAATAATAATACTAATAAATATAGTAGATACATTTTGTTAATTGAATAAAAATTAGGATAAATATTTTTTATAACTCTTTCGGAAGTGTCTTTATTATGACGGTATTTCGGGACGTTCTTACGTCTCTTCTTCAGGCCCCAATGTGTGAAATAAAGAAAGGAGGAAAAAAAAAAAACAATATAACAATAACAAATATAAATAAAATATACATATATAAAACATATAATGTATCCGAAAGAATACAATTTTGATCCTCCCGTCGGTCCTATCAGTGAATTACAAGTTTTGCGATTAAAAATCTTTCTTTGTACAAATCATACCATGAATCAGAAAGAGGTTGTAATGTCCTATATTACCCAACATTAACAGTGGTTGATAGCCATTGCCGATACTATAAAAAGGGTTGTTAGTTGAAGTCTGAATACCTTTTTGCTATATGTGTCGATACAGTGGAAAGCTAATAAAAATAAATTTAAAAAAATATTTGTTTAACTTTAAAATTGTCTTATCCACAAAAATCTATACATATAATGTACCAGTTTCGGCTAAGCACAAAGTTGAAAAGTGTCTTTTAAGTTTCTTAGGTTGTCATATTTATACAATCCTCAGGTTACCTGAGATTACCTAAGCTGCGACACCAAGTCCCCTATGAAAGTGGAGAGGGGGGGGGGGGGGGGGGGGGGGGGGGGGTTCTACCTTAACGGAACATGCTGACTGTTACAGATATTTGAGTTGAGAAAATACAATAGTAAGAAATTAAAAAAAACTAAATAATAGGGTTCATAGTAGAGAGTACTGTACTATACGTAGAGTACAAAGTATATAAAAGAAATAAGTGAAATAATGCCCCCCCCCCCCCCCCCCCCCCCCCATTTCGAAATTAGCAGTAACATCTTGTAAATAAAACTGCTGTAAAGAGTCTGCTGTCGGTACAGTATGTATTTTTGAAAACTATTTCTGTTTTATCTGTTTCAAGTCAAACAAAGACCATACAAGTGCTTTTAGCTTTCATGTCTGTTTGTCCACCGTCGCAGGAAAAAAACTCAACGTACTAATATGAAATTTGCAAACAAACTTCATATTTGAATCTGCCTATTCACGAAATCCCTGAATGGGGGGGAAGGGAGGTTTACTTTGCGAAAGAAGCAGTTATTTCATATTTTCTCAGTTAGTTTGATCTTACTTGAAAAAGTTACAGAATCCGTATTAAAGATATTTTTATTTTTATTTTTTGTTGTATACATTTTTTCGCACAAGTCTGTGTGTCTGTTCCTTCCATCATCACAGGAAAATTAGTGAACTGGTTGCAATCAAACTTCATATTCGGCGTCTGCCTATTCAGGAATAACATTTAAGTTCACCTTTTAGTTTGGGTAAACAGTTATTTCACGTTTTCTCAGTTACTATTGATACTAAGTGAAAACATTCTTGAATTAATATGAAAGACATTTAAATTTAAAAAAAATTGTATTCTATATATATTTTTCGCTGAAGTTAGAAATAACTGAATTAAATAATATTTTCGAGTTGCGAGTTGGGGAAAGAAGGGTGTTAGATAGTGGGGGTGCAGGGGGAGGGCGCTTCTCTCTCTCATCTCATTACCTCTCACTGCGGAGGGGAGGGCGTTTACTGTTTTAACTCCGCTTTATTTACTGGTAATATTCAATTAATTCGATCTGATTTCACTCAATCAGTATCTCCCCGTCAACGGGTGACAACTATTTTTGAATAGTTTTTATTCCCACAGGCCCACGCACAGAACCTTGTTATTGGGTTCTTGTCATAATTAGTGGTTGAACCGATATGGGGAGGTTACAGTAGGTTTAACTCTCCAGTGGCACTAACATAAATAGTTTATGTTTGTAGGATCTTTTTCCTAAACCATGCAAATTTCCAGATCCCTATGACACTTGGAAGTGCCTCAGAATTATATCAGTGCATAGATACCTTTTGCTTTTTTTTATATGTAATGATAAAAGCACTGAGTGGCAAACAATTAGGATGCGCACAAGGAAACAGCCTAGTGCTTAGTTTCACAGGAGCCTGTGTAGTTTGCGGATCAATTTATATTACTATGTTATATTTAAGTGTTTTACTTAACTTATAATGTGTATAGCCAAATATAAAAAGTAGTTCGCACATGCAAAGAAAGTAAAAAAAGTGAATATTCGAATACATTTCTGCGATGTATGTACGAGGGACGTTCAATAATTAACGAGACAAACTGCAATAGTGGGAAAACTACTAAATATTATTAGATGAAACTTTCTGAGGGTCAAGTTGGCAACCTTGGAGTAGTGAAATCGGCCGAAATTAACTTGAGAATGTTGAAGCAGTAATGAAGAGTGTTTAAGCCGCGGAAACGTGTATAAATAGATAAAACGGTTTAAATGGGACAGAAGAAGTGTCACCGATATTCATCGCTCCGGACGACCGGTTGAAGTCTCGACCGACGCGCTGTAAAATTGCATAAATGACCTTATTCGACAGACTTATAAAAATCACTACAATTGCTGATTTGTGTAATGTTAGTGTTGAAACCGTGCATTTGATCAAGGAGAAAACGCTAGGGTGCTCTCTCAAAAGGTATGATTCTGCTACACGACAACTCCCGCCCAAAAAAGTCGGAGAGGATCGAAAATTTGGGTTGGGAGTTGTTGCCATCCGCTTTATAGTCACGACCTCGCGCCGTCCGATTTACATCTGTTCGGCCCACTCAAAGAGTTTTTACGCAGCACCAAGTTCGAAGACAGTGAAGTAGTCACAAAAGCTGTACACAAGTAGCTCCGTTAGCAAGGTCAAGCATTTTTTACCACAGAAATTAGAAAGGTCCCAAAGCGATGGGATGAGTGCCTAAATGTTAGTGGAGATTACGTGGGAAAGTAAGGTAAGTTTCATTGTCGTTGAATAAAACGTTTTTTGTCCACAGCCATTTGTCTCGTTAATTATTGAACGTCCCTCGTATATTGCGTTTTGAACATCATTTCTGTCGCTTTTCAACTTTGTGCTGACGATGGCCTAAATCGACAACGGTACACTTTATGTATATATTCTTGCGGAATTAGACAATATAACAGTTAAACAAGTTCTTTGTTTTTATGTAAAAGGTTATGAGTTTTTGTGAAAAAATAAGTGATTATAATTTTTATATTTTGATTATTAGTGTGAGCTTTTGTATCCAAAATAGTAACTTTGCGAGCTTAATGTAGTTAAATCATAGACATCCCTAGTCTGTACGATGTCAGGTACTCGTTAAAGTCTCCTATCCTAGTTGAATATCCTAGGTAGGCAACCTTTAGGACTCCCACAGTAGACTCGGGCTTATGTTCTCCAGAGCGATGAAAGAGCTCTCTGGTAGTAGGGGATCTGACCTCGAAGTTAAAGCCCGGGCATGAGTCATAATAACTAACTAACAATGAGATTTATTCACTAGTTTTCAATTATTTTCCAATTGGTAATTATTTTGTTATTATTTTCCAGATGGCAAAACTGACAGTTCGGGCATTAATTTGTATTACACTAAGAAGCAGTAAGTATCATAGTTCAGTTGGTTATTTTACTTTAGCAGTTTTATTTTATTTTTTATTTATATTGAACGACTTTTACATGTTATTATTTTATTTTTTTTATTATAGCAGGTTACCCGGCTTCGCCCGGAGACTCTTTAATTTACATGATTTTAGAAATAAGTTGGAATTTTCAATGATTTTAAAGCCGGTGGTTCGTGACTGTGAAATTTCATGAAAACCTATGAATTGTTAAAGAGTATTATTATTTTTATTCATTGGCATTCATTTTATATTTTGACTCACCCCCTCTTCCCGTTCACATGTTTGGGACGGTACACAGCCTATGATTCAATCGGGCTTGTAAAGGTGCTCCATATGAAATTTCATCAAAATCGGCAGTTTTTACTCCAATTTGCTACAAACGTACGAACAGACAACGGACTTTTTTTTGTTGAGCACGTTATTATTTTATTATACGCCAACAATTCCTCTATACTTCATTTTGATATATCTCAAAGGCTTAGGCAATAAAAATAGTAAAAACTTACTTCCTAACTTGTTGCAAGCATGAACTAAGTAATAAAGGCTTTGGATGTATTAAATGTTATATGCATGATTCAGTATATTCTATAGCTGCGGTTCCAAAACATGTAAGTAAGCATTTTTGGTGGCACGCTTGAAATGTTTAGATAATTTGATAAACTTATTCATAAAACTATTCACATATCAATCAAAATTAGCCCCATTTTAACTGGAATTTTTTTGTTAAAAATGATCAGTTCCTTAATTAACCTAATGTATTTTCATAAGGCCCACCTAATTTTTCGACTTTTGTATGGTACTATATTATGTGAATTTTGATTGAAAGTATAAACTCTGAATAGAAATATGTAAGCGCACACACCTCTTCAATCATTGGATATGAATTTCTAGTTAATTTAGGAAACCATATGTAAATATCATTCAATTATATATATTTGTATGTATACGACTGCGTGTTTTGATGTATGTATATACGTCTTTGTAGTACGATGTATATAATTATTTGGTAGTACTTGTCTTTTAGGCCATTTGGGCTTGAATCAAAAATCCCAATAACTGCGTCGATGCGATGAATGTTGCGACACATACTAATTTAGTGTGGGGATTCAGAAGCCACTATGTAAGGCAAAATTGAGTTTTAGCTCAAACGGTCGATTGGCTTTGGCGGGAGAACGAAAACTTGAATTATTAATTCTTGCTTGGGAATCACATTGTCGATGATTCTCCGACAACTTTTCTTATTTTTCTGGTCAATAAAAATTATTAGATTACATAGTGACCTGTTTGAATAAATAATGAATATAATTACAAAGAATACTCTATAAGGAGTGTTTTGGATGTTACATAGACTTAGAGGTCTGCCACCGATCATCTCTTGTTAGTTAATCTCTAAATATAATTTCATGTTGTATTTTGATTTTCTTGTCTTGGCTTTTAAACAATATCTGTCTCTTTTCATTTTTATTAAAATTGTTTTTCTCAGCATTTTTATGGCAAATAAAAATTCTTAAAATCTCATAGTGACATGTGAAAATAAATAAATAAAGAATATGACTATAAAAAATAATGTTTGAGGAGAGTTGTTACATAGACAGAGATATCTTGTACTAATTTCACAGGTTGTCAAATAAAATGTAGTATGACCTCTCACAGATTTTTATTAGAAGTAGGTGCTTCTAATAAAAATCTGTGAGAGGTCAAACTACATTTTATTTGACAACCTGTGAAATAATCACTTCTCACTACATCAGCCATCTTCATATTCTTGTAGTAATTGTGTTTTCTGAATTGTTCTTTTAGGATGCCCAAGCTGGCTGGAGTGTTGCTCCTTGGAACTGGAGGCTGGATTCCCCCCTTCTCAGTGGAACACATGGAAACTTCCTGTAAAATAGAAGAAGACAAAGTGCTTCATCCATTTGCATTTCGAACTCATACGCATCAATTAGGTAATTATTTTCTTAGCGAGATTTTATATCGTTTCTCTTATCAGATTTTCTCTTCCACAGCTTTACTTAGTATGAAGGAATTATGTTGTCTTTTTGCTGGAACCGACCCCTTGAGTCCAAATATGAAAAAAAAAAAAAAAAAACATGCATGTGTCTGTGGAAACGATAACTCTCGAAGGGTTAGATTTTCAAATCGACCAAAGGGGAGGATGACTCAACTACAGAATCCAAATAAATGTATATGTATCGTCACGAAATTAGCTTAATGGAGGGGCTAAACTCCAAAACATTAATGACTCGCAATGGAATGAATATATCGATACTACATTTTATATGTGGTTTCAGAAGTCCAATAGTAAGGAACCTACTGATGGTCAGTCAAATCTAACAAACAAGAAGGAGGGTCCTAAAAAACAGTGGCAACTTATAGTTTTTACAAATAATTCAAGCCAGGGTGACTCTTTTTTTTGTATAGATATAATATAATAATAATATTATATAGAGTGTCCGCCTAGAGAGGCGACGGTTGGGAGTTCGAATCCAGTGGCTGGTTATGATACTTACACCCTGACCTAACCCCAGGTGCAAGAGGGAGGCATCTTCCGTTTAAGGGCAAAACCCTTATATATGAACCAAAAGTTCATATGATAATGAATGTGATATGAAATCATGCGCGCCTATCTCCGTTGTATATATATACCGTCATATATGTTTGTTATTGCTACGTATTTTTATTTATTCATTTATATATACACATTTTCTATGGATCTTGTTGACACTGATTCTGTTTTGTGTCCAGGTAAAGTGGTTTCCGGATACAGGGTACGTAATGAGAGCGGAGAAAACGAATGGACTCTTCTTGGGAAGAAGAATCCCCTTCTCCCAGAAATGTTCTACCCCGTCCTAGACACAAGTATCACCGTAAAAAAAAATGATATTCTCGTAAGACACATTTCCTATTCAAAGTTCATATTTTTTTTTTTTTAGTGTTTGATAGGTCGAAGAAGTCGATGGGGCAAAAAATGAGTTGGTTAAACAGAAAATATTAAGTAACGTAAACACATTATTTCTAGGTTTATTTGGAAAGAATATACTCCGTGAATAAGATATATTCTGCATGAATTAACATTTATATTTTCTTATTCTCTTCGGTTGGGACGTTAAGCAATGGTCCCGAGCCTGTACGATGTTATGTACTCGTTAAAGAAGGAAACCCTAGGTGAATAAACCTATACAGGTAAAATTTAGGACTCCCACAGTAGAGTTGGGCTCATGTCCATCTGAGCGACGAAGGAGCGTGAGTAGGCGATATGATCACGTCGTTAAAGCCCGGGCATGAGTCACAATAGGCTCATGATTTTTTTTTTTTTTTGGGGGGGGGGGGGGGCAGGGGCTTTACTAATAATCTATGACCTTTTACCCTCGTCACTCTTTTCTTTCGAAAATGCAGGATAAGAAAAATATATATAACGTGAACATTTATTCAGTATATTTTCTTGTGTAAACTAATAATTTCATCTGTATAATAATAATAAAAATATCATCTGTTTTTTATCGAACTATGAGGGTGTGTTCCTGTCCGCTTCTGCAAAGTCGCCGTTGATCCGAATACGAACGCTACATCACTTCCCCCCAACGACGACGTTGCGGAAACGGACCTTCGGTCGCACCAGTCTTCCGCTGCGCGTGCGATACGCGGACGAAACACGCCCTTCGGTGCCTTCCTTCTCTTGGCACGAGTGCGGCCCGCCAAGACCGGAATGATGTCCGTCCGGCGTTGACTCGCCTTCACAGAGGTGGAAGGCAGGTTTTAACCGATCCAACGCCACCACGAGCTCTTTTCCGCGAACTTCTATCCGGTAGGTCTTGATGTCTCTTTGACGAACCCGGTATGGGCCCGTGTACGGTGGCGTCAGAGGTCTCTTCACCGTGTCATCCCTGAGGAATACATGGGAGCAGGTCAATAGGTCCTTCGGTACGAAGAATGGTCTCGTACTGCTGCGGAATTTAGCAGGACTCAACCTGCGCATCGTTCCTGAAGGTGCTGAATAGAACTCTCCCGATCTTCATTTCTATTACCGGGGTCTAGGAATTCTCCAGGTAATCGCAGCGTTTTGCCATATACTGCTTCAGCGGCGCTAGCTCCTATGTCCTCCCTGACCGCGGATCTCAGCCCCAGCAGAACGGTAGGCAATATGCTTGTCCAGTTGTCCGCATCCATGTGTGCCCTTAGTGCGTTTTTCAGGGAGCGGTGCCATCACTCTACGCAACCATTTGCTTGTGGATGGTAACTCGTTGTTCGAATACGTTGTGTGCCCAACAGCCGCGTCAGTTTTCCGAAAAGATCGGATTCAAATTGGCGACCTTGGTCAGTAGTCACTTGAGCTGGTACTCCAAAGCGAGCAATCCAGAATGTGTAAAATGCTCTAGCCACCTCTTCTGCGGTTATGTTCTCCACAGGAATAGCCTCTGGCCACCTGGTAAAACGGTCTATCAGGGTTATGCAATACCGCTTACCGTTCGAAGGCGGCAATGGTCCCACTATGTCGAGGTGCACATGTTCAAACCGTCCAACCGCCGGAAAGCTACCGGGAGGTGTGACGGTATGCCTACCGATTTTGGCCTTCTGACAAGCCACGCACGCTCGGGTCCAAAGGGTAACTTCCTTCATCATGTTAGGCCAAAAATATTTACCACAAACTAACTTCCTGGTCGCGCGGACTCCTAGATGGCTTAAGTTGTGGACGCTGCGGAAAGCTTGATGGCGAAATTTTTCTGGTAGATAAGGACGTGCTTTCTTAGTTGACGTTTCGCACAACACAGGACGTTCACTGCCGGGAAGATGAAAATACCTCAACTGGAGATTCCCCTGTTGCATTAAGGAAGACAGGTTTGGGTCTTCCTCTTGTCCTTGGGCCAGGCGACCTAAGTCATTGGCAAGCATCAACTCCTCGACCCGTGACAATGCGTCTGCGACTATGTTATTGTCCCCATCCACATGCTGGATGGTCGAACAGAACTGTCCAATAAAATTTAGATGCCGGATCCTCATCGGGGAAGCTGAATCCGGTTTCTGCCTGAAGGCATAAATAAGGGGTTTATGGTCCGTCAAAATGATGAATTCCCGTCCTTCCAACAACTGTCTAAAGTGACGTACAGCAGAGTAGATAGCGAGCAGTTCTCGATCGTAAGTAGAGTAGCTCTGCTGTGCGTTCGATAGGGCCTTGGAAAAGAACCCTAGGGGAACCCAGTGGTCCTCTTCCCATTGTTGCAAAACAGCTCCCATGCACGTTCCGGAGGCATCGCAAGCTAAGGAAATCTTTGCATTTACCTGGGGATGTCCGAGAAGTGTGGCCTTCTGTATTCCATCCTTACATCTCAAAAAGGCTTCGTCGGCCTCCGATGTCCATGGGACGGGGGTTCTATCGTTCTTCTTGGCCAGGTGTAAGAACTGGTTCAACGGCTTTTGAAGATCAGCCGCCTTAGGAATGCATTGCCTATAAAAGTTCAGCATTCCGAGGAAACTACGCAATTCTCTGATGGTCGCGGGTTTCGGATAATTAGAAATCGCCGCTACCTTGTCCGCTAAGGGGATAACTCCGTCTTGCGTTACTCGATACCCCAGGAATTCCATTTCGGCTTGCCCAAACTTACATTTGCTAGGGTTTATGACAATGCCATTTTCGTCGAGCCGACGGAAAACTTCTCTAAGATGCATCTCATGTTCCTGGATGTTGGAGGATGCCACTAAGATGTCGTCTAAATAAACAAAACAGTACGGCAAGTCCCTAAAGATGGAATCCATGAACCGTTGGAAAGTTTGGGCTGCATTCCTGAGACCGAAACACATCCTGACAAACTCATAGAGACCGAATGGTGTGATGATAGCGGTTTTGGAAATATCTTCTTCTGCAACAGGTATCTGAAAGTATGCCCTGACCAAGTCCAATTTAGTAAAGATTTTTTTCCCATGTAAACCTAGATTAAAATCATTCAAATTGGGAACTCCATATCGGTCAGGTGTCGTTTGGGCATTCAACATGCGGTAGTCCCCGCAAGGTCGAAGCTGGCCGTCCTTCTTGATGACCACGTGAAGAGGACTGGACCACTGACTCTTTGAAGGTCTACATGTCCCTTCCGCTACCATTCGCCGGAACTCTTCCTTTACAGCCTGATACTTTTCTGGCGGGAGTCTTCTGGCCTTGGCATACACGGGTCTTCCAGTCGTCTCGATATGATGAAAAACCTTATGCTTTACAGGGCTCTGGATTGGTGAAGGCCTGGTGATCCTTGGGAATTCCTTTAATATTCCTTCGAAAGGTTGCGAGCCAGAAATAGGGGAAATAGTACTCTGCGCATTGACTGAGACCTTCCTGGGTGTAGCCAGACCAGTAAGCTGATCAAGAAGCCTGCGTCCATTAAGATCAGCCACAAGGTGAAAATTGTACAAAAAATCTGCACCTAAAATTTCTTTGGGGATGTCAGCAATATCAAACTTCCAGGTAAAAACTCGCCGCAACCCGAAGTCCAGTTGAAGAGTTGCTTCACCGAATGTTGATATTCTGGAACCGTTGGCTGCATATAAATAAAATTCCTGTGGCCGTCTCCTAATATTTTTCAAAGGTGGGATGACTGAAATGGCCGCCCCCGTGTCAACCAAAAATACACGCTGACTCCGTTGATCAGTCACGAATAAACGGCGTTGGAGCGTCAGAGTGTCGGTTAACGCCACACCCGACACCTGCTTCAGTTTTCCGGCTTGGTGGTCTGCGTGTGTTCCCATGCGCAGGGTGACTCACACTTCTTGGCCCTCTCCCGGAATTTATAATGATAAAAACAGAGCCAATTTGGGTCGGTGGATGTCTTCCTCCTGCCGCGAGAACCGCTTCTGCCTCTAGGTCCCTGTTTTGGCGGTTCGTTGCGTCGATGGGACATTTTGAGCTCGGCTACCTCCCGTGATAGCTGCCTTATTTCTTCCAACAATTGGGATGATTCACTTGTATGTGCCATAGCGTGAACTTCATGGGGCCGTTGTACTTCGTGGATCCTGTCCGCTACCTCAGCCAACTTGTTGAGGTCCTGATGTCCCGTGGAGAGCAATATTGCTTGTGTATTGGGTGGAAGTGCGCACAACCAAAGGGTCCTCATTACTTCAGATGCTACCGCATCGCCAGCCAAATGATGCATTTGCTGCAGTAATCGGGAGGGTTTCTCATCCCCCAGTTGTTTCCCTTCAAGGAGCTGTTGGATGCGCGTATTTTCTGATTCCGTAAACGCACCAACCAATCTCTTTTTTAAATCTTCATAGGGGGTACTGCCAGGTTTTTTTTACAATGTCTGCCGCATGTTGAAGGATCTCAAACTCCAAAGAACTAACAATTGTGTTAAATTTTGTCAGTGAGTTGGTAATTTGAGAGCGGGCAAAAACGGCCTCAACCTGACAGAACCAAAGTTCAGGGTCAGGCTTCCAGAATGGTGGGACTTTGTTAGCTGCTGGTGCAAAGGCCGCCACTGATTTCGTGTCTCCTTTATTTTCCCCTTCCGTCATCGTGGGAATCAGAGCGGAGACAAAAAATAACTAAACAAATATTTAAAATTCTCACCGTTATCACGTCGGGGTCACCACTTTACCCTCGTCACTCTTTTCTTTCGAAAATGCAGGATAAGAAAAATATATATAACGTGAACATTTATTCAGTATATTTTCTTGCGTAAATTAATAATTTCATCTGTATAATAATAAGAAAAATATCATCTGTTTTTTATCGAACTACAAGGGTGTGTTCCTGTCCGCTTCTGCAAAGTCGCCGTTGATCCGAATACGAACGCTACAACCTATTTTCTGTTAAATATAATAGAGCTAAACTGTTAACAATTCACTCACTGTCTAACGTCTAACTTACTACTAAATCATTGAATTTCTAACCCATTTCTAGTAGTCATAGGGAGTTGGGCTCTATTTTCTATTTAATTATTTTTTGTTTTTGTTATCAGGAAAAAATCCCCCAACAACGAGACTATTCTAAATCTTAATGTTAATTCCCTTAACAAGAATTTGAATTTATTTAATTAGCTGACCCCAAGGTCGGAAAAGTGTGTCCAGAAGCCATTTAATAAAAAATGATGGATTTTTCAGGTTCCACTATGGCTTTAAAAAAATTACCTCTATGGGTGGACGCGGCATTATTTTGATTACGGGTTAAGGAAAATGTTTTAAGAATTTTCAATAATTGTAAAAAAGTAACAGCATCATGATTTCTTTCCTTCTTGAGGTATCAAATTTGACTTTTGCAAAAATTCGAGAGAAACTGAGAGCCTATTGCAAGGAGGTAGTTATATCTTGCTATTTTCGTATATTGAAATTGTGAAAAAAAGGAAAAACAAAAGTTGTTGGGTATTATAAGATTAACTTCACGCACGGGCTTATTTGTTTTAAAAAACTGAGTTAAGCATGAAGTGATGTAAGTCCTGCCTTACATCGAAAAGTTGAACCTCCTCAGATGTCCATTATTTCCACTGATTTTAATAAATAAGGATTTGGTCATTACCCAACTGAAAAAGTTGCATTTCAGCACGATTTGTACAGCAAAAACTAGAAGAAAACGAAGAAAAGTACTAATTACTCGCTGGTTCCCACAGAAGTCAAAAGCGGAAACTCAGCATGTTCCTCCCATCAAAATTTTTTTATTTTTTTTCTAGTGATTGAAATTTATTATACCCATGACATTTTTCATGTACCCATAACCAAAAAAATGACACACCCACCAGGGCGAAAATAGGCATTTTTTGGATTTATCAAAAATGTAAGGCCCTGGTGGAGCTAGAATAATTAAAATTTAAAAAAGCTTTTCAATACTTCTACTACATGACAAAAGGCTACTTTCGAGCAATACCCATTCTCGAAATTTGGAAGAAAAAAAAATTCGTTCATCACAACAGGCAGATTTAACTTGCGGCTAGCAACCTTTGGTTGTACCTTTATAGTTGCAAACATGGATTCAAACACATTTTACGTTTTACTATGCAGTGGCATAAGAATTAAATCACCAATTCATATCATAATATGCATATTTTCATTTATTATAAATTCATCGTTTTTTTTTTACTTACGTTATTGTATCATAGAAGAGAGAGTAGTGTTGAAAAATATTGCGTAAAACAATACGGGGCCTGTAAGTATTCAAAAATGATTGATTTTACATTGTGGTTACATCCATGTAACTGGTTCAATTTTTTCAAGAAATTTAACATATTTTTTTTTATTTATATATTCGTAGAAAGAATTTTGTTTTTCTATATTATGTAGTTAATTTTTTAACTTTGTCAAATGAAGGTTGTGTTGTGTGTTCTAGGCTGCTCGATGTACGATGGAGAGTCATCGACATGTCACTACATATGTTGGGTTAGTTCAATTAATTATCGTAGTTTAAAGGGGAGAGTGTGAAATCTCTGACTAGCAGAGGGGATGTTTGTGGTGAATAGCGTTACTTAAATAAAAGGAGGCCGCGTTGCTGAGTGGTTAGAATGACTGGCTATGAAGCTGATGTGGGACCTTAGTGGTTGTTGAGTGGATAGTGTCTGGGCATATCCTTGAAGGAAATTTTGGGTGACGGGCTATCCTCAACAGAGAGTTATTATTTTGTAGCCTCCTGTTATAACAGGTATAACGTCGAGATAATATATATCTTGTGAAATAGAGATATAAATAGAGATAATAAGATATCTTGTGAAATAGACAATATTTAAAAAACATTCGTGTTTTATTTATAATTTATTAAGTGTTTCACAATCTCTCTGCAAAAATGTTAAATATCAACAAGCTAAGTTTTTGGACGAAAAGTTACTGCCGGGCAACGTGGGCTGTACCAGGTAGTACTTTATCCATTATAGGGTATATATAGGATTTTGCTTCCATACAACTGCTATACAAGTTTTTGTAATCAGATGGTACATAGTTTATAATACTCAATATATAATTTTGGCATCAGGTAATTTCTAGTTCAAGAACCGTATCAAAAGATATTGTCAACAAGATGCAACGAACAGTTCTGTAGCGTGTAGTATGGAAAATAATTTAAATTTGTCTATTTTAGTATTGTGTTAATACTGTTGTTTCTAAATAGTCTTCTTCAAAATTCAGTGTTGTTTTTTTATTGATTTGGTTAGTTAAATATGATACTTAACATTTTTTACAGAGATATTGTGAATCACTTAATAACAAATAAAGAAAAACGTACGTTTTTAAAAAAATATTGTCAATTTCACAAAATGTATAATTTGTGGTAGAGACAATATTTTTTTTAAACATACGTTTTTCTTTATTGGTCCTTGTATGTGGTCTGTAATGTGGGCTCCTAGAGGTATCGTCTAGTTAGATCGAGTCTACTGGACACCGCCCTCAGGTTTTTCCTTATTTCTTTAATACGAGGGATCTAATTAGATGTACTGTCTACTAGATACTTTATTGTGACTGAATAGTGGAGCATTGTGTATCGCAGGTGAAGGTATATAGGCATTGGTAGGGATATTGGATGTTGACATTTGCAGAGAGTTCTGTTGCAAAAGATTGAATCATCGAGACCTTTGCTTTACTTCTATTTATTAATAATGCTTGATTATATGCCCAAATCATTAAAATATAAATTTAGTTTAATTTTCTGCAGTTAGAGTATTTTCGCTATTTATTATGAGTGTAATGTCGTCGATATAAATGTAACAGTGGCATCGATTGAAGTTGTAGAACAGGTTGTTGGTATAAATGAGAAAAATACTTCTTTGAGGAGCCAGTAATTGATAGTTCTATCAGCGCTTTACTCTTCATCAATTTTGACTATCCTACCATCTTTCTGTTTATGATATAGCTAATGATCCATTTATTTTCCAGGCCAACGAACATAAATGAGATGTGTAACTACTATATAATGTATTGGGTGGAGGGTGGAGAACCTCTGAAGAAGAAGTACTGTTTCACGAAAGGCCCTCCAGCCTACTATTGGGGCACTGGAGATGGTTTTAACAACATCCCGGAGAAGGAAGCCTCCTCTCTCGACTGAGTCTCCTTTTCCTCTCAACTGTAAGTTTTTGACACTGTTCAAGAACTGCTTGTTTTAACCTAATATTTTAATTGGTCTTATTCATTTTTTTTTTTCAGTTTTTTTCATTTGACCACTTCAGAAGAAAGCCATGACCGAAGACTACATTTTACTCAAAATTGTTATTTAATTTAATTAGTAGTGAGTATTTATTCTTATTGAATATCGTTAAATAATAATATAATAGGAGTAATTTTTTATTGGATAATTTAAGACACAGAAGAATGATATTGTGTCTTAAAAAGACTTATCTTAAATGTTAACCTCTCATTTACTGACATGTTTATTTTTAAACAAACGTTAGCTAGTCCCCCCCTACCAGCTTTGAAAAAAACTTGTGGTATCAGCCCTGTATCGTGAAAATATCTTTGAATAATATAGTTTAGATTTATATATTTAATGGTCTAATAAAAAATAAAAATGTGTACTTCAGTGTGGCCGCGTAATACTTAAAAATAAATTAAAATAAACGACGGAGTACCCTGGTATTCTTTGTAGATAATTAATGTTATGCATCTTTCGCTTGACAAAATGTGGTTGACACAAGTTGAAATACCTGGTTCGGACCCAGGGGCAGGGGCGATATCTTCCTTAATTTATTTAAATTGCACAAAAAAATATATTTCATGTTGTCCATTACACTTCGGTAACCTTTCTCTGTTACTGTTGTTATCAAAGTATACAAATAATTAGTGTAAATATCTATTCTACCAAATATTTATTTAATTTGAATAATATATTATATTTTTCTTTTCTATGTTTTGTTGTTATATTATTTAAGATGTATATTTTATTTACTATACTAATTATATGATATATGAAAAATATTCATATATTAAGACGTAAGACATTTATTATAAATATGAGTAAAAGCGCGGAGGAAATAAATCAATGTAAAACTGATAATCAGTAATACTTAAGCTCTAACTTAATGTACAAATAGAATCTAATATGCATTTGAAAAAACTATTTTTATGTATTTTTTTTTGCAATTTTTAATGCAAATATTTAGAAGTGTATATTTATAATTTTATTTATTTGAAAGAAGTTAAGTTATTCGGTTTTTTTTTAAATATAAAATGTTTAATTCCGCATCTCATACCCCAAGCTCTCTTTTTCATGTCTGTTTTCTTCTTTTCCTAGCCTAGTATTATTGAACTACTCTTGATCTTAAAACAGTAATTAACTACTTTTGCCGAAAGGCGAGGTTATATTTATTTAATTGTAACTTTAAATATGAAATGTAGTATTTTAAATTATAAATGTAATACTTTCCATTACATATTTGTAATGAAAAGTTTTTAAAGTGTACAATAAAATAATTTATGTCATATTGTGATAGCATTTATATTACTTTTATTTTCTTTAACCCAGTAACCTTACGAGGTAATAAACCTTTAGCACGCCGTTCTTCGCCGTCGCGATGGTTCCGAGCCTATTTGATGTGAGGTACTCGTTAAAGATACCAATCCTAGGCCAGTAAGCCTTGGCAGGCAAAATTTAGGACTCCCACTGTAGAATCGGGCTCATGTCCCCGAGGAAGTGCGCTCTGGTAGTAGGCGATATGACCCTGTAATTAAAGCCCGGGCATGAGTTACAACAAACATTTAAAAATCTTTTTTTTTCTCTTTGACTGTGCACGACTTATTAACGAGATTAAGAGGAAAACAACTTTCTGATTGTTATATTCTTTTTAATTAACGTCTGCTAATTTCATCGACTTTTGCATTAAATACGTTAAGATGTATGTTGTGAAGTGACATTAGGGAGATTCTATTTAAAACATTTGGAGATTGTACCAAGTTAGATTCTTAGTGAAAAAATTTCTGAGAAGTTCTCTCCGAAATACAAAGGATAAACGACCAATGTCTTGTCATCGAAACTTCTACTTTTAAGGATCAAAAGATTCAAAAGCCTCTATTGTAAATATAGAATAGGATTAATTTCTCCCTGTAGTTTTTTACATGCTAAACAATATTTGAGCCAAACAAAAAAGAATTACAACGGAAAAATCAAATTTTCAGAATGATTCGTTTTTGTGCAGCAGTGTATTTATATTTTTTCTAATGACCTAATTTCTTCTAATGACCATATTTTTTCTAATGACACTCCGAAAATGAACTTCAAGCAAATAAAATATTACTATTTTTACTTACCCAGCAATACGATGTATAGGAGAAGTTATGTAATATATCAGGAATTCGATGCTGGAACTTTAACGGAATTCATATTCACTTACAACAATTAACTGTTTAATAAAATTTATTATTATGACTTTATAAAACTAGAATAATCTGTAAGGGATTTTCTCTATTAACAGACAGTTGAGGGCGCCGGTAGCTCAGTGGTATGCGTGCTTACCGCGTGGTACTGAGCCAAAGATAGCGGGTTCGTAGCCCGGCCGAGACCCTTGTTTATTTTATCTGGGAGGTAAAATAATCTTAAGCATGCCGTCCTTCGGATGGGATGTTAAGTGATGGTTCCGAGCCTGTACTATGTCAGGTACTCGTTATAGACCCCTTCCCTAGATGAAATAAAAACTAAGGGTAGGCAAAATTTAGGACTCCTATTGTAGAGTCGGTCACACAAAAGGCTTACTCCGACCGCGGTTAGATGCCTCGAAAAAAATTAAAAAAAAAAAAGACAGTTGAGACATCTTTGTTACAGTCTCACTAACCCAGCCGAAATCTGACCATCAGCGGACCTTTTTAAATGTAGAGATCCAGGGACCTCCTTTTTTTTTGGTTTGGTACTGAGCCAAAGGTAGCGGGTTCGTAGCCCGGCCGAGACCCTTGTTTATTTTATCTGGGGGGTAAAATAATCTTAAGCATGCCGTCCTTCGGATGGGACGTTAAGTGATGGTTCCGAGCCTGTACAATGTCAGGTACTCGTTATAGACCCCTGATGAAGGGACGTCGTGAAAAAGACACTTTCGGATAGTTTAAGTCCGATATCCTCCAACTTTCACAAACTTGATGCTTTCTGATTTATATATGAGAAAAGTAGACTCAAGTTATGCCCTGGGGTCAGCTCTTCTTCAATCTGGTAACAAAGAGGTTCCTACATATGACAGTATTATGGTAATTTTTTCAGTCATTCTCTTTTCCGAGACCGGTAGCTCAGTGGTATGCATGCTTGAGCTCAAGATCGCGAGTTGGAAACCGGCCGAGGTCCTTCGTTTTATATATCTAGGAGGTAAAACAAACTTGAAAACATCGGTGCTTCCACAGCTACGAAGGCTTTCGATCTTAAAATTCTAACGGAGAGCGTACTTCGTCGGCGCTGCGTGTGCATTCTTCTTCTTCCTGACCGCCTCCACCCACAACTCTGGTAGCCTAGAGGGTTTCTTGCTTTCGAGGAAGGAGGTCCTTGATAGGGGGCTCCACTTGATACCATGGCCTCGATGTTGGGATGTGAATCACCAGCAATGTACTTCCCCACCACTAAATTATCAACTATGTTTTCGCTATCCATCAGTGTTATTTTACTGTTGATTTACAAAAGGACTTCTGAATCCTCCAATATGAGGATTAGTATTTATTTGTAGTTAGATTAGTTAAGTGCTTTTAAGTTCCTCGTAATATTTATTTTTTGACTCCTCAGGGGCTGAAAACGCTTTATGACAGAATAGATTTTACTGTCTAATGAGCTTAACAAATATTTACCTTCAGCTGCTCCTCTATCTTAGCGATGTCAAAAAAAATTCCCAGTCTTTCCAGAAAGGAGTTAAACAAAATATCCTTTATTGTTCAATTTTATTCATAATCACTATCTAAGTCATTATTTCGTCTTGTGAAAATATATTAATATATTATAAATATTAATGAAACCTAATTAAAAATTATCAACAAAATTATCGTTGTTTAATATCGTTAAACTGTAATTTATATTTTATTGAAGATAATACAGTAGAACCTCTTTAAGTCGAACCTCGATGAGTCGAAAACCTCCAAAACTCGAAAAAAAGTTTTGTTCCTTTCCCTTCAAGCCCCAAAACTTCCATTACTCGAAATCTCAACCCTCTATTAGTCGAAATAATCAGTGAGTCCATACAAGCCATTTTGGTACATATTTTCCCTCTATAACTCGAAAAAATAAATTGGACCTCTGTATCTCGAACATAGCAATGTTTTATTTTACAACCTTTACAACTCGATTATTTGAAACTTATTACCTCTATAGCTCGAAGAAAAATAAGTTACCGACTTTAAGAATTTGCAGACAATGTACACCATTGTTTCTTAGAAAACAATTTAGGAGTATACAATAAATAGGATTACCAATTATCTAAAGCAAAAAAAATTAATTTTTTTAATACCTACATATACTACGTATTTTTTGAAATAATGTTGATTTATAATGAATATAAATATGTTTGTTACCTCTGTAACTTGAATTTTTATTTATTTCACCTCTCTAACTCAAAGTTAGAATGAGTCTTAACCTCTACAAGTCGAATCAAAATTCGCCTAAGTCGAAATCCTCCATAAGTCGAAAACTCCATAACTCGATTTTTTTGGCGTCTCCCTTGATGTTCGACTTATAGAGGTTCTACTGTAAATGTATTAATATTGTATTTATATTACAAAATAAGTATTTATTGTTTTATTCTACTTGATTGTACCTATATAAGAAAAAAAATATTTTTTATATACTTTTGTTTTCGTTTTTCTTTTTCAAAATATACATTGTTTTCTCCATACTTATAGTTAGTTGTTTAAAAACGCCTAAATTGTCATTTTTGAATCGAAATATTTGGTTTGTATGTCAAGCTGCGCACGGGCCTCAGCCTGCCCCGCTACGCTACTGATTGGCCTAACTTTAAAAAGCCCTAGAATATGACTTAGATTAGCTTACTTTGATCTGACAATAATATAGATCTAATAACCAATTTTAAGATTTTTTTTCTTCTTGAAGACGGTTTCAAGTTTATTTTATTTTTCAATTTTCATTAATTACCTTAAGATATAAACAATATAGTGAATATAGATATGAACAAAACAGTAAATGTTTTCAATGTCTGCTCACCTTACCCTCCGACTGATGATTAAATGCAGTTTGATCATCCTTGTATCCAAACATTTTATTTATTGAGAAGAGTATGGGGAAAATGAAAATTGTAAAATAGAAAATCCGTTTATTTTATACTTCTTTCAGCTACAAGCGTTTCATAGAAATAATTGCAAAACTTAAGTTGAAGAGAATCCATAACATATATTTAATGTTAGAGAACTTCACATTTCAGGACTGAATCAGCCTGTATTTTTTTTTATTAATTTTTTCCTACAATATCTACTATAATATTTCTCGATCGAAGTTTAAAATTACCTTATTCACTGAAACAATTGACATTCTGAAAGATTAGTAACATGTGAGATGAAGCCATACATGATTTACTGAAATTTAAAATTCTTTTTTTAATTTAACTATTGCATATATATTTTTTTTTCCTTTATTATTATTTACTTTTTTAAATTTAAGTATGTATCAGTATAGGGACTGTTATCCTACGCTTCACTTTCTTACATGTACATTATAAATTCATATATGATAATATTATTTTTTATTATCCCAATAAAATATTCATTAAAATCTCTAAATTCATACATTCGCATTTTTACATACGTCAAATTTTAAATTATAAATTGACTCTAAGTTTCAAATATAAAATTTAATAACTTTTCCCTACCACATAATTCGTAGATAACCAACAAAACATAAATATATCATTTTCTATCTGCTTGTATCGTTATAAAACTTTAAATAAATCAACTAATGTTCAACATTATGTATTATACTCAAAAACTCTATATATAGTAACATAATTACAACTAGATATATAGAAAAATATTAACATTTCGCTACAATGAAAACTCGCCTTTGGTACAGCTTAGTTTATACAATTAATTATTACACAACTCATAAAATTAAATAGTTTCAACACTTCATTTAGTAGCGTAGTTAGGAATGTTTTATAGTTTTAATGTCTAACTAAATAAATTACAATTATAAAAAAAAAAGGAGAAAAGTTGAATTTGCTGAGAGCTGTCAATAACATTATTTATTTTGGGAGCTGCATTGACGCTGAATCAATGAGCAATGCATTGAGGCTGCGAATTTTATTTACTTTCGCATCATGTGCTTCTTTCACTGCAACTGCGATATTTGCGAGTGTTTAGAACGGCGTTCAGCTAGGATGTTTCTTAATGAATTCTACTGCTTTAAAATGTATAATTTAAATTATACTTGACAGATTTGAGTGAAACAAACTTTGTAATCGTCTGGTTGAACATTTTTTTAAATAAAAACAACATGCCTAAAACAACGCACAAAGATCTTAGGAAGCGAAAGATGCATAGCAATAAAGAGTATCAGTGGACTCTCAATTGTATTTCCTTTTCTTTAAGGAAAATACAAAAAAATTAAATTAATATTCCTTAAATGTATGTAAAATTTTTCTTCAGCTTCAACAGTTCTTAAATCATATACAAAAATTTAACCAATGAAACATACAAAAAATGGAATTACTATTTTTTGTCATTGTTTCTACAGATTTGATTTTTTTAAATCTTATTTGGCAAAAATGAGTCAACTTATAATTCATTTTGATGGGATTTGATATATAAATTGAAGATCCTGGCCCATATTCCTAAGCATAAGGCCATAACATAAAAAAAAAATAAAACAATCTAAATTGAAACGAAATGAATATTGGTGTAATTATGATATCACAACAGAAAACCTATTTAGCTGAATTAGAGTAACACTGAAAGAAACTGTGATATCATACTCATGAACAATTAGTAGTAGATAGTTATTTAAAATACACTGGAGTCCCGATTATCCGCGGTAATTAGGGGTAAAAATACCGCGGATAATCCGATTTTGAATGTTTGAAAAAGAAAATATAAATATGAATTAGAAATTATTTAGGTACATTGGTGCAATAATTTTTTATTAAATAAAAGTTCAACTTACATTCTACAAGTATCATTGAAGTTTAAAAACATGAGATATCTTTGTCGCTTTTTTAGATCTACTCAGATTGTCTCTAATATTTGAACTAATTCTTTTAATGGGAGTTAATACATGGAAATCGAAGTCATGATTGGACTATCGTCAATTAAATATACACAATCAAGTGACATTCACATTCTATCTTGTTCACCTTCTATGTCGCTTTCCTCTGGCTCATTTCATTCTCATTTTTATAAATTAGTTTTTTTGACATTGACCAAGAGCCGCAGATAATCAGGACCCCATTATAACTCGTGTTCTACCGTTCATTTAAGAAGAACATTTTGAATACTTTAAATTTTTGATTAAAACTGTTTTTTTTTTCTAACAATAAACAATTTTTCGGGAAGTAGAATTACTTTAATAATAGTTTCATGTAGCCCGCGACTTTCTAAATATGTGGCCGCTCGAAAAAAGAACACTTATCCTAGAATATAAGTTAATACACACGGTAAGACCGAAGTAGATGTTGAATATTTGTAAGTTAAAAAAGAAGAAGAGATGTTATATCCAATGGTGGCCTAAGATAGGCAAAACGCAGGAGCTCGTAACTTAACAATTTTTCAGAAAAAAAGTAATCCTGTTATTTCAAATCAGAACATGCTTGACCATGGACTGCCTAAACAATCACTAATTTCAAAAATATTGCTCTATTTAGGAAAAAAAAAACTAACTCAAAGTGACTAACTCGTTTTAAGATGATTCATTAGAAGTTCAACACACATATAAAATTAATGTTTCTATTTCTATTGTACGAACTTCATTTTTGTCATTATATATGACTATATTAATGGTTATTATTATAAACATTTTATGATGTTTAAGAGATCCTGCGTTTTGGTCCTTGATAAGACGTTGAGTATCAAAACCAGATTCATTTTCAGATTTTTATTTTTTTAGAATTCAACATGATATCAATTAAATTGTTGCTATTGCCGTCTGGTTAATTCACATAGAATTATTATGCCACTAAAACAAGATAGATCCATAGTTGGTCAACAGGGAGACGCCAACATTTCCGATCGCTTAGACCGCGCATTGTTTACAAAATGTTATTTTGAATATATTTGTTGTGATAGCAATGTTTTTAACATGATTGCTTAAATATTATTATTGTCCAGTTGAATGGAAAATATATTGGTTTAAATATAATACGTTTTTCTACTACAACTGAAGACCGGCTACATGTCCAGGTCACTTTACGAGTTGAGGTGGGAGAGCTTCGGCGCAATGAAGATAACCCAGGGCAAGACCGATCACAACTTTCTCAGGTAAAGAAAGAGCTTTGAGTTAGATAGTGATATTTACTAGCATGAGCAGTTTCAGACCTAATAATACATCCCGTCACGGAGCCGGCAAGAAGGTTTCAGAGGGGCCCCGGAGCGGCCGTCAAGACAGACTCCATAGAACAATTACTGCAGTGTTCGGCAGTCGTTACGTTTACGGTTCGTGTGTCGCTGCTCCTCCTCTAGTCAATACACAAGAGAGGGAGGTTTGCGATAGCCACATGTTTTTTTTTTAACATTATTCCATTATTGCTATAGATTTTTCGTATCAAAAATCATACCTCAATACCCTCACGGAGTAATAGTTTAATACATTTTTCTTTGATGTCCTCTATTTGCATGAAAAATGCGACAACTTCTTAAAAGCTGTATTAGTACTATGCAAACGAAGGAAAATTATTTAGATGTTACGGATAATATGAAAATAATCAATATGTATCTGAAATTGAATACATTAGACTGTTTCAGAAAAATTCTAAAAAATATATTCGGACTCTCAAAATTATATAACACGTACTTTTAATAATTAAAAATGTCGAAATGTACGTCCAGAAACAATTTTTTTAGCTCTTCAAAGAAATGTTACTGAATGAATCTTGTTGTTTGGATTCTCAACGCCTCATATGATAGATTTGGGATTGAGGCAGTGTTTAGAAAATTCTACCTACTCAAATGAAATACCCCAATTCGAAACTTATCCTACAATAGTTAGAGACATCCCATGTCAAATCAATAACATGTGGAACCTCTATGTATCAGATTGTCATGATTGTTTTTATATAGGTTGTACGCAAGGGGTATGAAAAATTCAAATTATGGGATTTAGTATACATTTTTTTTTTTTAATTTTTAAAAGAGGGGAAAACACAAATTTTGAGTCAACTTCTGTTTACATATACTATTGTGACTCAGCAATTCTTTGTCCGAGAGAGTTGAAATAAATGTAATTTCATTCTTTTCAATATTTATTTTAAGTTTATCATTTCTTGTGATTCATGCCTGGGCATCAACTACTTTCTCTATGTCATTCCATAAAGTATCAAGCAGGTAATTACGGATATATTTTGAAAAAATTAATTTTTTTTCTGGACAATGCCCCACATATATATCGTATATAGGATCCCTGAGTGACGACAATGTATAAACAGAAGTTATGAGGAATTTCTTGGAGGTTGTTGTGAGCTGTATTTAATGAAAGACACAGAGTTGTTGTCCACTCACAAGTTTTATTTGCAGCATAGCCAGCTTTCGGTCCTATAAGACCATCTTCAGTGCTAACACTTTACAACCTGGTGGAGACCACTACCTTTGTAAAGTGTTAGCACTGAAGATGGTCTTATAGGACCGAAAGCTGGCTATGCTGCAAATAAAACTTGTGAGTGGACAACAACTCTGTGTCTTTCAAACAGAAGTTAGTTCAAAATTTGCGTTTTCCCATATTCAAAAAAAAAAAAAAAATTGTATAAAAGTCTTAAAAAAAAGTATTTTCCATACTTTCTATGAGTGCAACCTGTATATATACTAATGAAAATCTGAAACTCCAAGGTTCAACATAGTTTTTTTTTTCAAGTCGATTTGACACGTTAGGCAACGAATGTTTTGATCCCAGATAATAGGATGTACATGTGTACTATACCAGTACATAATATGTATCAGATTCATTACTGATGTCACAAAATGAGATAGTATTAACTTTTTAATTATTTTTATTTAGCAATAAGTTCACTACGATTGGCAATATAATTCACATTTTGCCCTCCATAGTTATTATTACGATTTTATTTGGTAAAAACATTCGGTCACTAATAAAACGAGGTTATTTTCTATGAATACCCCACACAAAAAAGAAAACAGTAATCTAAGCAAAATGTAAATATACCGCTTCATGTAGTACCATTCTCACAAATAAAGTGTTACAATTCTGTAACACTGTGTCTTCCTGAAAGAACGACTCAAGTCAGAGTTTTCAGTAATTGCAATTAAAAATTTTACCCTTCAAAGTCAAAGAAATTAATTTAATTCTGATACTGTACATATGTTTTTTTCTTCATTTTTATTAAGTGTTTCACAATATCTCGGCAAAAAATGTTAAATATAATTAAAAATGATACAATTATGCAATCCCGGAACTGTGGACTCAAATCGCGAATGATACGTTTTGTATTCCGAGTGTTGAATCAATATTAGGAGCTCCAAGGGGCGGATTTTATGAATAGACAACTTTTTTTTTTATCTTTAAATCATTGTTATAAGACGAAATATTTGGAAATTCATTGTGGGTCAAGCAAAGAGAACAAAAAAACTTAAGACAAATTGATTTTTATACCTGTTTTTTTTTTTTTTGTTAGGTTTGATGTTAACACTGTAGTGTGAATTGTATAATTAAATATATTTCCAGTTGCAATTAGAACTATTTAGGTTCGAGTTAGGGTCAAAAGCGGCAACATTGGAGTTGGTTATTCCGCCTTGATTTTTTTTTTTTAATTTTAATTGAAACAAATACGAAAAAATATATATATATCAGACATATGGATATATTTACTACAATCAATTACCATAGCCTTGAGTCGTTATTACGGAAACTTAGGTCATTATGTTATGTCGGAGTTATTTTTTAACGTTTAGTAGAACGACAAACATCCATACTCCGGCGATATTCATCTCATTTAAAATAGACAAGTCGTTCTTCCTGGAAGCAACAGTCTAGAAATGTAATAAATCTTAAAATAATATCAGGTTTCATTTATTAATAAATGTAACACTGTCAAACATATATATACATACTAAACCAACATTTTCTACTACATCATGCATGTATGTACAGCGTTTTAATAAAAATATCATAGGAATATCAAAATTTATTTTTTGATTTTTTTGTTTTCGCGAGTTTTATGATACCACTAAGAATAAAATAATCTAACACACAAACTGTATTTTTTTTAAACAAAATACATAATAAAACTGGTTGTTCTTCGATAAAAATTCAGTACCTATGAAAAAAAAGTTTTGCAAATTATTTATTAAACAATCAGTCTGAATGAAAATTTTAACGTAATCAATAACAATATGTTCACAGTTTACACTACGTCTAAATACAAGACTTTATTTATTTTTTATTTTTTATTTTCGAAGCAACACTATTTGTTACTAATGGGAAGAATCATTTTTCATACATTTTCAAAAAGATACATTTACTACAAGAACAATATTTATATTCAACGAAATAAATAAATCTATACATAATATAACAGAATATACTTTGTAGACATTAACTCATAAAAGATCTCTCAACCTAACATTTTGATGATAACAATGTATTAATATTTTTAAATTTTAAACTCTAGAATATCAAAGCCAAAAAGGAAATTAAAATGACATTAGTTCACAATTTTAAAATCTAAAAAACTCACGTCTTTTATGTTAATTCCCATTAAGGAGATCATTAATATATTTTCTGCATTTCCATTTGTGTGTTCTTTTCTTTTATTATGCTATTCATCCAAATTAGTTGTGCGTTTCTTATAATAAAAAATAGAGATTTAAGAAAAAAGTTATGATTTACAAATATGTAACTACATATGCATATTGTTCACGGCAAACATCACATTTAGAAAGTGTTCGAATTAATGTTGGCTTTTAGAAGAATGAATTGCCGTGAAAATATTTTACCTACGATAATAAATAGTAATTAATTTAATTGATAACCTAATAAAACACACACCTGAACTATTCCATGTAAACTCAGCCATCAGATGGAATGTTTAGATTTTGTTTAATCACCACAATTCGCATCGCCATATCTCAGCGAGAAAACAAATCCTGGGAGCAAAATATTAAGATACTATACATTTACAGCACGAGAGTAAATTCCAGAGAACACAATCTCGATGAAACGAAAAAGCGTTACCAACATGTAATATATCAGTGTTCACTCCCAGGGATGGGATGTCTGTTGTTCCCATCCCAATTTCAATTAAAATTACCGATTTGAGTGAAACAAATTTTGTGCTGATCGTCTCATTGAACAGTTTCGATTATTAAAAAGAAAATACGGTTCGGTTGTAAGAAACACGAATAAAGATACACATAATGCTCTACTGTTGCTCAACTTTTAAAATTGCTATATTTTTGGTTATACTTGACTAATTAGAGTGAAACAAAATACGGTTCGGTTGTAAGAAACACGAATAAAGATACACATAATGCTCTACTGTTGCTCAACTGTTAAAATTGCTATATTTTTGGTTATATTTGACTAATTAGAGTGAAACAAAATTTACATTGTCATGAAATCGGTGATCCGAACATGACACCTCCTACCTGAGTTGAGATGGAATAGTCCACCTTAATTTTAATATATTAAAATATGGTCAGGGAATACGTAAAACCTGCCCCGCATTTAATATTTATTGAAAGTTTTGATTGTTTTATTTCTTATTTTATCTCAAGTACAAAATAAAAACCTACATACACTATAAATACACAATTACGTAAAGACAAAAGTTATAGCGAAAAAAACTGTGTCAGGACCAAATGTAGTGTTATTATAATTTTATTTTTATTATAGTGGTAATTGTTAGGACCCGATGTAGTGTAATTATAAACAGTCGTGGAATGTAGTGTTATTATAATTTAGATGTAGTGGCATTTGTAAGGATTGTAGTTATTATTTATAGGTATTGTAATTATTGCATGCGTAAAAGTGGAGGGGGAAAGGCGAGCGTGGGCTGGAATGGGAAGGCGATTAGTGAGTGAGGGTAGAGAAGTGATTGAGGATGTTATGGGAATGTCGATAATCCTGAGTGGTGAGCGACAACTTTTAAAGGTGAACTGATTCTGTGTCCAGCCCCAGCATTTTCCTCCCCCATAGTTCTGGACTTGCCAAACTTTACTTTCAATGAATATCATGATTATTATCATTAACAGTATTATACAAAATTTATTATCATTAAATATATGCGGTATTATAGAAAAGGGGTGTTGGTGAATTATCCTTGCAGCCTCTTACCACTGAAATGTTAAACATATTTTGTTTGAACAAGAAAACAGGTACCAAAATGACCCTGCTTTCCAAAATTCGTTGAATAACACGAAAAGATATATTTTGCCAAATGTATAAAACATTTTCGACATTAAATTTGTGATGTTTCTGGCTCCATGTTTATTAGAACTATTTGTATTCTGTTCTCACTCTCATTCCGGAAGTTAGGAATAAACATGAAGCTCCGGGGTCACTCTCTCCGTATTATTATAAAAAAATAATGTATACAAAATAAGGATGTGCCAAAGCGTTTTACAAAATATAATAATAAATAAGTATTCTTCGAAAAAAGAAGAAGAAACAATTATTAGTAGTTTTTATATAATTATATAAAGAACGCCTGATTACATTGCTGAAATATTTTACAACATAAACTGCTAAGATGTGTTTTAACGTAAAATGCATTTTTTTGAAAATGTCTGGTCATTACTTAATATTTAACATTAATAATTTTAGGAATTCTAAAATAATGAACTGAAAATAAAAATCTAAAATTCTAATTTTCATACATACATGGAAATTTTAAATATACCCATGAATAGAAATATACATATATGTATATTTATATTCATATATTTGTTTAATTGTAAGAGTTAAAAGTCATTGACTTTGGTGTTTCTAGTTATATACACAATATCATTATATACCTATATATTTTTTTACATAAAAACTTATATATGTATATGCGAGTACTCTTTAAAATTTATTAACTATGCAAGTACGCATCTGTATCAAGAATTCAGGTGTGTGCTTTGTAATAAATTTTAATGTACATATATCTATTGTTTACTTTGGGGTTGTGTTTTTCGTGGATATAATGGATGGAGAAAAACTATGTTTGGTGAAAGTCTTAAAATAGCTAATTGACTAATAAGGCAAACATTTGCCAATATAATACTTAAAATGATCGAGAAAATTGCCATAAAGTCATTATCGGGAGAGTGCCCAACCCCAATCTGAAATTATCCGAAAATTAAATTACTGAGGTTTTTTAATACGAACGCGTCAGCTCAAAAATTTTTGAAAAACTCACTATTTCCTCAAGTACATATTTTTTTAAGAAACTTATTAGTGCTGCTATAAAATTGATGCACGAAGGACTATTCTTAGTGATATTTTCAAGAAGATTTTTGTGTCTAAAAAAAGATGTGAAGAGAGTTATGCCGGGAATAAATGTTTAAAAAAAGTTTAGACTGTCTCTGACATTTTTTGTTTCCGACTAAAAGATTCAGGGATAGTTCTGTAGGCCCAAAGAACATCATTTTTCCAAAACTTTTGTGAGCCTGACCAACTACCATGGCACATCAAAGGTCGAAAAGTGAACTTTCCCTACAAGCTTCGTAAACTAGATAGCTAATTGTGACAGGTGCATCTAGTAGATCAATTATGTCTTCTGAAATCTTGTAAATTCCACTAAACTGTGCAAAAAGTTACATAGGAAATGTGTCAAAAAAACATATTGTTTTCCACACTTTTACTCATAAATCCAATGACAAATCCAATACAGCATGCTGGTAAACGAATTACAATTTTTAAATCGTCTACAAATTTTGTTTAATACGGAGCTATTTTCGGAACCATGTCAGTCCATGAGCGAGTACCAGTTCAAAATATACATTTGTCCAAATTACTGATTTCGTTTACTCTCCGGGCTAGTTTATAATTGATTTTCAAGCGAATAATAAATTATAGTAGCCATTTGATGGGCAAATTGTTCAGCAATATTACCATTTGTTAACTTTTACTTCAACTGTGAATTGATTTGCGTATCCTGACAAAAGTATAAAAGAAAAACGTCAACTCGGTTCATTTAACATCAGGCCAAGAAAACAAAAACAAATTATAGCTATGGATTATCTAGACTTCTGATTCTAGTCTCATATATTCAGAACAAATCTTGTTCTTAGGGCATATAGAACTACCTCTGAAAGTTTCAGCCGAAACGAAAAAAAGTTTACTAGTCTAAATCATAGAAATTGTTTTAAATTCCACATAGACATCCTCTTAAAATCTTCTAAACGGTCCCTTATGCTTATAAACTTGATAAAAATTTCCGGTGAATTAACTGTTTAGTACTAAAAATCGCCCTACATAATTAGTTCTTCGGTTTTTACTTCTTCCGAAGAGTTTGGATTTTTCAGATATGAAGTCTGCAGTTAGCATTCGATATATTCTTTATATTATTTACTGAGGGTTTTTAATTCTCTATTGTGTATCATTCTGGCACTTCATTCTCACCTTTGTTCAGAATATTGTGAACAGTGAGTGCAGAGGGTCCTCGATTTTAATAGACGAACTTTCGGATTTAACGAATTTAATTTTGAGTGAAAAAGTGAAAAGATATGAGAAACATTTCTTTAAAAAGTAAGAAAAACCCACTGAAAAAAAAGCTTCTTTAAAAAGTTACAGGCAAAACATTTCCTTAAATGTTGTAGACATAGAAAACCATTCGTAAGAAATAAATTTAAATTTGAACTAAGAATCAAACAAATTATTTAAACATTGTGAAGAATTATATTATTTAAAACTTGTTTACTTACTGTTCTTCATTAATTAACTGTTTAGTGTTGTCCAGACTTTGAATTACAAATAAGTTGGAGTTAGCTCTCCGCTCCCTGAGAACCTCCTCTGGTATCCAACGAAACCCCTCCATTACCATTTCAGTAGAAATAAATGAAATGATTACAGTAGCCATGTTGAAACAGAACAGACTAGAAGCAATGTTGACATAATTAATCGTGATAATGTGAAAGCAGAGTAACAATTGTTTGATTACAATTAACACACCAAGATATTTCAAATACAGTCTGGACAACACTAAACATTCAATGAATGAAGAACAAGTTAACAAAAATAATAATGAGTTATGACTACAAATTTTAGATTATTTATTTAGAGCCTAGAATAGAACATATAATATATATAATAAAACAAATTTAAATTGATTTCTTCGAAATTGTTCGGAGGACTTTCTGTCTGTATTTTTTACGAAAGCAAATCCAGACCTCTGTTAATATGAACTTTTTTACGCAAAATTAAATTTCCAATAGGTCCGTTTTCCCGGACTCACTATGATTGGGGCCACCCTATATATTCCAACTTATTTATCTTAAAAAACGAATCTCTTATATATAATTATCATAATTAATATGGTGTTTTATCATTTATTTATATGAATGAAACTTCAAAAGTTCAATTAGCTTAAATAACGGTAAATGCATAATTGTCCCATCATTGTTTGGTAGAACATTAATATTGATTTAGTTGTAAGCATCTATATATATTCAAGAAATTATCGAAATAGGTATTCATTAGGCTTATGTTCTTCGTGATAATCCTATTTGAAGTATAGCCCATCGTCAATATATAACAATTAAGAATTCGACTTAAAGTTCCAATTATTTATACATTTCGTCAACTAATATGCATAAAATTTAACAAATCTAATTCTTATTATACCATACTTTACTGATGACAAATGATTAATGTTGGTCTTCTCTTCGTGTCCATGGTGTCGTGATGGTGGATGGTGAAGGAAGGATGAAGAAGAGGCTCTGAAAGAGAACACCCAGAATAAATAAGACAGTCTAAGAATAGATTGTTATAACTTCTCGTCCACCTCCTCGAACCATTAGTACTCGTTCTAGCCCTTCTGTAAGGACTTCCAAAAATTCCATATCTTTTTCAAACTATGAGTTAAAGAGTATCATTAAAATATGGTACTTATATTAATCATCTATATACATACAGACAAAACACAAAAAGTGGTTGTTCAAAATTCCCAGCGCAAAAATTTACTGATCGCAGGTTCCAAATCCGGCTGAGGCTCATAGGTTTTTTTATCTGGGAGATACGCCCGGGAGAATTTGATTGCATACATTTGAATTAAAAAAAAAAAAAAAAAAATAGGAAACACAAAGCAAACAAACTGTATATAAGATACAGAAGGATTTTCTTTAGAGAATTTATGAATGAACCCATGTTTAGTAACCAGTTTGTAATAAATGGGACGAGTTTGGTCCCAATACGTTTTTGCCAACGGTTTATTATTTGTTTATTATTATTATCTTGTCTTACGCCCGATAATGTATGGACGATAGGATTAAATCGTAGAGGATAAGCCATATTGGCGAAAAACTAACAGAGCAAGTAAGTTGTTGTTGTAATTATTGTGGTGTTTAAAGATTAAAGATTGTGGAGAAAATCTAGTCAAAAGGGTAAGCCAAGTTTTACCATAACCAGTATTACGTTACTGGAAATGTTTCTTTCAAAATCATTGATACTATATTTTTGACTATCCATTTTTAATGAATTCGTTTCGTATCATTAATTTTATTATCTTATTTTTTGAGTGCCGGATGAGACGTTAAGCGATGGTCTCGAGCATGTAACTGTGCGGGGCAATCCTAGGAAACTAAACCTGGGCAGACAACATTTAGAACTACAGCAATAGAACCGGGCTCATGTTCCCCAGAGCGATGAAAGAGCGCTCTGGTATTAGGGAATATGACGTCGTAGTTAAAGCCCGGGCATGATCACAAAAACAAATTTGGTATGGAGCTAGCTCAGGAATGACCTTTAAACTAACGGATTCACCCTCGCTGTACAAGACAGTCGGAAAAGAGACTTTCTAACCCGGCGAAAAGTCAGGGTCAGTATTATAGTGTTAAAGGATACAATTGGCTTCTCTTTCTAGTGATGTGTCTTTTGGTGGCCCAGGCAGGTTTAGAATCACCAACTGCGCCTTGTGAGATTTTGTTACAATAACTTCATTCAGCTTCACTGCAGTGTGCATTCTACGAACATTTCCTTCATCCCTATAGGAATAAAATACATATTAAAAACAAAAAACAAATAACGTTAACAACTCAACAACATACATTATTCTTATTCCCAGCCAGCAAATAAACACAAATATTGAGACAATACGAAAGTTCCTATTTTCTAGATAATAATATTTAAAATAATAATGTTAGGTTTAGTGATACATTATTTTTAAAGAGGTCCGTCACAATGCAGCTGCAGGACCTACGTTATGAACCTGGATTGGCAAATTAAAAGTAAGACAGCAAATCATGTTTTGTCATACAAAGAACTTCAAAATCTTTTGCATTTTCTCGAAACCATGTTTTTCAACCTGGCCGCCATTGTGGGGCCTCTGACTGACTTTTCATTTAAAAAGAAAATTCTTAAAGATTGTCGACATTGTAGCAAACATTTTTTTTCGATATATCAATGTTTTGATTTTTCCAAAATATGTAAAGTTTGATGAAAAGTTTTTTAAAAATATATTTGTTTTTTTCGCTTTCTTCTAAATGTTTACAAAAATCCTCTGCTGCATAATGGACAATTTGAAGAAAGTGCACTCGGCCTTATCTCCATAACTGTTCTGATGACCTACAGAATATTGACGACCCAAAGCGATAGTATCCTCTTACTTCGCCGGCCTCAGCACCTTGCTAAATTTCAACTAGGATACACCCTGGCGTCTCCACTCCACGACCGGCTCCATCCCAACACTCCTCTTTTATTATTATAAACATTTTAGTTTGTATTTTAGAAGGTTGGCTCCATTTAGTTTTATTATTACTTAAATGTTTGCTTTAATTTTTATTTTCTTGGCGAGTTCCTCTTATGATTTCGATCGTAAATCAATTTTTTCGGTTATATACTATTCAAATAGATAGATAGATAAACTTTTATTGCACAAAAGATTACAATCCTCATGGCAATAAGTGGGGTTTTTTTTCACAAAATAAATAACGAAAGAAGTGTAAATGAAACAATTCGAAAATTATATAAAACAAAATAACACATGAATAAATAAAAAAAATACTACATGAATAAATAAATAAAATAATAATAATAAAAACAAAAAATATATATATATATATATCTCCATCTTACAACCACAAATTAAATTAAATTATTCTTTATTTTTAAAGCAACCGAAAAAAATAAAAATAAATCGTTAATTTCTCTAACTTTTAAATTATTTAAAATATGTACAAATGTTTCTGAGTTATATTCTGGGGTATTGGTGAGATGATTGTGGAGAAATGCTTGCCTGGGGATACACAAGGAGGGACAATTGAGCAAAAAATGTATGAGATCGTCCTTCTCATCTAAGGTACAGAGCCTGCAGACACTTTAGGACAAAACTCATACCTAAGCCCTCCAAGTAATATTCTAAAATTTTTATTGGTATTATGGAGACGGATTTGAGCTAGAAGTCGGAGTTTTTCAATATGGCAGTTTATTGAAAGATAGCTTTTCTGAGGTCATAAAGCACTGACCAATCGGTAGAGGGAGTTGCATTTAGAATTTACTATTGAATTTATATCGAGACAGACCAAATGATTCCTCATAGCTGCTACCAAATCACCACGGAGGGGCCGGATATCAGAAATATAAGGGCCGTCCAGGAGGTGGTCAGCCCCGATCAAGGCCAGGTAACACCTGAGTTGTTATATACTATTCACTTTACCGATATCTGTTAATATAGAATAAAGGTAAGCATTTATTCAACTTTTTAAATCAAAGAAATATTAGAATGATAATGTTTTTGAGACGGGCAATGAAATGGACCAGATCGGCTATGCGCTGCTACATGTTCACGACGCTGCATGTTACACGATAGTTTTAGATGGAGGGCTATACGTACGGAGTGAGAGGTCGGGTCTGTGGGGTCGAGAGCGGGGGTTGGCTTGTCAGTGTTGTTGACTGTCTGCTGCACGCTGCTCCTCCTACTCCAGCCGCCTCATCTTCTTTAGCCTCAGCCTAAAATATAATATACATCTATTAAAGATCTAAACATAGCTCCTCTCTTTATGAAATAAAGTATAACTCATATAGGCCTTCTTGAGGACAATAGAAACAATAAAACAATTTTAGCTTCAACTTAATACTTTATGTAAGAAGAAACCCTCTATTCGAAAATGGATTTATTCCCCTATTGTTGAATAAGAATAAAATAACCAAGATATAAAAATCGTGCCTTATATATAAAACATATATACAACTTTCATTTTTATTCTTTTGGCAGAAATCCTCTTACAAGACATGTGGAAATTACTTTTTGTTGAGTATTTTCATTACTAATTTCATTATATTTTTACTTATTTATTCTATTTCTAAAGTTCTTTCTTTTATTTTATTTTTTTTTATTATTATTATATTATCTCTTTATTTTTTTCTTGTATATATTTCGTACATTGGACCGTAGTGGACATGTGGATTAGAGCGAAGTCCACAACGGTCACGGGTTCAAATCCCATCCGGGGAAGTGTTTTATTTCATAGATAAAACTTCTGTCCCGGGGCCATGGATGTAGTGAACATAAACCCCCATCCATAAAATCAATAGGTGTCATCCTTAGAGGGTTCTGGATACACATGTAAAATCTCGTGTCGATATATTCATTTTATCAGGAGTTATCGTATCACAGACCGATTTTTAACTTCCCAGGAAAGAAGTATGTGTGTGTGAATGTACGTACGTGGTCAATTTCTCCTGCACGATATCTCGTGCATAACTTATCAACGTAAATATGATCTGAAGGAATTTTATCAAATTCGGTCCAGCCGTTCTTTGTTTAAACAAAAAGATTGCCAAAAAACTGGACTTTGGGAATTTTTGAAAAATATTTGTCCAATCTAATTTGTTCATGTGGCAATCGATATACACGTAACATCCTTTTGAGCCAGATTGAAAAATAGGCTATATGGCGTCTGAATCATAAAAATAGGTCTAGCTCATCAACCGATGATCGGATTTTAATGAAATTTATTATGTAGTATTCTTAAAAGCCACATTGAAAAATAGGGTGTGACGTCTCAAAATTCTTAACGGGGGGAGGGGGGGGGGACTGTGGGAGGAGGCTGAGCATAAAAGTTCTACCTCATTAACGGAATATCGGATTGTCATGAAATTTTACATATAGTAGTTTTAAAAGCAAAATTTATGTAAAATGTGTCGATACATTCATTCTATCAGGAGTTATCGTGTTCACAAGGAAGATTTTTTTTTTTTTCATTTTTGGAATCAGGAGGTCGGAAAACATGAAATTCCGGGGAAAACTCAACATCAAATTTCTGATCGTTTAACCGACATAACTTCCTCCATACCTCATATAGCTGGGGAAGTAAAACATGTAAATACAAATAAATAACCAGCCCCTGTCATGCCAAAATAAAACTACCCACCGCCTCTCAACAACGCAAAGGACAAAATGTCCATAAGAGTAGGCGTTCGATTAAAAAATAAAAATAAATAGAAAAAAATATTTACATTGTGACCTAAGAGAGGGACACAATAATGTCCAGAACTATCGTCGGGAAAAAGACACTTTTGGAAGTATTACAACAAACATTTATTATAATTTAAATTTTAATTAAAAAATGTATCTACTATATTTATAAATACTATTATTTTTATACTCATTTAATTTTCTAATATTTATTTATTCATATTCTTTGTTATTATTTTTGTCGTTACTAATCACAGGTGTGTCCGACTCGATTTAGAACTATATATCTAACTCATAAAGTACGAGTATATTGATGTATAAATTGTTTTATAAAGTATCATATCCTATTACCATGATTTTGGTTCAACGGAAATAAATATCCCCATAGAAATGAAAGACATCTTCCCACTGTTGTATTTCCTACCAGAACCGGTTTTCAACACAACTGCGACACAATCAGTGGCCCATCCAACCCGTATAGTTAATGTTTCTTAGACACCACACAGGTGGGATGTGCCACTGATGATGGTTGCACTTGCATTGAAAACCGATTCTGCTCGGGAATACAATAGTCAACATATTTTATTTCTAAGAGAAATGTCGTTCCACAGCAATTAATATACAAAGACATGGAGCAATGATTGAGAAATGGTGTATTGATTGGAGAATAAAACTGAATGCCAATAAATCTATGATAGTGAAATTCACCCTTAAAAGGAAAATAATATATGTACCGATAAACTTCAATGGGCAGGTCATTCCCTAAGGGCAGACTGAAAAATATCTCGGTTTAACTCTCGATGAAAAGTTAACCTGGTCACCTCATATCAACTCACTCCTAGTAAAAATAAGATACCGTATAAATCAGATTAAATCCCTATTGTCAGCAAAATCTAGACTTCCACTTCGCCTAAAGCGCCTAACAGTGATATGTCCCTTACGCACCTATGTGTGCGGGATTTGGGCTTTGCATCCAAATCCCAGATCCAAAGAATACGAACAATACAAAACTGAGTGCTAAGACTATCAACTGGAGCCCCATGGTATGTCCGAAATACAATTATTCATGATGACTTGTAGAAGACAGCAGGGCATCATACCGGCGACTCCATGATAAAATTAGCTGTCATCCAAACCGAACAGCAATTCATGCAGCCAGCAACTTACCACCGGCTCGACAAAGACGAGGACTCAAAAGAAAACACCACTGTGATTCACTTGCATGAGAAAATGTCTATATGGACTATCAATAATGTGAATAAACTCTAGACTAATTTTCTAATTATATAAATTATTGATTGTTGTGTCATTATTTATATATTTTGTTTAAATAAATTCAAAACCTATCAATTACGGAGGACAGCCAATGGGCTGCTACCTCAAAGCATGTTTCATGTAAATTATTTAAGTTATGAGCAACACTAGAAAAAACTATATAAATTTAATAAAGATTTCTATAAAAAAAAAAAACATGTTACTATCACATATGATATAAATATAATTATTTTTACTCACAGAAGAGAGAGGAGCTAGTGCGGAGTTTGTGTTGGTATTGGGAAGTGGGGTAGAATTGACCACAACGGGCTGTCCGGTTACTGGACCTGGGCTGGCTGTCAGTCCAATCCCCGAACAGTCTTTCTCCTTCTCATCTCCTCCGGACGGCTCTTGAAACCTCACCTTGGTCGCTGTCTTCACGTCGTGGTGCTGATCAAGAATCGACTGAACCTACATTCAATAAAACCGTTAGTTTACAATAAACTTTTTTTTTCCCCTTTCTAACAAGGAGAGGGCACGGTGTAAAGTAAAGGTCAGGGAACGAAATATGTTTAGTGATTGGAGATCGAAAAATATTCGATACATTTATGACACACATTTTATTTGAATAAACTCGGCTTTGCCAGAAGATAATATTTAATTGTAAAAATGGAAAATGTCTCCTCTTGTAATTTCTGGAACGTTATGAGAAGTATGTCATATTTTAGGTCTCATAACATACATTAAGAAAAAAATCAATTGAAATTGACCATTCATACATTAAGAAGGCAAAATCGGAAAATAACATTTTTCTCATAACGTTCGATGAAAGAGAAGATTTTAATTTAAAATACGGTGTCTAGTGTATATATATATATATATATATATATATATATATATATATATATACTCTAGGGTTGAAATGTTACTTTATAATAATTATTTATATGTATAATGATTATTATAGGAAAACGTTCATAGAAATGGTTGGCAAAAACATTGAAGAGGTAAACTTTAAATGTTGCCTTAGGCGTAGAAATATTGACTAGTAGCGACCAAAAGTTAAACGTCCTGAGAGCTAAATTGAGACGTACCACTGATAATGACATAGTAGCGTTGACAACCAGTTCTGTTAATAATATAAGCAGTGGGAAGGATACGTCTTTTTATTTCTATGAGCGTTTGGACTATTATGTTCGTTTTCCAATGTACCCTGATCTTTCTGGCAATATACTTCTAACTTCAACTTTTGTGAGTTATAGTAAATACTTATTGAATTTCTTCTAACCTTAATTTTTTTAATTATTCAAGTTAGTACTTAATTATCCTAATTAATATAATTTACATACAACAGATAAAACATAGTTTGGAGAAAATTCCTTTCAACAGAAAACAAGTTTTCTCAACATTAAAGATTTTTTTCGATCTACAGCCAAATTATAAGGCCTTTAATAAGTCACTTACTGATACTATTCTACGGAGAACAATCCTCCTGCACCGAGGTTAAGAACAATTTTCTATATATTTTATGTGAAAACGTTTGGAACTTTAATTCTAAACAAATAGCCCACCTAAAAAATGATTCAAATTTCCCATTTTTGAACATTTTAATAATACAAATTCAATAATAATTACACGTGGATTTATTACTAAATAATTGAGAGAATTTAGAAATGCGGCAGCGTTTCACCACCCAGTATGTTGTCTAGGATCTGGACGTATATTTCCTTGACGTGACTAATGGGGGTTTTCGGTCCTCTAGTTCTCAGCCTGGGGAACTTATAGAAGGACATTTTTATATGTATGGGTTTGCCCGGAGACTACAAAAGCCTGTTCACACCAATCAAGGCCAGATATAAGCAAAAAGCAATTTTTTTTTAACGATTCTCGTTTTACTTCAAAACAGAGCTTACAGGTGTGCCTTTTATTACTCTTTTGAATATGAATCACACCAGCTGTAAAAAAAAGTATCGATTGTATGTGCAAGTTACGCGAAAACGCTTAGACCCATCAAAATACGCTCTCACAAAAAAAAAAAACTGTATTCATGAAGTCTTCAATGAACTATTTTTTCTCAAATTTGAGATTGGATCAGCATGAAAAAAGTTATATCGTGCTAAACAACTCTAATGGACTAAGTCCACTTACATCGTTCTCCTCTTCTTATCCGCTACAAAAAAGACAGATAAACTCACAAAAACAACCAAGTTGTAAAACTTCGTCAAGTGATGTTTAAGAAAACATCTCATTTACAAAAAAGTAATGATAATAAAAATAATAACAGCCAAACGGTATGTTCGTTAAAATATTAACTGCTCCTCGATACTTCACAGGAGCTACCAACGGGGCTCACTGCTTGGCTTCAGCCTCCGACAAATATAATAACGTGTATCTTAGGCTTTTGTGTGATTCATTGTGACATGAAGAAGAGGCGTTAAATCTACGCAAAATATTGTCGGAAAAACACCTCTGGAAGATTTGTCGAAAATATGGAACAAATGTAGTAACATCAAAAGAACGAAATATTACTCCTTCGCAAAAACAGAGCAGTTAGAACATAGAGGCTGGGGCCAAGCAATGAACATTGGCCGTTTTCCGGTAATGATTTTTATAACACTACTTTTTTTAAATGTTTTCTAGAACCTCATTTGGCGGAAGTTTACAGATGGGTTATTTTTGTGAGGATTCACATTATTAACACATACAAAAAATTCCTGGAGAAACAAAATAAGTAATAATAATAGTAATGAAGAATAAAAAAAAAATCATTCGTCATCGCCACTTAAATATATAACAAAAATAAAAAGTAATTCTGGCCTAATAGTTACCCATGGAAATAACATCATGCTTTTAAACTATACCTAATTTTCCCCAAATATGTACAATAAACATAAGTAACATTAGTTCAATTATCTCATAGCATCATATGTAAAATAAAAATAAAAGCATATGATGTAAATAAATTTGAAAACAAAAATGTAAATTCAAAGAATAAAATCAAGCATTAAAAAATTCCAAATTCCCTAAGTTTAAAAAAATAAATAAGAAACTTTTTAATTAAATATATTAAGGAAATGTGTTTTTCTAACAATAAAAACATTTTCTTTAATTTCATCAGATAAATGAACAATTTATTTTAATACTTTTTAAAGTTTGTTGAGTGAGGTTTTGTATCGCTTCTCTCAGTTTTTTTATTCATTATTATTTTTATTTTTTTAGACCTATGGTCAACCTCACTGATAGACTCAAGAGAAGTAAAGGTTGGGATTTTGAATTCAGATAGCATTATGAATAGATATTTTCTATTATTTTTTTGGGGGTTGTGTAAGGAGATTTTGAATTCATAATACATTCATCACATCATTACTTCTCCCAATTTTTTTTTTTTTTTTTTTTTTTTAAATTAGCATTTATAGACGTTTCGGTAAGTACTCTAATCATCAGCATCTATAATTTATATGTTCTCTGTGTTAACATTTCTTCTGTCAATCAGAATATTCCTTTTATAAAACATAAATACTTGATTGTCTGAGTCAGTTTTGACTGTAGAGGTCAACTCAATAAATATGTTCTATTAAAGGAAGCTTCTAATTGACAGAAGAAATGTTAACGTAAAGAACATATAAATTATAGATACCGATGATGGGAGACTTCCCGAAACGTCAATAATTGCTAATTTTTAAAAAAGCCAAAAATACATTGGTAGAAGTAATGCTCTGAAGAATGTATCATATAGATATTTTAATTTTTTTACACTTAGACATCTTGCCACTTATTTTTCAATATAGATATATTTTAAATGTGATAATGAAGTTTTAAAAAATAATAAAGTACATTGAAAGCGAAAGAAGTTATGTCGGATGAGTTGTTGTTTGATGGACGATGGACCCTTGAATTATCACATCTTCCAAAACAATATAGGTTACTGAGCATGTGGGTCAATAAATGAATAGTGGAGGAAAAGAAACATGGATAAAAAACAGGAAGCAATTTAAAAGAAAAAAATGTTGAATTTGAATACTGAGCTCACCCATCAAAAGTCGCCATTAAATAAATTTCTTTGAAAAAATACTAATAAGCCAGAGAAAACAAGATTATTTAAAAGATAAACAAATCTTGCAATACATGCACTGCAATGATATTCACATAAAGAACTTTTAGAGGATCATGCAAAACTTATAAGGACAGTACTTGGTGCACGATAAAGTTACTGTAGGTCATTTCACGCCAAAACGATCACTCATCCCATTTCAAATTTTAATTTTCATAAAGTTTCATAGACACTCAAAAACGGTACTCAAACAATATCAATGTTTTTTTTTCATATTTCGCGTATTTCTGGTTTTAAAGCGGTTTGAAATTCCAACTAACTATTTCTTCTAAAATGAATAAATTATAAACTTTGGTCGTAGACACTTTTTGTTTTAATTTGTAGATAAATAATCCCACTTTCAGATGAAAATATCATTTAGACCATGGACATTTTTTCATTGGATAATTTTATTCGTATTGAAAAATTAAAATTGTTATTTCACAATGAGGTTACCTCTTTATAAATCCTAAATAATCTTTATTATATTTACAATTAATACGGTAAGTATGCAATGAGGGACTCTAAGGCGACTGCAGAAGTAAATCTCATTAAGAATTCAAAATCAAAAAGACCATGGTAAAGGTCCAGTCCCAAAAAACTGCCGGGTATCAGTCAAACGTCCACATTTTTAATGTTTGAAAAAGGGGTAGCAAGTTATTAGTGATTCACTCCTAAATAACATTGCTGTTGTTATTTCAGTATAACATTTTATTTAGGTTTTGCGACTCTGATCTGGTGCTGACCTAAAAACGTTCAGACCCAAAAACTAATTCTCAAATTAAATCAGACTAAATAAAACAAATTTCTCTCTAATTTGGACGATTTTTATTATCCTTATAACTTGGAGGAAGCACCAATCTATTTTTTTAACTTATAAATTTCGTGACGTACGGGACAAATTTTAGTCCCAGTAAAAATTACTCAATTATTCAAGATTGGTGCAATGTGTATGGGAATTAATCGGTCACACGCCTCTTTGTTGAGCTTAAGTTACTAGTCCTTCCAATGAAGAATTTCCAAGTTAATATGTGATTATCTATAAAAGTTAAAAACTAAATACTATACAATTAACTGTTATGCGGGACATTCAGAATAACAATAAAAGTAATATAAAACGAGAATGCTTCTAATATGTTTCTTTTTACTTTCTTTTTTTGTTTCTTCTCTTCTTCAATATATTTTTCTTACGGAATAGCCCTTAAAAGTACGTTTTAGGGAACATTTAGAAAAAATCACCAAGGTTGACCGGCGTGGAATGACCGAAATACATACATTTTGATAATAAAGAAGCATATTAAAGAAAGCAAACAAATGCGGGATGTTTTCGGATTGCTCTTTATCATCTTTTGACAGCTTGTAAGTGTTACATATTTGAAATGACATTGCCTCTAACTAAATCGTACATGTTTACTACTGACTAAGGATGTACAAGTAGTGGAAAGCACAGATTTGAACCAAACTTGCACCACAGTTAGAGGAGATCGAAAGCTAATTGAAGGAGTTACAGATGGCATAGCACTAAGGGAGGTAGAGACAGTTAGTAGACAAGTACTTATGAATTAACTTATCTCAAAAGCATGAAAGATTAGCACTCGGATTAAGTATGGTTTCAGAATACATTTCTGCGATGTAGTGGAAAGCTAATAAAACAAATAAAAACCAAGAACTTGTTTAACTTTTATATTGTCTAACTTCATAAAAATATATACATAAAGTGTACCGGTTTCGGCTTACGCCATCGTTACCACAAAGTTCAAAAGTGACATTTAAGTTTACTAGGTTGTCACATTTATACAATACCTAAGATAGTAATTATAAATATTTCAGTTGTCAAATATTTAATAAAACCTCTAGTGTAGACAGCTTGACTCTGAAACCGCTGGAAATTAATAGAACTATAAAAAATGGGAATCTTTTCAACGACCGAACTCACTTCAAATTCTCACCTCTGCTAGTTACCATTAATTTAATATAATATATTGTGTACTTTCATTATAAATTGTACTAATTTTCATTTTATTGTCTTCTTATACTTTAATATCATGTCATATAGTACTTATTTCTTATATATAATATCATGTCATATAGTACTTATTTCTTATATATAATATCATGTCATATAGTACTTATTTCTTATATATGATATGTATTTACTATAAAACCTTTTCTATAAAATTACTATTATATTCTGTTTATTTTTGTAGTTTCTTCATTTTATTAGATTACTGACAACTCAAATATTTGTAAATCCTATGTTTGGTACGACAGCCCCCGCCCCTAACTCAGGGTCTTCCCCAGGTAATCTAAGGTAACCCGAAAATTTCATAAATATGACAGCCTTGCAAACTTAAATGTCACTTTTGAACTTTGTGCTGAAGATGGCATAATCCAAAACCAGTACATTTTATGTACATATTTTTGTGAAATTGGACAATATAAAAATTAAACAAGTTCTTTATTTTTATTTATTTTACAAGTTAGGTTTTTCTCTTTATTCATCAAGTGCGACCAAATGAAAAAAAAAAACGCATCATTACCATTTACAACATCCTCGTGAAAGTTGTGTTCTTCACCAATACTTGAATCCATTACAACTACATTTAATTGAAAACATTAAATTTCCACTAACGCCGAAAAATGAACATAAAAAACATTCGCGTTAATCAGGAAAGTTCGAATAGTGGAAGGTCTGGATCTGAACCAAACTTACAGGTAGAGGACTTTAAAAGCTACATATAGTAGCAGAAAATGGTATTGTATAAAAGAAGAGAAGAGAGAAGAAAAAAAATCACAATGTCAAGTTCATGGAAATATATTTTTATTGAATTCCCAACAAATTAAAGAAATAAATTTAATAAACACAGAAATCAGATAGAAACGTCGCCGGTGAATAACTAACATAACTTTTCGATTCCCCTCCAAAACCAGTCGACCGTTTCCGCTAATAATCAATAGTTGACTTACATAGGGGCTCCTAAATCCTCAAACTAAATTTGTCGATAAATACATTACATCGGCAGTTATTAGGGTTTATGAATTTAGCCCCTACCCTGAACCCCTCTTCCCTTCTGCCGATATGGCTGAAATTCGACAGGTTATATCCTCATTAGGTTTTGACTTCAAATATGAAATTTCATGTCGATACATTTATTACATTGGCAGTTATTAAAGTTTTTGAGTTAAGCCTCTCTCCCTTTGGCAGATTAGGCACAAAATCAATAGGTGCCGTCCTTGTAATGTTCTGCATTCGCATATAACATTTCGTGTCTATATATTTATTCTATCGGGAGTTATCATGTTTACAGACACACTCATACATAAATTGTTTTTTCATAATTGCAATCTAGAGGTCGGAAAACATGAAATTCCGTTGAAAACTCCGCATCGATTTTTTTACTGATTACCTAACTTTCCCTATACTTCGTATAGCTGGGGAAGTAAAACCAATTATTTAAATTATAGTTATTCTAGTAAAACAAATTAAATTCATTGTAATGATGGTAATGAGATCTAAATCGTTCATTTTCAGCGAAAAAACTACATCTCATAGCAAGTGTTTTTTATGAATGTTCGTCGTTTTGCATTATCATAAAAAATCCCGCACCACTGCTTGAAGCTGAAGATTGCCTTGATCATTTCGCAGGAAAATAAAATAACTCCGACTCCGGAAGTCCTAAATTTTGCCAACCAAGGTAGGCAGCTAGGATAGGGGTCTTTAACGAAAACATGACATATCACAGGCTCAAGACCATCCAAAAAAACGGCGTGTTCAAGGTTTCTTCACAAAATATAATGGGAATTAAGAAACCTCCCCATGTAAAGCAACTATTGATTTTTAGCCTAAACGGTCGATTTGATTTGAAAAGAGTGCGAAAACATAATTGATTAATTCCTTCTGGGGAAGTACATTGCCGAATAACCGACGAATTTTTTTTCTCCAGATATGTATATGAGCCTTGTTTTTCTTTTCCCTTCCTATAAAGACCTGATACCCTTCTCTTGTTCACAATATATAATAGTAATAGTAATAATAATAATAGTTTCATTTCATATACAAGAGGCTTATTTATTTTTTTATTTTAATTTCCATCATTTTACTTATTTTGTTATAATCGAATAATTATAATTTTAATAGTTGTTTTTGTAATAATTTTGGTGTTCATTAGCCTTATTCATTTGACATATCCTATTACCATGTATTGGTTTAACGAAAATAAATTTATTATTATTATGAAAATGTGTCTACTTATGATAAACGTATCATGTATTAATTTCGTTTATGTACTCATATATTTTTAAGTATTTATTTGTTCAGTTATTATTAATTTCATTTTACTTTTTTTAATAGTTTTGTTATTACTACTAATCATAGGTGTATTAGACTCAAGTAGTTATAAATCTAATTTATAAGCCATTTTAATGTATACATTCTTTTGACGTATCCTATTACCATGTATTGGTTTAACGGAAATAAATTTATTATTATTATTTTTGCTTTAGGTTACTTGGAATTCAATAAAAATAATTCTTCCATAGACTTGACATTTTTCCTTACTCTCTGTTGGGTTTGGGTACAGGTTAATGAGAACTTAGAGTAGAGCAACAGATATATTTATTTGGTCAACACCCTTATTACAAAACCGCGTGGTAACGAACACAAAGTCAGTTGTTCAATAATAAGTCCCATACCGCGTGGGAACTACACAAGTCACTCACTTACTGTGCTTGGTAACAGACGACTCACTTTATACCCGCGTGGTAATAACCAACTCACTTCCGCATGGTAACTAACGACTCACCTTATACCCGCGTGGTAATAAGCAACGCACTTCCGCATGGTAACTAACGACTCACCTTATACCCGCGTGGTAATAAGGACGAATCCATTCCGCACACCGCGTGCTGGCTCGACCCAGACTCTCAGTCCACCCCGCGTGGCGACCAACTGGTCCTTCTCGTTGTTAAGAGACGACTCACTTTATACCCGCGTGGTAACAGCCAACTCAACCAACTCAGTCCACCCCGCGTGGTGCCCAACTGCTTACTGACTCATGTAGTTCAAGAGTCCCGCCAACTCCTATCGATTGTCTCGGCGTGTTCCCGAATTCACCCACACTCAACTCGCGACTTAACATCCCGCCTCCCATGAAGGCTCGGCTTCATTATTGGATTGGGAGCGGGCATAGTCGCGAAAGGGGTCTGCGCACAACCCCGGTGGTCGTTGCGACATCCGCGACTCGCGTGATCGCGTCTTGCCCCGGGTAGAGCTGGGTGATCCGTCCCAGCTTCCAGGATTGCGGCGGAGCGTTGTCGTCCCCGTAGGTCTCCTCCAAGAGCACTTCTGACGCGAGCGGGTACCGCTGCAGCTCCCGATCAGCCAGCTCATGCAGCGTGCGAATCGCGAGAAAAGGCGCGGAAGTCGTCCATGAACGGAGCGGAGGCGACATGCATGAGTGTAGCGAATGGTGTGCGAGTGGTGATCTCAGCGCCGCGTGTAGTGGAAGGCGGCTGTCCGAGCCGACTTTTGCGTCCAGGCATACGATGAGTAGGCCAATTGGTGCGTTGAGGTCGTGGGTTGCAGGCTTCATCCAAAGAGGCTGGAGGCGCTGAAGTCGCGGGTTTCGGTTCAGTTTGCGCAGAAGAGGCGTCGCAGGTGGATTCGTTCGCGGTAGCGGGAGGTGCAGTCTTCTCAGCAGCAGAAGATCTACAGCGTCGGCGCTGGTGCCGCGGGGTCTTGTTTTTTCTAAGTCGACTAATTTGACTTTCTTCGCGACATTTTTCAAATGAAAATAATGAAATAAGATGGACTGTATTACTTACTTTAATCCGGCCCGGTAAAAACCATGTTGGGTTTGGGTACAGGTTAATGAGAACTTAGAGTAGAGCAACAGATATATTTATTTGGTCAACACCCTTATTACAAAACCGCGTGGTAACGAACACAAAGTCAGTTGTTCAATAATAAGTCCCATACCGCGTGGGAACTACACAAGTCACTCAATTACTGTGCTTGGTAACAGACGACTCACTTTATACCCGCGTGGTAATAACCAATTCACTTCCGCATGGTAACTAACGACTCACCTTATACCCGCGTGGTAATAAGCAACTCACTTCCGCATGGTAACTAACGACTCACCTTATACCCGCGTGGTAATAAGAACGAATCCATTCCGCACACCGCGTGCTGGCTCGACCCAGACTCTCAGTCCACCCCGCGTTGCGACCAACTGGTCCCTCTCGTTGTTAAGAGACGACTCACTTTATACCCGCGTGGTAACAGCCAACTCAACCAACTCAGTCCACCCCGCGTGGTGCCCAACTGCTTACTGACTCATGTAGTTCAAGAGTCCCGCCGACTCCTATCGATTGTCTCGGCGTGTTCCCGAATTCACCCACACTCAACTCGCGACTTAACACTCTCTCTCCCCTCCTTTTGTGTCATACCATCTATAACTCCTGTGGTAAGTAGCTTTTGATGTCCTCCTGTAAAGCAAGTTTAGCTCAAATCCTTGAATGTCACTATTTGTACTTTTTTTTGTGAGTAAAAAAACTATTCTAACATCTGATTGTATGTTTACAAATGGTAGAGACCATGCATAGAAGCAGCTAGGTTCTAGATAGTGCTTAAGCTTCCACAGTACAAAAACCCACCAAAGGCATGTTCTCCTCAGAAGGGATCTCATTGTAGACGACCTTAACAACCAATAACAGACATAATCAGAGAGGATTGCTTTGAAACATTTCACTAGGATCACCCTTACATTACCATTAGAACATCACGTTTCACATCAATAGATATTTTAATTATTAAATACATATTTCGAGGATTTCTATTAACACATACATTTTCACGGATTGAAAAGCAAAGAATCGCTTATTTTTAACGCTCTAATTTTGTGGTATGACAAATAAATTAAAACGTAATGTTATTTTCTTAACTTTTTTTATAAAAATTATGACTATAAATTTTGTATTTTAATTCAATAATTGTCACTAAAATTGTTTAAAGTGAAGTACTGAAATATCTTTTTACTAAAGGTTTAGTAGAAGAAAAAAAGTTAGTAGACATGCATTCAAACTGTGCCATAGTGCACTTCAAAATAAATATAAAAAACTGCCGAAAGTTATTTTAGTTACTCTGATAGAAACAAATATTCAAAAAAAATAAAAATTCATTCTATTTTACTACTTTCAAATTAATTTTCATAGTAGTTTTAAAGTTTTTAAATATACATTTTTAAAAAATACTACAATTTTTAGGAATTATGTATGTCGAAGATCGTAAACGTAACCATATTAAGTGTTTGAAGTCAGTCCGTCTGCCACCCCAGACATCTTAGGAACTATTGAATTGAAGCTATATTACTGAAAATATGCAAGTGATAGAGTGATATGTTGAAATGGCAAAAAACCACTGGGGGGGGGGGGGGGCGGGGGGGGATTGGCTAAAGAAATTTAATTTGATTAAAAAGCTCATATAAACATAGGTCCGGAATCGCTTTCTTAAAACATAATTGGCAGAAAATAAAACGAAAATTACAATACTTCCTTATACTACAGGTATAAGAAAGTAATAAATAAATACTTCCTTAAAATGTTATTAGAAAAAAAATTCATAATAAATCAATTTAAATAAATAATTGCAATCTAAAATGTATTCTTTATTGATTGACTGTTTAATGTTGTTCAGACCAAAGCCGGATCCCGGATGTTCAGCAGGGGGTTAAAATTTCGTTGACAGGTTGACTAACAGTCTGAGTGTGATGTCATTAAAGACTGTGCGCAAGATCGCAAGAGGTCCTTCGCGCATCACTTGGACGTCTTTCCCAATTTAACGTGCATATTTCTTTATCCTTAGCGAAACTAACTTATGAGCCTCTGCACTAAGGGGGGGGGGGGGGGGGGGGGGGGGGGGGTAATTCTGCTTATACCCCCTATTGTATCCGCCACTGGTCCAGACTTTGAATAACAAGTAACTGAGAGTTGTGTTGGCATTCTGCTCCCTGTACTGGTACCCCACCCACCGAAGTCACTCCCTTGCAATTACAGTAGAAATAAATTAAATTATTGCAATGATGAAATGGTAATGACTAGAAGAATGTTGACATAAAGACATCTATATTTACATTATTGATCGTAACAACGTGAAAGCAGAGTATCAATTGTTTGTTTACAATCAACACTAAGATACTATTTCAAATACAAAGTCTGAACAACACTAAACAATCAATTAATAAAGAACAGGTTAACAAAAATTATAATGTGTTATGACTACTCTACCATTTTTAGATTATTTATTGTTTACATTATTAATTGTAATTATGTGAAAACACAGTAACAATTATTTGTTTACAACTACACAATTATATTTCAAATCCAAATTCGTCGAAACACTAAACAATCAAGCAATGAAGTACAGTTTAATAAAAATAATAGTGTGTAAGAACTCATGTTTTAAATAATTTAATTTTCTACAAGTTTTAGATAATTTATTTATTTATTGCCAGGACCAAATTTAAAAGGATATTTTATGAAAAGTAGGAGTGTAAATAAGGGAGTGTTCTCCTCTCTTGACATTTTGACAATGCCATTATCTCTCTCTTAGCACATTCGATTGTATATATTGTTTAAACAGTTGTAAATAACTATTATTTTAAAAAAAGTTTAAAATCAGGTTGTTTGCCTAATACTATAAGGAAACATTTCCGGGTCCATGTTCACATTAACCTTTGCAGTCAAAATTAAATTTCCCATAAGAACCCAAAGTATGTATACGAAAAACCCTTTATAAGTATATTAATGCACAATTAACGCTCTGAAATCGTTAGTATTAACGATCTGTGTAACAAACTAGAACATCCTAAACCAATAATCTGAAAGCAATGAAAATGATAATAGCTGAAACGTTATTTCAATATTGAAATATTCTGAGTATAAAGAAGCAATGATAATTCGCAAAGTGCACATTCAGCATTATTGGAAGTGTGCGTATACACAAAATAGAAACAGAAGTTGACATCAGAAAATATTCATATAGAACTTTTTTAATTATGTCCATATATATTTTTGTAGAATAAAAAATAAAGACTAAGTGTATTTCAGTTAGATTTTGGTATATTAGTAGACCAAAGTTAACCAAATAATAAAATATATACATTACCATCCCAAGTGTTTCACGTTTGTTCAAGCGAAGTTCACGCAGCATTTGATTTCGTTGCTCCATCATCAAAGTACGTTCGTATGTATACGCAGAGATGTCATTATCCGTCTTGAAAAGTAAAAAAAAAAAAAGAATAAAATTTATGCATAAGATATATATTTAAGAATTTAAATAGGGTCATGTCTTCAGTTATTGGACTTTTAAGGAAAATTTTAACTTTAAAAAGTCTACTAAATTACCACTAAAGAACATTCTAACCAACTAGTGGTTATTTTGGCAGCTGACTCCTCTAGCAGTCAGAAAGTACAAAAGTTATTAATTCACGACAAAAAGTGGAAAAATTTCCAAAAATACTAAATATCACCAGTCGATGATAGCGCTAGAGACTGGATGTCGCTTCCCCCATTATAAGGACAGTTAAAATGACAGAAATGTTCAAGCACGTTACAATATGTGTTATGATATCGGATCTAGATTTGTGAGTACTCTGATATGAACAATTAAAAATATCTAAAAGTCTAATTAATTAAAAATAAGTATCTAAAGAACATAGTAAACACACAAATAACACCCATCTATGAATGGAAAAATTAATGTGTGTTATTGAGGAAGGGGCAAAACTGCATTCAACCTCTCAAAAGTGACAATAGTTAATTCACTGACTTAGTCCAATGTGCTGGCTGGCTTCTACCATATGACGTATTCTGGTTTTCTCATAGAAATAAAAACATTGTCACATTTTCAATGCAACTGCGACATCATCAGTGGCATATCTATGAATACATATAAAATATAAACATGGAGAAGTAATTAGCAAAAACATTAAAGCATCAGAGCAAAGAGTAACATAATAAAATAAAAGTAGCGTACCCTGCATAGAGTGGTGTCAAAGGAACACAGGCTAATAGCTCAAAGGGGATACGAGGTTTATACACTCACTCTATATTCATGCAAAAAATACTTCATTCATTCGAAAATAACGTCGAATGTTTAAGTATGTATTTGCATCTATATAGAATGAGTAAATAAAACTAGTCTCCCTCCCTTTTGACCTATATCCAGTGTCCAGCTCTTTTAATTTTATTACATTTCGTTACTCTACCCTGATACTTTAGAGGGCGCCGGTAGCTCAGTGGTATGCGTGCTTGACTTCTGAGCTCAAGGATGTGGGTTCGTAACCCGACCGAGGCCCTTAGTTTATTTTATCTCGGAGGTAAAATAAACTTAAGCACGCCGTCCTTCGGATGGGACGTTAAGCGATGGTCCCGAGCCTGTACGATGTCAGGTACTCGTTAAAGACCCCACCCTAGGTGAAAAAAAATTTAAGGTAGGCATAATTTAGGACTCCCATAGTATAGTCAGGCTCATGTCCAGCAGAGTGACAAAAGAGCGCTCTGGTAGTAGGCAATATGACCTCGTAGTTAAAGCCCGGGCATGAGTCATAAAACCTAAACCTAAACATAACCTACAAATTAAAAGTGGAATTGTTCTTAATACAACACACAAATGACTAGAAGTACCAGTTTTAGGCATACGGTGCTGCAGAGATATAGGAATTAAAAGCGAATATATGTAAAAGTGAATATATATATATATATATATATATATTAATACTAATCTTGCCAAGTAAGTAATATTGCATTTCTTAACAAACAATAGCAGTAAACAATGTTTTGTGGCAAAACCGTTAGGGAAAACTAAAAGTGCATGAAAATAGATACACAACAATCATTATTTTTTAATGAAAGAAAATAGCGAAAATAGCTAACTAATTGGAGTCATCCGAATATTGGAGACGTAAACCTTAATAACTGCCGATGTAATGAATGTATCGACACACAATTTAGTACGAGGATTTAGAAGCCCCTATGTAAGTCATCTATTGATTTTTAGACGGTCCATTGGTTTTAAACGGAAAGAGAAAACCCAATTATTTCGTTCTGCGAGTGTAAATTGCCGGTGATTCACCGACGACGTTTTTGTTAAGATTTCCAGAGTTAGTTTACCATTTCTACAACTTCAACCTCAGCTTCAATTCGTAGATGGTATAAGAATGTCTTGAGATCTTTCTTCATTTGGATCGAGTTGTCTTCCATTTGAGCAACGGTGAAGATGCGAAGTTTGCAGTTCTTCCAGGTGCGATGCTGTTTGAGAAGGAAGGGGAGCAGCATGAGAAGACCCCCGTCATGGACTATCCACCACACGTCGATGTTCCCTGTCATCTGAACACAAGAAAATATTTTATCAAGTGTTTTCAAAGCAAGGCATATTTAAGGTTTTCATTAGTTCACAATAATGCCGCATGGCGAAAGCTAGAAAACATACCAAGGCACTAAAAACAAAAACATGCTGCCTCTTTCTCCTCTCACTTTCACATTTTTGTGGGTAAAAATAAATTTCTAAAGAATTTAATATATTTGTACAAACTATATCTACTCTATAATATAAAAAGATTAGCTGAATTCGGCCAAAAATAGATTACGTAGTTTTCTTTAATTTTACATATAAAACCTTCGTCTAGATATGTTCATTCAAGAAAGTATGTTTGATGGAAAAATGGTAATAGGTTCCGTAGATCGTGCCAGCCCGGTGTACATATAAGCTGTTTTTTTTTTTTTTTGTTTTTTAATAGAAATCTGCTAAAAATAAAAGAACTAACATTACCTTAATTGAAGAATTAGGGAAGAAATTGATGCCCTTTGGAACGAGGAGGGCCATCCGAGCAGCGGCGACAGTGCGAACAGACTGAAGGAAGGTGTTCCAGGTACGTTCATGTTCCGACTGGCGCCATCCATAAGGCCAGCCAAGGATAACCGTGTTCGGCTTCATTCCTCCCAGTCCAGTAGTCTGGATCCTACAAAAATCACACCGTGCTAAGATATAGAAATTAATAAACATAGCGACATCAAAAATAACGTTAAAATGTACAAATTTAATTATTATTTTTTACATTTACATTCGTTTATTTATTCATCATTATTTTATTTTTTTCTGTAATCAACCTATTATAATGCACTAATGAAACCTCATTTACTAGGCGATATTATACAGATTGTAAATATTCAAAAAAAAAAAAAAATAATAAAAAAAAAAAATAACAACGAAGGAATATAATCAAAAATAGTTTACATACAGTTAGTTATTATGACTCATGCCCGGGTTTTAACTACGAGGTCATATCGCCTACTACCGGTGTGCTGTTTCGTCGCTCTGGTGGACATCTGGTGGACAGCCTGACTCTAGTATGGGAGTCTTAAATTTCGCCTACCATAAATTCTTATTCACCTAAAGTCGAGGGTCTTTAACGAGCACCTGACATCGTACAGACTCGGGACCATCGTTAGGAAGACTACGAATTCATGAAAATAATACGAAATCGCAAGATATATTAATGGGTCCGCGGAGGCGTTAAGGCCTACGGAAGTAATTTGTCGTCAATGACTTGTCAACTGAATCCAAAAAAAAAATGCTGAGGGCTTCAATACTTTGAATTTTATATCCCACTGCATATTTCTTCAAGTGCACAACTATTTTGCGCATTTTTCTGCCGGAGGATCTGTCATGAACTTGTACTGTTCCTGTCTGACCATCTGTTTGTTAGAAATTATTTTCACGTGATCTAATTTAAAATAGGATTTGTGTCACACATTTACCCCAACCAGTCAAAAAGCTAAGCGGTGATCCTTTTGACGTGAAACGTCTTTCGTTTTGGTCAGTAGGGGGTCGCTTGATAAAACTGCATGTAACGAAAACATGTAAGTTTGTCGATCCGAGCGGGAATGGTAGCGTTTGAGAGATTTCACTCTGCCACAGTAGGCATAATCCATTGAACTCAAACCGGTGCTCTTCAGGAGTTAGTGTGTAATTTTTTGCAGAAAACTGACGGTTGCTCGGCCAAGGTACGTCATTTCTGTACCCTAGTGCCCACACACCCTCTGCAGCACGCAGAAGACGTTTCACGTACCCCACTGCGGCTGCGCCCCCGATATAGCCTGTGTTTTTGTTATTACATTACCCTTCATTGTATTGTATAAATTTCTAGTTTGTTTGCTTTTGTAACTCATGCCAGGGGTTTAACTACGAGATCATATCGCTTGCTACCAGAGCGCTATGTCGACGTCCGACTCTAGTAAGGGAATCTCAAATTTTGCCTACCTAGGTTTAGTTAACTAGGGTTGGGGTCTTTAACGAATACCTGACAGTCCCAAAAACATGTGTGAAAATGATAGTAGTGATTATCTTATTATAGTTAAAAAATTGAGTGAGCTTCAGGAACCTCTAAATATTGTTCACGAGTTAAAATTTGACCTGTCCTCGGTCGGGTTTCGAATCTACGTTCTTGAGCTCAGAAGGCAAGCATGCATACCACTGAGCTACCGGCGCCCTCCGTTTTTTTTTTTTTATAAATTATCACGAGAGATGTGTCCATTATTATGATAAGTTTTAACTAAAATTTCATCAAGAAAATATTGTTTATAGTAAGTATATTCCTAGTAGATATATTCCAGAGTTGAATACTCAATCCAGATCTATTGTTCTCTTTTTGAGCCAGACTCTACTCTGAGAGTATCCTGGATTAGTTACCTAGTGTAGAGTAACGAGTAGCTGATCGTACAAGCTCGGGACCATCGCTTAACGTCCCATACGAAGGACAGTGTGCTCAAGGTTGTTTAAAAAACTTAATTGATTAATTGATGTTGAGGAATTGCATTGCAGGTGATTCATCAACGATTTTTATAACTTTTTTTTATATTCGTATATGATGTGGTGTGGTAAATAAAATTTTGTAAAATTAATTATTAAATAAATTTATAATTCAAATAATAAATATAAAAATAAATAAATAAACAATAAATTACCACATTTCCTATAGAAATTTTATAACTGGTCTTTTACTAAATTTTGATTTCTACAGTAATTTCCGAAAAGGGCCCTAAAAATATCAAAAGTTCAAGACGTGCAATTTTTAAGAATGTGCACCTAATTTTAAAAAAAATTAAATTAACAAACTTTTCATTCGGGTTTCTAAAGAGATGCTATATGTTTTCTAAAGAGATGCTATATGTTTTCTAAAGAGATGCTATATGTTTTCTAAATTTGGCAAAAATATTTAAATCTAATCAAAAGGTTTTCAAATTATCTTACTGGGCCAACAGGGAAAATGAGTAGAATAGAATTCACGAAAACAAATAATTGGGTTTATTTTCTTACATCTACATTATAAAATTAAAAACTAAAAACCTCTAAATATTGTTCACGAGTTAAAATTTGACCTGTATAAATAATTTACGATAGTGAACCATACAAGGTAAGAGCCAACATTTTCATATTTTTTGGGACACTCTAATATGTAAATAAATAAAAATAATGAAAGTAATCTCATGATAAACAAATTTCACATACAAATGACTGATTCCTTCAGCAACCTCATTCGCTGCTAGGACATCTACAAAACCTTTCACTTTTTCCTCGTCCATTATTTTTCTTAAACTTTGCTTGGCTGCCATAGCTTCCCCTGCACATCGGGTGAAATCTCCTCGTATAACAGCAACACAAATCGCCAGACCTTTCCCTGCGGAATTAAATAACAAAACATTGAATTACATTTTTGAGATTTAAAATAAAAATAATATTAACATGAAGGAGGACAGTTCTACTAAACAATTTTTTCCAAAGAATAGACCACCTCAATAGCCGTACAAACTTCCCCACATTGCATTGTTTTGATGTGAAAGCATATATTTCCACACTTTTTTTATTTAAATCGAAGAGATGACTTGTCTGAACTCAATCTAGAAACTTTAGAAACGACGCCATATTTTCCTATAAACGTTTAAATAATTATATAGATTGTTCTGAATTCCTCCAACTTCTGTTCGCTATTTTCAAAATTTTATAATAGATTTATTGTTAAACCAATTATATGTACCACTCTGCTATGGACAGAAATCAGACAGAGAGCTACAAATACAATTAACTTAGAATTCTTCAAGAGTGATGTACTTCGCATCAGTTTAATCGTCTTTATAGGGTTCTGGATGCACATTAATTTCGTGTCGATACATTCTATCGGGAGTTTTGGATTCAGGATGTCGGAAAAGATGAAATCCCTGTGAAAACTCAACTTCAAATTTCTGACTGACTACACAACTTCCCCTATAGGTACTTCATATAACTGGAGAATTGAAAATTTGGAGACAGGACTGTATGCGGACGGAACAGAGGACACATATAAGATGGTGAGAAGGCCAACATGTCCCCAAAGGTTCTTGAACATTAACATTTGACGGCCTTAGCCAGTTGAGTATTATATATTTTAATTTCAAGGTTTTTATTATCTCACAAAAATTGTTTAAATTATTAATAAATGAAATAAAATAAAATATCTCTGTGAATCCCTTCAGAATTTTAACGGGAAACATATTAAGCATTAAAAATAAACCGTCAACGCTCATTTAATATAGAATTCAGAAAACATAAAATGTTGATATTTTCTTCTCTCGAGAGTTTGGTACAATTGACACAAAAAACAACAAATTTTAAACTGGCCTTGACGTTGAGGGCGACATTATAAATAACGATAACGAGCGTTTTTCTCATGTAATATTCATTCCCGACCCATTATCCGTGGTGTCCAGTAGTGCGATGAGGAGGGAAGGGAATTGTTCATCTGATCATTCCCGGAGCCTAACCTCCTCATCCCTACGTTCTCCTCAACCCAGGATGAAAATCGTTCTGTCTCCCTGTCTTCTGATTATCTCCATTATATTTACTGGCAATATCCAATTAATATTAACATATTTTCACGAAAACTGTACCTACCCGTTGACGACACAGCTAGTTTCATTATTGCTATAAATTCACTATGTACAAACATACCTGCTTTAAGCTGAGAAGCAAAAGTGAAAATCTTGCGATATTTTGGTAAATAATCATCAGTGAGTTTGCCAAGTATCAGGATCTGAGGTCTCCAGTTCTTGGTGTGTGGAGGACCTTCTTCGAGCCGCAGAAGACTGTACCGGGCAGCAGACAATGCTAGACCTCGAATCCCATCTCCCCATTCTTTTTCAGCTCTAAAAAATACATTTACATGTATATCACGCTTCATTTATAATCAGCCAGTTATTCATTTATATAAGTTTATTAGATTAATCTATAATAAATTTCTCGGCCATTCCACGCCAGACAAAATTGGGTATTTTTCAAAATGTTCTCTAAAATTTATTTCTATTGGCTATTACATAAGAAAAATATGCAGAAGATTGAATTATTATGAAGTTTTATGAATTTATTATTTATTTTATTATATTTGAACTGTGGATGTGAGAAATATAGGGACCTAAAACTCATATCATTATTGAATGCACTCATTATAGCTTGCTAATTGTTTCTGTTGATTGAAAACATCCTGCATTTGTTTGCTTTCTTAAATTTTTCAAAAAATTCCCTGAGACGTTAAAAAAATCTTACTGAAGATTGATTTATGGCGAAATTCATCTGGATTTCTATTTGTTTTTAGTTTAATACATATTTGAACTTGGAATTTGAGAATAAGGTCCCAGGTCCCTATAAATTACCCAAAATAAATTTTAAAAAAACTGAAAGAATGCAAATAAATAAAGTAAAAGAAACATATTTTGAAGTTTCATATTACTTTTATTCAAATAATAAAGAAAATCCGAATATGAGTGTACTTATTATAGTTTGTTAGACTGAATGCCCCGCATAACATACAACTCTATTGTATTTATTTTTTAACTTTTATAGATAATCACATATTAACTTGGAAATTCTTAATTGGAAGGACTAGTAAAATACTATCTTGAAAACGTGAGTCATTGTCACTGATTTGTCCCATCCGTTACGAAATTTATTAGTTAAAAAAACAAACACATTTTATAAGAAAAATAGTCCTAAAATGTACCTTATGTAAGAATGGAATGACCGTTCTTCTTTAAATAGATAAAACTTATATTAATTTAAGATAATGTAAACTTATAATTGAACTGACATACCCTCGGTATTCAATATATTTGTATATGAGTCCTGCCATGCCAATAGCGACAAGGGCATAGTACCAGCTGGTCATGAACATGACAGCGATGCATAGGGAGAGACCAAGAAATGACAGAGACCTGTCAACAAACCCCACATCCAACTGTTAATGTTCAGTATATAAATAAATATGTATATATACGGTTAGTAGCCTAAACAGGTGTGTAACGTAACATGAACTTAATTTGTTAAGTACCTTGTTGAAACATGGACTATGCCTTATTGAAGGATGAAACATATAATGAAGATAAATCATTGATAGGAATATAATTATTAACCATAGAATACTAAAGTTAAAAATTTTCGCTTGTAACTGATCGTCCATCAAAATATCGGATAATGGTATTTTGCCAAAAAATGCGACTTTTATTACTGAAATCTGGATGAGTTGGGTTTGTTTTGTGAAGCAAATGCTTTAGTTTTATTTATACTTAAATTTCAAGTTTGTTGAAACATGTGTCAGTCACATCTACGTTCATCAACAAATTGGGGATCACCGAAGACACACCCCAACCACCGGGCATCATAGTGCAGTTCATGCGCCAGTCAGTCCGGAATGAGGTGTTTGAAGTGAAGCGAGACTTAGGGACGCGGTATCTCGGCTGGACGGACAATGACAATCATACTATTTATATCAACGAATCGCTGAATTTTTACAACTAAAATTTGTATGTTGATGCTAGTAGGCTGAAGAGGGAAGACAGGGTGAAGCGAGACCTTTTCGAGTTGTTTCTTGTCATTCTTTTTAAACTTCTCTACTTTTCACATATTCTCTTATGTTATATTTTCAATTTTTCTTCATTTTACTCTACATATCTGTAAGAGGGAGTTGATGCGTAGTCTTGGTCAATTCATAAATATTTGTATAATTTTATTGATGTTTTCTCTTGTTTGATCTGTTCTGTCACGACATGCCAGAACCAGTCTCTGCAACCCTGGCGACTTACGCTGACGACACGTTGATCCTCAGCCAAAACATAGCTCTGGATGCGGCCATCGACTCCCTACAAACCCAGGTGGATGACATCGGCCAGTGGTTTGGAAAATGGAAGCTTAAGTTGAACGGTGGGAAGACGGAGGCGAAGGTGTTCGCTTTACGCCGCTTCTCGATAGAACACCTCAGAAGGCTGCAAATCGATCAACTCCCAATTCCATGGAATCCTAAAGACCAGGGTGTGCGCTATCTTGGAGTGCACCTTGACACAAGACTAACATGGCGCCTACATATCAACATAAAACTCCAACAAGCACACACACGACTCAGGCTCATCTACCCACTCATAAACAGGAATACACCACTCAGACACACATGCACATCCTTACTTTACAAAACACTAATACTTCCACTCTTAACCTACGCTTGCCCCGTATGGTTCTGCACTAGCCACACTAACATAACAAGATTACAAACATTCCAAAACAAAGTCCTCCGGATAGCGGTGAACGCACCTTGGTTTATCAGGAACACCCAAATCCATCGGGAACTGGGAGTTGCTCCTTTTGCAGCCCACATTGAGAAACTCACCCGAAGCTTCCATCAAGGTCTGCCAGCCTGCTCTGGTGCGGTTCACTACAGTCTCGGCCAGCCTGTAGCTCGCAGGCTGCAACCAAGACTGTACCAAGACTTTTTGTTTTAATTATAATTTTCATGTTTATTTGCTCATTTTGTGTAAAGTACATATTTAGTACTGGTCCAAATAAAAATGTTTTTTCTTCTTTCTATTGATGTTTTGTTTTTCCCTAAATTTTCTTCAGTACCTTCCTTTCCTCCTCTACACTTTATTTTCGATGTCCCTAGAGATGCTCACATCTCGCCCTGGTACTCAGACTTGAAATAGTTCAAACCCTCCTACCGTCGAGATTATCTCCTAGGCTCTTTCATCTTCCAATGCTTAAAACCCTGCCTCCCCCAATCCGTCACTACTCTCCTTCCGTGGCTTCCTTCAAATCCTCACTATTCCAATTCCTCTTGAAACCATCTACTCCCCTCTGAGTAGTTCTTCATTCTTTCTTCCCCGTATTTCCCCATTCGTCAACATCAATAATCTCTAATTATATTAGTTATTTACTTATTTCATTTTTTTATTTAATAATTTATTTTACAATAAATATTCTACTTATTTTGTTCATTTTATATATTTTCATTATTAGCTTATTTATTTATTTTTTTGCATATTTTATTTAATTTATTTCTCTTCTCACTCATTTCTGTTTAGCACCTTTTTTAATAAATTAATTTTATTTCAAACCTTGTCTGGGCATCCTTCCTTCTCTTTTATAGTCAACCATTAATGCATTATGCACTGTCGATTTTCCTTCATATTTATATAGATTCTTTGATATATTTATAGTTTATTTTAATTCTGTATTTATCTATATTTATTGTTGCCTACTTTTTTCCACTGTAGCACTAATTTATTTATATTTGCAAACATTTATTAAATGTTTCTTTTCTTTTTGACTCGGTGTGTATTTATTCTTATGAGACCTCGGTCCCAGAATAAAATTTCATTTCATTCATATTGTTTCATATTATTTTGAACAAAATGTTGATTAAAATCACAGGAACAATATATATTATTTTGCTTTGACTGTCTTTACAAAAACTTTCAGTGATGAACGACTTCGAACTAGTACAAGGAATAACACCAAATATGTAAGGAGAAATGAATGAAAAAAAGGTCATGCGGCCCAAAAGAAAATGTTAGTCACTAACTGACGGAGAGAAGTGAGTTAATACAAAAGAAATAGGGGTATTGATTACTAGGCAGGTTACCAGGCGAGGCTATATAAGGGACATTGGCAATCAGTAAAGCAGTCACAGACAAGCGATTCAACATTTGTACCACAGTCAACCTGTGAATAACACAGAACAGGATATAAAAAAATAAGAAATATAGTTATATTCATCAAACAAGTCCACACTTTTTCTTTTATTTATTTCTACTGAATAAAAATTATTGTAGTTCCAATTCTATAAACCTAAATTTCAAAGTTTCTTACTTAACAATTCTTCTACTTAAAAATTGAATTGTATGTCCCGAAATATCAATTTGAAATTGCAGGCCCATACGGAAGTACACTCAACACTCCAATTAAGCCTACGTGTATTTGCAGTTAAGCAATAGTAAATAATGTAGCGTATACTAACCAATGATAATACTTGAAACGTGGTCGCCAATTAGGAGTCCTCAAGAGAGTTTGAAGAGCGCATGCTAGGTTCACAAACCCATAACACATGAGAAAAAACATGGACAGAAGTGGAGCGAGATAGTCAACATTGCCAAGTAAGATTCCGAGCTGACAGATGGAGACAGTGAGAATCAGAGCTCGGGTAGGTTCGCCTCGGCTGGAGGAGACAGCGAATGGAGCCAAGAACGGTATGATTCCATCCTTAGCTATAGCCTGCCATAACATAACATAAGTATAGTAAATAAATAAAACAACTACGATAAATTATATATGGAATACAATTAACCACTAAATATATACATATGTGGAAACCGAACTGGTTCCAAGTTGTGAACAAAGGGGAATAGTTGAAATTAATTTGATTATTCATACACATGTTATTTTTGGTGGCTTCATTTATTTCCAGTTGTTCTAAACTATCAAGTAACCTGCTTTTTGAGCAGGAATGAGGTATTTAATGCCTTCGCTTGAGTCAAAAGTGTGGCTATTGTCGATATTAAATAAGCCAAAATCTATTTTGAGTTAAGTTTGTATTCCCTAGTCAGTTCGATATATAAATAATATCAACATTTTTTCAAACTTTTATTGCTAAACCCCTAGCGCACATTTTCAAGCTATGTTTTAACACTAAAATATTTCCTACAAAATTTAAACTCTCTCATAAAGCCAGTTTCTAAAATAGACAATAAAACTAAAATTGATAATTACCGCCCTATCTCAATTTTGCCACATTTATCTATAATATTGGAAAAACGTATGAAAAAAAGAATTGTTAATTTCCTCGAATCCAATAATTTAATTTCTCCGAAACAGGTTGGATTTCGAAATGTTTTATCTACTAATGATGCCAATCACGAGCTGACTGAGTCGTTGTATTCTAGTTGTCATATAAAGTACAAGACCATTGCTATCTTTCTGGATTTAAAAAAAAGCTTTTGACACTGTTTGTCACCCCCTTATGACTATAAAACTTCAAAAGCATGGATTTGACGCAAAAATACTGGAACTACTTATTGATTATTTAAAAGACCGCAAACAAATAACCAAGGGACAGTTTTAGGTCCAGTACTATTTTTGATTTATATTAATGTACTATGTAACATACAAATACCAGAAAAAATCATTTCTTATGCAGACGATACAGTCATTATAATAAAATCAAAATCTTGAAACTCTACTTTTGACCTAGCTAACAAATGTTTGAATGAAGTTAATAACTGGATGGATAATAATATAACTGTGAATAGATAATGGATTAACTAATTTAATGATTAAAAAATATAAAACAGATGATAATAGAGTGATAGTAGGTAATGGAGTGATAACCGGATGGCTTCCCATCAGTCAAGTCTCAGTCTCCGACGATATTCCACTTGACTGACCAGATACATCGTGACTGAGACTGAATTTAACAAACTTAACATACTAAAATAAGCTATAAAAATCAATTTAATAAATGTATTTTGTTTATTTTAGGCAAAGGCACTATTTGTTGTCAGCTTAAGGCTAACAGTGTTACTTCTTTTTTTTCCATACCTTGTTCGACCAACTAATGCATTTTCAAATAAATATATATTTCTTTCTTTGGTCTTATAACAATGTTAATAGAGTCTCAAATTTTCGCACGATTACAATACTTCCGTATACTAACTAGGATGTGAGAAAGTAATGACATGAAAAAATTAATAATAAAAAGGTTATTAACAATTTAAATACTATTGTGATTCAATGACAAAAAGGGACTAGATCTAGCGGATAGAGGAGCTCTGCAATAGAAAAGTGTTCTACCTGAAGAAGTCTTGGAGCCCCCGTCAAACTCTGGAGGCCAGCACCAAGAGTGGAGAGGAAGGAACCAATGAGGATGACCCATTCATTGGGCCAGGCCATGTTAGCTACCACTAGTCGTCCTCCGATACTCTGTCCGAACCTGCAACACAACAAGAAACAACTTAGCAACATCTGACCAGAATCAATACTCAAATCGAAACATAGACCTGTGAGGCCGATATGAAATGTTGACATGAGAACAGGAGGTCAGAGGGAAGCCCGTATGAGGTGTACTCTTTAGTACCTCCAGCTAGCTGTCATTGAGACAGATTTTTTTTTTTTCGTATGATTCCCTCTCAGTAAAGGCTGATCTAAATGTCTACCAGCGGTAGACCGCTGTTTCCTTCCCTCGCCAGACTCACGTTTCCTCCCCTAACTAATTTAGGGAGCGCAAATCACCTGTATTGAATCAGCAATGTAACAATTATAACGTGTCATAAAATTTGTATTCAATTGTGACATGTTTTAACAATAGAATACAACACAACATTGAGATGGTAGTTACATAGAATCAGTACCAACAGTATGTTTCCACAGCAACCTTTTATTTCCTCAGCTATACAAAGTACAGGGGAAGTTATGCAATTGGTCAGAAATTCGATGTTCAGTTTTCACTGAAATTTCATGTTTTCCGAACCCCTGATTCTAAAATTGAAAAAAAAAAATGTCTGTGTGTATCTGTGAACACGATACCTCCCAATAGAATGAATGTATCGACACGAAACTTCATATGTAAATTCAAAACCACATAAGAATAACACCTATTCATTTTCAGCGGAATCAGACGAGGGGAAGGGGAGGAGCAGAAGGGGGTCAACTTAAAAATCCCAATAACTGTCGATTTTTGACTTCAAAATTTAAAAGCAAATCGTTCTAAAGGTCTAAACATGGACTATTTAAACAAAAATCATATTTTTGAGTTACCAAATTTCTATGGGGTATGATGAAGGGTTTATTTATTTTTTGAGAGGGCGGGGGTGACAAAAAAAGTCCTTGATGAATCACCGGCAATGTACTTCCTCAGAACGAATTAATCAATTAATTTTTCGCTTCCCCTCCAAAACTAGTAGAACGTTTGCGCTAATATTCAACAGTTGACTTACATAGGGCTTCTAAAACCTCATACTAAATTTTGTGTCGATAAATTCATTACATCTGCAGTTATTAGGGCCTTTGAATTGAGCTTTCTCCCCTGAACCCCCCTTCCATTCAGCCTATATCCCTGTAATTTGATAGCTTATGTCCTCATTGGGTTTTGACTTTAAATATAAAATTTCATGTCCATACAATCATTACATCGGCAGTTATTGGGTTTTTGAGTTGAGCCTCCCTCTGATCCACCCTTTCCTTTCTGCCGATTCTGCTGAAAATCGATAGGTGTTGTCCTTATGCGTTTGGTCACACATATAAAATTTGGTGCCGATACATTCATTCTATCGGAAGTTATATTATAGTGTTCACAGACACACAGTCTTTTTTTCATATTTGGAATCTAGAGGTCGGAAAACATGAAATTCCGTTAAAAACTCTTTTTTTTTATTGAGGTATTTTCTTGTGCATTACTTGACGGAATTTTACAACTATGTATTTTGTTTTTGTGAGGATATAATAAATTGCATGAAATATCCTATTACCATATTATGGTTTAACATAAATAAATATTATTAATAATACAGTGGTGAGGGGTAGTTTACTTGTCTCGAAGAAGAAGGTTGTCGACAGTTCCAGCGAAGAGCAACACCGATGTCAAGTAGACGATAGAGGTCGTCAAGATGGCACAGATAGTTCCTATTGGGATAGACTTCTGCGCATCTGCCAAGTCACCTGACCGGTTGGATCCAGCCATTATGCCTAGAATAGTAGAAAATAGAGTAGGACATTAAATATTTATTATTCTCATTTACCACAGAAATGCATCTTGGCCCCTTCACCTAGCGCTACCTGCATGAAGAAGGGAAGCAACAATACCTTGATGCAGTCTTCTCACAAACCCTATACCTATCACTCTATGCCAGTGAATATCTTTTAATTTATGGCCAAAATTTATTTCTTTATTTTTACCATTTATACATTCTTGAATGTACAGGGGGAGTGATTGGTTAAAACATGGTTGGTATAAGAGAGTCCTGTTAAAATGCAATTCTTAATAAGAGGGCGGAAGTAGGATCCATTTATACATATAATGAAGGTTAAAACAAGAAAATTATTTATTCGAAGGGTAGGTTTCAGAAAATCTATTTTTAGTTATAAAAATTGGTCTATGAACATTTTATTTTTGTTAATGTTATTACAGTCAATGTTCATGTACGGAACCCTTGAATATGTGATCTGATCACTCTTCTCTGTAATTTTCAATCAAATCGAATTCAGAGGAAGGGCAAAAACTTCGTTGATCAATTCGCGCATGGGAAGTAGTCGATGATTCATGGAAGTTTTTATAAACATTTTAGCATTATTTGTAGAATAATTATACCTTAAAAATAATGCACCCTAAGAAAATATAGTGATTTTTTTTGTTTAATTTTATCAAGAATAAATTTTTCTTACATTCACTTATTTTTACTTGTTGATTTATTTTTTATTATTAATTTTTAACATACATATAAGCATAAACGTTAACAAATAAATATGAAAATAAGAACTGTTAACGAGGGCTTTGAAATTAAATGAGAATAAATTTTATACTGAGACCGGGATCCCCAAAGAATAAATACACACAGAGTAAAAAAAAAAACAGTAACTTTTCGTCCGATGTCTGCCAAAGTCTAGTCAGATCTATGACATCTTCATTTAAAATGTTTTATTTAAAAGTTCATAGTTACAATCGTTTCTGAGTTAGACATATACTAACGTTATAAGAAAGTAAAAAACAAAAATAAATTATTTAGTGCTACGGTGGAGAAAACTATACAATAATAATAAATAATTAACATAAACAGCTTAATTAAGAATAAATTAATTTATTTTTCAACATTTATTTTTTTAGTTTTTGGAATCTAGCCAAAATAAACGAAAATAACCTTGAACTAACCAGTGACTGAAGGAAAGAAGATTCCGATTAGGATGGTGAAGGTAGTAGTGAGGTCCGCAAACACCTGATTGTACACTTTGTTCTTGTCCAAATTCTGAATTTCTTCCGGATCCTTACTTGATGCAATGAATTGTCCTTCAGTCAAGAAATAATCTCCTAAGTTATCTGTAAAATATTTCAAAGTTTTCATTAATCTGTTAATTTGGTTTTCAAATGTTATAAACAACATTCTGCAATATTAAAATTAATTACATTAACCAAATTTAAGTTGAGTCTATACAAGTAACAATTCGTCGAGTCAAGCATCTTGAAGGTATGGAAGTTGAGGTTCCTGAGAAAAAATAGCGGTGGCATTAAGGCGAGGAGGTGCTATGTTGTAGGATATTTGGATGAGGTCGTGAGCGGAAAAAAAGTGACTGGCTGTGGAGAGAGGGAGCAAAGTTTCTGTTGGGAGATGAAGAGTCAGAAGAATTATTTTTATTGAATCCCAAACAAACAACAAGATTAGTTGAAAAACAACTATTAAAATAAAATTATAATTGTATATATATATATATATATATATATATATATATATATATATTTATAATATATAAGATATTATTAAAGAATATTAGTGTGCCCAAGCAGGCGCTAGAGAATATATATTAGTTGAAAAAACAACTTATTAAAATAAAATTATAATTGTATATATATATATATATACAAATTAATTAAAATACCGGCAATGAAATTCAACAGGATAGAATATACACACACTAAAGGAAATATAAACTCCAAACACTACTTGTCAATATTTTCACTATATTGGTCAAAATTACGCGACTATAGTTTCGTGTCTTACGGCATTATCAAGTGAACTAAACAGAGAGTACTGCTGAACTGGTCCAGACCAGCGAAATGATCAATGTAGAAGTATTTTTTGAATCAGGCACACTTTATGCATTACAAATCATTCATCACTGTTTATTGATCTTGTAGTTGAATTTTTTGATAAATGTGCAAACAGACTAGCGTGGTGCTAAGAAGAGGTAATCAAGAGGAGCATACAGCCTACTACCAGACTCTTTGTCGTCGCTCTGGTGGACATAAGCCCAACTCTACTATGGGAGTCCTAAATTTTGCGTACTTTAAATTTTTATTCACCTAGAGTAGGGGTCTTTACTGAGTACCTGACATTGTACAGGTTTGGGACCATCGCTTAACTAAACGATCCGAAGACACCTCCCAGATAAATAACCTAAGGGCCTCAGCCGCGTTTTGAACCTGCGATCTTGAGCTCAGTAAGCATGCTACCTCTGAGCTACCTCAAAGACGACGGATGAGGAGAGGTAGGGAGTTCCAGAGAGCAGAGGCCTGGACAAGGAACGAGTTGTGGAAGGAAGGCAGAGGACTGATGGAGTGGGGGGGATGAAGAGGTCCGAAGGACCGGAACTAGTGCTTCTTTGGTGGATAATTGAAACGTTTAGTAAAGGTAATAGGTTTTTTTTTTTTAATTTCAGCAATTGGAAGAGTTAGTACAAGCTACAGGTAGACTTCCTTATCTGGCTAATATGTATGGTAGAATCAAGCAGAACTAACCAAAAAAGACACCGCTGGCCAGTCCTTTGATCCCATTCCGAATTGAGATATCGTGCTTATCATAGTATGGATCGCAGCTGCGGGAGCTGTTGCAGAATAGGTTGTGAAGAGGTCCACCTACTGCCTTCGTACAGTTCTCTATATTGATGTCCTTCAAAAGTCGCGTTCCCAGAACACACATCCTGAGAAAAACAAACAACAAACACATATTTAATTTTTAATTTAATTAGCAATGTTTTTCGCCATCATATATGTATTTAGTTTATTGAAGACCCAGCAAATAAGAGGGTTGATTGAAAAGAAAGGTCTCCAACATTGCTGACAGCAGATACTAGAGATAGAAGCAAGTTCTAACCTGAATTCTAAAGCCTTGCGTGTCTAATCTAACTGTGCAAAGTTTCAACACCATTGACTAATACACGTTATTCATCTCGAGCTCTTCTTCTGAGTTGCGTACCAAGCAGCGATTAACGAAAGAAATCACTGAAGGATGCTTGGCCCCGATCCCTCCTACGCCACACCGTTTTTCAATCCCTAAGTGTATCTCATACATAGTCCAAAAGTGTCAAAGAGGTGGCCAATGTTTTAAGAGAAATAATAAATAATTTTCTCTCCTAATTGCATCAGGATGATTTCTTCTAAAATATCCACAATGTTTCAAGTTTCCATAAAAGTTCATAATATTTTACTTAGTTCATCGTGTTTTAATTATAAAATGTGATTTGTAAGGTAACTTTCTTTGTTTTGGTACACTCTCATTTAGAAAGTTTTTGGTTGCTCCTATAAAATGTGATATGTGTCTTGGGACGATTTTCACAATATCTTAAAACTTTCAACGTAGTACGTTGACAGATAGGTTTTAACGTATATGAATATTGGCTTACTTGAGTTTGTCATTGCCATTCCAGTTAACAAAGATTCCAACGTAGACAGCTATAATTGAGAAGATCACACAAGCCAAAGCGACTCCAGCGAACTTGTTGACAAACTTAACTCCGATGAATACGATAGTTCCCATGACGACTAGAAGTCCAGTCCCGTAGACCCGGAAGTTGTTGTACATTATGCTCACGTCCTTAGTAAAGTCCCCGAAGATTGACAGACTTGGGGCCATATACGTCTGAAAGTAAACAAACAAATACATCACTTATACTATAACATAGATGTAAAGATACAACAACAATACAAAACAATAAAAATGAGGGGTAGATTTGTTGGGAAGATAACCTTGTAGAGATATGTAGAAGGGATGTTACACAAAGGAATACGAGGTAACAACTCAGGTCATTCATTCTGAAATCCGACAAACGAAAAAATCGCACTTCAGTTAAAACCGTGCAGCTAATCAACAAATGAAGATATCTGCAAGCGGAGATGTCTATCAGCTGATCTGTACAAACCTAGCGACACCAAGCGGATTCCCCTGGAACCAACTGGAACTGCGCAATTCAAACCGTCCGCGTATTTTTTGAACATACCTCGTATAGAAGGGAGGTTAGAATGAGGAGTTACGAAATAATAACTTTATTGAGTTAGACAGGGGACATAGAGTTGTAGGGAAGATAGGCTTGTAGAGATATATAGAAAGGAGGTTACACAAAGTAGTACGAAGTAACAACTCTATTGAGTCCAGACAGAGGACATAGAGTTGTAGGGAAGATAGGCTTGTAGAGATATATAGAAAGGAGGTTACACAAAGTAGTACGAAGTAACAACTCTATTGAGTCCAGACAGAGGACATAGAGTTGTAGGGAAGATAGGCTTGTAGAGATATATAGAAAGGAGGTTACACAAAGTAGTACGAAGTAAAAACTCTATTGAGTCCAGACAGGGGACATAGAGTTGTAGGGAAGATAGCCTTGTAGAGATACCTTTATAAAAAGGAGGTTAGAATGAGGAGTTACGAAATAACAACTCTATTGAGTTAGACAGGGGACAGAGTTGTAGGGAAGATAGCCTTGCAGAGATATATAGAAAGGAGGTTAGAATGAGGAGTTACGAAGTAACAACTCTATTGAGTTAGACAGGGGACATAGAGTTGTAGGGAAGATAGCCTTGTAGAGATATATAGAAAGGAGGTTAGAATGAGGAGTTACGAAGTAACAACTCTATTGAGTTAGACAGGGGACATAGAGTTGTAGGGAAGATTGCCTTGTACAGGAGGATCTCTAGTCTGGAATCTTGCCAGCCAACATTGACATCTGGCTCCAAGCCCCCTCTGGCTCACCTCACAACTCAATATCCTTTATTGATTGTGTTCTCTGGTAAACTAATTTCAGCTTGATTACCTCCCTGTTTAGCCACCACAACATCTCCACTCCTTCAATTATCAATCCCTGGACTAGTTTATGGAACATTCACAATCCCAAGGCCGTCCTGTATTCTCGAATAATCCTTTGTGGGACTAATACTCTAGTCAAACTTGACAAAAAAATCCCATTGAACTGTTTTTCACGTCTGACTGCTGAAACGAACTAGTCCTAAATTGAAGGCAACAATTCCACACAAATTTGGTTCACTTCATATTCTTCATATAATCGTCGGTTTTGGGAGACGTTAACGGCGATTACATTAATACATGCAGTCAACGTCCTTGCCCAAACTAGAATGTTCATTTCCGTGATTTGTTATTTGTTATATCCGTTATTAGCTAAAAAACCACAGATATTAAAACAGTTATAGAAGCAAACTTGTTTTCTATCACTGCTAACTCTTTTCGAGCTTCTGCGAGTTGTTTTTCAAATGAAAGAGATGAGTGTCCAGCGGAACTCATTTCTAAAAAATGTACTTTCTCGCGGGTTTCCCTAATTTTTGCAGACAACTTTTTTTTAAAATTATGTTGGCAGTTTTAGAGAATGTAATTTCCTATAAGAACCAGGTAGTGGGCATCTTCTATGGGTTTTCCATTCAGAATTTTTGCATTAATACATCGTTTTAATAGCCCAATTTAAAGAAAAAAGTATAATTATTTTTTGAGGCGTTTTTTGTGGCTCAACGGCATCATTAGAAAAAAAAATTACCTTCAGATGAGATTGCTTATCAATCTGTTCAACACATCCATCTCGAGATATAAGAGGAACTTCGCAGTATTTTAAATTGTGCATCGCTTGACGCGTCATATATTTTTAGCGTAACTCATTCAAACTCACAAGCATATATATTATTATATTCGAGAGGAAATTAAATGCTCTACAATTTATTTCAGTTACCATCCTTCGTATTTGAAGTTTACGAGCTAATAGCAAAAAAAAAAAAAGAACACAATAAACCTGTTCAGGGTCGGGCATTGTCGTCCTAACGTTGTCATGACGAATATCTCCAAAATTATTGATGGTAACAACATGAAGAGGTCCCATGTGTGACATTTTATGGGCTATAAATTAGATTCAGTACATTTTAACCGTCCGATGCACAGTTTTCGAGGAAAAATGAGTTCCGGGTGGATGTTTACCATTGACATTCCAACATCCATCATATAAATCAGCTCGATGGGATATTGTGTACATGACATTACCTGCAGGCTATGTTGAATAAATTTGTTACCTTTTTCCGGCATTTCTTCCAGAAGTGTCTTCATTATGGTTTGACAATACTTGGAGATACTTCAACGTCCCATCGTCGTATAAGTCAACTATTGATTTTTTAATGATACTTAACATTTTCTGCAGAGTTATTGTGGAAACACTTAATAAAAAATAATGAAAAACGTATGTTTTTAAAAATATTGTTTATTCCATGAAATAAAAATGTAATATATGGTGGCAATACCGAAAATACTCGCATGTACTACTTATATATATTTTGTGAAATAGACAATATTTTCAAAAACATACGTATTTTCTAATAACCTTAATTATCTAATCATTCAAATTACTTTTCCTTTTTTCTATATTTTTTATTTTTATTTTTTTTTCTCTTTTTGTCTTTGTCATTCTTTATTTTTATTATATTTTTTAAAATCATATTTCCTAAATTATTCGATCATAATCAATAGTATTCCTTTTTGTTCATTTATACATTAATATATTTTTATTATGCATTTATTTATTTTTATCTTATCTTATTTTCTGCTTTCTAAATTAATTTTATTTTTAACCTTGGCTGGGCATCCTTCCTTCTCTTTTATAATCAACCATCATAGTACTATGCTCGGTCGATTTATATTTATATTATCAATTTTATTTCTTTCTTAGTTAAATAGAATTGCTTTTTTTTCTTTTTTACTTATTCTCTTTTATTTTTGTAGAAACTTTTATTTATTTTTTTTCATCATATTGAAGTTGTTAATTTTATGTTTTTTCCTGTTTTTTTATTTCCTGTTTATCTTTTGTTTATCCATTTTTTAGTTGTATAGTTTTTCTCCAATGTAGCACTAATTTTTATTTACCTGCCTATCTTTTTATTTCTTTGTACTGATACTATATTTCATTGTTTCATTTTCTTTACTCTGTATGTATTTATACTTAGGGGACCTCCGTCCCAGAATAATAACATTTCTTTTCATTTCATTTCATATTTTCTTTATTTTATTGATTTTTAACCAAAACGTTCGATTGGTTTTAGAGAGAGAGAGCGAAAACATAATTGATTATTTCGTGTTAGGGAAATACATTGCCCATGACTCATCTACATTTTTTTAAAATAATTTAATTTACTAATAATAACAATGGTCCAGCAATTACAATGAACTATTTGTTTGTCATTTAAGGGAAGTTGCTTACCAATACAATTTCGACAGCGCCAATGATGTACATTGCGGCGGCGAGTGTGGTTCCCATATAGAAGAGCATGCCAACAGCTCCTCCGAACTCTGGTCCGAGGGACCGGGATATCATGAAGTAGGAGCCACCGGCCGGGACTACCCCGTTCGTTGCAATAGCTGACATCGAGATGGCAGTCAGCATCGTCTGCAAAACACAACAGCTATATTAATTTGTATAAGTTGATCCAGTTGGCAATATCTAACAAAATATGTTATATAACTTGTTCCAGAGAAATAAACAAAAAATCGATATGTTACACGCAGTATAACAATTTCTGTAACAAGAATCAAGTTATCCATCGAATACCTTGATAATTACATCAAAGGATGAAATAAAATATTTTGTAAAATTAGGGGTCCGAGGTAGAACAAATTCAGAAGAGGTCGCTAAATTACGTAATGTCGCCCCCTTAGTCGTCGGCGGTTGAGTGTTAATAATATAATAACGAGGGTGAATCCCAATTGATTGTCAGGGTGGATTATTAAGGATTAGTTATGGGAACAGTTGAACATCAGAGGGCGAAGTATGGTTGAATATCAAAGAGCTGAGGCGGTTGATGGTTAGATATCAGCGCGGATACGCCTCGACTCGACGTAGGTGCAGCCTCACCACTGGATGTCCCAGATATTATCAGGTCACGGAGATATTAACTCCAAACTCTTCTTCTTTAGGAGGAAGAACAACCCAAACTGTTCAGCAGCGCTGCCTTTGTTATTCTTCATTGTTTTCAGGTGCACCTTTCATCATTACCCCTCCGTCTTATTAGAGAGAGTTCGGGATGAGAGTAATGTTTAGGTGAGTCTACGGCGGGCTGTGGGGCGACCAACGATCGCCATTGGTCGGGCGGAGGTCGCCCCAACCCATCATAGCCTCACTTGAGTACTACTCTGATCATGTTCTACAAAGACGGACGGCTCATGTTGCACACGTGCAAGGTACACCTCTAAAAAAATAAAGAATAATTAAGATAGCTGCGAGAGTTAATCCCAATAGAAAGTCAGGCGGTTGGTTAGGGATTAATTCTGGAAAGGGGATGAACATAAGAGGACTAAGGACGGTTGAATATGAAAGAGCTCAGAACGGTTGGGGGGTTAGATCCTCCGTTCTCCTACCCCAACGGGAAGTTGTGAGGTGGAATTGAGATGTGATATTGAGAGGTGGAACTCAGAGATACAATTGAGAGTAGAATATAGAGGTGGAATTGAGAGAGAGAACAGAGAGGTGGAATTGAGATGATATGTGGGTTTAGGCAAATTCTCTAGGAAGAATCTTTGAAGGATTAATTACAACCTCCCAGCCAGTCGCTTTTATCTCATACTTTCCAGTCAGTAGACGAAAAATAACTAAGAAATATAATAAAAAATTGTTTACACATACAACAACATAATGAAGATAAAATATATTTTGTAATAATATATTGCCAGTCACGCCAGTTGTGACAGACGGGTATCTGTCCCTTCCATGAAATTTTTAATTGTTAATTTTTGAGTATTTATTTATTGAACAATTTTATTTTATTTATTTATTTTACTTTCTAAATTGTTAGTTAAAAAATATATATATATATTTTATCAGGTATGTTTATTGTTGAAGTAATTATTTTATGCTATTACTATTGAATTTATTATTATTTTTTCCCCTTTATGAACAATTTATTTTAGCGCACAGTCAATATTTTTATGTATTTATTTTGGCTATTAGAATTTTTATTCGTTTATACTAAATGATGGATTCTTTGTAGACAGCTTGATGACGAGGGCAACCTCGAACGCCTGCTAGCACTTATAAAATCTGTGAGAGGTCCGACTACATTTTTATTTCTCAATCTGTGAGACATCTTCATATTAAAGTATAGGAGGCGCTAGAGAATATGGGAAGCTTTTGACGTAAAAACAATTTTTTCACGGCCACCATTTTATAAATGGTTGTAAACTGAACCATACTCATACTAAGCTCATTGATACCTTTCATTTGATAACCATATATCCTATATATTTATTTATTTTTACATGTTTTTTCCAGGTATATAACAATTTTGTTTTTATCTCACGAATTTGCTATTCCTCTTTGTGAAAAAACTAAAAAATCGATACGGATAGTCGCAAACTCTAAATTTAGAGTTTGCGACTATTCGTATAGAGTTTTTTCTCTCGAACAATGATCCATACTGTCAATTAACTTCACATAATATTTCTGGCTTATTATTACACATATATTATATATATATATATATATATATATATATATATATATATATATATTTATAATAAATTATTTTATTTTATTTTATTTAGAAAAACGAGTAGAGCGTTTGCCCTCAGGCCACGCCACAGCTATGAAGACATGGTCGTGGAGTGTAATGGAGTGTTGTGAACGAGATGGGATCAATATGGTAGGGAAGAAGGCTGGGTCATCACATCTCACCTCTGTGGTCCACAACAAGGTTATACCTTTAAAAAGAAATAGCAAATTCGTGTTCTGGTCCTCGAAACCCCAGGGGACAATGTTTCTAAAAAAAAACTTGTTAATGATGGATTAATTAGGACGAAGAGGGGTGGAGCGGAGCCCCTCTGTCCATTAAACCTGTCAAAAACTACTTTCCAGGTTTTAGGGAAAATCCAGCACAATGTTTAAGCATATGTTTTTATGGGTGCATAGTTTAATTTCAAAGATATGTCTTTCAATTACTAACTATTGCATTATAACTATTTTTTTGTTGAGAGATAAAATACAAAATTGTTATATACTTGGAAAAAACATGTAAAAAATAAATAAATATAAGGGATATATGGTTATCAAATGAAAGGTATCAATGAGCTTAGTATGAGTTTGGGTTCAGTTTACAACCATTTACGAAATGGTGGCCTTGAAAAGTTTTTTTTTTTTTGCGACAAAAGCCTCTCATATTCTCTAGCGCCTCCTTGAGCACACTAATATACTTTCATATGAAGATGTCTCACAGGTTGAGAAACAAAAATGTAGTCTGACCTCGCACAGATTTTATAAGTGCTAGCAGGCATTCGAGGTTGCCTTCATCATCAAGCTGTCTCCAAAGAACCCATCATTTAGTATAAAGGAATAAAAATTCTAATAGCCAAAATAAATACATAAAAATATTGACTGTGCGCTAAAATAAATTGTTCATAAAGAGGAAAAAATAACTAACTATTTAGAAAGTAAAATGAATAAATAAAATAAAACTGTTCAATAAATAAATACTCATTTCATGGAGGGGACAGATACCCGTCTGTCACAACTGGCGCAATATATTATTAAAAAATATATTTTATTTTCATTATATTGATGTATGTGTAAACAATTTTTTATTATATTTCTTAGTTATTATTGATATCAATTCATTTCCGTTTATTCATTTTGCAAAATTTACATCAACTAATAAATTATATCAAAATGAACGCTTGCTCCTCCCCACTTACCTCCGCGGATTTTGTATTCCTCGATTAGTAAATCAATCTGTAATAGTATGTTGTGTTACTTACGACAGAGCAGCAGGTGAGGACGATGAGGAAGCCCTGGATAGCGCCAGCCGTACCGACCACCCAGGTGAGCCGGATAAACAAGATCACCCCGAAGATGTTCTGGATACATGGGAGGTAGACCCCGACCAAGGTGCCCATAGAAGCAGACGCCTGAGGTTTCGCGTCTGGGTCTGCGGCTGCGGGTGGGATCGTGTTGGTATAGTTGGCCAAGGAGCTAATGAGGGTCGAGATCCGAGGTCGGTCCTCCATCTCTTCCTAAACAATCGATATAACACTCAGGAGAAAGGCTTACACAGCACATCGTACAATTCCCACTTCTTCAAAACATATAATTGAATCAAACTTCAACTAAAAATATTTATTTAAAAAAAATAATAGTTCTTTCCCAAAGAAGATATTTATTTAGGGTAAGCGCTTTCCGTTACACCATCCTCAGGCCTTTAAAACAAAAAATATACATTAACAATGTAACCAATTTATATACTAATATTATTATATTATGTATGTATAGTTATAATTTTTGAGAAAAAAAAATCATAAAAATATATATTAAAATTTATGGAATAAAAAAAATAAGCAACAAGAGAAATATTTTTTTCACAGGTTGCAAAATAAAAATGTAGTCAGACCTCTCACAGATTTTATTATTATATACTAGTAGGCTATTGAGGTTGCCCTCTTCATCAGGCAGTCTACAAAAAGCCCCATAATTTAGTAAAAAAAGTTATAAAATTCAAATTTCCAAAATAAATATATACAGATATTGACTGAATAAATATAAATAAAACAATTAATAAATAACATAAAATAAAGTGAAATAAAAAGCGTTAAAGGTTAACATATCTGATAAAACATTTCTAAAAATAAAACCATTTAAAAAGTAAATTATTAACAATTATTTAAATTATGTTACTTATTACTTTCTTATGTTACTTAGATATTGATTACATTTATTTATTATTATTCATTCATTCTAGCGTATATAGCCAATAGATTTAAGTACTTATTTTGGAAATTAGAATTTTATAGTTTTTTACTAAATTGTAGGGTTTTGTAGACTGTCTGAAGGCAACCTCAAAAGCCGGGTAATATAATAATAAAATCTGTGAGGTGAGTCTACATTTTTATTTAGCAACCTTCTCGCTTCACATTAGAGATATTTATGCTTACAAAAACATGATAATATAATTGGGAAGACTGAAGGAAGAGGAAATAATTATAAATGAGATGGAGTGGATCCCCTTCTTCGACTATGTACCTACTTCAGTACGTGACAAGATTCTGTTGGAGAAGAAATATTTTCATCTCTACAGGAACCATCATTTAATTGGTCTGGCTCATGAATTAACAGTTTGATTACAGTTTTTTTTATAGGTATCTTAATAATTTATCATAACATTTAAAAAATGTTGAGCTTTTTTCAGTAAAAAAAAAAGTTATTATTCCATCTTTGTAATAAAGATATAACTATATAAAATACATAGCAAATATTATTAATATATAAATTTTTTACATTGTTGATCTTTATTGTATCTGTTTTTGAAGGTCTGAGGATCGGAACAATCGAAAGCGCTCATCCTGAATATATATCTTGCATGGAAAAGAACTTTTTTTTTTCTTAATCTTAGGGTTTCCCACTATATCGGCCAGTTCCGGGAAATTTCTAAAAATATACATGTTAGAGAAAACCCTTTATTCGAAAACTATTTGTTTTTATAATTTTCCAAGAAGAATCAAATAATCAAGATGTAAAAAACGTGTTTCTTGTCACTCAAAATGAACAAGGTTTTGTCCAAAAGATTTTTTCATATTATTTATTATAGGATAGCGGCACAATAAAGTATCGTTCTTATAAAAATCCTCGTTCACACCTATTTCACAAATCGAGTAAACGTTTCTTGTTTCTAAGAGACCTTGAAATACACTTTCAAGTAATGAAAAAGAAAGTTAAATGTTGTTCCGTGAAATGAGGTCTTCAAAATTAGGCCCAACTCGGCCCCCATTACTACTTGACACTTAGGATAACCATCCATTAAAATATCCCATTTTCGCGAGGGGGTCAGGACCCTCAAATTTTTTTCATTTTATTTGCAATCTATATACAATATATTCCTAATAAGCAAATATGTGATCACAATAGCAAAAATATAACAATGTCACTTGTTGGGAGAAGCCAACCAGCGCTGACTCTCTCTCGAAAGTTAATTTTTATCATTCACTATCCTCAGAGAGGGATCGCGAGGCCATCTCCTGTTCAAGCGACGAGGAGGATTGTCAGGGAATGATAGGATAGGGCTTGTGTGAGAGGATTTGAGTGGGAAGAAAGGTTTCTCTGGAATGTTTGAAATCGGGATTGGATTATTTCATTGACAGTGGGAATATTGGGATCTCTTTATTGGTGATGTAGAAAGGAGCATTGACAATTCGTCGGAGGAGTTTGGACTGAAAGGATTGGATACGATTGATGTTGGATTGTTTAGCTGTAGGTACCCCAAAGTTCAAGTCCATGCGTTCAGATTGGGTATAATGGTCTTGTAGATTGTATGTTTGTTGATCAGTTCTGATTTTGGTCCAAGGAGTCTATGTAACAGTCCGTATCTTTGATCCAGTTCTTGTCGTTGAAGTCGTGTATGTGGGCTCCACGTAAGTCTGCTGTCAAGATAAAAACCGAGATAGCGGACTTGGTTGGAAGAAGGAATCAGGATGTTGCTAATAGAGATGCGGCCATGTAAATAACTACGAAATTTTAAGGGCTCTTAGAAACAGAAGGTGTTTACTCTGTGAAATAGTGAGTGTGAGTGAGGATTTTTATAAAGCAATATTTTACCTCTTTGGGCGGCCATCCTGAAACAATGAAAGATACGAAAACATGTTTCAGAAAAAACTTTTTTTCTTTTTGAATGACCCTTATAATTATGAACATGCGCCCCGTTTCCAATGAAACTTTTAAAGTTAGTGTGCTTGCAGCGCCCCTAGTGGTGGGTTGAGTTTATTTAATGTGACTAGCCATGTTGCCCTATCATCCAAAAAAGAAACCAGTCCATGTGCAGTCTCCCCGTTCGCTGTAAAATATGTTATAGTCGTCTGTGATAACTTCACATTGCCTGGTCACATAACTTCCAGCAGAGCGTTCACATAGCTGCTGTTCTTTTATCAGTGGTCGCGCACCACCTGGTCTATACAGACTAAAAATGTTCCATGCTCCGAGCCTTGAAACCTTTTAAAAGTGCTGGGATCCATAAGTTCCAATCCAATTTCCGAGGCTGGATTTTCGTAACACTACCTATTGCGAGGCAGGGTTATTATCCCTGCGCCCAATCAACGTTGACCCTGGCTGGTTTACTTACCTAACTGAGGGTTACAGTTATAGCGTAGGGGACTCATCTCATCTCCTCTCTGCTACATTGCCCAGGGGACATGGCGGGGACGCGAATAAGAGGAGTTGGCTGACAGAGCTGTATAAAAGACCAGGCTCCAGTATTTATTGACCTAAGTATATCAACGTGTAGTAGGTCCACCGAAGACTTACCAGCTTTTATGGGTTGGAGATAAGTGTACATAAATATACCGAGGGGTTGATAGCTCCAAATATACATAAAAATTCCTTACATAACCGCGTTTTAAGAAATAACATTTTTTGAATGTCATGAATGTTGAATCTATCAGAAATATACTTGACAAATTTGAAAATTTGGTTTTAATTTAGTATTAACTTACCTACTTGGTGTATGTGAACACTTGTTAAAATGTGAGAAAATAAAAAATGTCACAGATGCAGCGCATTTTAGTAGAAATATCATAATAATTGTTGGAGTATTTTTCTATGCCAAAATTAATATAAAATTCAAAACTTTACAATTCATACAAGACATAAGTGTAAGATATTGTGAAATTGTTGGTGTTAAATTATATTAATATTGTGAGGGCGCCGGTAGCTCAGTGATATGCGTGCTTGTCTTCTGAGCTCAAGATCGTGGGTTCGAAACCCGTCCGAGGCCTGTAGTTTATTTTATCTGGGAGGTAAAATAAACTTAAGCACGGTGTCCTTCGGATGGGACGTTAAGCAATGGTCCCGAGCCTGTACGATGTCAGGTACTCGTTAAAGACCCCTACCCTAGGTGAATAAAAATTTAAGGTAGGCAAAATTTAGGACTCCCACAGTAGAGTCGGGCTCATGTCCACCAGAGTGACGAAAGAACGCTCTGGTAGTAGGCGATATGACCTCGTATTTAAAGCCCGGGCATGATTATATATATATATATATATATATATATATGATTAATATTGTTTTGTGTGTGTACATAGATCTCTTTCAGGAAAAGTAAAAAAAAAAAAATGTTTAAATATAATAAACAGTGTCTTAAGTTCATTAATTTGAAATAGTTTAGAATTGTGTTAACCGGTGACCTAAATATTAAATTTAATAATGTTTTAGATGCTAGCATATCAATGTTTTGAGATTTTCTTAGTTTTAATTTAACAATGTTAGTGAATGATTAATTATTAATTACCACTTAAATTTCTCATGGACACAAATGTTCCGTTCAGCTTATAAAAAAAATCAGAGTGGTTTGTACGATTTAATTTTGACATGTCTTGTAAAGAATTTGTCAAATATATATATCGCATATATAAAAAGTGGACACTTGTACAAATAAGATGAACTGAAGTATATAAGTAAAAATCTATGATAATTAACGATCCTTAATTACTTAAAATAATTATTACAACTTTTGAAAAAAAAAAAAATTGTTAGTATTTTTTCATATGTCCCGCTTTTTTTTTTTTTTACAGAATCCCGTTTTTTTTAGCTTAAGGCTCACGAAAATAAAAATCTGACAATGTTGAATAGTGGATGTGGGAAATTAACAAATAATCAAAAGATATATACCTCAACGAATCGGTATACCCTTGAGCTAAGTCGAATGAAAAGGGCATAATTCTGTGGGGAGCCTTAATTAAAGAAGACTCTTCAGAGCAATTACAAGAAAAATATAATATTTATATATATATATTTTTTTTTAAGGAGCTAAGGAAGGACGAACTCTCTCCTACACACAAGGAAGGTGAAGTGAGGGACATACGAGTAAGAAGAATGAAGACGATCCATAAGGACTACGGGATCAGCTATACTACTCTGAAGGTGAGTTTCTCTCTTCTATGAGGTCTTTGTGACTGGATAGTTTCCTAACAGGCTAAAGAAAGACAGAGTTTCTTCTACATATACAAGGAAGGTGAAGTAATGAACAAAGGATTAGGTTTAGGTTTTATGACTCATGCCCGGGCTTTAACTACGAGGTCATATCGCCTACTACCAGAGCGCTCTTTCGTCACTCTGGTGGACATGAGCCCGACTCTACTGTGGGAGTCCTAAATTTTGCCTACCCTAAATTTTTATTCACCTAGGGCAGGGGTCTTTAACGAGTACCTGACATCGTACAGGCTCGGGACCATCGCTTAACGTCCCATCAGAAGGACGGCGTGCTTAAGTATATTTTACCTCCCAGATAAAATAAACTAAGGGCCTCGGTCGGGTTTTGAACCCACGTTCTTGAGCTCAGAAGTCAAGCACGCTGACCACTGAGCTACCGGCGCCCTCTAGGAACATAGTAGACTGAAGACGAGCCACATACTACTCTGAAGTATGTACGTAGTGGGGCCATAATAGGACTTTCTTATACCAACCAAGTTTGCACAAATCAGTCTCCCTCTCCCTAAACATTGTCCCTTTCCCCCCACAATTACCCTCCTCCCCTACCATTCTCATAAGAAGTTTAACTTATGCTCTCCACTATAGTACCTATCAAAACTATTGTTTTATAATGCAACATTGATACAATAATATTTTATGTGTATTTTCCTTCTTGTTGGAAATGGGGAAATTTTGCAACTTATAGGTCGTCCGGTGAAGGAGCAAGTGAATAGAACACACTGACCACGGATCACTGAACTCAACCACAACAAAGTGGTAGTGTGGAAAGTCTAGTGTTTACGGTGCTTCAAAAGGATAACTAATATTGGTTGTAAACTTACGGAGTATAGATACAGGTTTGTGTCGTACCCGGAGAGACTCTCCTTGGTGGACATGAAGGGTTGTTCCTCGGCTCCATCTCCTGTAACAGATAGACATCAGTGAACATAAGCCAACCAATCACTAGGTTCATCCGCTAATTTCGTTACATCGACCTTAAAAAATCGGGACACACCAAAAGAAAGTAGGGATTTTTTTCATTGGTACATCAGATCACAAAATACCTTGTTATATGTACACATCTCTTCTTGGTTATCTACATATATAAAATTAAGTATACTCACTCATTATTTTATATTTATTTTTTATTATGAGGGTTGAAGGTACCCCCGCGTCACAAACCCAGGTCAACTCCATACCTAAACCTGAATGCTCCTTTCAACACATCAAAGCAATGGCTCAACTCCGTCTATCTGGCAAGTACTATCTTAAAATCAGTTACAAAAATAATGTATACACCCTTAATCCCCAAAAACTTTGTACAATCTGCAATTAAAATGAATTGGAAGACGTATACCACCTGTTAATATCCTGTCCGATATACTCCCCCATTAGAAGCCACTTCCTGCCTCAGAGTATCAGTATAGACAGAACCAACTTCCATAGGTTGCTTCTAACCCAAAATAAATATGAGATATCCAATATTTTCTGTTATATAACCAGCACTTTGAAACTTAGAGCATTCACTGTTAATGAATAATGTATCCTTTCTTCTTTCATTCAAATATGTTCTTACTTATATTCAATACAGCATACCCAATCACATTTTATTTATTTTCATCGTCATATTATTATTATTTATTTTAATTTATTCAGTTTATTTTCTACTCTCTGTAATATTATAGACTCGCTTTGTAAAGATAAGCTAGATAGATATTTTGTGTATTTATTTTTTTTATTCTGTTTTAGTTGTATCGCTATTTATAACTATCAATTTATTTTATTTATATAGACTTGTGCAAGATGTTGTTTCTGTCCCTATTTAAATTAGAATATTTTAAATGTTATTCTAGTTTATATCTATTCTAATTAATATAAACACAATAGTTTATAAAAACATTTTATTAAATTCAATTGTTTTCCTCAATGTAAACCTCAAATATTGTTAATTAAATTACATTTTCATTTGTCTAACGTAATTAATGGAGCAAAAAATAAAACCAGGGTAAAAACCTAGCCATAACCACATAATGAAACAATGGCGTTGTCACGATGCAGAATAACACCTTATCTGTACACCAATGCGGGATTTTTAATTCGTAAAGCCTCACTCAATCTGCCTAATTGTTGACAATAGACTTTTCCAGTAATCATTTAGTTAGGTTTTAACAGCTCGAAGTGGACCATACCTTGCCTATTCCACCAGACGCAAAGCAGCACCTTTTTTGGGTGCAACCCAGCTTTTGGGGTAGGAACTGGTTTTTCTCCCGCACTCAGCCATTGTTTCCTCATCTCTGGATTTTCGTAGAGAGCACCATGTTATGATTGGTTTGCGTCTGTCGAGAAAGCAATGATGTACAGGTGGAAAGTCGCTGTTGTTTGTTCTTGAGTGAGAGTGTATGAGGAACCCATACTCCTTCTCTAATCGTTTTTCCAAGTGCTTGGAGGCGATTTCCAATTGTTGCATGGGAACGTTCGAACTTTTCTGCTAATTCTCTCAAAGTTTGACGAGGATCCCTCTCCACTACTTTTTTCAGGAAATCATCGTCTAACACCTTCGGTCTACCTGTAATCACCGTTGCGAAATTTTTCGAACCACCTACGGCACATGCACTCCTCTACCGCACCAGGATACACCGCACAAATGCTTCAAGCCGCAGCACTTGCATTGTTACCGCGATTAAATTCAAAAAGCATACAATCCCTCAAATGTTCTTTTGTCACTTCCATGTTGAGTACTGAATTACTCTTTGAGATAATTTTGTTTTGTAAACAGGTTTTAATACTCAGAACTGAAGCCAACAAATCCATGTCTTTTGAAAACATACATAAACAAACAAAGGGAAGTAAACAATTATTGAGCTGAGTTTACGAAGCTCTTTCTTAGGCGACTCATGTATTTCGTTGTACTCGTACTCCTCCTAAACCCCTTTATCGATCACATTGAAATATTCCACGATGGTAGTGGACACGGTGACGATGGTTTACTACTAAAAAAATCTGAAATATAACATACCACGGAGGAATAATCACCGAAAAACCAAATCCCCATTGAAATCAATTGAGAGACAAAATTCTCGGGCAAAATATAATTTTTCGATTTCAAATGTAAAAATCCGGGCGAAGAAAAAAAAAAAAAAAAAAAAAAAAAACCTACGGTTTCATCCAGTGATCACATACCGGTTCATATGCCCCATTTCAAATGCACTACTTGTATGTTAACCGACCACATTAACAGTATGATTCAATAAATTTAGACTGACTCAGCTCAGTTTTTGCAAACAGCAGAATGTATTGCACACCTAGTTTTATTATGCCATTTTATAAACAACCCCCCCCCCCCCCCCCAAAAAAAAAAAATGTGTAAGATTCAAATAGTTATAGCTGTTTATGTTATCTAATTTATAAGCTATCTTAATGTAAACATTCTTATGACGCATCCTATTACCATGTTATGATTTAACGGTAATAAATATTATTATTATAGATAAGGTAATAAGCAAAGTGGTTCGTCCTCTGAAAATTCTTATTTGCAGCCTTACCATAATTATTTTATTAGTCTTATCCTACAATGGAATATTTGTTTTATTAAGACTAATAAAAATTCACTTAAATTACTGCTCCAAATTGAAAATATATCTATTGCGCTACTATCAGAAGCCTGGACATCTCCAAACAGGGGCTATACAGTTCTTTGAGACGAACTTATGGAATATGGGTTGCAGCATTCTGATCCGAAGCAACATGGGTTTGTATTTGTATCTATGTAACATTTTATATGTGTATTCAGAATCCCATAAGGTTACCAATTGATTTTCAACCAAATGGACCAAAGGAAAGGGGAGAAACAACACAAAAACCACAATAACTGCAAATTTAATAAATGTATCGACACAAGTGTTAGTATGATTCAGTAGCCCCTATGCAAATCAACTATTGATTTTTAGCCCAAACGGTCAATTGTCTTTAAAGAGAGGACGAAAACTTAATTGATTATTTCGTACTAGGGAAGTTCAATTTAGGTCATTCACCGACCACTTATTTTACTTTTTCAACGTAATTTTCAATTTTGTTTTTACGAACATATGTTCTTTAATATGCCTTTTCACTAAAAAACGTTAAAAGTCGAGAAAGATCAACAATAAATTTCAATAGATTTGTGACTTTAGTGTCCGAAAGAGAAAAATGTTGACTCTCCCATCCCACAGTAGCTCAAATTTCAAATTTATCGGCCAATTATCGAACTATTTAATATCCCTGCGAAAATGTTAGGTACCAATAAAAAATATTTAATGTTGATGGAGAACTTTTACAAACAATAATTTAGGATAACTCTTATTATATATTGGATATTATGAATAGCATGTGAAAATGATTATTTTCGTTAAACTTTACCATGGTAATTGGATATGTCTTACAATTGTGTACATCAAAATAGCTTATAAATTACATAGATCAACCGATATTAAATCATAAAAACAAACACATACTTATGACTGAATAATATATATATATATTTTTTAAATAGTAATAGAAGATAAAGGAATATAAAATTCATAATACAATAGACAGTATTTATACTTTTAATTATAAATATTTTTTTTTATATTTCTTTAAGATAAATCTTCTTTCATGAAGATATTTCGGTATGATCACGGGGCCCCTTCTTCAGATAACAAAGAGTGGAATATAGAAAAAATAAATAAAAAAAGAGAGGAAATATACAAACATCAGTAGAGTAAATAGTATATAACTAAACAAATTAATGATAATAATATGGATATTAAACAAAAGAATATACGTTATAGGATATAGAATTCATGCAATGTCGCGAACCGGGTTCTTGAATGAATGTCGCACATTCCTCAGAATTTTTTTCACATTCGAGAAAATTGAAATAGAATTCGTGAAAAGAGGGAGGAGAAATGCGATGTTTTTGATCCCACACAACCGCTATATATAAAATTTCGAAAAATATATATTAAATATATATAATGATATGATATGTGATATCTTATTCGGTTCTCTCAGAAAATATTTTGTTTTTACGAACCCCTAATTTTCGCCCCCTTGGGAAGGAAAAATTCTGATGATGGCGCTTATAACTTTCCTGTCGTTAGGTCGTATTTCTGGATATTTCGAAAAAAAACTTTCAAGCTTAAGGCCCGATTAATTAATTTAATCAGGGAAAAGTATCTTTTAATCCTGATTAAAATGAGATAATCTGCAGTTAAACTAATCAACCATTTTTAGACGATTAGATGACTTAATGCAACTCAACATCAACTCAACCTCAAAACAGAGTAACATTCGAACGAAGGGCTTTATAATTTTTTTTCTCATTAGATGATGAAAATATCGTCAATTTAATAATCACAATGATAATTCGGAAACGGAATAATTTCGCATGGTTCAAAAAAAATAAAATAACCATGATATAAAAATCGTGTTTTATAAACAGGTTCTCCATTATTGTCTGTCCAATCTATTTTTTGTTCAATATTTCCATTACTAATATCACTTATTTATTAATTATATACTAATTTCTTTTTTTTCTCTTGGTTTATTTTTTATTACTTTTCTTTTTCAGTATTTCGCTTATTGTTACCTGAGAAACGGACGTAAGAATGTAGAAGGAATTCGAGGTTCTGTGGTGTAAATGAAAATTCAATATTTGGCCAACGTTTCGGAAACTATTTATTTCCTTCTTCAGGGCCTTATAATGACTTGAGTGGAGGTGTGGAGTGAAGGTGTTGTGAACCTCCTCAGATAATTTCTTTAGGGCCCTTTTCGGAAATTACTGTAGAAATCAAAATTTAGTGGAAGAACAGGTATAATGTCTACAGGAAATGTGATAATTTTATTATGTAATATTAATATTTATTAACTATTCTTTTGGTAATTGAGATGATTTAATTTAAATTATATCATATGATCTCCACTATATCATATGTTACACTTTTATATTTATTCAGTTTGATTCTCGTTTCAATATGCCAAATAAAGCCTTCGTTCAGAAAAGGTTTTTCATTTCAATTTATTTGGCATATTGAAAACTATGGAAAAATTATTTCGCCCGGAACGTCTCCAACTCGACCCTAATGAAGCCGCTGCAGCTCAAAAGTGGACTCATTGGTTCCGGACGTTCCAGAGCTTCGTGAAGGCCTCGAAGGTGGAGGAAGATCAGAAGCTGGAGCTGCTCATCAATTACATCTCCCCGAGCGTATATGAATATGTAAGCGAGAGTGAGCAGTACGACCGGGCCATCGCTATCCTTCAGGCGTTTTACGTGAAGCCCCGCAATGAGATATTTGCGAGGCATGTCCTAGCCACTCGACGGCAGTTAACAGGTGAGAACATTAACCAATATTCTCAAGAACTATTTCTGCTTAGCAAAGACTGTAATTTCAGAGCAGTCTCTGCTGAGCAGAATAGAAACGAATATATTCGTGACTCTTTTATCAGTGGGCTATTGTCGCCTCATATCCGACAACGCCTTCTCGAGAATTTTTCCCTCTCGCTCGAAGATGCTATTCGACAGGCCCTGTCATTAGAGATGGCTCAGCAGCAAGCCGATATATACGCTTCTTCTGGCCCCATTATAAATAAATTATCCAAAGATGACCTTTCTGAGGAGTCCCAAGAAGATGGGTCGCCCACCTCGGCTGCTACTGCACCCAAATGCTTTTTTTGTGGGCGAGGCAGGCATCCGCGCGTGAAATGTCCAGCAAAGAATGTTACCTGCCATAAATGCGACAAACGGGGGCATTATGCGGCGGTATGCAAATCTTCCGATCGACCTCGAAATGTAGTTGCTTCCACCCTGGCTGCTGCTCCTTCCTCTCTTCTGAAGTCAACTGTGAGAGTCAAGGTGGATGATCAACTGGCTGATGCGCTGGTGGATACCGGTAGCTCAGAGAGCTTCATCAGCAGAAGGTACGTAACATCGCACAAACTTCGCATTTTTCCTGCTCAGGGTACTGTTTCCATGGCCGCTTCCTCATTGAAATCCTCTGTTAAGGGGACATGCAGGGTCAATCTTTCACTCATGGGTCATTTACATACGAATGTAAGTCTAGCCGTTCTCGAAGGCTTATGTGCTGATGTGATTGTTGGGCATGACATTCTGCAGCACCACGCCAAGGTTGAGGTTAACTTCGGGGGTCCTAAAGAACCTCTCTCTATCTGTAGTCTAACAGCTGCCAGTGTGCCTCCAGTCTCATTGTTTGCCAATCTGGTGTCTGATTGCAGACCTATCGCCACAAAATCTCGTAGACTCACTAGAGAAGATGCTGAATTTGTTAGGCGGGAAATCACCAAACTCTTAGAAGACGGTATAATAGAGGAGAGTCAGTCTCCGTGGCGAGCCCAAGTTTTGGTCACCTCTAGCATGAATCACAAAAAGCGGATGGTGATCGACTATTCTCAGACAATAAACCGATATACCCTCCTCAATGCGTTTCCCCTTCCCCGGATTGAGGATTTGGTGCAATCAGTGTCAAACTATGAAGTTTTTAGTTCAATTGATCTCCGTTCCGCCTACCATCAAATCCCAATCCAGGAGTGTGAAAGGAAGTACACCGCCTTTGAGGCTTGTGGGAGGTTGTATCAGTTCCGAAGGATACCCTTTGGTGTGACGAATGGGGTTGCGTGTTTTCAGCAAGCTATCGATAACATAATCCGCGCCGAGGGCTTGGAAGCCACTTTTGCTTATTTGGATGACCTGACTGTCTGCGGGAAGAGTCAGGAGGAGCACGACTCCAATTTAAGAAAATTCTTAGAAGTAGCTGAAAAATACAATCTTACTCTGAACAGGGACAAATGTAAGTTCTCGGCGCGCGCAATAAACATTCTAGGTTATACTGTTTCTAACAGATGTATCAAGCCGGACCCTGAGCGGCTTCGACCGCTTCTCGACCTTCCACCCCCACGGGATGCCGCTACTCTTCGCAGGGCCATGGGTATGTTTTCTCATTATTCGAAATGGATCAAAGGGTTTTCCGAAAAGATACGACCCCTCGCTCAGTGTAAAACGTTTCCCATGCCTCATGATGTTCTGAGTAATTTCGAAGCCCTGAAACAAGATATAGGAAAATCGACTGTGAGTACTATTGATGAGAACAACACGCTTATTGTCGAAACTGACGCCTCCAATTTTGCTATTGGGGCTACCTTGTCGCAATCCGATAGGCCAGTGGCGTTCTTCTCCAAGACTTTGTCTAACTGTGAGCAGCATCACTCGGCGGTAGAAAAAGAAGCCTATGCCATCGTTGAGGCTTTACGCAAGTGGAGACATTATCTTATGGGTCGACATTTCAAACTTATTACTGATCAGCGGTCTGTCGCTTTCATGTTTGACATGAAGCACTCTAGTAAAATAAAGAACGAAAAGATATCCCGATGGAGACTGGAGCTCTCCCCTTTCAAATTTGACATTATATACCGCCCGGGGAAAGATAACGTGGCAGCGGATGCTTTGTCTAGGGTATGCTCTACACTAGAGGGATTAGGCGGCAAGAATTTGTACAATCTACATGTCGAATTGTGTCACCCGGGTGTCACTCGATTCTACCATTGGGTGAGAACTAAGAACCTACCATATTCGGTGGACGATGTCAAAAGGTTGACAGCTACATGTCCTCAATGTGCGGAACTGAAGCCCCAATTCTACAAGAATGAAGGCAAGCTAATCAAGGCCACCGCTCCGTTCGAGCGCCTCAACATAGATTTCAAGGGCCCTTTGCCATCTACCTCGCGAAACCGCTACATCCTGACGGTGATAGACGAGTTTTCACGGTTCCCGTTTGCCTTCGCCTGTGCTGATATGACAGCCTCCACTGTAATAAAAAACCTCCAACAATTGTTCTCCATTTTCGGTTTCCCATCGTATGTGCATACTGACCGAGGGACCTCCTTCATGTCACAAGATGTGAAAAACTTCCTTCACCGCCAAGGAATAGCCACCAGCCGCACAACACCTTACAACCCTCAAGGCCACGGCCAGGTCGAAAGGTACAACGGCATAATTTGGAAAACGATGACCCTAGCTCTCCGTTCCAAAAGGCTGAATGTGGACCGGTGGGAATCAGTCCTATCAGAGTCGCTTCATTCCATTCGCTCCCTCCTCTGCACAGCGACTAATGAAACCCCTCATGAGCGCATGTTCAGACATCAACGTAAGTCGTACTACGGGGTATCTCTACCCTCCTGGCTAAGCTCACCTGGTCCCGTACTTATAAGAAGGCATGCTAGAGCAAGCAAGTACGAACCACTGGTTGAAGAAGCGCATCTCATGGAAGCCAACCCGGACTATGCGCATGTTAGGTTGCCCAACGGCACCGAGTCTACTATATCAATCCGGGACTTGGCTCCAGCTGGACCGACGGAAGCATTCCCTGAGAACTCTAAACAAGCACAGAGCGAACTGGAGGCTGCGGGGAGTCCTGTTGAAGACACATGGAGGCAGCTCCCAAGTCCGCTCCCCGAGGCTAACCAGCCTCTCCTCAGGCGCTCTACCAGGGCCCGCCGACCTCCCAGCTACCTCGCTGATTACATCTGATGCTCCCAGCGGGGAAGAATGAGATGATTTAATTTAAATTATATCATATGATCTCCACTATATCATATGTTACACTTTTATATTTATTCAGTTTGATTCTCGTTTCAATATGCCAAATAAAGCCTTCGTTCAGAAAAGGTTTTTCATTTCAGTAATTTTATGTAATTATTCATTTATTATTAATTTTAATAATTCAATTATTATTCAATACATTTATTTCTATTTAGTATAATTTTCTTTATCACATTTTACTGGTCCAAAATGCTACCATAAAAATAAGAATCCAAACACACATAAAAAATCATGTTTTTAAAATTATTTTGGTTAATATTTCGGAGAGTATATATGTGTTTTTAACAAAAATATAGGAAAAAAATTGTAGAGAATTAAATTATGTTTTGAGATGGGTCCATAATGTTTTTTTTTATTATAGTTAACCAGCCTTAAATGTATGAACTGTTTTTTCTGCTTTTGACGTTAGAGCTTTTAAAAAATTGTCTTAATTTATATCCTAGCTATTCTTATTTCTAAGGTTTATCTTGTCTGTTAGTTTTCCCCCTAAAAATTTTAACTTTTCTGCATTGTTTAAACATATCTTACCCTAGGAAGATGAAAAGTGAAAAGAAAATGGAAAACTTCGTGAATTTCTACAAAAAATAATAACAATAAAAATCTTTTTCATTTCAAAAAAATTAAATAATTTTTATTTTTAATAAATAACTCGCACTTTTATAAAAAAAACGAACAGTGATTCTTAGAAAATATCTTCAGTATATATAAATATACAAATAAGGTTCCGTTTTCGGGTTTCAATCTACGCAACCCTACATAATATGAGATATCCTGTCGAGGTCCATTACCAAACATTTGCACAAAAATCTCAGAAATGTTTATTTTTTATGCAAGGGTTACCAGGAAATCATTCTTTTGTAGATATTTATAAAAATAAAAATAACTGAACTTGTGACGAATACAGGAATATAATAATGAATTAGTTATTATTAATTATAATAGTGATTAAAATGTTTAATTGGCAATCTTTATTACATGTAGGTAAAATATTCACTTGAACGTTTACACGTACAAATAAAAAACATTATTTTAAAGGAAAAAAGTATTGTTTTAGGGTACGAACCTCAACGTGTGGTCTACATCCCGACATATGTAAGCGTAGATAATTTATTGAGGACAATATGGGTACGTTAAAAACTAGGAGAAACGTAGTATGCCCTATGCATACTACAGTAAAAACAAATCATAAAAAATGTAGTACATCGTTATAACCTTGTTTTTCGAATCCTAATTCCAACATTTAAAAAACAAATTCCTGTATGTGTGTTTGTGATTTTGATAACTCCTGATAGAATGAATATATTGACACGAAATTATATATGTGTATTCAGTATCAAATAAGCCCGATACCTATTGATTTTCAGCAAAATCGGTCAAAGGGAAGTGGGGATTAGCGGAGGGGCTTAACACAATAACTGCCGACGTAATGAATGTATCGACATATCGTAAATGTAAATCCAAAACTCTATAAGGACGACAGCTGTCAATTTTCAGGCGAATTGGTATAAGGGAAGGGGGCTATACTAAAATATCTAATTACATCCTATGCAATGACGTATCGACATAAAATTTTATATGTATATCGAGAACTCCTTAAGGACGACACCAATTGATTTTCAGCCAAATTGGCCAAGGAGAAGACTCTAATAACTGCGCGGTTGTAATGCATGTATGTATTGGCACGAAATTTCATATGAAAAATAAAAGTCCTATAAGGATGGCATCTATTAATTTTCAGTGGAATTAGCCGAAAAGGAGTGGGAGATCAGAGGGGCCTCAACTCAAAAATCTTAATAACAGCAGATTTAATGAATGTATCGACACAAAATTTAGTATGAGAAGCCACTAACTATGTATGTCAAATATTGAGTTTTGAAAGGAAAGCGAAAACGTAATTGATTAATTCTTGCTGGGGAAGTACATAGCTGGTGATTCACCGACGACCTTTTTTACATCAGGTTTACGGAACTATATGCTATACTAGCAGTGATACCCGGCGTTGCCCGGGGAACTTTGAATTTTCTCCCAATATCTCCTATAAGGCTATTCAGTTCCTCGACAGTACATTCATGATGTTATAATTTTCAATTATTCATACGGAATAAGGCTTATAGTCCTTCAACTGTAGTAACGCTAGCTTTGGAGCTAAAACTAATTTATTCAAAAAGATTTCTCATTAATCGTTGCAATGGTTTTCGAGTTACAAAGATTGCGTGAGTGGATGCTGGGATGGACCAGGGGTTGATTAAAAAATAGACCTTAACCTTCCGGTAGATAAAACTTATCTATTCAAAAATATTCCTCATTAATCATTGCAGTGGTTTTTGAGTTACAAAGATTGCGTGGGTGGATGCTGGGATGGACCAGATATTGAGGTACTAATACGCCTATAACCTTCCACAGACGATGACGAACAAATTAAAAAAAAAATTAATCAAATCCATCAAGCCGTTCGTGAGTTATAGCGCATACACTAACAGAATAAGGAATATTTTCAATGTAATTAATAACTGTAATCATGATTAAGACTGCCCAACTCTGGTCGAAAAAGACGCTGGCCGCGGGATCTATGAAATGAACTATCTTACCCTATGGTTACTATGGATGCGAGTTCTGACGAAAATGTGTTCTGACGAATTCGTCTGAACAAACAAACGCCTGTTTTCCAATGAGAGTGTTTACATTGGCCTGCGTCTGTTTTGGGTGTTTTCGTGAGTTGAATTTGGAGTGATTTGGTTATTTCACCATGGATGACGATAAATTGATAAGTCTTGTGTACGAGAACAGGTGTTTGTGGGATATGAGAGACAAAAAATATCATAACAGAGACATTTTAAACTCTCCTTTGTAGTCTCTACTAAAAAATAACTGGTTGACATGCTCTGTTTTTCCACCAATTAACAACAATAACTTCATTAACAGACTTTCAAGAAAATAAAATTTATCAAGTTCGTCCATCTTTGCTGGGCGGCAGAAACGTACTGACTATCAGAATATCAGAAAACGTGCACAGTGTAACCGCCTTGTTCTGACGAGGATTTCGGACGTACTCGTCCGAACACATTTTCGTCCGAATTCGCATGCACAGTAACCGTAGCCTTAGAAAGTTTCAGTGCTGGCTGGCTTCTACCATATGATGTATATGTTTTCTTATAGAAATAAAAACATTGTCAAATTTTCAATGCAACTGCGACATCATCAGTGGCATATCTATGAATACATATAAAATATAAACATGGAGAAGTAATTAGCAAAAACATTAAAGCATCAGAGCAAAGAGTAACATAATAAAATAAAACTAGCGTACCCTGCATAGAGTGGTGTCAAAGGAACACAGGCTAATAGCTCAAAGGGGATACGAGGTTTATACACTCACTCTATATTCATGCAAAAAATACTTCATTCATTCGAAAATAACATCGAATGTTTAAGTATGTATTTGCATCTATATAGAATGAGTAAATAAAACTAGTCTCCCTCCCTTTTGACCTATATCCAGTGTCCAGCTCTTTTAATTTTAATACATTTCGTTACTCTACCCTGATACTTTAGAGGGCGCCGGTAGCTCAGTGGTATGCGTGCTTGACTTCTGAGCTCAAGGATGTGGGTTCGTAACCCGACCGAGGCCCTTAGTTTATTTTATCTGGGAGGTAAAATAAACTTAAGCACGCCGTCCTTCGGATGGGACGTTAAGCGATGGTCCCGAGCTTGTACGATGTCAGGTACTCGTTAAAGACCCCTACCCTAGGTGAATAAAAATTTAAGGTAGGCAAAATTTAGGACTCCCATAGTATAGTCGGGCTCATGTCCAGCAGAGTGACAAAAGAGCGCTCTGGTAGTAGGCAATATGACCTCGTAGTTAAAGCAGGGCATGAGTCATAAAACCTAAAAAAAAAAACCTTACTCTACCCTGATACTTTAATGCTTTTGGTAGTTACTTCTCTATATTCATATTTATGTATGCATAGATGTGCCACTGATGATGACGCAGTTGCTTTGAAAACCAATCTCTTTTACTTCTATGAGAAATCTCGTCCCACATCATACTATTACATGTTCTTGTTTTATATTGTATATTGTCACATCTACTTATTGTATATATTGTACAGATTGTACATTTAAAACAAAAAAAAGCCGTCGGTGAAACGTCGGCAATGTCCTTCCCTAGCGAATTAATTATTCAAGTTTTCGACCCTTTGGGCTAAATATGAGTAGTTGTCTTACATAGAGATTTCTGAATCCTCGTAGGGCATTCTTTGTCGATACATTCATACATCAGTAGTTATTGGTTTTTTTTTAATTGAGCCCCCCTTTCCTTTTGCCGATTCCGCTGAAAATTAATAAGTGTCGTCCATATGGGGTTTTGAATTCACATATGAAATTTTGTGTCAATACATTCATTACTATTTAAATTATCAATTTTAATTAATTCTTTGTATTGGGACTTTTTTTTATGATTTCATAACTTTCCCTATACCGTGAAGCAATAATTGCTTACTTAGTAATATGTTTTTTTTTTTTTATAACTTTCAATTCACAAACTTGTACAAAACAGGTTTGAAACAGTTTTTTTAGTAAACTTTGTGTTGAATTAAGAACAATTCCATCTCTAATTTATACTTTATTATAAAGCCCACTCTTAATCAGATTATATAAATGTAATTAAAACTGTGCTGACTGTATTTTCAAGTATTATTATTCTTGTACTCAAGTATTTTCAAGTATTATTATTCTTGTACTCAAGTATTTTCAAGTATTATTATTCTTGTACTCAAGTATTTTCAAGTATTTATTTATACATTTTTGCTCACTCAGTTCATTTCTGCTCAGTGTGGCCAACTCAACCACATAACATTGATTTTCCCCATTTGTCTTTAATATCATTTGAATCCTTTTTTTTTCTTTAATGTAGTTAAAGTAGGTAATGAGTTTAATACTTGCTGCCTGCTAATAAGATTAACTAGACTTTTCAGCTACTAAAATAAACACTAACTAGGTTAGTATATTCATTAGTGGCAGTTTGGTAGTTAGTTATTGTAACTCAAGCACGGGCTTTAACTATGAGGTCATATCGCCTACTACCAGAGCGCTCTTTCGTTACTTTGATGGACGTGAGCCCGACTCACGAGGAATTCTAAATTTTGCCTACACTAAATCTTTATTCACTTAGGGTTGAGGTCTTTAACGATTACCTGACATCGTACAGGCTCGGGACCATCGCTTAACGTCCCATCCGAAGGACGGCGTACTTAAATTTATTTTACCTTCCAGATAAAATAAACTAAGGGCCTCGGCCGGGTTCGAACTCGCGATCTTGACAGTAAGCAAGCACGCTTACCACTGAGCTACAGGCGCCCTCATAGGCAGTTTAATATACATTTTCTGTATATCATAATTTCAGTTAGTTACTCCATAAGGTGCCAACTATAAATTATTATTATTATTATTTCGAAAATGTTTAAACTCGAATTCACCTTCCATAACGTAAAATTTTATGTGATAACAACAATTCGCATATAATGCAATGAAAACATCAAGTTATAAGATACAAGACAAACAGTTATTGCTAGGGAATGGTTTTTTATTTAAATAAAACGGTTTTTTATTAAATAAAATATTATTTTTTATTAAATTTTACTAAAAAAGTTGTCGGCGAATCACAGGCAATGTACTTTCCCAACACAAATTAATCAATTAAGTTTTCGCTTTCCCTTCAAAACAAATGGAGTTTGGACTAAAAATCAATAGTTGACTTACATAGGGGTTTTTGATATTAAACATTTTTGCAGAGATATTGTGAAACTCTTGATAAAAATAAAGAAAACGTATGATTTTTTAAAAAATATTGTCTATTTCACAAATAATATATAATATGTGAGTACTTTCGGTATTGCTACCATCTTCAGCACGCAGATGAATTTAGAATCGATACATTATTACATGGGCAGAAATTAGGGTATTTGAGTTGAGCCCTCTCCTCTTCCCTAGGGCTAACATGGCTGAAAATTAATAAGTGTCGTCTCTATGTAGTTTTTAATTTAAGTACTACATTTCATGTTGATACATTGATTACAATGGCAGTTATTGGGGTGTTTGTGTTAAGCCCCTCATTATCCTATCCTTCCCTTTGACCGATTTGGCTGAAATTAAAAATGTGAAAATTAATAGGTGTTGTCCTTATAGAGTTTTGAATTTAAATAATTAATTTCATGTCGAAACATCCATTATATTAGGGTTTTGAATAAAGCCCTCCCCCTTTGAAGAAAATAAATAAATAAACTTGCGTACAATGTTTATAATGAAAATACAGAATATATTATATTAACTTCCTGTTGTTAACAGGGGTGAGAATATGAAGTGAGTTTGTTTGTTCAAACAACGCCCATTCTATTAATTTACAGCAGTTCCAGAGAGTGAATCTGTAAAATGTGACAACTTACCAAATTTAAATGTCACTTTTGAAATTTGCGATGACGATGGCGTAAGCCGAAACCTCGTATGTACACTTTATGTACATATTTTTGTTGAATTAGACAATATAAAAGTCGAAGAATGTTTTATTAATTTTATTATCTTTCCACTATATCGACACAGATCGCAGAAATGTATTCTGACAGTAACCTGAAATGTTGGGCCCCTGTCACACAGTTGTTTCGTATCTTCATACTAAATTTTGTGTCGATACATTCCTGACATCGGCAGTTATTTAGGTATTTGAGTCAATAACATCTCTTCTGGTCCCCCTCCCCACTTCCCCTTGCCTTCACCCATTTCGTGGAAAATTAATAGTGACCATCTTTAAGGGGTTTTGAATTTAAATATAAAATTTTATGCCGATACATTCATTACATCGCAGTTATTATTTTTGAGTTAAGTTCACAAAGTAAATCTGAATACCATAAATTACATAACTTCAACTACACTCAGCCAAATCGGTCATAGAGGGAGACTAGGGGAGGCTTAACACAAAAACTCTAATAACTGCCGTTGTAATGAATGTATCAATACAAAATTTCATATGTAAATTCAAAACCCCGTAAGGATGACACTTATTAATTGGGGAGGGAGAATTAATAAATATATTGGATCAGGTAATGCTAAAAATCTCTCTACCCAGGGTTTCGGACGCATTTGTGAGTCATCTGAAGAATAAAGATAAATATTATCTTTTAGAATGCCGATACAACACCTTTTATTCCAATATTTACAACCCAGGTCAACTCCATACCTAAACCTGAATGCTCCTTTCAACACATCAAAGCAATGGCTCAACTCCGTCTATCTGGCAAGTACTATCTTAAAATCAGTTACAAAAATAATGTATACACCCTTAATCCCCAAAAACTTTGTACAATCTGCAATTAAAATGAATTGGAAGACGTATACCACCTGTTAATATCCTGTCCGATCTACTCCCCCATTAGAAGCCACTTCCTGCCTCAGAGTGTCTGTATAGACCGATCCAACTTTCATACATTACTCCCAGGCCCATAATAAAAATATCTCAAATATTTTCTATTATTTAATCAGCGCTCTGAAACTTAGATCATTCATTGTTAATGAATAATGTATTGCAACTTCCATATTATATTGATATTCAATATCTACATCCCCACTTCATATTTACAGTATTTGTTACATTATTATTACTATTATTAATTTGTAATTACTTATTTTATTTATACTTTTTTTATTTATTTATGTTATTTATTTAGTTTGTTAAAGGTTCCTTTATATATTTCATTATTGTTTCATATGTGTATTCTTTGTATGTGTCATTATTATGTTAATATTGTAAAAGTAATGTTCATTGACTCAATTGCATAGGGGTGATCCCTGTAAACAATAAAAATTATTATAAATTCAAACCCCCATAGGGATGACACTTATTAATTTTCAGCGGAATCGGCCAAAGGGAAGGGGAAATCAGAGGAAGGGCTCAACTCAAAAACTGCCGATGTAATGATTGTATCGACATGAAATTTATATTTAAAATCAAAACCAACAGTAACTGTAGTAACTTGGAGTTCTCACGTTCAATAGACACCTACACACTGTGGGAGTCAAGGACAGTCCTACCTGCGATAGATGTGGGGAAGAAGAAGAAACGGCGGCACACTTCCTGGGCATTTGCTCGGGATATGCGCGAAAGAGATTCCACATCTTTGGTAGAGATGCAATCGCAGAGGAAGACTTTAAAAGATTGGACTATGCGAGCATTCTTAGGTTCATTAAGGAAACTGGGAGACTGAGCACTCCATGAAGGACTTGGGTCAGGTAGTATAAATATAGGCATATAGTTAATATAATAAGGGGGAAGCCAAGCGCTTCCAGGGAAGGGATAAAAGCACTGAATGCTTAGGTCCCTAGGTGTAATACACCAGCCCACCATATATATATTATTATATATAACTGTAGTAACTTCGAACTGTTCGAACCCGAAAGGAATGTGAAAGAGCAATGAAAGTAAGGAGGGTAATTCGAGGCGGTTCCTTCTCAAGAAGACATTGTTAGCACGTCTTATAATGGGTTTTGTCTTGTCCGAGAAGGCTTGGCGGTCAACCTGTAGCTCTTGTCTGAAGAAGGGATTTCTGTTTGTTGTCTTTAAGCAATAATTGCTTTTAGCGGATTTCTATAGGAAAAATTTTAGGCCCTGACCCAGTTTCTAAGACTTACAGTAACTACCATCATGTCGTCTCCCAAACTGCAACACCACACAACTCAATTTCTGCAGGTTTTCGTGTTCAACATGTTGTTTATTTTTCCTGTTCTTACAAACATTTTTTTTTTTTTTAATACGATTATAATTTTTTATTTTAAAAAATATCTTCGTTTATTATTCTGTTGATTCCCGAAATACCTATTACTGGTACAAAATTTTTGTATGTACATAGAATATCATGGAAACATGAAAAAATCATGAGTACTATGAATGGAAACCATAGAAAAATGTTTGAAGAAACAACACATCTCAGAGAAAGTGCTTCATTACACAACTCAAACACTTTTCCCAATGAGTTGATTTGGGTGTTTTTTTCCATTTCCTCAGTTGGAGGCGTACGATAATGATTTAAAATTGTTCAGGTAGCATAAAAAAATTAAATGGTAGCATTGAGGATCATTGAAACTCAGTTTTCAAGCCCTACTGAAAGTTGCAAAAAGTGAGTTGTGTGGTGTTGCAGTTTGGGAGACGATATTTTCATCAAACATGATACGGGGGTCGTTCAAATTTACTTTATTTAAAATTTAGCGTATTAATTTATCACTAATTTCTTGACGTGTTTACACAACGTTACTTTTAATTAAATATTATATTAAAAAGTCCTCGATGAATCACCGGCTATGTACTTCCCCAGCACGAACTTATCAATTATGTTTTCGCTCTCCCCCCAAGACTAATCGACCGTTTCAGTTAAAACTCAATATTTGACTTCCATAGTGGCTTCTGAATCCTCATACTAAATTTTGTGTTGATACATTCTTTATATCGGTAGTTATTAGGGTATTCGAGCCGAGGCCCCTTTCCCTTCCACAAATATCACGAAAAATTAATAGGTGCCATTCTTATGAGGTTTTGAATTTAAATATAAAATTTCATGTCGATACATCCACGGGCGTAGCCAGGATTTTGAGCAGGGGGAGGGGCAAAGTTAGGCTACGAGGGGGGGGGGGGGGAGGGGGGGTAACTCCCGGGGGCACAGCCCGCAGTTTCTGTGGTTAGCGTTGCAGACTTTATTACGTTATTAATTTGGGAGACTCGGACCTCTAGAAGCTCCCCCTGAGGTAACCACTGACTGTAATACTTAAGTTGGCTTTGCATGAGCAGCAAAAATGCAAAGCGCAGCAGCAGCAAATGCATGCTGTGGTTTCTGTGCTTTTAGAATTAAATGACTCACATCAATAGCGTGCATTGGCTGCTGCTGCGCTTTGCATTTTTACTGCTCATGTAAAATCAGCTTTAAGAGTATGAAGTATAACATACATGACGATTTTGAGCGAGGAAATGAAATGATCGAACTCATATATATTTAAATAAATGTAATATGACTTGTTTTTACATGTACATTTAAGTAACAGCTGATTGCTGATTTAGGAATCAGACGCACGGGAAATTTGAAGATTCTATTGGTAACTTGCAAGCAATCTATTTTTAATAAAAACAATTTTTTTAGTTTATTTAATTTTTGCACGCCCCCCCCCCCCCTGGCTACGCCCCTGAATACATCATACATCGGCTGTTATTGCGATTTTTGAGTTGAGCCCCCTCTGATCCTCCTTTCCCTTATTCCGCTGAAAATCAATAAGTGACCTCCTTATGTGGTTTAGAATTTACATATGAAATTTCATGTTAATACATTCATTATAACGGCCATTATTGGAGTTTTTGTGTTACGTCACAGACTGTTACTTTTGTTTGACTAATGTTCATGGTTTTACGAAGCGGAAATCTGAGAGCCACATAGTGTACCCCAATTTGCCTTCTGCCATCAGACCAGTCCCACACTCCGAAACTCTTCCAGTACCTAAAATACCAACAAAAGAAGACAGTGAAACAGATAGTGCAGAAAGTGTGAGTGAAGAATTGACATCTCCTGAAAAGGATGACCCATCATACCAGTCCACAAGCTCTTCGACTCCACGTTTCTTGACCCAAGCATATCTGAACGACTTAGTTCGTGATTTAGGCTTAAGTAAACAAAAAGCAGAAGTATTATGTTCGAGATTGCAATAATGCAATCTATTGCAACTAGACACGAAAATTACTGAGTTTACATAGGGAACGTCTGTCTTCCCTATTTTGAAAATGACAACGTAATGACATTCTGCAATGATATTTGTGGCCTAATGAATGCTCTGAACTTCAAATAGGAGCCACAGGAGTGGAGACTTTTTATAGATGCCTCAAAATACAGTCTTCACAATGGGAACATAGGTACTGTCTATACTATAATAATTATTAGTCCAAACTCCATTGGTTTTGGGAGAGAAAAACCTATTTCATCGATTCGTGTTTTTTTTTTTTTTTTGTTTCGAATTAGTTCCATGTTACTAATATTATGAGTCATATCAACCATTAAGAATTATTTTTTCTAGTTGTAAGACGACTTTAAAAAAATTGAGGAATATTGAGGTTGGGGTTGCTCAGTTTACTGAAGAATTGAACTCACGACTCACTACTGGTTTTGTTTAACCTGAAACGGATAAAATCAAATAGTTTATGAAAATACTTTATGTACTGACAATTAACTATGATTTTATTCATAAAGATACATGTAATTAATTCAGATGTTGGATGAGTGGTTAGCATGATTTAGGTTTGTTGTTATCGGTGTCCTGATCTGGAATCTGAGGGAGGACACGCCACCATTTTAGAGCGCTGTCATTAGTCGAGACCACCCGCCCCCGCACATTGATCTGAGAAGCAATTCTAGTTGGTCAACAATGTTAGTGGCCGTTGGCGTTATATCAACATTTGTATTAATATATCGAAATAACTAATTAATCCGATTTAATAAAATTGTTATAGCTATACGGGTTAGGGTAAGTTGGGCACCCAAATTCTCATATCAAATTTCGTGTCGATAAATTCATTATATTAGGCAGTTATCATGGTTTTTAAGTTAAGCTCCTCCACTGACCCCCCCCCCCCCCCCCCCCTTCCCTTCGGCAGATAAATGTGGTCCTTACGGGTTTTTGGACACACATATCATATTATATGTATATAATATTTCACATTTGTCCCAATTTCACCCTTACATTTAAAAAAAACCAATATTATAAATAATATGACAAGAAGTCGAAACCTCTAATGAAATAAAGAATTATTATTTTAAAATAAATATACCTCAAATTACAATTATTGAAAGATTATAAAAAGTAAGATATAATAAATTCAAATTGATATTAATCAATTAAGTTTTTGCTCTCCTTCCGAAACCAATCGACTGTTTGGTACTAGTTATTGAGTTAAGCCCCCCCTAAGCTTCCCCTTCCTATGGCCGATTTGGCTGAAAATCAATAGGTGTCGTCCTTGTGGTGTTCTGGATACACATATAAAATGTAAACTCATTTTATCTGGAGTTATCTTGTTTACAGGTACACACTCCCGGGTCCAGGCATGGGGGCAGACCTGGGGTCCACGATTTTGAACCCGAAGACACGTCCACGGTTCCTGAATTTCACAAGGTTAAGGTAAGAAGTGTGCAAATGTTTAAGCTCTCATACGTATGTTTCTGCTCTCCTTCGAAATCGTTGATCTCCTTCTTTCTCTGACCTTACCTCATACATATGTTTCAGCTCTCCAGCTAAATCTGCGACCTCATTATTATATAATACATTTTTTTATTATCTGTAGTTTTTAATAATAATAAAAAAATATATATATATATATATATATATATATATTAGGGTAGCCATTATTTTGAAAAAGTTTAAATTTCTCAGACCTCCACCCGGAATTTGGTTTAAAATTTTGAAAAAATGACCCCTGAATTTTTTCAGATTTTTTTGACCATATTAACCCGTGCCTGTAAGGTGTTAAACTTTAACATTGAGTTTAAATGTTGATTTTGCGATTCGAGAGACTTTAGAGCGTCACTTTTGATGCCTCGAATGGATTGTTCTGAAATTTCGTATTCTTACGTTTTGGGGGTCGCTGAATTCAAATTTGATGTCAAAAATCAAGTTTTGACAGTAACACTTGTCAAAAAAATGTCATTAATTTTAACTAATAAACAATTTTCTCAAAAAATCCATCCGTGATGTGATTTTATAGGTTTTAGAGGTCGCTGATTTCAAATTTGATGTCAAAAAACTGTCAATAATTCAAATTTATATACAATTTAATGAATAAATGTTTCAATGATATGATTATATATGATTTAGGGGCAGCTGAATTCAATTTTAATATCAAAAATTGATTTTTGACATTTCCGGTTGTGAAAAAACTGTCAATAATTCAAAATTAAAAGCATTATTCTGAATCTATTAATTAGTCTTCCAATGGTATAATTTGATGTCAAAAATCAATTTTTGACATTAGAATTGAATTCAGCGGCCCAAATCGTATATAATCACATAATTGAAAAATTTATTCATTAAATTGTATATAAATTTGAATTATTGACAGTTTTTTGACATCAAATTTGAAATCAGCGACCTCTAAAACCTATATAATCACATCACGGATGAATTTTTTAAGAAAATTGTTTATTAGTTAAAATTAATGACAGTTTTTTGACAAGTGTAACTGTCAAGACTTGATTTTTGACATCAAATTTGAATTCAGCGACCCCCAAAACGTAAGAATACAAAATTTCAGAACAATCCATTCGAGGCATTAAAAGTGACGCTCTAAAGTCTCTCGAATCGCAAAATCAACATTTAAACTTTAACACCTTACAGGCACGGGTTAATATGGTCGAAAAAATCTGAAAAAATTCAGGGGTCATTTTATCAACATTCTAAACAAAATTCCGGGTGGAGGTCTGAGAAATTTAAACTTTTTCAAAATAAGGGCCACCCTAATATACATACATATGAATGATGTGGCCGTAACAAAACCTCCTTTTACCAACCACCTTTGTACAGATAACTGTCCCTCCCTCTCCTCCCCTCAGATTGAAGTCACTCTAAGAACTACGCTTTACTCTGAAACAAGGAATACCACTGACGCCGGCATATTATTTTCATATGCCCAGTAACGCGTTCCCTATACTCCGAATATGATTAAGGATTGATTTTGAATTTAAATATGAAATTTCATGTTGATACATTCATTACATCGGCCGTTATTGAGGTTTGTGAGTAGAACCCCCCTCTGATCTCCCTTCCATTTGGCCGATTCCGCAGAAAATTAATAGGTGTCTTCCTTGTGGTTTTGAATTTACAGATGAAATTTCGTGTGAATACATTTATTACAACGGCAGTTATTAGACTTTGTGTGTTAAGCCCCCCCCTAATCTCTCCTTTCCCTTTGGCCGATTTAGCAGGAAATCAGTAGACATCGTCCTTATGGGGTTCTATCGTGTTATCGAGATATCGTGTTCACAAACACTCAAACAAACTCAGATGACAGACATTGTTTTTTATTTATGGAATCAGGGGGTCGGAAAAGATGAAATTCCCGTGAAAAGTCACCAACATTAAATTTCTGATCGATCACATAACTTTCCTTCTACTTCATAGAGCTGGAGAGTAAAAGAACAAAGATCCATCATGAAAAGCTGAGTAGCAATGAAAAGTAGAAAAGGCCATGCACGCAGGAACTGCATAAAGTGTTTTATTTAATTTTTATTTTCATACCGTCACATTGACTTGATACAAAACCTTGAGCACACCGTCCTTCGGATGGGACGTTAGGAGATGGTCCCAAGCCTGTACGATGTCAGGTACTCGTTAAAGATCTCTATCATATGTAACTAAACCTGGGGTAGGCAAAATTTAGGAGGTCCACAGTAGAGTCAGGCTCATGTCCACCAGAGCAGGCGATATGACCTCGTAGTCAAAGGCCGGGCATGAATCACAAAAAACAAAAGATCAAAGAGGAGAAATAAAAAAAAATTAGTATTTACTAATTTCATTTAGGGGTGGGTCGAGGAAAATATGGAGTTTCTTTCTGTAAGGCTTACCAACCGGGTGAGCGCATATGCTGATTTATACTGAAATACGCTAAAAACAATGGTATTTTCTTAAAAAGTATAAGCCCATTCTAAATTTATAATTATCAGAAAAAAACTATTGATTTTCAATTTCCAAGGTTTGTACAATGAATACTAATATTTTTCACATTTTTCTTATTACAATTTACAACTTTGTTGGTTATATTTACAATCAGTAAAAATAAAACCATAAGTAAATTTGATGACAGTGACGGATACTAAAATAACAAATGACAATATGCACAAAGATTAATAAACGTAAGAAAAAAAAATGGTAATAAATAAAAAGAAAATGTCTCAATGTTTCTATAAAATGGTTAAATGTACGTACAAAATAATATGTATATACAATATGAAGGCGCTGATAGATCAGAGGTAGCGTGCTAGCCTTCTGAGCTCAAGATCATGGGTTCGAAACCCGGCCGAGACCCTTAGGTTTTTTATCTGGGAGCTAAAAAAAGGTCCCAGACTTGTGCGATTTCAAGTACTCGTTAAAGACCCATACTTTAGGTGAACAAACCTAGTCAGGCAACATTTAAAACTCCGACATGGTCTCATGTCTACCAAAGTGACGAATAAGCGCTCTGATAGTAGGCGATATGACCTCGTAGTTAAAGCCCATGGCATGAGTTATAATAACTAACATGGGAAACATTATCGCAAATAGACCATCTTCATTCATCCAACTTAATGGAGGTGGACGAGGTCACCGTGGCCTGGATGATCCTCCAGACCTTGCTCTGCCAGCCTCTGACCAGCAGTGGTGGCAGATCTCGATCTACAGAGGCACAGGAGCTGAATTTGAGTAAAGGGGGAGAAACTGACCATTGCCGGCACTTCCTAAATAATAGCTACGTTAGTGTAACAGGTCTCTTAGCCAACACAGCCTCAACCTTTGGGGAGGATTGTCAGGGTTGGAATGGGATGGCAGTGATTAGGCAAAAATGATTTTCCTGAAAGGAATGTTTTGAATGGAAGTTTAGGAAACGGGTGGTTAAATTGAAGCAAGATATTTTATTTTACTTCGTTTCCTGAACGATTTTGTTTATTATAATTATATTTTATAAATTATTTCTTACAATTTGTAGTGAGTGTCCGCAACAATTATTATTTTGATTCGTCTAATGATCACTCACCATCAAGGGCGCTCCATCCACACTAACCACAATCTCCAATGAATTTGTGCGTGTTTTTTTTTAAGGGCATTTCAATCGCGAAGGGTCATGAGTGCCCCGTACAACGATCTATACTGTCAGGGTCAGGTTCTCTCCTACGGGACCAAGAGGTGTGAAACGGAGAACCCAGGCAGGAACAAGGGGCCCCTGGCGGCGAGGCCAGACCAGGGGACAAAGGGAGGCACGACCAGGCCCCTCTCTGCAGTAGGTAGCAGGCAGTTTGAAGGGTGGACAGCGAGACTTGATAGAGAGGGTGTGCTCGTTCCTGTAATCGACCACACCCTCCAAACCCTGGACTGTTTCAGTCCAGAGAGCCTGGCGGCGCCGCATACAACACCAGGCCCCCGGCGGAGGCTCGGGAGAACAGAACTACTTTGTAAAAAATTTTATTCCTTGGCTAAATACATTGATTTAATTAAATACAGGTTACAGTAGGTTAATGACTTCGGTGTGTTTGAGAAATTTCATGAGTTTATTAAGGGTTTCAGGAGAGTTTTCTAAAAGTAATGGCAAAGTGGAGGGAAGTTTAAAAAGGGTTCTAGCGGCTGAATATCGGCGACAATGTAGTAATATATTACATTCAACATATATGTTTATACATTCAACATATATTGGGTGGACACGTAGAACAGAGAGGGGGGTTCCCAAGCCATCAGATGTCCCTGGGTGAGCCGAGTGTGGACGATACGGAGGCGGCAGGTCACCACCTCCCTTCTTCTGTCTCTTTGGCTGTTCTTCCAGGGCCTCACGGTATCCTTTATCATCCTCAACTTGTTGATCGTCTCGTTCTTCCAGGAAGACTCCTATTGTTTCAGTATATACTCCCTGATGGACCATGGTATGTCTACAGAACTCTGTTGGTCCCGGGCGGCAAGTTGGGCTGCCTTGTCTACCATTTCCTTTCCTCCCATGCCGCAGTGCCCGGGGACCCATAGAAATATCACGTTTACGTTTCACCTCCAGAGATTGAAAAGTCTGTGGTGAACTGTCTATACTATTATATACTGGAGTATCCTCCTCGCCCTCGCTCTATTATTTGTGCATGTTGTACCTCATTTTAAAGCTTGTATCACATCCATTGGATAAAAATGGTGGCCCATTTAAGTGGAATATCGCTTTTCTAAAAATCTTCTTTTAGCGCTTTGGTAGTAGGCGATGTAACCTCATAGTTAAAGCCCTGGCTGGCATGTGTCACAAAGAAACAAAATAACAAAGATGTGAAATAAAAAACTCACTAATTTCGTTTAGGGGTCGGGCGGTGATGAAAATATGGAGTTTCTGTATGGCTTACCAACCGGGTGAGCACATATAGCTGATACATATAGAAATACGCTAAAAATCATGGATTTTCTTTCTTATATAAACTTCTTATTGTTAGATCATTACCAAACACTAAAAAGTTCTGTCCAATGGTCTAATAAATATGTACACAACATTTGGAGGTAAAACCGGAGACTGTATCCGTCAGATATCTTGTGAGATACAAATAAAAACACACACAGACTCAAAGTGTGTCAAATAAGGACAATTACTTTTCACAAAGATGAGATTTTCAGGATTGGAATTTGGCAGGGATCATAGGATGCCAACCCACACCCTTGACACCCGCCAACCTAGTGCAATAAATAACTTTCTTGTAGTGAATTACATAGTTTAAAATATTATAAAAAAAAGTGATAAGCAATTTAAAAAGAATTATCTAATTTCTCGTATTTATTAACAATATTATCATTGAATATAAATTTTTTTTTGTTTTAAATGAATTTATGCAGTAGGTACTTTGAAAAAGAACTTTTTTGACATATCCAAAAGCTTTGTCGTTAGCAGGTTTACAGTTCTCTATTATTATATATACAATACATTTTTTTAAAGGTCTTCCATTATTTACATATCTCTTTATTACCTCCCCAGCTATATGTTATAGGGGAAGTTATGAGGTGAAATTTTCACCGGAATTTCATATTTTTCGACCCCCTGAATACAAAAAATCAAAAAACAAATCAAGTTTTTCTATGAACACTCACATAGAGATAACTATAAAACTATAGAGATGACTAACCCAATAGAACTAATATGTCGACCCATAATGTTATATGTGCATTCCAAAACATTGATTTTCAACCAAATCGGCCAAAAGGAATGCTAAAGGGGGCTTAACTCAAAAATCCTAATAGCTGCCGACATAATGAATGTATGGTCACGAAATTTTATATGAAGACTGAGAAGTCCCAGAGTAAGGCATCTATCGATTTTCAGCCAAATTGACCGAAAAGGGTTTAGAGGGAGAGCAAAAAACGTATTTGATTATAAATAGTTCGAGGTGGGGAGGTACATTTCTGGTACTTTTTTGACCTCGAAGAGGGAGGATTGTTTACAGTGCAGCGGGCTCTCCCACACCGCTCACAATGTTTAACTAGTGATTTCTGATTCGGAGGGTTTGCCTACCAGGGGGACTGGAGACTGGTGCCGGAGCTGGAGGCGGTGAGGCGGTGTCCTCCATGGGACTGGGGGATGGTGGCTCCTGGCTGCTGGCTGCTCTCCTGCTGCTGCTGCTGCTACTTCTGCTACCACTCCTCCTCGACTCGCTCCTCTCACACTGTCCTCTTCTCCAGCCTCCGCCCGTCCCTGGACCACCCCCAGATCGATACTGCGCAACCCCTTCTTCACCCACCCAACCCCACCCGCCTTACCAATCCTCAGTTTCGTCTTTCTCTCTCTTTATCCATTACCTTACGTAGACTTTCCTCTTTTTCCAACATCTTACAGTCAACATTCAACAAGTTCTTTAACATGGACTGCATTACAAACCTCCAGAGTTATGTACTGTTGATTGAATTAGCTGCGATACGAATTTTCAGGAAAAATGTATTTTGCACCAAGAGTAAAAATCTGTTATTCATTACAGTGAAACTTCTCTATAACGAACATCGATGGGGACGAAATTAGTGTCCGTTATACAGAGGTGTTCTTTGGGGAGGGGCATAGAGAAATAATCAGATAAAAAAACATTTAATATAAACATATTCACATAGATATTATGTTATGAGGACTCATTTAAACGAGAAGAATACATATAAAAAAAAGTTATTGGTGAATCACCGGCTAAGTACTTCCCCAGCAAGAATTAATCAATTATGTTTTCTCTCTCCCTCCAAAGCCAACCGACCGTTTGAGCTAAAACTCAATATTTAACTTGGAGAGTGGCTTCTCAATCCTCCTACTAAGTGAAGCACCCCTTCTCTGATCCCCCCTTCCCTTCGACTGATTTTGCGGAAAATTAATACATGCCATCCTTATGGAGTTTTGAATTTAAATATATAATTCCATGAAGATATATTTGAAGAGCACGGGCATAGAACCAGGTTTGCCACCAGATATTGAAATTGAGAAAACTGAAATTTAATGTTTGACAGTCCGTATCTATCAATTCCCCGCAGGTCATATTTTCAGCTTTCGCTTTCGTAGTGACAAACCGTCTTTTTGAAGCCCGGGACGATGGTGAATCGTGAAATATGTTTAATATACTGTACTGTAAAGGCGATAACTCACTAAAAAGTGACAAACCTGGTTCTTTCCCCGTGCTCTTCATTTATTAGACCAGCCGTTAATGGGATTATTGAGTTGATCCTTGTTTAGAGTTTTGAAAATGTCTGAATGTGTGAAATGTTAATTGATGTGTAAAAAAAAAAATATATTCGAGAGACCGTATTAATTAAGTATTTATCAACCATTTTTTTACTATTGAAGTTACAACTGGTCTCAAATCAAGGACATTCTTCCTCGACCATAAGCACGCAGTTTTATCTCAAAACATGACAAAATACGTAGTAATAAGTGAAAACCAATCTGTTTTCCAACTGGATGAAATGGTATAAGGACAGTTATGAAATAATAAACTTATAAGATGAGAACTATCCCGTAGATTTTGCTAGCCTTCGGAATCAGTTTGATGAGTTAGGAGGTATTGTAAAAGTACGTAATGATTGATAGAGTCGACAGTATCTTTTCAATACTGGAGGAAATCGAGGTTCTGTAGTGTAAAAATAAAAAAACTCAGTATTTGGCCAACGTTTCGGAAACTATTTATTTCCTTCTTCAGGGTCTTATAATGACTAGAGTGAATGTGTGTGGACGTAATCATAGCCCTCTACCAGACACAAACACTTCAATTGTTTTCGAAACTTTGCTGTATATAGTTTTTTATTTACGCGATAGTACCTCGATTTCCTTCAATATTGCAAAAGTACGGTTTTAAATTAATTAATGATAGAAGCATGGCGAATCTGGAGAATGAAAGAGTTCCAGAGGGAGTTAGCCTGGATAAGGAAGGAGTTGTGGTAGGTTGTCCTGTGGGAAGGGAGGTAAAGATCAAAGGGACGGGATCTTGACAAGAAGGATATGGGATTGGAAAATTTGGAGGATGGAAAGCTTTTGGAAAGATAAGGATTGATCAAGAAAGGATCATTGGAAAATATTTCGATGAGAGAAGGGGAAAAGACATTTTAAATCGGTATAAGAACTAGTAATTTTGAAGGAGCGGCTGGAAATGTGGGAGACATGGGGGAGAGGGTTCGTTCAAGGATCAGTTTACACTGGTGCTGTATTGAATCTCGGTGTCGTGTAGTCCTAATGGAGGTAAGTCAGAGAGGGACTTAAGTAGTTTATGGTTTCCTATTACAATAGCTTTAATTTTGTCAGCGTTCAGTGTCAGTAGATTATTAGTAACCCAGTGATGCCATGAATGTTCTCCTCCTTGTCGAGAGGGATGGAGAGCAGTGTAGGGATGGAAGGAGAGATACATTTGGAAATCATCAGCATAAAGATGGTATTTGGAGTGTGATGAAATTGGGTCACATAAGTCAGTTATGTATTTAGAAATAAGAGTAGGAGAAAGGGACCCCAGAATTAACTGACAGAAAGAAAGGGAGGTTAGGGACAAGAATTGACTTTTGTTGAGGTTTTTGTGAACTCAAAAAGTATTAGTAGAGTAAACTGTCTCTGTTGCCTATGGCTAATTCAAGCGCGGATCCGGGGGTGGGGGAGGGGGTAGATTTACAAGGTGACAAAGAGGTTAAATTTTCATATGTGATAGTAAGATGTTGTGGGACTAGATTTCTAATAGAAATAAAAGACGTTGTCTTCCCACTGTTTTATTTATACCAGAACCGGTTTTCGACGCAACAGCGTCATCATCAGTGGTTCATCTATCATAGAATAACAAAATATACAAATAATAAAAAGTATAAATAATTCCTAAAGCATCAGGGTACAGAGTAAAATTGTATTATATTATGTACAGACTTAATGTATTTATTAGAATGAATGTTTTTGTATGTTGAGAGAGTGAGTGAACCTGGCTACCCCCACCCCTTAGAGCTATGCCAGTTATCTTCCAACCGCTGTGCTGTGTGGGTGGGTAAGTTTATTTTATAATTTTACTCTATACCCTGATGCTTTAGGAATTATTTATACTTTTTATTATTTGTATATTTTGTTATTCTATGATAGATGAACCACTGATGATGACGCTGTTGCGTCGAAAACCGGTTCTGGTATAAATAAAACAGTGGGAAGACAACGTCTTTTATTTCTATTAGGTTAAATTTTGTTAGATGCAGGTAGCCAAAGTGAAGAGCTTCTTATCCTAATGAAAAGCGGACAAACGACTGAAATCTTAAGCTAACGATAGAAATTAAAACTAACGAAAAAAAAAAAATGAAACATGAATTTATGAATAATTATTGTGACTTATGCCCGTGCCATTAACTGCGAGATCATATCCCGTACATGCGCCCTGCTATGGGAGTCCTAAATTTTGCCTACCTTTAATGAGTACTTGACATACAGACTCAGGACCATGGCTTAACATCCCATCCGAAGGATGGCGTGCTGAAGGTTTTTTCACCTCCCAGATGGCCTCGGCCGGGTTTCGAACCCGCGATCTTGAACTCAGTAAGCAAGCACGCATCATACCACAGAGCTACCGGCGTTAAATTTTAAAAAATGTTGTATAGGGGAATGAAAGTAACACTTATTGTTCAGATTTTCATGTTTCAAGGTCATTACAGTATTTTTAGACTATTTTTGGAAAGAAGTATGTGTGTGTGTGTACGCACGTGCGTGGGTCAATTTTTCCTGCACGATATCTCGCGAATGAAAAATGATATCGGCTCCGCTTTGGTGCCAATCGAAGCGTATCAACGTAAATATGATCTGAGATATTTTTTCAATTTCGGTCCACCCGTTTTTTTTTTTTTTTTTTAACAAAAGACTGCTAAAAAGTGGATTTTAGGAATTCTTGAAAAAGATTTATCCGATCTAATTTGTTCCGGTGGCAATGTAGCATCTTTTAGAGCCATATTGAAAAAACAGGCTATATGGCGTCTGAAAATTTTAAACGGGAGGGGGGTTATGAGAGGGGCTACTTCACATATAGTATTCTAAAGAGCCAATTGATATATAGACTATCTACGAAATTCTTAAGGGAAAGGGGGGTTGTGAGGGGGTTTGAGCATAAAAATAGGTCTAGCTCATCAACGGATGATCGGATTTTAATGAAATCTAACATGACTTGAAAGCCAAATTGAAAAATAGGGTGTGTGGTGTCTCCAAATTCTTAACAGGGCTATGGGGGGGGGGGGGGGGGGGGGGGGGGCTAAGCAAATCTTATCGGAGGAGGGACTGTGAGTGGAGGTTGAGCATAAAAATAGTTCAACCTCATTAACGGATTATCGGATTGTCATGAAATTTTCCATGTAGTAGTTTTAAAAGCAAAATTAAAAAAATAGGCTACTTGACCTATGTGCATTTGCATATCAATTAAAAATCTATGTATAGATTAAATTCAATTAAATGAATAAATTCTGTACTGAATAAAATGCCTACCTTTGTTATATTATTATTAATGATATTGATACCATGCTGGGAAGTTTGCCGTGTGGACTTCAAGTGCCGCACTTAATTAAAAATGCCACCTTTGTAAAGTCATAATACACGGCCCAGTAATTTCCTCTGATTTAGGAGCAAAGAGGCGGAATACACACACCGAGAACCTGCTTGATTAATTTTAATTATTGAGAAGGCTTCGGCATGAGGGGAGGAGAGAGACCTGGTCTAGCTTCGGCGTTCACGTCTGTCTGTCCCAGAGGGTACGTGTCGGTTCGTGTGTATAGTCACATCTGTGCAATTTTATTATTTTTGATATGACAGAAATTAGGAGATGAAAAAAGAAGAAGGATATATCTCATTTCAGCTATAATAAAATGAATAAAGAAGAAATATGCACCACAGCAAGAACATCACCAATCCGAAGTCATCACAACCCATCAACAAGTAAATTATGTTTCCCCTGTTCTTAGAAAAACAATTATATAAAAATTAAAATTATAATAAATAAAACAAATATCGTTTTCACTATCAATTTTCCAAAGAACCTCCAATTAAGAAATGTAAGAAATGGCGCACAACGTGGAATTTTGAATTTACAAATAAAAGTTTGTGTCTAGGGATGGGCAATAGTCGATAGTATTAGTATTTTAAAACTTTTAATTTGATGATGGGAAAAGTGCTAAATGTACTTTGTGGCAAAGTTTTATTTAAAGCTAGTTCCAACACATCCAATTTGTCAATTGGTAATTCATTTTTTGAAATTGTTTTATAAAAGTTGTTGATTGTAATAAACATTGTTGAATCTAATGCCATTGTACCTAGTTGATTGTTTTTTGATTATCTACAATAAGTGCTTTTGAACTTTAATTAATGTGTTAATATTCTTGCCAAGGGTCTTAATGCGATTATTTTCTTAATGCGATTATTGCAATTGTTCTTAATGCGATTATTTTCGACAGAAAATGTTATTTCCATAAAATAAAAGTTCGATTTGGAAGAACAATTACTTATTCGATTGATATTTGTATTCCACTTTAATCTCCATAACTATAAAATAATTTAAATTAGGTAGATGTACATGAAAAAAATAAAAATAAAATAATCATATTATAATATAATATTGGAACTGGAAAGTATTTGAAAATTACGTAATTACCGATAGTTTTCCACAGATAGTATGGGACTATCGATAGTGACTAACTATCGACTACACCCCTCCTTATTTGTGTTAATACATTCATTACAACGGCAGTTAGAGTTTTGGTTTTCGGTATTTAGCCCCTCCCCCTAAACCCATTTTTTCCTATTGGTCGATTTGGCTAAAAATCAATAGGTGTCGTCCTTATAGGATTTTGTAAACATATACAGACAGATTGGAGAGATCAGGAGGTCGGAAAACATTAAAATTCCCGGTGAAAACTCATCATTCAATTTTTGACAACTTGGTGGGTTCTTCATCTTCACGATAGCCTGCTCACAAAAGTTGCACAAGACCATTCTGAAGGTGGGTTGGAATAGGTTTTGGTAAAAAAAAAAATACAGGTAACTAAACTGGCTAGGACTGGGAACACAGGTAGTGCACCCTCTGACGGTTGAGGACTGAATGATAGAAGTTCTATCGGGAGTTATCGTGTTCACTGACAGATTTTTTTATTTGTTTTGAAATCAAAGGGTCGGAAAACCGAAATTCCTGTGAAAACTCAACATCAAAAGCCTGACCAATCACATAACTTCCCCTATACTTCGTATTGCTGGGGAAGTGAAATATGTACATTTTGCTTCATTTTTTAAAAGCTTTTTAATTCATTCGAAAACCTTTTTAGGTCATTAGCGTGTCAGGTTCCCTCTCAACTTCTGTTTCCGAGAGTTGTTTGAAAAGTTGACAACCTCCAACCCTCCAATCAATTTATGAGCAATATAAAGTGTTCCCCCAAAATTAGATGTATTTGTAAACAATATACTTTTCAACGATAAAGTCAATATCGACTAGATAGTTCGGCATCTAAATTTCAAATTGGTTCTCCCTAAAATGTACGATTCTTTGAGCCATTTTATGTGGCCCGCATTTTCACTTCCCCAGCTATTTAAAGTATAGGGGAAGTTATGTGATCGGTCAGGCTTTTGATGTTGAGTTTTCACAGGAACTTAGGTTTTCCGACTCTTTGATTCCAAAACAAATAAAAAAATCATAAAAACAATCAGTGAACACTATAACTCCGATAGAATGAATGAAGAATTTAGCGATAAGAACTTCTATCATTCACTCCTCAACCGTCAGAGGGTGCAATACCTGTGTTCCCGGTCCTAGCCAGTTTAGTTACCTGTAATTTTTTTTACCAAAACCTATTGCAACCCACCTGCAGAATGGTCTTGTGCAACTTTTGTGAGCAGGCTATAGTGAAGATGAAGAAGCCACCAAGTAGTTCACGTTGCTCCAAGTTCTTTCATCCGGAACATTGTCGGTTAGAAGACAAGAATGGAGAAAGCTTAGGGCTCGCCAGCGGCATTGAATGTGCGACCGATGCTCTGAGTATGAGAAGCTTAGAAAGGAATTGGAAGAGGCAAAAAACACCATCCTGACCCTCTGTGAGCGTTTCGAACATACACTCCGAACATACCCTGCAGGAACCAGCTATTTGCTCAATAAGTGAAGAGAGTGACGAGGGTGACTGTTCACCGCACCCCCCCCCCCCCCCCCCCCCCCCAGTTCAGACGCGGAGAAGAAGAAGATTACCACCGAAGGGGAGGAAGAAGAAAGTAGTACTGGTCGCAGATATCCTTGCAAGGAACTGCGGTCTTTGCCATCAAGCCAGTATGAGACACTGGGGATGACATACCCCGGGGCTAAGATGGATGCGGCTCGGAAGAACAGTGCTTGGCTAACCAGTGAGGATCATCTACAGAGCACCGAACGGTGATCTTGGTATATTTTTCCATTACCTGGAACAGTCACTAGTGTGATCAATGAGAAAAAGGTTTTATAATTGTCTGTGGCTCAAATATTGACCGACTATGTTCCTCACCAAGAAAAACCCAGCTTCTAGAATTACTAGGCTCTTTTAATTTGACAATAACAACTAAAAACGAGGATAGGGAAGCATAAAGACTACATGGCGACAGATATTCCGCTAAAACATATTTAAGCTAATATTGAACCAACTGCGATACCGGATCACGAAGGTATTATCATAAATTTGGAAGGGGGAATTAAAGGAGAATTGGGCCGATCTCCATAATACTAATAATGCTAATGAAAATAAAGAAAACGTATGTTTTTAAAAATATTGTCTATTTCACAAATAATATATAATATGGGAGTACTTTCGGTATTGCTACCATCTTCAGCCACGACTTAACAAATACTTAATTGAAGTTCAACTAGGTAGGTAGTTTACAATCTAAGCGGTAGGTAGGTATCCTTTTTCAGCCCCTACGGGGTTTTCCTATCCTTTCTGTACAGTTAATATTTGAAATATGGAAAAACATAAAAAATGACATTTCGTCCCCAAATTGGGATCTTAAAAATAAAAAATTTGAAATTACTATGTGTTGATTAAATGCATATATGAAGTGAATTAAAGATAACAATTGTTAATATATGAATAAAAATAAAATAAAAAGTTTTATAAAATAAAATATACAGTTTTTTGAGAGAGTAAGTACGTATACACAGAGACTGGAGGATTATATTATTGGCGATAAAAGGGGGTGAGTATTTGAGATTGGTCTGATCGTTCATACAATTTCCTTTTTGTAGCGCTCTGTTTATTTCTAGTTGTTCCAGTGAGTTGAGTAATGTACCTTTGTCACAAAAATGTAGGTATTGTATGCCTGTATTTATGTCGAAATGGTGTTTGTTTTCGTTGATGTGTTGTGCGAATGTTGATTTTACTGAGTTATATGATGCGTCGGTGTTTAGCCCCTATTTCTGATATGTGTTCTTTTACCCTATTTTAAATTGTCTCCCGGTTAATCACACATAGTATTTCAAATTTTTTATTTTAAGATCCCAATTTGGGACGAAATGTCATTTTTTATGTTTTTCCATATTTCAAATATTAACTGTACAGAAAGGATAGGAAAACCCCGTAGGGGCTGAAAAAGGATACCTACCTACCGCTTAGATTGTAAACTACCTACCTAGTTGAACTTCAATTTAGTATTTGTTAAGTCGTGGCTGAAGATGGTAGCAATACCGAAAGTACTCCCATATTATATATTATTTGTGAAATAGACAATATTTTTTAAAATCATACGTTTTCTTTATTTTTATCAAGTGTTTCACAATATCTCTGCAAAAATGTTAAGTATCAATGCTAATGAAGTTTGTCAGAGATTTCAAGAATTACTATTAGAACTTCTAAACAAGGCAATGTCTATAAAAAAAACTGTTAAAAAGCAGACAAAAGGTCGAAATAGGTGGTTTATCCGAGGGCCTAAAATCTCTTTGGAAAAAATGAAATTGCTTCATGCCATCAAACCCTCGTCGAATAATTTGGACCCTCAATTACGAAAGTACATAAGTCGGAACAAGAGAGTCTAGAGCGGCTAAACAGTTGCATTTTAAAAACACGGTCGAGTTATCTGATAATAAAATCAAAACAGCATGCAGTTCAAAAAATACCGAAATAAAAAGAAAATATGATAATATAGAAAGTTTACAAATAAGCGAGAAGAAGAATAAGCGAATTAAGAAGCAGTTGATGAAATAAACAAATACTTCGTAATAAACATAGACTAATTCCAATATCATACGTCTCAATCAATTCAAATTCTTAATAAAGTTAGTACACCGGTCGCTAAATCTGTTTCTGTTCCTTGCAACGAGTGTGGAAGTTATTAATGCTATCCGTGATATGAAAAATAAAGCTTCGTGTGACATATATTACTTATCGAAGAAAATGATCAAAAATCTTTCCGAGAATATCTCGGAGCCTCTGAGTAACGTAATAAATCTTTGTTTTGAATCAGGTTGCTTTCTCAACTCACTGAATTTAGCGAGAATATAGCAACTATTCAAAAAAGGTGATAAACTATTGTCGGAAAATTATAGACCGATCTCATTGCGGTGAGCAGATCAGGAGACAGGCAGGTACTACCACATGAGAGGGATGACCGCTTTTTGCAGCATGCGCTTCGGGATCGGCAGTCTACCGGCCTTTACTCATAGAAAAGTCAGACTTTCTGAACGTACGTACAGTCAGACGAAGACTCAGTGAGTACGAATTGACATTTCATCCCCCAGCCCTGGACCCCTACTCACCAGAGAACACCGTGTTCAGAGGTTGAGATTCGCCCGGGAACACCTGAATTGGACTACTGATGATTGGGGGCGAGTATTATTCTCAGATGAGTCCAGAGTCTGCCTAAGGTCTCCAGATGGATGTGAACAAGTGTGGAGGAGGCCAGGCAAGAGGTTTACTCCCTGCAAGTGTGGGGAGGCGTAAATTTAAACACCTCTACGGAGTTAGTGGTCATGGCTAACTAACTGCTGCCAGGTATATCCAAGAGATTCTAGAACCTCCTGTGATGCCCTTCACTCCATTTGTCGGCCCTGGATTTTATTGCACGACAATGCCCGACACCAGGTTGCGGGTGTTGTTCAACAGTACCTTCGTGAAAGTTCAAGTTGTGGCATTGGACTGGCCCGCAAGAAGTGCAGACATAAATCCAATAGAGCAAGACGCATAGAACTCGACAGCCACAAAATTTAGAGGATTTGCGGGGCTTCTTGCTTCAACAGTGAGAAAACAGGAAGAAGTAAATCAACATTTAATCAGGAGAATGCTCAGAAGAATAGATGCTGTCATTCACGCTAGGGAGGGATCACCAGTTACTAACTTTTTTTTTTTAAATTTGATGTGTTTCATGAAATTTTTCTTTGTTAACTTTTCTGTATTTTGTTTAACTTTTTCCATATTTCACTTTTCATGTTAATTTTTAATTTCTTTTATTAATGCCACAATTAATAATATCTTCATGTCCTTTTCCGATGTAACAAACCCACTAAAACTACAAAAATTGAAGTGATCCTTTAATTTGCCCGGGAGTGTATTATGCATATTTCCATTCTTTAATCAATTACGGTTTAATAAATTGGAGAGCTTGTAGCTCGAGTATCAATATTTTTAGACCTCAAAAGAAAGCACTAAGAATAATATTACTCAAAGAATAAGATGCAGAGAAATATAAAAAAAAACTTAATATCCTGCCTTTACCTACCCTGAATATATTTGAAACATTAATGGTTATTTGGAAAAATAAAAATATTTTCCCTCTTAACAATTCAAGTCATGATTACAATAAAAGGAAAAAAGAAAATTTTCAAATAACTAAATATTGCTCCTCTCTTTTTAAAAAAAGTATAACTCATAAAGGAATTAATTCTTTAGTGCCCTTCCCCACTTCCTGAAGACAACAGAAACAATAAGAAAATTTAAAATTCAACTAAAAATGTTTATGTTAGAGGGAACCTTCTATTCGGAAAAGGAATTTTTTCCTCATTGTTCAAGAATAATAAAATAACCATAATAAAAAAATCGTGTTTTATATTCAAAAACATTATTTGATATAGGTATAGCTTTCATTTTTATTTTTTTTGCAGAGTCTCCGTAAATATCCTCTTAAGGTCCGTCGAATCTACATTTTAATCATTATTTTTTATTATTCATATATTAATTTATTTTTCTTGTTTTTCTCTTTTGTGTATTTTTATTATCATTTTATTTATTTCATTTATTTATATATATATATATATATATATATTTTATAAATGTTTTATATCCTGAGGAAGAGACGTGAGAACGTCGTGAAAAAGACACTTGAGGAAAAGTTATAAAAAATTATTATCTTGATTTTAATTAAATTAAAAATGTATCTACTGTAATTAATAACATTATTATTTTTGTACACATTTTTTGAAGTATTTATCTACTCATTTCATTTTATTTTTTAGTAATATTATTAATTCTAATCCATGTGTGTCAGACTCTAAGAGTTAATATCTGTTTATGTATCTAATTTATAAATGAATAAAACAAACTTATTTTTTGAAATATTGTCTATTCCACTAAAGATATATATACATATAACTACCGGTTTCGGCCTTATACCATCGTCAGGTCTAGTTATGAACTAAGCTAATTTATAAGCTAACTTAATGTATACATTCTCATGACGTATCCTATTACCATGTTATAGTTTAACTGAAGTAAATATTATTATTATTATAGCCCAGAAAAGAGATCCTGACCAACACAATGAACAAAACGTTCATATTGTTAAAGGGAATGTCGGGAGGTGTGTGCTTTAGTGAGTTAATATGGATTTATTAATCCATATTACCTCACTAAAGCACAAACGGTTTGAGAGGATGGTAATCTGGGGATCAGCTAAACGACACGACAAGAGAGGGGACATCAACAACAATGTGCATAGGTAGTGCAGCTGAACAATGAGCATGTGCATTGTAGCTGAACAATGTACATGGATTGCATGGCTGAACAGTTTATATAGACATCAAGTCTGGTCTCTCTATATCTCTCCGGACGACATTTACTGGTACAGATAAATATTAAACATTAAATTGTTTATTGGAGTTTATTCTGACACCCTATAATATTAGTTTAATATAAATTTGAGAGGAGGAAAGGAGAAAAAGTCACTTAAGGCCCATTTACACTTGTCACTTTGGAGGATCATCTTGGATGAATCATCCAAAGTGACAAGTGTAAACTGCCATTCACTCTTCACTGTTCTGTATTTCACATTGCCAGTCGAACCCGTCTGTAGTGAGACTTGTTATAAAGATTTCGAGTCCAAGTTTTATTTTATTATAATGGCATTTAAGTGGCAAGACAGACACATGACAATGTTTCTTGAAACATACCAGAAGTACGAGTGCTTGTGGAATACCAATTGCAGTGATTACAGTGAAACAAATGCAAGGGAAAAATCGTACTCTTCAATGCTGACTGATTTGAATATTCCTGGAATTAAGGTTGTAGACGTAAAAGCTAAAATAAAGACAATTCATACACGATATGGAGCAGAACTTAATAAGATCAGAAGTTCGGAAAGAAGTGGAGCTGGTGCTGACGAAATTATGAGGAACACTGAGCAGTGAAAACACATAACTGGATGAAAATATGTAAACAAGGATGATTCACTTTGGATGAATCACTTTGGATGATTCACTACGGATGTTCATCAAAAGTGAAATAATGTAAATGGGCCTTTACGGAAAAGTTATCAAAAAATATTATCTTAATTTTAATTAAATAAAAAAATTATCAACTGTATGTATTTATTTATCCATTTCTTTTTACTTTTTAGCAGTATTGTTAATCCATGTGTGTCAGACTCAAAGAGTTAATATCTGTTCAAGTATTTAAATTATAAGCCATCTTAATGTAAACATTCTTATGACGTATCCTATTACCATGTTATGGTTTAACTGAAATTAATATTATTATTATTATTATTATTATTATTATATGTGTCTCCGAAACTCTATAAGATGATTTTCAGTCAAATCTGCCAAAGGAATGTTTGGTAAGGGGGGAGGGGGCTTAACACAAAAACTCTGATAACGGTCGTTGTAATGAATGTATTGACATGAAATTCAACACCCCAATAACTGCCGGATGTACGAGGATTCAGAAGTTTCTGTCGAAGTCGGCTATTGATTTTTAGACAAAACGTTCGATTGATTTTAGAGGGAGAACGAAAAATTGATTAATTCGTGCTAGGGAAGTACACAGCTAGTGATTCACAGACCACTTTTTTTTTTCGTGGCTGAAAATCAATAGGTGCAGTTATGTCGATGCATTAATTTTTATCAGGAGTTATCGTGTTCACAGACGTGTTTACCATTTGTGGTACGGAACTCTAAAAATAGTAAAAATTATATGTGATATGGCCACTACAGGACTTTCTTATACCAATCACGCTTACAGATCATTCTCCCGAGGAGGGGATTCTCCAGTTCTTTTATACTGGCACTACTTGGTATGGCGTCAACGGTATTTTTTTGTCTCATTATACCGCGTAATTCTGAAAGTAACTTTCTTATACCCAGCAATGCCAGTCAGTATGAAATAATTGTGAGAAGGGAGAGTGATCTGTAAGCGTGGTTGGTACAAAAAAAAGTCCTCTATTCTTATCTTAAATCTGAACAAGATTAGCCACTGAAAATTTAATAAGGCACATTTTTGGTAGAAAACAGTTTTTCGATAGGAGTAACATTTTTCGGATAAATCAAGGAAACGTCTAAAAATATGTTTCAAAACGACATTTCAGGACTGTATTCCAAAAACCGGATGACCTCGAAAAATCGTATTTTATATAAAATGTGTCACTCAGTTTCCTCTAAAACTTTTACTTGAAAATATTTTTGATTAGGTCATAAGTATAAGCGGTATCTTGTAAAATGTATGGCCCCCAAATAAACTGGTCTCAATTTTCATCCGATTGCGGACAAAATCTAATCAAATCTAAGTTAACACATGTGACATTTTTATTCCAAATTTTGAAATGAAATGAAAATAAATTTTATTCTGGGACCGAGGTCCTCTAAGAATAAATACAAGACAGTCAGTGCCGGATTAAGCCAGCGAGGGACCTGTAGCAAATTCTGTGAAGAGGCCCTTGGTTTGCTTTAGGTTGTCAAGTTTAGGGTATTAAATAAAACAAAACTGTTACAAAAAAACTTTTCTGGATTTAATATGGGCAAATTTAGAGGTAACACTTCCAATATCGACTTCTTTAAGCAAATCATGCTCTACATTCATCAAAGTGAGATAATTAAGACGTTCTTGGTCCATCGTGTTCCTTAACTCATTTTTAATACATTTTAATGTTGAAAAAGAACGTTCGCCACTGCAGTTAGTGATCGTGAGAGACATATAAATGCGCAAGGCAATTTCTGCGTTTGGGAAACACGATTCTAAAGAATTATTTAATAAAAGTTTATAAAATTGCAGTTCCAATCGAGTCGAAATCGAGTTTTAGATTTACAGTTGGGAGTAAAGCATAGTCTAAGCGCTTCGCGCTTAAGGCATGCAAAATATTTTTACGCTCCTATCTAAATTGATATTTTTTTACGGTCAGACAGGCGTTGGAGCGCGGGGCCCCCCAATTCCCCGCATTTGCTACTCTTGCTACGTGGCTAATCCGGCACTGATGACAGTCACTGGACAGAGTAACGAATAAAATGAAATATCAGTGATGAGATAAAGGCGCTACAGTGGATAAAACCAAGAGCAAAATAAATAAAACTAAATAAGAAAAACCAATAAATAAAAATAAAATAGATAATAATGATAAAATTAAAAAATAAATAAATAAACTAAAAAAATAATAGTAAAAAAGGTGTTAAGTTAACAGATTCATTGAAAAGATAAATGTGTCTAAATAAATATGTAGAAGATAAAATAAAATAAAAAGAAAAACAATAATAAAAATCAAGATTATGGAGGAGAAAATCTAGCTCAGGCTTGCTATAAAATTAATTTAAGAAAAACTAATGAAAATAAATAAATTAATTAAAAGGATGAAGATGAAAATAAAAATGAAATAAATAAGAAAAAGACAAAGGAACAAGAAATTGATGTTAAGGAGAGAGAAAGTATGGAAGAAGGGGAATAAGAGGCTAATCAGAGGGAGAAGATTGTTTATTGAGGAGGAATTGGAATAGCGAGGATTTGAAGGAGGCCACGGAAGGAGAGAGACGGATGAGGGGAGATTTTAAGTTCATAGCTACAATAGTTTCTGCGTTAGAGCGCTATAATACAATAATACAACACACCTATAAGTCCGTTGTAAACTCGATCTTGGGTTTTCGCATGATCACAATACTTCTTAATACTTAAGATATAAAAATATAATAATGTTGCTGAACGGAAATGGGTTAAGTTAAGCCTAGATGATAGTTGCTAAAATGGACCCAACCACTTGTTGAAGAAGACTGCCTGTTACACCATCTGTCTGCTTCTTCATTACTGCCAACCATAAAACAAAAAATGTTGTTTCTAACTTGGGCATAAGACAAATGAAGGAGACCATTTGTTCAAACCCAATAATAACCTGAACCTCCCTGTTGGAACAGCCAGCTAGTATTCAATAAATAAAACGTACTTCGTTTTTATTTTTTTATACTATAGTAAAAGGAAGTATTGTAATTGTACGAAAATCCAAAATCGAGTTTTCAATGGATTTTTACTAGTGACCGACCGAAACAGGATTTTCAGCCGAAACCGAAACTTATTTAGACATGTTAAAATTTCCATTGTATACTGAAAAGTGTATTTTTAACACATACATCTACCTACAGACAGTTAACTCGTGTTAAATGAAATAAAAAACAATAATTTAAGTATGTAACAAAAATAGTTATTTATTTATGTTACATTAACAATTTAACATGAACAAAAATAATAAAAATGTTAAAGTAAAGACCTGCCCTTGTAAGTAAACTTTGTCAAAAATCAACACTTAGATTAGATATAAAGTACAGACTCCTTAATTAAGTAGGTACCTATTTTAATTGTGTTCACAATATTCTTAAGATTAATTTATTTTTTACTGAGATCTTGTATTTAGCACTTGGTGATTAACGAATTAACTAATTATCAGTCTTAACAACGATTACAATAATTTGTACGACTATCAAGTAATTACTTAATTAAAAAAAAAAACAGTTATAGAATCAAAAGAAAAAAAAAGGAAATATTATTATTAGATTACTAATTAAATTTAGTATTCGTAGTTGAAAAGCCTTATGTTATACGCTAAGAAAATAAAAAGATAATGCAGTTTATCTACATTTACACCACGTAGGTTAAGCCGTCGATCTGCGTATATTTGTCCAGCAGCACTAAAGAACTTCTCGCTTACCCAATCATTTATGCGCGAGAAAAAACACAAACTCAACACAAACACGCCGGCCGGCGAACTCAGCTGGCAACCACACACGACTCACAAGTCACGAACTCATCCAAAGTTAGTCGAACGACAAGTCACGAAAACCGAATCTTCGGTCGGTCACTAATTTTTACATTTCAAAGTCTTCAAGATATCGGTGTGTGTGTGTTATTTATTATAGCGTTCTAACGCAGAAACGATTGTAGCTATGAACTTGAAATTTGTATGACGATGTCAAATGTGGTGATTTAGATCTGATTAGATTTTGGACGAAAATTGTCACTTCGGGGATTAAGTAAATTTTACAGAAAATCGCTTTAATTTATGACCTAATCAAAAATCTCTTCAAATACAAGTTGTAGAGAAAACGGAAAAACACTTTTTATTAAATACAATTTTTTGCAGGTTTGGTTCCTAAGCACATACTAGCTGGGGTGTCCACCTTTTCTCGGCATGTACTAGAAGTGGTGTTCAGCGTTACTAAGTTCGTTCTAGTTTGGGCATCCACCGCTGCACGCCAAATACTAGCTGGAAGATCCACCCTTACTTGACACAAACTTGCTCGGTGGTCCGGCGTTGCTCCGCAAAGACTAACTAGGTGTCCACTGTAGAAATACAAATACTAGCTGGGGTGACATGCATTGCGCTGTACTCGTACACTAGGTCCCGAGCTCTCTCGGCGCGCCAAGGAACGCCGCAGAGAAAATTAAGATGGGCTGGGGGGGCCGCCGATCGTAGCAGATGGTCACTCTCTACCGGGGCTGTCCTCCTACCCCCCCCCCCCCCCCCAAAGAAAAACTAAAAAAAATAAGCTCTTACTAGGTGGGGTTCGGTGTAGCTCGGCAAAAACTAGCTGGGTGTCAGACGTTGCAACGCACATCTAGCTTTTTTCTTTTTACTTTGGACGTGCCGACCACCGGTGTAGACCACAACACCTGTACGCCAAGTCTTCTGGGAGAAGGTTCCTACTTGAGGTTTATTATTCCAATACAAATTTAAGAAACTGTTGCTATGGTCGGCTCGCAGCAACCGCCGTTGACTCTCTGCGACGATCGGCGGTCATCCCCGCCCACCTTAATTTCATTTACGGCGCTCCTTAAAACGCCGAGAGAGCTTGGGATCAAGCTGGAGCGTTGGCTGGCTGTACTACGGTGTGGCGCTGAGGGCAAATACTAAAGTTAGTATAAAAAAACATCATAGCCTTTTTTTGGTATTTGAATGACGGTATACTACATTTCCATGCGAATGAATGTACTGTCGAAGAATGGCGCAGACCTCGCATGATAGATAGTAATATTGCTAGTAATAAAAAAAAATTGTCTGCGGCAGCGGGGGCGGTGCAAATCATTAAACCAGTGCTAGATTTTTAATGGTTGATCTTACATTCACGAAACTTGAAGGGTAATTCAAGGATGGCCCAGCTTGGAATAGAGGCCGAATGGGATTTTGAATGGGAAGGGAGGGTCGAAACATAAAATATGTGCAAACGAGCTCTTTATGGGTTTATAGAATGTTCATGAAATAACACCTGTGACATCTTCATAAGCCCTGTTCAAAGGTAGACCTTGTGGCATCTCAATATTTTGAACGAGAGGGGTTTGCTAAAATTACTGCTGAACACCAATCAGCTGAACAAAAATCAGCAGAATAATCATACCATCAGATATCCTTAACCACTCCTGTTTTAATAATGAATTTGATATTAAAAAAAAATATTTTGATGGAGTTTCATTTGTGGCACCCGAAGCTTACCATTTGTCGAGGGGCCGGATAAATAATACACTATACTCCAAAGGTCCCAGAATTACTGAAATTTACAAAACAGCTTCAGAATTATGGCGTACGAAATGTGGCGTACGAAAATAATAATTTTTTTCGAGAGGGTGGTGAGTGACGCTTAAGTCTCAAGAATATGCTCCTTTAGAACCTTAAATTACGTACCGAAGCAAAGATACTAACCGGGCAACGCCGGAAGATCCTGCTATTTTATAACTTCATATCAGTAGCTTTTTTTTAGACGATCAAAATAACATGGATAAAATATATTTAAAAAAAAAAGATATAGATACAACTCAAAGATTTTATTATTTTTGTCCGTTTTCCGTATCAAAAAAAAAGAAAAAATAATAATAAATAAATAAATAAAACCTGGTGTTCTCGACTAACCAGGAGAAGAGGTGCGGGGGTGGAGTGTGAGTAGGATCAATAACCGAGAGAGGACTGGGAGCTGGAAGCTGGGTCCACCTGACCCACTTCCATGCAGACCCACCCTCAGCCAGGGATCACAGGAGCCACCCCCACTGTAGCAGAACCACGGTACCGGGAAGCTAGGAGCTAGGTCCACCTGACCCACTTCCATTCAGACCCACCCTCAGCCAGGGATCACAGGAGCCACCCCCACTGTAGCAGAACCACGGTACCGGGAAGCTAGGAGCTAGGTCCACCTGACCCACTTCCATGCAGACCCACCCTCAGCCAGGGATCACAGGAGCCACCCCACTGTAGCAGAACCACGGTACCGGGAAGCTATGAGCTAGGTCCACTTGACCCACTTCCATGCAGACCCACCCTCAGCCAGGGATCACAGGAGCCACCCCCACTGTAGCAGAACCACGGTACCGGGAAGCTAGGAGCTAGGTCCACCTGAATCATTTCCATGCAGACCCACCCTCAGCCAGGGATCACAGGAGCCACCCCCACTGTAGCAGAACCACGGTACCGGGGAGCTAGGAGCTAGGTCCACCTGACCCACTTCCATGCAGAGCCACCCTCAGCCAGGGATCACAAGAGCCACCCCCACTGTAGCAGAACCACGGTACCGGGAAGCTAGGAGCTAGGTCCACTTGACCCACTTCCATGCAGACCCACCCTCAGCCAGGGATCACAGAAGCCAACCCCACTGTAGCAGAACCACGGTACCGGGAAGGAGGGAGCTAGGTCCACCTGACCAACTTCCATGCGGACCCACCCTCAGCTAGGGATCACAGAAGCTAACCCCACTGCAGCAGAACCACGTTACCGGGAAGCTGGGAGCTAGGTTCACCTGACCCACTTCCATGCAGAGCCACCCCCACTGTAGCAGAACCACGGTACCGGGAAGCTGGAAGCTAGGTTCACCTGACCCACTTCCATGCAGAGCCACCCTCACTGTAGCAGAACCACGGTACCGGGAAGCTGGAAGCTAGGTCCACCTGACCCACTTCCATGCCTTAATTTCAGATAATGAATCTTCCTATTGATCGAGGCTATTTTAAACTTTCAACGACTACAAATGCTCGGACAAGAAAATCAAACAAAGAAATCCTTTGCTTAGTTTGTGGCAATTAAAATCTTTATTTGGGAGCCTGTATCATACTGTAGCGTGCTTGCCTACAAAGCTCATGATCCCTATGATGGGGCCCTAATGTATTTTTATCTGGATGGTAACAAAACCTTGAACACGCACAAAAACAAATCCCATAAAACCGTGACGAAAAAGCGAACGGATATACAACAATTTTCCATTTTCCAATTGTGATTATATTGTAATAACACGACTATCGTAAGTATAAAAATAATTAATTAAAAAATTAATTATAAATGAAAAAATCCTCGATATGGATACATATTCATATTTTTCAGAACACAAATACATTTTTTTTTTACATTAAAAATTTTGCAACTGAAATTTCATTCCATCCTTCTTTTCCATTGAAGACACACAATGTTTACATATAACTATGAGAGTACTAAAACATATAATATATCAATGATATAAACATATATCATATCAAAGATAAAAACATACAATATATCAATGATATAAACATATAACATATCAAAGATATAAACTTAAAATATATCAAAGATATAAACATATAACATATCAATGATATAAACATATAATATATCAATGATATAAACATATAACACATCAATGATATACACATATAATATATCAATGATATAAACATATAATATATCAATGATATAAACATATAACATATCAAAGATATAAACTTAAAATATATCAAAGATATAAACATATAACATATCAATGATATAAACATATAATATATCAATGATATAAACATATAACACATCAATGATATACACATATAATATATCAATGATATAAACATATAACATATCAATGATACAAACATATAACATATCAAAATTATATATCATATATATAAACATATAATATATCAATTTTTTTTACTATTATTAGTAAAACAAATTGAAAAGGATCGTGGTATTTGTTAGCGCAACATTCAGTTTATTTTAGTTTGTTAGAGGTATATTTTTTATGTTTTCTTTAATTTCTAATAATAATAATTATTATTATTATTACAATTATTGTCAATATTATTTCTGTAATTTATTATTTTCATGAAACTGATCATTTTAACAACGTGGGGGGAGGGGCCTATGAGCGTGGGAGTGGGGAGAAATTCGTTTTATGGCCGCTGGACAGCGTTGGACAGTGAGTCTTCAGACAGTGCCTGTTGACATCGTGGCATTCGTCAAGGTCACCAACCCGCCGACTTCTCTCGTTCTGTCCGGATTGTCTGTCCGTGGACCTCTGAAGTCTGGTACCTGGCTCATCTGGTGTCACGGCGTCTTCAGCCAACTCCCGGATCTTCTGAGCCATCCTTCTCGGCCTTATTTGGTGATCAGTTGATCAGATCATCTTCCACATTCTCCCCTCCAGATCAGGAGAGTTAATTTGGTTTTTCTTATAACTACACCGACTGGCCCTTATATTTGAAATTAAATATATATATTTTTTTTATTTAGTCTATGTTATTTATTAACAGTATTTCTATATATAGGGTAGTATTCCAGATGAATTTAGTGTGAAAATGAAATAATAATAAAAGATGGAGTTGAAAAATGATATTGGGTCGCAAAAAGTGCATTTGAGAATGTGTTGAATCACTGGCACTTGTGCAATGTGTTGTAGTCGCAAGCAGTGATTAGCATGAATAAATCCATTAATAGTGTATTTTTTAAATTTATTTATACTTTTAATTAATTTTTTAAGCATCCAATATTTGTGTTAGTTCTAACGGGCGGAGAAGTTGCAGTCCTGGAGTTAAGTGCTTAAAAAAATATGTAAATTTCATAAGGAAAAATTAAGAAGATACAACTTACTCAATAAATAAGGAAATGACTGATGTTAAATATTGTCTATTCCACAAGAAATTTAAACAAACTACTGGTTTCAGGATTATACTATCGTTAGCTGAGTGCAAACCATTGTTCCTTATTACATTTCGTATCGCTAATGTGTCCTCAGATATAAGATATGACCAATAAGACAAAAGTTATTTCGCCCCAAAGAATGTAGAATAAATTTCCGTAGGAAATATTTCAAAGTAATGTTCAAATTGTATCATTAGTTAGTTATTGTGGTTCATGCTCAGACTTTAACTATGAGGTCATATCGCCTACCACAGGAGAGCTTTGTCGACGCTCTGGTGGACATGAGCCCGACTCTACTGTCGGAGTCCCAAAAGCCTACTCAGGTTTTGTTATCTGACATCGTACAAGGCTCAGGACCATCCGAAGGACGGTAAGCTCAAGGTTTCTTACCTCCCCGAATGGCCTAGGCCGCGTTTCAAATCATCATGGATTTATTCATGCCTATCAGAGTCGGTAAGACAGAGATGAGATGGTTTACCTTCAGAGGAAGGCGACAGAATAAGAGGGGTAGATCCGTTCATAGCGGTGAAGAGGAGGCGGGCGGACACTGGTAGCTGGCTGTTGGCCAGGCCGTCTCAGCTACATCGACGTACTCAACCAACACACACACCTCACCTGCTGGCAACCACAGGGAAAACTATTCATTAGCTTATTTTCCGCCCAAAATAATGAAAATACTGGCTGTTAAAAAAGTTCGGAAACATCAATTTCTCGGTTCAAATATTTTATATATTATAACGTCCTGCATTTAAGGGAAACAAAAAATATGACTATAATATTTATAAAAAAAATTAATGAAAAAATTGAAGATATTGCGACGGCATTACAAGGGAGTGGGGAGAAAGGAGAGTCCATGGCTGCCAGCGGACCACGGGACAATTTTTTTATTTATTTTTCGAAATCAACCATGAAACATAAATCAAATAACATTTTTCGGCAATTCATCTTCTTTCTTCTTCCTGCAGCGAAAGAACCACGTCGTCATCCCTTTTCACCTTCACACTAAATATAGACCTAGTTCCGCGCATATGTGTACACACCCAGTAATGCCAGAACGAACTGAATTTGACAGGGGGAAGGAGAATGATACACAAAATTGGTTAGTATATTAATGGTTATTAGAAAAAATAAAAATATTTTACCTCATAACAATACTAGTCACGATTACGACACTTGGAAGAGAGAAGATTTTCAAATAATTAAACATTGCTCCTCTCTTTTTGAAAAGGGTATAACTCATAAAGGAATTAATTTCTTTAATGCCCTTCCCCACTTCTTGAAAACAATAGAAACAATATAGTTTAAACTTCAACTAAAAATGTTTATGTTAGAGAAAACTAAATTGTTTTCACATTTTTCGAAAATAACCATAATAAAAAAAAAATCGTTCTTCATATTTAATAACATTACCAGAAACATAGCTTTAATTTTTTTTTTTTGGCAGAGTTCCTTCAAGATATCTTCTTTAAGGTCTGTTGAATCTAAGTTTTAATAATTATTTTATATTATTTATATACCAATTTATTTACCTTTTTTTTTTCTTTTATATATACAGGGTGTGTCAGCACTTGACTTTTGATTTTTGAAAATTGAAAATTTTACGAAATCAAAAATAACTTGTGAAGGTGAACGAATCGGACCATAGTTTATTGGAACGTTTTTGTTCCAAATGAACTGAAGAACCATATCCCGAATTATTGCCAGAGGTTGCTGACACACCCTGTATATATATTTATTTATTTATATCATTGATATTGTTATTTTGTTTTTATTATTTATTCTATATTTCGCACATTGTGACCTGAGGTAGGGGCGAAAGAACGTCCCAAAATATCGTTGTGAAAAAGCCAATTCCACAAAAGTTATCAAAAATAATTATCTTAAATGTAATTAAATCAATAATGTATCCACTGTAATTATTAATATTATTATTTTTGTAGTCATATTTTGAAGTATTTATTTATTCATTTCATTTTATCTTCTAGAAGTATTGTCAATTCTAGTCCATGTGTGTCAGACTCTAAGAGTTAATATCAGTTTATGTAATAATAATAATAATTTATTTCCGTTAAACCAATACATGGTAATAGGATACGTCAAATGAATTTATACATTAAGATAGCTTATAAATTAGATTTATAAGTACTTGAGTCTAACACATCTATGATTAGTAGTAACAAAAAAAACTAAAAAAAAAAGTAAAATGAAATTAATAAAAACTGTACAAATAAATACTTAAAAATATATGAGTATATAAAAAAAAAAAAATAATAATACAAGATACGTTCATAATAAGTACACATTTTTCAATTTAATAAAAATTAAGATAACTATTTTTCAAAAAAAAAACTTCGGAAGTGTCTTTATCCCCCAACGATGTTTCGGTACGTTCTTACGTCCCATCATCAGGTCCCAATGTGGCGAGGTATAGAAAAGAAAGAAAACAATAACTATAACAATATATGAAAAATAATATATATATATATATATATATATTAGTCAATTATAAATGAATGTATAAAAATGTCTAAATAAAAAAATATATATAAATGAATAAATAAAACAATAACGTACATTGGACTGACTTTTAAGGTGTGGAGGAACTCTGCCCAAAATATAAAAATGAAAGCTTTGTATCAAATAATGATTTTGGATATGAAAAACGATTCTTCATTGTGGTTATATTATTCTTTTTGAACAGTGAGAATAAAATTCCGTTTCCGTGTAAAGGGTTTCCTCTAACATGAACATTTTTAGTTGAAATTTAAATTTTTTTGTTGTATCTATTGACTTCAAGAAGTGGGGAAGGGCATTAAATAAATTAATTCCTTTATGAGTTATACTTTTTTCAAAAAGAGAAGAGCAATGTATCTAATTTATATACTATCTTAATGTATACATTTTTAAGACGTATCTTATGACCATGTTATGGTTTAACGGAAGTAAATATTATTATAACCCAAAAAAGACATCCAGATCACAGCAATAAACATTGATATTGATATTGTTGGAGAGAATGTGGGGAGGGTTGTGTGCTTCAGTGAGGTAATATGAAATAATACCGGTTTGAGGGGATGGTAATCTGGGGATCAGCTCAGCGACACGACATGAGAGGGGGCATCAACAACAATGTGCATAGGTAGTGCAGCTCAACAATGAGCATGTGTGCATAAGAATCAAGCCTGCTTTCTCTAAATCTCTCCGGACGACACATACTGATACAGATGAATATTAAATAATAAATTGTTTATTGGCTTTTTATTCTTATACCCAGTAATGTCAGTTGATATAAATTTGAGAGGAGGAATCCTTCTCAGTGAAAAATTACCAATAATTAAAACATATTTTAAAATTCGTTGCCATGGGTTACAATTTAAACATTACATTGAATGTATTTCCAACGGATATTTACCATATATTCTTTGGAACGCTATAACTTAGGTTGTATTGATCCTTTCTCAAATCTAAGAAATTTTTATCATTGGAAACTAAATAATAAACATTTTTGGCTGGTACCAATTTTTCGCTAGGTTAAACGTTTTCGCGTGAATCAAGCAAACGCCTAAAAAAGTGGAAGTCGAAACATTTTAAGAAAGTTTGATTTTACAGATATATGAAATGTCACGTCAGGACATTCATTACAACGGCAGTTGGCAGTTATTAAGCCTAGTACACACTAGTAGAGCATGTTGCGCGATTTGTCTGTAGGCGGTCTCGAGACACGGTCTATAGACCGTCTAGAGACACCGTTCTCTGTCTCGTCTAGCGTCCACACTACGATGTGAATTTCTCAGTCTCATATTCGCAGTCCACCATGGAGGACATTGTTTTGTGTGGAATGAGTTCCTGCTTAGTGCTAATTACAAGTGAAAGAACGCGAAAACGTAAGTAAACGTTGGTGGACGCGTGAAGTGCTCGCAGAAGGACCTAGGCAGCCAGAGATTCCAGGGCCACTTTTCTTTTTACCCGGTTTTTGTAGTCGGGACTCGTAACATCCCACAAACAATAAGACGCATGGTAATGCCCAAAAAAAAAAAAAAAAAAAAAAAAAAAAAGTTATCTTCAATTAGTTTTAAAACTTTCTCGTTAGACCACATTTTTTCAAAAGAACTGTAAAATTTTGGAAAATAACTGTAAAGAGCCGAACCACACCACTCGGAAGCTGGAGACAGACTGAGACGTGTCTCGCCTCTAGACGCCGAGTGACGTCCACACTGTCAAAATGTTGCGCAATATGTCTAACGTTGCATGCTGTCTCCCATTCCGATCGGGAGACTTTAGATCTGCGATTTTTGGTCTCGCAACAGGCCCATAGACGGGGATTGGTCTATAGACATGTCTACGGAGACAACCTGAGACACGTCTCAGAGGCCAAAATCGCGCAACATGTCTTCTAGTGTGGACTAGGCTTAAGAGTTTAAAGCCTCCCCCTAATTCCCCCTTCCTTTTGGCCGATTTGGCTGAAAATCAATAGGTCCTTAAAAGATTCTGGATATACATATAAAATTTCATGTGGATATATGCATTCTATCGGGATTTATCATGTTCAAAGACACGGTACAGTCGGACATTTTTTTTCATAATTTTTCGTATCCAGGGGGTCGGAAAACATGAAATTCCGCTAAAAACTCAACTTCAAATTTCTGACTGATTACCCAACGTCCCATATAATTCATCTGCGTATTGTCTGTGAACACGATTACTCCTGATAGAATGAATATTTCAAGGCGAAATTTTATATTTAAATTCAAAACACCATAAGCAGAGTATCTATTTTATTTTCGCAAAATCTGTCGAAGGGAAGGGGGGGATGAGAGGATGGAGGGCTCGATACAAAAGCCTAATAACTGCATGTAAGGAATGTATTGACACAAAATTCACTATCAGTATAAGCTACAGAATTTCAGCCCAAACGGTCAATTGGTTTAGGAGAGACAGCGAAAACGTAATTGATTAATTCGTGCTGAGGAAGTACAATACTGGTGATTCACCGACGAAATTTTTCCTTCCTCCCCTTCCCCCCCCCTTCCCCCAGCATGTAATCTATTTTTTTTCTGTCGTTTCATTCATTTTCTTGCCAGAAAGCTTAAGCCTCTTGCTTAACTGTAAGTAAACTGTAATAGGTAATGTCTTTTTATTTATTATTTTTTCTACCAACATTTTTGTTAAATACTTATTCGAGTGTATACCACCCCTGAATTTATTTTCTAGTCCTGGTCGATACAGACTGGTCCTCCAAATTAAATATTCTGGTAAGGACAAAAAAAAAAAAGTAACATGTTCACGAGGTTTGTGCATTAGGATGCATAGATTTTCATGCTTATAAAAAATAAGTTTAAATAAGGGCACACTTCACAAAATTATATAAGGGTCGTCTGACCTGGAAATAAGGCCTGGGGCAAACTGAGGTAATTGGATGTTGGAGGACGTCCTTATGGGTTTTGAATTTAGATATGAAATTTCATGTCAATACATTCATTACAACGGCAGTTATTAGTTTTTGTATTTAGCCCAGCCCTATCCCTCTCTTCCCTTTGGCCGAATTGACTGAAAATCAATAGATGTCGTCCTTATGAGGTTCTGGACTAACATATTAAATTTCTTGCCGATATAATCATTTTATCGAGAGTTATCGTGTTCACACACACACATACTTTTTTTTCTACAATTTTAGAAGCAGGGGGTCGAAAAACATGAAATGCCGGTGAAAACTCAACATTGAACTTCTTAATTACATAACTTCCCGTATACTTTGTGTCGCTGATGAAGAAAAAGTTGTTGTTCAATCACCGGCAATGTACTTTCCCAGCTCAAATTAATCAACAACGAAAACAATTCAACGATTTGGTTGAAAATCAATAGGTATGTTCCTTATTGGACCTGGATCTACATATAAAATACAGTAGAACTTCTATAAGTCAAACATGAAGGGAGACGCCAAAAAATTCGAGTTATAGAGTTTTCGACTTATGGAGGATTTCGACAGGCGGATTTTGATTCGACTTGTAGAGGTTAAGATTCATTCTAACTAATTTTGAGTTAGAGAGGTGAAATAAATAAAAATTCAAGTTACAGAGGTAACAAACATATTTATATTTATTATAAATCAACATTATTTCAAAACATCCTCAAAATAAAAAATACTTACGTAGTATATGTAGGTATTAAAAAAAGTCAGAAATTTTTTTTTGCTTTAGATAATTGGTAATCCTATTTATTGTATACTCCTAAATTGTTTTCTAAGAAACGGTGTACATTGTCGGCAAATTCTTAAAGTCGGTAACTTATTTTTCTTCGAGCTATAGAGGTAATAAGTTTCAAATAATCGAGTTGTAAAGGTTGTAAAATAAAACATTGCTATGTTCGAGATACAGAGGTCCAATTTATTTTATCGAGTTATAGAGGGAAAATATGTACCAAAATGGCTTGTAGGAACTCACTGATTATTTCGACTAATAGAGGGTTGAGATTTCGAGTAATGGAGGTTTTGGGGCTTGAAGGGAAAGGAACAAAACTTTTTTTCGAGTTTTGGAGGTTTTCGACTTATCGAGGTTCGACTTAAAGAGGTTCTACTCTATGTCCATACGTCATTACATTACCGACGACGATTTTTTTAAAAAACTTACCAAAAATGACCAGTAAATTTTTCGTCACGTTATTTTTAAATTTAAATGTCATTTATGTCAGTGATTTTATTTCCCCAGTGTCTAATATATCTGTGAGTGTGTGAGATCTCACAAACACAAGTGTGTGAGTGTGTATGCGTGATCTCTCTCACACACAAGAGTGTGTGTGTGTGCGTGATCTCTCTCACACACAAGAGTGTGAGTGTGTGAAGTGAGGTGGCTGATAACGTCATGACCAGCTCTCCGCCATATCTTATACTAAATCCTCTTTCCCATTAGCATTTCAAACTTGCAGCCTTCGCCTCCACACCTCCTTTAACAAAAGCCCAGCAAAGCAACAAAGCTTAAAGAAACTTTTGTAGTATTAACCATTGTGAGCAAACCAAGCTTGCCTGTCTCTGTACATTAAGAATATTTATAATTCTTTTTAACTAGTTGATTACTCGGCATTCGGGATATATTCGTTCACCTGTGATTGCATGCGATAATCCAAAAAGAATAAAAATTTGTCGGCTGATTCCCATAAAAATTAATAGATAACCCCCTTTTGGGGTTTTGAATTCAGATATGAAATTTCATGTCAATACATTCACTACAACGGGGTTATTAGAAGTTTTGTATTAGGGCTAAACGCTCTCCCTAATCCCTCTCTTCTCTTTGTCCGATTTGACTAAAAATCAATATATGTCGTCCTTTTGAGGTTCTGGATACATATATCAAAATTTGCGTCGATACATTCATTATACCGAGAGTTATGTGCACAGATACATACAGACGCGCCGTTTTTTCCCCCCTATTTTGGAATCAGGGGGTCGGAAAACCTGACATTCCAATGAAAACATCAATGTCAAGATTGACAGCAATTTCGACGGGATAATGTTTTTGGAAAATCTTTTGGATTCATCAATGTTTTTTTCCGCCACGGAAAAGAATTTTATTCAATTCACATTGTTTTTTTAAAATCAGAAAGACATCTATGTTAGCAAGAAGCAAATCGAAACAGAAGAAGAATCATCAACCAGAAGAAAAAAAAAAAAAAAAAAAAGAGGGGAAATTTCTGTGATTGGAAATAAAGAGAGCTAAAACCGGGAATCGGAGCGTTATATCGAGGAAAAATACACAGAAAATCATACAAATGGGTCGGGGATGATAAAAAACAGCGCTATAGCCGGGAAGGCGTTTTAAGCTGGAGCGTTATGCGTTCAGTCCAACGGAGTCTGGCATCTCTAAATTACTCTTCTCTTTTTGAAAAAAGTATAACTCATAAAGGAATTAATTTATTTAATGCCCTTCCACACTTCTTGAAGTAAATAGATACAATAAAAAAATTTAAATTAAATTTCAACTAAAAATGTTTATGTCAGAGGAAACCCTTTACACGGAAACGGAATTTTATTCTCACTGTTCAAAAAGAATAATATAACCACAATAAAAAAAATAAAATAAAAAAATAATAAATAAAATAAAATAAATAAAAAATCTTGTTTCATATCCAAAAAACATTATTTGATACAAAGTTTTCATTTTAATTTTTTGGGCAGAGTTCCTCCACACCTTAAAGGTCAGTAAAATGTACATTATTGTTTTATTTATTAATTTATAATTTTTTATTTATTTAGACTTTTTTATATATTCATTTATAATTGATTAATCTATATATTTTCTTTTTTTTCCTATACCTATTGTTATTGTTTTTTTTTGTTTTTTCTTCTATATCTCGCACATTGGGACCTGATGATGGGACATAAGAACGTCCCGAAACATCGTTGGGATAAAGACACTTCCGAAGAGTTTTTTTGAGAAATAGTTATCTTAATTTTTATTAAATTGTAAAAGACTCTACTTATTATAAACATATTTTGTAATAATTTGTTTATACTACTTTTTCTTAATAGTTTTGTTATTATTACTAATCATAGGTGTGTTAGACTCAAGTAGTTATAAATCTATATCTTAATGTATAAATTCTTTTGACGTATCCTATTACCATGTATTGGTTTAACGGAAATAAATATATTATTATTATTATTAAATCCAGTGCGACAACTCTGGCTTGCTATAGAGTGCGAGGAACTCTTGGTTGTATCGGATGTGCTTCTCGTAAATCCTCCGCTAGGGTCAGGGTCCACGTATCCAAAGCGTACATTATATTGAACAGTAGTATGTTCGTTTCCCTGGGGAGCAGCTGAGACTGCGACAGGACATAGTATCTTGGGTTCATCTCTGCTTGCACATCGTTTGCCTGGAAGAGCCCAGGCAGACAACACTGTTAACCGTCTCGAATGAATACCCAGCAACTTGTAAAGGGTTTAGGTCTCTTCTTCTGCCACCATGTACAGTTAAGCCCATTCTTCTTGCCACGATGGAGCTTCTTGGTTGTCGCTCACCTATGATGTCAACATCATCAGCCTATGCCAAGATCTGCACGGACTTGTTGAGAGTTTTAATAGATAGAAATATAATAGAAAACTAATAGAAGATATCGGACATTGTAAGGGAGGAAAATATTTGTATTTACATGTAAATCGATTTGGAACGTCTAGAAACACAAAAAAATGAACAACGATGTCTGTCTGTAAACAAAAATATTTATAGTGGAATGGGCATTAATGAGATGAAAACAGTTGGTTTGTTGGTCGCTAATTGGAGTGGTAGGCCTTTCCGTAGTCCGTACAACTTTTATTTGAAGGTATTTTTATTTAGGTCATAAATATAAACGGTATCTTGTAAAATGTACTTAGGCCCAGAAGTAATCAAAAATCTAATTGGATCTAATTTAACACATGAGACACCTTCATCTCAAATTTCAAGTAAATTGAGCGCTCACAACGTTCCAATCACATACACACAGACAGACATCGTTGCGATAATGGTCAAAACGTGTTCAAGAGACCTTGAACTCCGTTGGAAACCTGATCTCGAATTTTGCACGATTACAATACTTCCTTATCCTTAAAGTATAAGAAATTTGCCTGTTCAAATTTATTTAATAATAACCTATTTGTCGATAGGCGTAAATCAAGCAAACGTCTAAAAAATAGGGTTTAGAAAGACATTTTAGAACAGTTTTCGGCATTTATCTCGCAAACCAGGCGATCTTGGAAGAAATGTATTTCATATTAAATGTGCCTTTCAGTTTTCTCTCCAACGTTTATTTGAAGAGAATATTGATATAAATATAATATTTATATAAATATTTGAGGTATCTTGTAAAATGAACTAATTCTAAGTCTTATCTCTTATGCTTTTGGCTGAGGATGGTAGAAATACCGAAAGTACTCCCATGTTTATATATTATGTGAAATTAGACAATACCACTAATAAACTTATGTTTTATTTCATTTTTCATTTGAATTATTTCACAATATCTCTGCAATAATGTCAGTTTTTATAAAATGAACTAAGGCCATGGAGTAAAATGGTTTCATTTTACTTAATATATAAGAAAGTAGAGCTGTAATAATATGACTTTTAGAGATCCAACAGACTTTTGAAAAAAATTGAAATTTATAAAAAGAGAGACCGCTAAATGCTTAACGTAATTTATGGCCCTTTATGACAAGAAACGGACAGAGGACAAGAAACCGTTAAGGATCCCGGTAACGTGCTTGCCTACTGAGCGCAAGATCAGAGGTTCAAAACCCGCCGAGGCCCTTAGGTTTATGTCTGAGAAGTAAACTTGAGCATGCCGTCCTTCGGATGGAATATTAAGTGATGGTCAGGTGCTCGTTAAAATTCCTTACCCTAGGTAATTAAACCTGGGTAAGCAAAATTTAGGTCTCCTATTGTAGAGTCGGGCTCATATCCACCAGAGTGAAGAAAAAGTGCTCTGGTAGTAGGCGATATGACCTCGTAGTTAAAGCCCAGATGAGTCACATAAACAAACAAACAAGAAACCGTTGAAGTCTGGAGCCACAAGACTCATGAATACCCTTCAATGAAATCAATACACACTTGGCAATGCAAATGAGACGTATTTTTATTTCTTCCAAAATATTTTTGGACATTTTATCAGATTTACTTCTAACATCCTCCTATGTATGTAATTCCCTACATCCAGGAAATGGCAGAAGAGGGAAGTGTGGTAAAAGGGTCGGAAGGGAAATATTAGGGAGGAAATAGGGAGAGGGAGAGGACGGGAGATTGGAAATTGTAGCTTCACCAAGTCAATCCAAGGTTTCACAACCCTTAACTCAATTTGACACTTCGGGAAGCGCAGTCCTAAAGCATGGGCCCGGGGTATCTCAGATATAACGTCACGTTCACAATATTCGCACGACTCTGATTTGCAAATGGATAGGATAGCATGTTGTTTTTTGGAGCAAAGAAACATAAGAGGTCATAATGCTCCACAATTTGAGAACGTTTTCCTATATTTTCTTATACCAACTACTTCTGTACAAATCACTCTCCCTCCCCCTCCCTCCTCGCATACTGGCGTTACTGTGTAAAATAATAATAAATTTATTTTCGTTAAACCAATACATGGTAATAGGATACGTCAAAAGAATTTATGCATTAAGATAGCTTATAAATTAGATTTATAACTACTTGAGTCTAATACACCTATGATTAGTAGTAAAAACAAAACTATTAAAACAATTAAATTAATAAAAACTGAACAAATAAATACTTAAAAATATATGAGTACATAAACAAAATTAATAAATGATACGTTTATAATAAGTAGACACATTTTTCAATTTAATAAAAATTAAGATAACTATTTTTCATAAAAAACTCTTCGGAAGTCTTTTTATCCCAAAGATGTTTCTCGGGACATTCTTACGTGCCATCATCAGGTCCCAATGTGCGAGATATGGAGAAGAAAGAAAACAATGTAACTATAACAATATATGAAAAATTATATATATATAGGTTAGGTTAGGTTTTATGACTCATGCCCGGGCTTTAACAACGAGGTCATATCGCCTACTACCAGAGCACTCTTTCGTCACTCTGGTGGATATGAGCCCGACTCTACAATAGGAGTCCTAAATTTTGCTTACCCAGGTTTAATTACCTAGGGCAGGGGTCTTTAACAAGTACCTGACATCGTACAGGCTCGGGACCATCGCTTAACGTCCCATCCGAAGGACGGCGTGCTTAAGTTTATTTTACCTCCCAGATAAAATAAACTAAGGGCCTCGGTCGGGTTACGAACCCACGACCTTGAGCTCAGAAGTCAAGCACGCATACCACTGAGCTACCGGCGTCCTCAATTATATATATAATATATATATTATATATAATTATATATATATATTAATCAATTATAAATGAATGTATATAAAAGTCTAAATAAAGAAATAATTATAAATGAATAAATAAAACAATAACGTATATTGGACTGACCTTTAAGGTGTGGAGGAACTCTGCCCAAAAAATAAAAATGAAAGCTACTTATGTATCAAATAATGTTTTTGGACATGAAACACGATTCTTTATTGTGATTATATGTATTAGATTGTCATTCTATCGGGATTTACCGTGTTCACACACACACATAGACTTATGTTTTTCATTTCACATTTTTCCCTATACTTCGTGTAGCCGGGAAAGTAAAAAATTAAATTGAACAAAATATAAAGGAGGTAAGTCATGACATAGTTGCTAACTAAAAGAGCGAAGTCAAAATGTCAGTGCAATCTATTCTTTCACTCGTTTCTTTCATTATTACACAAAAAAATCGACGACACATAAACAATCGGCAACTACAAACTCAAAACAGAAAACACAAAATAACCTGCCACAACAATAGTCAATAGCGAACAAAGACAAGAGGGCAGGCAGCTCTTTCAGAACTTCTACCTGGTTTGAACATAAAAGTAGCAGCACAATAGACGGGGGAAATGGCTCTTAGCTCCTAGCCTATGGTCAATATGAAAATAATGTTCGATACCAATATGTGTAAGAGAAAAACTATCAAATATAAGTTGATTTGTTATAGAAATTCGGTAAAATTGTTGGGCAATTTGAAATCATCAATCTACTTAAATTGTGTTCTCAAGTAGATAGATAGAATGGTTTTTATTAAAAAGAGAAAATATAACATCATTCCAAGAAATATACAAAGAAAAAACAGACTATAGCCATTTTGGCCGTCAGTCGGAGTTGGCATTACAGGTATTTATAACTTCTAAGTTGAGAAACGCGGACATATTGTGGAAACTTGTAATAAATAAATAAAACAAACTTATTTTTGAAATATTGTCTATTCCACTAAAGATATATATACATATATAACTACCGGTTTCGGCTTTATACCATCGTCAGGTCTAGTTATGAACTAAGTCAGTTTGCAGAGAGCGACCCTTCAAATACATCTCAGGTCAAAGGGGGCTATTAGAACTTGGGAGTCCCCCGGCTGTACCGTTAGCTAACTCATGAAATATTTCTTAACAAAACCTAGTTCTAAATTTACATAAAACAATGTCACTAGACTAATACGGGAAAAATAACAAATAAATAAGTACAAATACAAGTAAATAATAAAAAATAGAAATAAAATTAATAACAATGTTAAGATTTAGATAACTTGAAACATATATGTGGAACCAAATATTAATAACAGATAATACAAACATATATGTGGAAACAGAACTGGTTTAGGGTGTTAACAAAGGGGAATAGTTGAAATAAATTTGATCATTCATACAAATGTTCCTTTTGTTAGCTTTATTTATTTCTAATTGTTCTAAGCTATTAAGTAGCCTGCTTTTTGGGCAATAATGGAGATATTTGATGCCTGTAGATGGGTCGAAATTGTGGCTATTGTCAATTATGTGGGTCGCGAATGTAGAACGGTTTCCTCGGTTCTTTATTTCGGCCGTGTGTTCTTTAATTCTTTCCTTAAAACGACGTCCTGTCTGTCCAATGTATAATTGACTGCACGTCGCACACTCTAGACTATAAACTCAGCTTCTATTTTCAATATCTGTTCTGTCCCTACCTCTCTCTAGGCACTGGCTTATGGGATTGATAGTTTTAAACCCGATATTGAAACCTTCTTTTTTCAACTCTTTACCTATTTTTTCTGAAATTTTTCCGTGGTAAGTTAAGCTGACCCATTTATTATAAACTTTATTTTGTGTTTCTAATTTGGTCAATTTGTTCCTAAAATTATGATTACAGGTATTTGATAATGAAGAACCATTGTTGAATTCTTTAAAAAAAGATGTAAGCCTAAAACATAAAAAATAATAATACGAATAATGAGAAAATAAAATAAAGACATGTATTAAGGCTGAAAACGAAATAATATAGATAAACATGCGTGGATGGTAATATAATATAAAACTACGAATAATAATACAATCAAAAAATAAAGAGATTGGTGGCTAGAAACCAAATAAAACTAACTAAACATGGGTAAATGGTAATCATCAAAAAGTTACATTAAGGAGGTTTGTTTGGGTTCTAGAAATTAAATTCCTGAATCAGCATGTTTCTATATTTGGATGCCGCCCTTGCATAGTTATATATCCGATTCCAGTTAGGCCCATTCATTAAAGCGATGAGTTCCCTCAGTGTTCTCAAGTATTATCACGTTAAAAGAATATAGCAAAATGTATACTCCCATTAACAAAACATTACTTTCATATTGATCAAATCTACCTAAATTTTGTTCTCAAGTATTCCTTATTATCACGTTGAGGGTACCTGGTAGTCTAGAAGTAGCGTGCTGTGAAAAAATCTTTAGCGCGCCGTCCTTCGGATGGGACGTTAAGCTATGGTCCCAAGCCTGTACGATGTCTGGTACTCATTAAAGACCCCTATCTAGGTGAATAAATCTGGGCAAGCAACATTTAGGACTTCTACTGTAGAGTCGGGCTGATGTCCATCAGAGCCATGAAAAAGGGCTCTGGTAATAGACGATATGACCTCGTAGTTAAAGCCCAGATGAGTCACATAAACAAACAAACAAGAAAGCGGTGATGTCTGGAGCCACAACTCTCATGAATACGCTTCAAAGAGATTGATAGGCAACGTAAATGAAAAAAAAAAAGTGTTTTTTAAAATATAATACATGGAAATACTTTCGGTATTGCCACCATCTTCAGCCACAACTTAACAACTCAGTATAACTACTTCTATACCTATATCATATATATTTTAGAAATAGACATTTTAAAAAACATATATTTTTTTTAAATTGTTTCACAATACCTCTGCAGAAAATGTTAAAAGACGTATTTTCAATACGAGAAAAGGATAATGACATAAAGAACAAATGAGTTACAAGATACTGATGAAGGGAGTTTTTCCCGAAACGTCTGTAATTACTACGTTAGGTTAGATTAGGTTTTATGACTCATGCCCGGGCTTTAACTACGAGGTCATATCGCCTACTACCAGAGCGCTCTTTCGTCACTCTGGTGGACATGAGCCCGACTCTACTATGGGAGTCTTAAATTTTCCCTATCCTACATTTTTATTCACCTAGGGCAGGGGTCTTTAACGAGTACCTAACATCGTACAGGCTCGGGACTATCGCTTAACGTCCCATTCGAAGGACGGCGTGCTTAAGTTTATTTTACCTCCCAGATAAAATAAACTAAGGGCCTCGATCGGGTTTCGAACCCATGTTCTTTAGCTCAGAAGCCAAGCACGCATACCACTGAGCTACCGGCGCCCTCTAATTTGATTGATAATCTTTTTCAGTTAGAGAAAATCATGCAACTCCGGAGGATTGCGAGGCCCCCGAGGATTTAATAAAATACTATTTGCCTCCAAATAAAAAATCTTTAACGCCGTATCACGCTCAGTCCTGTGGTATGGGGCTCAAAGTGGATATTAGATGTACAGTAATATTGGAAAAATTACTAGGTTTTAAAAACCAAAAAATAAATAGGAGAAATGTAGCTGATAAGATATAATATATTATATCTTATCAGCTACATTTCTCCTATTTATTTTGCTGTGAATGGTCAGAATGAAAATAATGTTATATATTATATAACATTATTTTGACCATTCACAGCAAATTTGCTACATCAAATAAATATTATCAACAATACTAATATCCAATCATGATTCGCAATTTCTAAAAAATTAATCCGAAAATGGCAGGACGCATCTGATTCGAGAATTGATTCTAGACTACATTATTGTTAATAGTTTGAGAATAAATTATATGTAATTGATTTTCAATAAAGAGAGTTCAATATTTGCTTATTTAATCAACATTCATGGATCAAACTAATTTTTAATAACCAATTCTCATTTGTATTTCATTAATCAATAGCTACATTTGGCTAATACACGCGAGGTCTACAGTTAAGAAGTCCCAGATTTTGGTCATTTGTTTAACGGGGAGCTTAAAGGTTTATCCGGGATGCTTCTTTGTCCTGAATTTCCCCATAATTTCCCCTCCCTCCCCAATTGATCAATGGAACAACACACAACACTGTTTAACTTAGTTCTCGAATAATTCCACATTATCAAATAATCCGCAGCATTGTATCCTGTTTTTCAATTTTAATAGGAAACAAGTAACAATCAACTATATCCGATTGTTTGATAATGTGTCTCGTTTTTGGTTCAGAACTGTTTCTGGCCTGCATTCGGATGCTTTCCGGATCAACGTCTACAACCAACGCGATGGCACCGATGTATGGTTGGGGATAATATTTTGGTCATTCAATATGGTTAAGATTTTCATGAGAAGCAGTTTTTTAAAATATTTTCCCAAGAAAGGGAGGAGATTAATAGTTGTACAGGAGTTGAGGATCATTTTAATAATTGATTGCTTCCAAGGTACTAGGAAATGGGTGGCGCGAAGGATTGAATTATATATGTATATGACGGAAATTATAGATTTCTTGGAAAGGTGTTTGAGAATAGTGCAAGAGATTAAACCATAACAAGGAACTTTTTTGTTTTGGGAAGGGTTGAATAATGAATCACAAGGATGAAAGGATTTAAGAAAGAATGACAGAGGAAGAGGGATATCTAGCTCTTTTTCGACAGTGGAAGGAAGTGTGTGGGGGATCAATAATGTCGGTATGGGGCGTAAAATTATTTGAGAGGTGAGAAGCGAATAATGGAATTTTTCTTTATTAGACTTGGCCCAAGAACCGAAGGGGGGTTTTAAGATCAAACGTACCCACAACACACAAACATGCAGCATTCTATTCACTACTTCACAGAGCGTACACAATACCATTAAACGAATATAACAGAAACATAGAGTTAGACGACATTAATAGTATAGCGCAATAAAACGGGTACAATAGTCACATTATTGATAAGATAAGACGTAAAGTCATAAATAGAATACATTTAAAAGAAATTTTAAAATTTGACTTAACAAATAATACAGGGGTTAAAAAATTAGTGGGATTACCATATCTTGGAGAAATTTCAGAACAGATAGGTAATATACTTAAAATAGAGGACTTCCGGGTAGGTTTCAGAACAATAATACATTATACAAACATCTCAACAACACTAAAGACAAAATAAAAACAAAAGAAAAAAGTGGGGTTTACCAGCTAGAATGTGGTTCTTGTAATTTTGTTTATATAGGTCAAACTGGAAGACAATTTAAAAATAGGGTAAAGGAACACATATCAGAAATTGGGTTTTTTTTGGCCTTATGGTCGATGCATATTAGCCATGGTTAGAAATAGGGTTAAACACTGACACAACATACAACTCAGTTAAATCAACTTTCGCCCAACACATAAACGAAAACCAACACCATTTCGATATAAATACAAGCATACAATGCCTACATTTTTGTGACAAAGGTACATTACTTAACTCACTGGACCAATCTCAAATATTCACCCCTTTTATCGCCAATAATATAATCCTCTAGTCTCTATACATGTATAAATACCTCCTTCCTCAAGAAATTATGTATCTTTATATATTTTTTATTTTTCTTCATATATTATTAGTCATCTTTTATATATTTCATATATGCATATATATTTGTATTTTAATCAGCACACACTATTTCAAAAATTTTCTTTTATTATTAAGATTCAATTTGAGACGACATTTTATTTTTAGTGTTTTCCGTATTTTAAGACATAACTGTACAAGAGGGACAGGAAAAAACCCATGGGGGTTGAAGGAGGGGTACCATTTGAATTGTAAACTGGTTGAACTTCCATTTGGTATTGGTTAAGTAGTGACTGAAGATGGTAGCAATACCGAAAGTACTCCCATATTATATATATTTGTGAAATAGACAATAATTTTTAAAAAACATGTTTTTTCTTAACTTTTTATTAAACGTTTCACAATATCTCTGCAAAAAATTTTAAGTATCACAAACAATTATAACTAAATAAAACGTATATTATCGAGTGATAAAACATTTTTTTAAATATATAAACTAATTGTAAGACAAAAACCTATAATATAATATGATATCTAAACAAAAGCTAAGTATAACCAAACAAAATCAACAAAAACAAAAGTTTTAAAATAAAATGAAATATAATATTTAACAATATATTTAAACAATATTTATATATATATATATAGATCATACTTTGTTTTGTTTAAATACTACATATTATTTTATTTTAAAACTTTTTTTTTTTTTTTTTTGGCCTTATGTACGATGCATATTAGCCATGACTCTTATTAATGGTGTTTTACCTATATTATTTACGACATCCATGGCCCCGGGAGGAAGTTTTATCTACGAAATAAAACTCACTCCCGGACGGGATTCGAACCCGCAAACCAAGGTGAGACCATGCGACCAAAGCCCTACGCTCTAGCCCGCACGGCCACCATGGCTCCCTTTTTGTTGGTTATACTTATCTTTTGTTTAGATATCGTACTATATTATTCAGTAAAGAAAAAAACATATGTTACTTCTTATTAAGTGTTTCACAATATCTCTGCAAAAATGTTAAGTATCACTATATTATTAGTTTTTGTCTTACTTTAATTATTTTTTAAATGATTTGTTACGTGTTATTTAGTTTTAATTGTTTATGTTTAGATATAATATTATGTTTGTTTTGGTGTAAATAATTCTAAAGTTATTTTGTTGGTTTAGTCACATTTAGTTTTTATGTCATATTTTTACTCAATTCTAGCATATATAAACTCACAGATAATGTTTGTTTGTTAATACATAATACAGACCCTGAACATGTGCCTTCTGAGTGTACCATTCAGTGCCCAAAGCTTGTCAGAAATTTAACAAATATGTTTTTATCGACCACAAGCCTCATCTCTTCCCTTTCCTGTTTTATTTTACACCATTGTCATAAGGTTTCCTATGTCGCTTGGGTATCAAGTGCGTTGTCACAACGCTTTTTTAACATAGTTACTCTGTTATTAAATATCTCATGTAAAGTGGCAAGTATTGGTTAAGTATGACTTGTTGTAACTTGTTCTTGTACCATCTTTAATTGATGTTTGTATGTGATAAGTTAACTGTTGAACTTTTTGGTCAATGTCATATAATGTTCTCAGTTTTAGTTTTAATAAATCCCATCCCTTTAAAAAAAGGCTATCTAGGCCTCATACTCGACAAACGACTAACTTGGAATCCTCACATGAGACTGAAAAGACAAGAAATGAACAAATGTTATAAACTTTTACTAAGACTACTAGACAAAAGATCCAAACTAACTTTGAAAACAAAACAACTTATATACAACGTAGTACTCAAACCTATGTGGACTTACGAACTTTAACTCTGGGGTTCTGCCAAGAGTTCCAATCTCCAGCACAATCCAATCCTTCGTAAAATAGCCAATGCTCCTTATTACGTTTCCAACAATACTCTTCACACTGATCTTAACGTACCTTTTGTCACTGAAGTCGCTAAATCCGAATATAAAAAATTATTTTCCCTTCTTGGTTCCCACAATAATCCTCTAGTCCGAGCCCTCCATTCTGTCATATTTCCCCCAGCGAGGGCTTAAGCCTCAATGGCCTAGAGACCTTCTTAGCAGCGGCAGTGACAGTGACAGTGATTAGTTACAAATAAGAGGAGTCTCACCACTGGGTGATTTCTCCCCTCTTGACATTTTGACATTGCCATTATCTCTTTATTAGCACATTTGTTTGTTGTATTTACTTGTATACAGTTGTAAATAGTTATTTGTAAATAAATAATAAAAAAAAAAAAGTTTTAATAATATTTTTTCGTCAAGTAAGGTTTGATTTTCTTCCAGTCGATCGGTCCGATATTATTGCGTTTAGGGGGAACAGTGAAAGGATTGACGTCGAGAATGAGAAAGATGGGTCTGTGGTCAGAGGATATGTCATGAAGGGAATTAATATCAGAGTGGATGGACAGGAGGTTGGAAGTGACAAATATGTTGAGGATATCGGGAAGTTTGGCACGGGATGTTGGCCAACTGGTTGGCTTGGGAGGGGATAAACAGTTGAGAGAGGGTGGAAGCAATGTTCGGAACCGTACGATAATTTCATGCCAACGTACGATGTACGATATCACATTATTATCGTACGCAGATTGTACGATAATTTGCATTATGATGCATTGAAACTTTATTTTATTCCTGCCCTCATAGACAATAGCGCGAAGATTTTTTTTTATTCGCGAAGATTTTTTCTTTCTTTTTGCTCACAGCGCTATCTTTTTTATATTAACGAGTAATTATGCTGATAAATACTTTAATTAATTAGCTAAACTATATGTAACCTAAGTAAGAATAGAAATGATGTGAAGTGAATACCAATGATAGGTTTAAGATTCTAAGGTTTTGTTATTTTATTACTTGAAGATTATATGTAAAATGTTATTAAGTAGTTCTTGAGAATATAGAATATATTTGAGATAAAATGAAGAAGTCTTTGATTATATTCGTCACTAACCTACTATCCCTTCATATTTATTTTTTTTGTTATAAATTCGAAATATTAGTCCGCTGGATCTTAAAAACAGTGCAGTTTTTCCAATCGAATTTAAAATGTTGGCGCCATTATTGATCTTCAAGTTAAGGGGGGAGTAGTTCAGGCCTGTCCCATATGTAAAAAATATAGTTGAAAAAGGTTATTTTAATTTCGGAGCAATAGTTTACAAGTAATTAACTAGAAAGCATATGCAAAAATATTGAGGTTTAGGTTTAGGTTTTATGACTCATGCCCGGGCTTTAACTACGAGGTCATATCGCCTACTACCAGAGCGCTCTTTCGTCACTCTAGTGGACATGAGCCCGACTCTATGCCGAGTATTTAACGAGTACCTGACATCGTACAGGCTCGGGACCATCGCTTAACATCCCATCCGAAGGACACCGTGCTTAAGTTTATTTTACCTCCCAGATAAAATAAACTAAGGGCCTCGGTCGGGTTCGAACCCACGTTCTTGAGCTCAAAAGGTAAGCACGCAAAAATATTGATATTACGTTTAATAAGATTTATTTATCAATTATAGTCATTATTTTGAAAAGTACGATAATTTTGCTCCATGTACGATAATTCTACGCTACTTGTACAATAGTTGCCTCGCTTCAAGTTGTGAACACTGGGTGGAAGTGTTTGTGTTGAGGACAGTGCCACGTGGGTGGGAGGCATGGCAGCCCCACTGTCCGTACTTATATATATATATATATGTCCGTACTGGTCACTTCTGGACTGCCTTCAGAGTTTTCAATGATACTTAACATTTTTGTATTTGTTAAGACGTACTCCCATATTATATATTATTTGTGAAATAGACAATATTTTTTTTTTTTTTTTTTTAAACATACGTTTTCTTTATTTTTTTCAGAGTTTTCGTTCAACTCGTCTTGTAAATCTATGAAATCTAAATCAGGATCTATGTTGACAAAAACATTGAAATCAAACAAAAACAGTTTTCAAAAGTTAATATCGTAAGCTTTTAGTAAAGATTAAACAATTGTTGTAAAAACTAGGTAACTCCATTACCGAGGAAAAACCAAGTAATTCACCTTATTTTTTGTTATTTATTCGCATAACTTGAGTAAAGTTGTTTTGTATTTAAAGATTTTAATTGATAACATTGCGATTCATTCAAACCATATGCCTCAATGCAAAAAAAAAACATTTTCTGAACAGTCATTTCATCAAAACAATAACAAATACTTAAAACGTGTTTTTCTCGAAATTCAAAAAAACGGAGTTACCTAGTTTTTCCTTGCGACCACAGAATTGTACTTTCCAGTTTTCTCTACAACCCTTATTTGAAGAAAATGTTGGTATAAATATAAGCATTCTTAATGATGTCTAACATTTTTGCAGAGAGATTGTGAAACACTTAATAAATTATGAAGAAAACACGAATGTTTTTCAAATATTGTCTATTTCACAAGATATATAAAATATATGGGACTTAACTCAGTATTTGTTAAGTCGTGGCTGAAGATGGTAGCAATACCGAAAGTACTCCCATATATTATATATATCTTGTGAAATAGACAATATTTAAAAAATATTTGTGTTTTCTTTATAATAATAAACATAAGCGGTATCTTGTAAAATGCATCAAGGCCCCAAAATAAAATGGTTTCATTTTTCGTCCGATTTCTGCCTAAAATTTTAATCAGATCTATGTTAGCAAATATGACATCTCGAATTTCAAGTTCATTGCTACAATTATATCTGAGTTAGAGCGCTCACAAAGTTTCAATCAAATATACATGCAGAAATATACATCATCGCGAAAATGGTCAAAACGTATTCAGGGGACCTTGAAACGTAAAAGTCCGTTGAAAACTCGATCTTGTATTTTCGTACGATTAAAATACTTCCTTATACTACAGGTGTTGTACAAAGTGTTCTGTGAGTTGCCATATCTTATTTAATTGTCATATCAATAAAATTAGAGCAGTAGGTCAGTTACGTTTGGCTTCTAAACACCATATCAGTTTATAAATAAAGAAAAAATTATTTTTGAAAAGGTTCAATGTAGATGTTGTTCTAGAGAACTCAAAGAAGATATTGTTCATTTTTTATTAAACTGTCCTCTGTATAATAATATTAGAGAAAGTTATTTATCTAAATATATTAAAAACTCTGATGAAGATGAAAGTAAGATTATTAAAATATTTGAGACTGTTTCTATAGAGCAAATTAATGATGTCTATTACTATATTCTAAATTATATTAATTCAAAAAAGCAAACATTAAAAAATCTAACTTACAATAAAAATTAAGGGGGGAAAGGGGATAAAATGAAATTAAAATTAAGAATAGAGGACAAAAAAAAATAATAAAGATAATGAAAAATGAATTAAAGTTGAGATTTTCATATTAAGTTTTTGTTAAATACTTGTTATTTACAGTTAAGTACAAAGTGTGTGTATACACGTAAATGTGTGCATTTATTATAATATTTAGATATTTAGACATTTATTAAGCTGTAATATTCTTACTTTATTATTATATCGGATGTATATTCATTTGTACCCCAACTCTCTACAATAAGCCTTAATAGGCTTCAATGTAGTAATAAATAAATAAATATAACAAAGTAAAAAAATAGTTTCTACGATACTAACCTCTTACAACCTCTTTGGAATAAATGCACTTTTTTTTATAGTTAATAGATCTCTAGTGCAAAATTTAGTTCTGTTCATAAGCGAATAAGTAATTTTCTTTGAATATTAATACTTGGAAACATTTAATGATGGGCAGTGGTGTGAGCGAGAGGGAAGACATTGCGCAAGCAACACACACAGAGACAGTCACAATGCAACGACCAGAACTGAGGATGAAATATATCTGGGTTATTCGGTACGCATTGGGTTAGTAAATAGGAGGAAAACGCGACTAAACAGCAGGAAAACGGTATGATGGGACACAGAGGCTGATTATCGTGAAAATCCCGTAAAATTGGGACATATGGCAGTCCAACATATGTGGGACTAATCCTAGTCTTAAGTGTGAAAAAAAATTATATATATAAATATTTTTAAAAGCAAATTAACTCGTTATTTTTGTGATGGATGGTGGTTAATTTTGTGGAGATATTTTAACCTAAGGAGGGTTCCGTTTCGTTCTGTTTTTATTTGGTGCCTTTAAATAGAATAAACAGCTTACACGTCTCTTTGCTAGGGGCTACAGTCAGAGGAGAGAAAGAAGTGGTGCCTGTCCTAGAATACAACTCGGAATGGACAGTCCGGAGTGCCGTGGTCAGTTCGGGTCAAGGTCTCAGCCCATCCATCGATCCATGGATCCACTATCGGCCATCCTCCTACAGATCCATACCTTACTTAATTAGGCCCTACTTCCCCTACGATTCGGCGATGGTTTCGTGGCCTCCACCTGAAGTCGGTCACCCGAAAAATATATATATATCCATATCTTACACCCTTACAACAAAAAGGTCCGCGAAATGTATGGAAGTCCTAATTTGGTCGCCATTGTGAGGAGAGTAAGGCTAAGATGTCGGCCATGTGGAGATGATGTTGGAGGACAGAAGACCGAAGAGGACACTAGCGGGCCGACCGCAGGGGATATAGGCTGCGCAAGAGGTACAGGACGTTGAGAAGGCAGATCTGTGAGGAAATGGAGTGAGAGAAGGCAGCTGACAGACTGGAGTGGCAGCAGTAGTACATGGACCATAGCGCCAGAGAGTAAGCAAGAGATGTCAGAAAAATTCCCCTCCCTGTCAAACACCATCATGGAATAGGGGGGATGACGTTAAACACAGGAATACGGGTGACAAGACCCGTCATTTTCCGGATGTTTGACAGGCTCTATCTCCTTATTCCTAGTCTTCTGAGGTCGTCCTCCACATCTTGCAATCACCTGCCTTGGAAGTCTTCATCTTCTTTCACAAAGCTTGCTATCCACAGCACTCCGAGGATAGGCCTCTGCGGGAGGGCAAAGTGTGTGGCACTGGGCCTGGGGTACATAACCGATTTTTCTTAATTCGAAGCCAGACGTACAAACCCCTAACACTGACCTATGAATTGTGTATGTGCAGAGGTACACATATGTACGTATATAACATTAGTCGGAGAAATGATAATGAAATTATGCGTTATCAAAGTCGCCTCCTTGCTGCCTTGGCCCTGTGGTATAATTAATATACGCTTTTTAATTAACTCTTATTTGAACACATTTCGGTTTAATTTTAGGCGCCAACTTGTTGAAATCCGAGATTTACTTCAATAAACTCATTTGTAAAACTAACTAAAATGTATTGTGTTTTTAGTCTAAAAATACTTTTGTTTGTAAACACTGTAAAATCTTTAATTTTTATTTTCTAGTCAGAGGAACTCCATCAATATCCTATAATTTATACAGTAATTACTTTTATTTAATATTTTTTAGTTATATACTATTTACTTAACTGATACTTATTTTTCCGAGTTTTTTTTTTCAACTTTCATTTGGGGGCAAGAAGAAGGGACGTGGAAGTGTCCCGAAATATTGTCAAAAAAAGAAAACTGGTAAAAAATGTCGGAAAAAATCAACAATATTCCCAGAGAAGCTTAAGAAACAGATATTTGTTTATATATATATATTTATTTATTTAAAAAATATATATATATTTCGCTCTCTTTATTTCTTTTTTATTTGCCTATATTTCGCTCTTTGTGATCTGAGAAAGGGCCCGTGAACGCACCGAAATTTCGTCCTGAAAGAAGATTTATCTACAGAAATATAAATATAAAATATTTATAATTAAAAATATAAATAGGACCTATTGTATTAGGAATGTTATATTAATTCATAGCCTATTATTCATTTATTTAAAAAAATATTATTGTTCATCTCATATTTGTTTGTATTCTAAGATTTAATATAGGTTGATGTATATAATTAATAAGCTATTTTCACTTATACCATTGTATGACTATCCAATTACCATGTTTATTATGTTGTTAAATAAATATTATTATTATTTTTACTAGGAATTATTATAATTTAATTGTTCTCAATTATTGTTTTGCCTTTTTATTCAGGAATGGGACTCCTGACCGCCATTACTGGTGTCCTTTGCTGTACATCAGCTTATTGTACCTGGTCTTATGATAAATGCAACATATATGTAACTGTATGATGCTGTGGACCACTGCAAAGCTATCAAATGCAATTTGTTGTTCCGACATCTGCACAAACCGGAGCACAATAAGGAATGGCCCTGGTGACCGCCCAAGTATTGGGCCAATGTGTGAAACCGGTGTTACTTAACGTGTGTTAAGTTCTAAACGTGTTGAGTTCCTGAGAGAAAGCAAAATCCTCGTATAAAGGGCTTTAATGTGGAAGTACATTAGGTACATCAAAGACAGTAAATAGATAACACAAAATAAAGAAATCTGCATATGCTCAGAGGGGCGGAAACAAGGGGGGTAATGGAGTAATTAAGACTCTGGGAAGGGAGAGTGGAGCAGCAGAAGGTCTTTTGATTAACTTTTAAATGCATTTATATAACAAAAATAATGAGAAGCGTTTGATCAGAAGGCAGGAGGTAATGGGAATAATACCCCCCTCACCCCCACCCACCACAAGCCTTGAGTAAAGAGTAACTGAGGTCTTGTGAATAAATTCAAAATGCATTTATAACAAAAATAATGAGAGACTTTGATAGAAGGCAGGAGGTAATGAGGATATTAACCCCCCCCCCCCCCCCCCCCCCCCCTCACTAGCCTCTCCTGGCAAGTCATACCGAAGGGCACCGCCGGGCTAATCATACGGAGGGTCTCGCGGGCTCATGATTTGGAGAGGCTCCAAGGCAAATCATCCAGATGGGCCTCCCGTGCAAATAAGCAAAACATACGGAAGGGCCCAGGTGCAAATTATATGGAGGGTCCCCCATTTATATATAATTTATTAGTGAAACTTTTCTTAGAAATCATGTTTAAATACAACCAAGATCTGATTTTTGCATTTGAACCAGTAATGATGAATGACTTGCAAACAAATTTTCATGAGATAAAAAAACAAAAAAAAAACAGTAAATTTAAGAATATTTAATACTCCGTTAATGTACAACTTATTGTTAAATTATTCAATAATTAATTGGAAAGATTAAGATCAAAGTACTCGAGTAACGAGTTTTGCAGAGAAGATGAGCTGAACTTAGTTCCTAAAAACAAAATTTCTTTAGCATCATTTTCTCCTCCGACTTGCTTCACATCTCTGCTCAGCTCTCTTTAGATAAAGCGTGAAGATGTATAGCCTATGTCTGCCTGAAAGAAATAAGCTTCCCAACAGTGAAAGATTTATCCAAATCGGTTAAGTAGTTTTCGAGATTACCTCAAATACGCAAATAAACTATAGTAAAACCCCTCTTCAACGGACAGTCGCGGGACCAATAAAATTGTCCATTATAGAAGGGTTTAAAAAAAAAAAACTTCATTACATGTATGTAGGTACAATGTACCTGCAACAAATACAGAACGTTTAATTTGCTTTTATGTTTAATACTACATATGTAGGTAACAAACAATAGATAATTAGATAAAACACACATAACAATAGTTCTTATGGATTTTAAGTTAATAAACCAAACAGTAGGTACGTATGCCGGTTTCACAAACAGCGAATTCTAGGAATAATGAAAAGCATTCTAAATGACATTGTTATGAAAATAATTACAAAAAACTGCCACCAGGAGGCAGTCATGATTTCATGTATATTTGTGGACTCCATTAAAAAGTGTTGTCTAATACAGTATAGTTGTTTTTTCTATCATTTTACTTCATCAACATTTTTCAAAAGAATTGTTTTGTAAGTGTCCACATCTGCTAGAGGAGTGTCCGTTGCGAGGGGGGTAAAAACACATTGTTTTTCTATACTATGAGCGGGACATCGCGAAATTGTCCGTAAGGATAGGTGTCCATCGGAGAGGGGTGTCCAATATTTATATAACTAGGGATTTATTTTCAGGGGGGGTTTTGTTTTTGTTAATGCTAATTAATTTTAAATAATTATCAATTTACTAATCAAATTATTTAATGTTTTTTTATGTCGATGCATATTAGCCATGTTACTGTGTTACGTTAAACACAGGAATACGGGTGACAAGACCCGTCATTTTCCGGATGTTTGACAGGCTCCATCTCCTTATTCCTAGTCTTCTGAGGTCGTCCTCCACATCTTGCAATCACCTGCCTTGGAAGTCCTCATCTTCTTTCACAAAGCTTGCTATCCACAGCACTTCGAGGTATAGGTCTCTGCGGGAGTGCAAAGTGTGTGGCACTGGGCCTTGGGTAAATAACGGATTTTTTTTTAATTCGAAGCCAGACGTACGCACCCCTACGAATCGTGTATGTGTAGAGGTACAAATATGTACGTATACAACATTAATAGGAGAAATGATGATGAAATGCAGCGATATCAAAGTCGCCTCCTTGCTGCCTTGATCCTGTGGTCTAATTAATATACGCTTTTTAATCAACTCTTATTTGAACACATTTCTGTTTAATTTTAGGCGCCAACTTGTCGAAATCCGAGATTTACTTCAATAAACTCATTTGTAAAACTAACTAAAATGTATTGTGTTTTTAGTCTAAAAATACTAGTCTTGTTTTACGACATCCATGGCTATCATGTAGATGGTTCTATCTACGAAATAAAAGTCACTCCCGGACGGGATTCGAACCCGCAAACCATGGTGAGATTATGCGACTAAAGCCCTATGCTCTAGCCCGCACGGCCACCATGGTCCCCTATTTAATCTTTTAGAATGTATAAACTAAAGAACCTTCACCGAATGGCCTCCTTTCGTTAGGCGTCTTTGACACTTTTGTACCCCACCCCCTCCCCGAGAAAACTTCCCTCTGGATCCACGCTTGACTTAGGAAATTTAATGAGCTTTGGATTTAATTAATTTTGGTTGATTTCTCAGAGTTATTTAAGATAATATTATTATTCACATTATAAAAAAAAAACCTGATATTTTCCTTTTATCGGCTAAAATTAACTTTTTATGTTCTTATTTTAGTAATTAGAATCTTATACCTGTTTTATTTCCTTTTTTACTAAATGATGGGTTTTTTGTAGACTGTCTAATAACAAGAGCAACCTTAAAAGCCACATATTTTTTTAACATAATATTATCCTATTATTCGCTAAAACTAAATTCTGCTTCCGAGCTAGTGACTATGTTAAAAAAATATATTTTTAATATAATAATAAATATTATGCATTTATAATTGAAGGTGTTTTCAAACGATAAAAAAATGTTTCTAAGGTCAGATTGGAAAATCAAAAATTATGAATCTTCACCGCGTTTAAGAAGAAATTTTGAAAAAAAAAAATATAATCTCAAAAAATAAGTATGTTAAGTATCCGGTAGTGTAATGTATTTATATTTTGTTGAATGTATTATTAAAATATATTTTATTAAAATTAAAGTTTAACCAAGTTTTATTGAGTTTAATTACGTTTAAGCTAATTAATTTAACACATACTTTTCTTTTTTAAATTGATCAAAAATAAATACATATTTTGTTTATATTAGTATTTATTAGTCCAATATTTATAAATAATGAATATGAGTTTTGAGTCTGAAAATTCAGAAGAATTTCTTCATAATTTAATATTCTGTAAAAAGCATCTAAAAAGAGATTTAAGAGAAAATTAAAAAAAATTCACCAAGGTTGACCGGCATTGATGACTGGTAGACTGTAGTTGGTAATAGAACCGCTAGATGTCGGGGCATCCCTATTCATGTAATGTACCTATCTATTAACTCCAATACTAATTATTACATCAAATCTATAAACACATAGGATAATAAAATAAGTAGAATTCTTAATAGTGTAAAATTTAATTAACAGCGTTTATTTAATTATAATTTGTTTATATATTATATATGTTACTGTTAATTTGAAAAATCTGCTATTGTGTATAATCACCGGTTATTTTATATAATAACCAAAAAACTGGTTAATATGGCAAATTGAAAAAAAAATTATTACTTTATCTGGTTATTTTGTAAAATATCCAACGTGAACAGCTAAAGTGATTAATTTAGTTGAATTTACTAAGTTAACTGGTTATTTTGTATAATAGCCAAACTAGTGTGGCTATTATACATAATTGTTGCTATTATAAATAAATAAGACAAAAATTAGGTAGGTACTTATTTATTTGAACAAATAAAGATTAGGTACTTATTAATTAGCTCGACCACACCTCAATTTCCATTGTTGTAAGCTGTCTAACAGCGATAATCATTCATCTGGGTACATAAATTCCTAGAACAAACATAAATCGAAATATTACAAAATTTGGGGGCGTATTTGCCGGCGTTCCGCCGGCGGGACGATATATCTGCCCCTCCCGTCGTTCCTATATTTGAAGTAGTACAGGTTCTAGCTTTAACATATACTTTACCCGTGTAAAGCCACAGGTTTTCAGCTATTATGCATAATAGCCAGTTAATATGATTAATTTGTGACAAAAGTAAAAAATTTATCATATTAACAAGGTGAGTTTTATATTATGTATAATAACTGGTTAATATGATAAATATTAAGAAACTGTGAATAATTTGTCATATTAACCAAGAACGGTAGTTATTTTGTAAAATAACCAGTTATTATGTATAATAACTAAATTTATCAAATTAACAGTAATATATATATATGCTGTATAGTTAAGAAATGAATAAAGATAGTTTCATAATGAAATATTATAAATTTATTATATAAATATAATAATAATATATTATATATAATATAATAATAATATATTATTCAAAAATAATACATTTTGAAGAATACAATCACAAAACGTCGTCGGTGAATCACCGGCAATGTACTTCCAAGCACGAAATAATCAATTCAGTTTTTACTCTCCAAGTCCATACCAATCGAACGTTTGGTCTAAAAACCAATGGGTGAGGATTTGAATTTACATATGAAATTTCGTGCCAATACATTCATTACAACGGCAGTTATTAGAGTGTATGCGTTAAACCTCCTGCCCCTAATCTCCCCTTCCTTTTGACCGATTTGGCTGAAAATCAAGAGGTCATATCCTTATGGGGTTTTAGATACACACAAACACAGACAGACAGAGGTCGGAAAACTTCAATGAAAACTCAACATTAAATTTCTGAAATTGCATAACTTCCCTTATACTTAGTTAATTTTCCGCGAAATCAGCCGAAGAGAACTAGGTCAGTAGAGGGGCTTAACTCAAAAACTTTAGGACAATTACTAACAATTTACTTATGGATTCGGCCAAAATGTAATCAAATTTAAATCTTTTGAGTTAGACCGCTCACAAATTTCCAATCAAATACACACACAGGCAGACATCATGGCGATAATGGTCAAAACGTAAAATTTCGTTGAAAACTCAATCTAGGATTTTTGCACGATTAAAATACTTATAACAAAAGTATAAGAATGTAAAAAAATACGTTAATTGTGTGGACTGGCAAGGGACATTACATGGAGTGCAGTGTGCATCCACTTAGATATCGATTCAAGTCGAAGTTGGACATGTAGTCATTCTCCCTCCCACGGGTTTCCCACAAGCCCTTGTACACACATTTTACGTGAACCGTTATTCAATATTTATTAACAGATATTGTTGTCCATTCATTCCTCAATATTTCAATGGTCATAGTAAAAGTACCTAGTACATAACATGAGCGTAGATAATTTTTATTTCTAGGGGGAGTTCATGGTCGGAATGTGAAAATAGAGCATAATGTATGTGATATGGCCATAACAGGATTTTCTTAATAGAAATCCCTTTTGTACGATCACTCTCCCTTCCACTTCCCCCTCTCAGATTAATTTCATATTGGCATTACTGGGTATTTGATAGTAATGTGTTAGAGTCAGCAGTTCTTCTTGTTTCATTTTACAGCATAATTCTGAGAGTAACTTTGAATAATTAGAGTGATCGGTACAAAAGTGGTTGGTATAAAAAAATCTTGTAATGCCACATTCTATATATTTATTATATTTAACACATTACAATACTTCCTTGTACTATAGCTGTAAGAAAGTAAAAATAATAATAATAATAACATATTTAAAAAATAATAGGTGCCATCCTTGTGGGGTTTTAAATTTAAAAATAAAATTTCATGTCGATACATTCATTCGGAAATTATTGGGATTTTTGAGTTGAGCCCTTCCTCTGATCTCCCCCTCCCCTTCGTCTCATTCCGCTGAAAAGTAACAGTTGTCGTCCTTAGAGGATACAGCCGGTCAAACTTTCTTGTGTTACAAAATACCGTCAGATTTCAATCGATAATAACTACGAGACTAATAATGCGATAACAACGGTTGAGGTCACAATGGATAGAGCATGTCTGTACGTGTTTGTTTTGCCTGTGACGTTATCGGGCCAGTGTGGGCGCCGGCTGATGATTGTTGCGAATTAGCGTTGTGTAAAATTAAAAATTAGTGTAGCGTGATAACGCGTTTAGATAGGACATTGATTCGGGTGTCATTGTAAAGAGCTTGAGGAGCACTACTAGGACTCAATGTGAAACAATAAAAATAATAGCCGAAATATATGTAAAAATCTGTATTAAATTGAAAAATGCCAAAAAATGAATTGTAAATATGCGCGGAATTATAGAAAACGCAAATCAGAGGAAAGCTCGCATCAAAAGGAATTTAAAAAACCTAAAAAGTCTTATGCCGAGCAAATGCAAGAGCTACGGCAGCATCGAAAAGAAAATGAAAAACACTTGTTATGATTTTATCCCAATGTTTTCACGGAAAATCCACGGCATGGACCTTAACTATGCCTTAATGTTTTTTTTTTTTGTTTTTTTTTCATTTTTGGAACCATGAAGTTACATAACTTTCCATATACATGGTATACCTGGGGAAGTAGAATGTATTTCCATGATTATGTAGGAAAATAAGCATGAAGTAACTAAGTTTGAATCTACTTAGAGAACCGGTTTCAATATTTCATCTAGTCCCAAACTTATTTTATACAATTCCAGACCTTACTTATTAATCGAAGCACGTATCTGTAGCCTGTTACTCCCACTCCATTTATCCGCCCGTCAAAATGTCTAGCTCCCTCAAAGGTAGGTTTTAGACTGGCAGATTTATTTATTTTTTTTTTTTTTTTGGAATCAGGGGGTCGGAAAACATAAAATTACTATCGAATTTCTGACCGATTCCATAACATCCCCTGTCCAATCTATGTTTTGTTATTGTAATTATTATTTTTTATTACTAAAATAATACGTTATTTTATTTCTCTTGGTTTATTCTTTTATGTATTTTTATTATTATTATTTTATTCATTTAATTATTATTTTATTTTTATTTATTTATTTTTTTATTATATATATATATATATTTACAACGGCATAACATTTGCCATTAGCAATTGCGATAGCTAGTGCAGTGTCAAGTGCGTGTCTGTACTGCTGGGGTACGTGACTGAAGAGGAGTCCAGGCTAGTCCTGGAGCAGGTCCCTCTGCCACATCCGCTTGAGGCGTCGAGGTGGATTTGTGGGGAGGGTGTTTGCAGATAATTCTTGTATAAGTGGATTGGCGTGATGATGGAGTTTGTCGTGAAAATTTTGATAGCGTGTCCTGGTACAAATGGGATGTTGAGGTCATTATGTAATGTGAGGTTGGAAACGTAAAATGGCGCATCAGCAATGTGGCGTAGTATAATGGATTGTATTGACTGAAGATGTATGTTTGATTTTTTGGCTGATCCCCTATCTCGATGCCGTAAGTCCAGATGGGTTTCAGTATAGTGTTGTATATGTGAACTTTGTTTTCAAACGATAATGTCGATCGTCGTCCGATGATTGATTTCAGTCGTCTAAATCTTCTTTTGAGGTCTGTGCGTTTCAGTTTGATGTGAGTTGTCCAAGTATTTATTTTTTAAATCATTTTTTTTTTTTTTTTTCACTTTTCCAGCTATACGAAGTATAAGGAAACTTATGTAATCGGTCAAAAATTCGATTCGCAGTTTTCCACAGTATTCATATATTCCAACATTCTGATTTCAAAAATTGGGAAAAAAAAAAAAAATGACTGTCCATGTGTCTGTGGACACGATAACTCCCAATAGAACGAATGTGTCATATACTACTACTGTGTGTAAAGCTATACGATATTTTATTTGTAAATCCAGAACCCGCCAAGGACCACACCTATTAAGCGGAATCAGAGCTGTATAAGAAAGTCCTGTAATGTCCACAACATAAATATTTTTCGAGCTCAAGATCGTGGGTTCGAAACCCGACCGAGGCCTTTTAGTTTATTTTATTTGGGTGGTAAAATAAACTTAAGCACGCCGTCCTTCGGATGGGACGTTAAGCGATGGTCCCGAGCCTGTACGATGTCAGGTACTCGTTAAAGACCCCGTACCCTAGGTGAATAAAAATTTAGGGTAGGCAAAATTTAGGACTCCCACAGTAGAGTCGGGCTCATGTCCACCAGAGTGACGAAAGAGCGCTCTGGTAGTAGGCGATATGACCTCGTAGTTAAAGTCCGGGCATGAGTCATAAAACCTAACCTAACATATGTATATATTTTTTTTTTACCTAATTTTTATAACTTTTGATGAAAAACAGTATTATATACCTCGTTGCTATACGTTACAATTTAAACATTACTTCGATATATTTCCTATGTACACATTAGCGTTTGGAAATTTAATAAGGAACATTTTTTGTATGATTAGGATTAACCTTATTCGGGTAAATCAAGGAAACTTCTAAAAATATGTGTTTCAAAACTACATTTTAGAAAGGACTTCAGACCGTAAGACCGGCGAAAAGTTGTATTTCATATATAATAAGTCTTTCAGTTTTCTCTACAACTTTTACTTGAAAAGAATTTTGATTAGATCATAAGCATAAGGGTATCTTGTGAAATGTAGTTAGGCCCCGAAGTGAAGTGGTCTTTATTTTTGTCAGATTTCGGTTAAACTCTAATCAGATCTAAGTTAAAACAGTGACGTTTTCATTTTAAATTTCAAGTCCATATCTACAATTGTTTTTGCGTTAGAGAGGTTTCAACTTTCCAATTTCACACACGCACAGACAGAAATGATCGCCTAAATGGTCAAAAGTTGAAACTCCGATCTCGTATTTTTGCAATATAAACAATTACTACGGAATACAATACTTCCGTATACTATAGAAATAAGAAATCAAAAATATGTTAAGGAAGTATTGTAATCGTGTGAAAATCCGAGATCGAGGTTTCAACTGATTTTCACGTTTCAAGATCCAGTTTCAAGGTCCCCTGAATACGTTTTGACCATTTTCGCGATGATGTCTTTCTGTGCGTATGTCTTATGTCCAATCGAAAGGTTGTGAGCTATCTACCGCAAAAACGATTGGAGCTATGAACTTGAAATTTGGAATGAAGGGGTCACTTGTTTTAACTTAGATCTGATTAGATTTTGGTAGAAATCAAACGAAAATTGAGACCACTTCCCCAAGGGCCCAACTACATTTTACAAGATACAGCTTATGTTTATAACCTAATCAAAAATCTTTCAAGTAATAGTTGAAGAGAATATTAAAATAAATAATTTATTTGAAACAACATTTTTCATAGGTCGTCCGGTTTTCGAGATACATGCCGAAAATCATCTCGAAATATAGTTTTGAAACACATATTTTTAGACGTTTCCTTGATTTACCCAAAAACGGTTAGTCCTATCGAAAAATTGATTCCTACCAGAAATGTTCCTTATAAAATTTCCAATCTTTATAAGTCCTTAGCTTTGAGATAGGATCAATACGACAAACGTTGTAGCCCCCGAAATATGTAAACTAAATTAGTCAGTATACATGTAGGTATATATTATTATTAACGTAACCCATATCAACGAACATTAAAATATGGTTTAGGTATTGGTAGTTTTTGAAAAATTATAAAAATTTAGAAAAATATATGTGATGTGGCCATTACAACCCTTTCTTATACCAACCACGCTTACAGATCACTCTCTCTCACCCTTCTCAAAATTATTTCATAACGCTGTACAATGAGACAAAATGAAATGAGTTTGAGAAGTAGATTGTTATAAAAATCAAGAGATTTATATAAATTTCAGTAGATTTGTCGAATTTTTGCAATAAAATCAATATGTGGTTGGTATAAGAAAGGGTTGTAATGTAACCACATCACATACATTTTTCTGAATTTTTATAATTTTTATTTATTACCCCTTTGCTCTCTACCCCGCTAGGTTCAACTTGAAATTAGTTTCGAACCTAGTATAGTAATGAATGGGGTTCCATTATTGGCAGTGAAGAGAATTTCAAAGACTGTAACCGGGGAGAGATGCTAACTATATATAGATCAAAGATCCTCTGTGGAAGCCTCCAATCACTCACACACACACACACACACTGAACACAAGCCTTCCACCTACACTAGAGGTTATTTTTGTACAACTGGAAACTGCTACTTCCTGACCCCCCGCCGCGGTGGTAGTATAAGTGGTAGTGCAACTTGGTAGTGTAAGTGATAGTGTATCTTGATTTTTAAGATGTCCAAATTCCTCCTCTATTCCAAGAATGGAGGGGGGATAGTGGAAATGTCGCAAAAAAATAGAAGAAGATTGTTATAAAAATCAAGATATTTTCATAAATTTCAGATTTGTCGAATTTTTGCAATAAAATCAATATTTCTTTACATGTAATCAAAATTCAGTAAATTTGCTGATAATTAATTACCATTACTGCCAACCCTAATCCCTCAAACAATCTAGTTGGCCAGTCTTTATAATTCTGAATTATGATACTGTCAAATTTAGAAAAAAAAAAAATCTAATATGTATTACTGAAAATAAAAAGTATAAACTAGATACCCTTGTAGTGCAAGTCATTTATTGTAACTGGTAGTGCAAGTTGGTAGTGTAATTGATATGATTTTTCGCCGTTCTTCGGTTTTGAAATCCATTCTAAAATGTCTTTTTGAAACAGATGTTTTTAGAAGTTTCCTTGATTTACCCGAAAACGGTTAGTTCTATCGAAAAATTGGTTCTTACAGCAAATGTTTCTTTTTAAATTTCAATCGCTAATGCGTCCTCAGATTTAAAATGGGATCAATAGAATCAAAGTTATTGTGCTTCAAAAATGAAAAATAAATTTCTATAGGAAATAGTTCGAAGTTTATAGCGTAGCAACAAATTATATAATATTTCTCCACTCTCTCACTCCTTCACCACTCTTCCTCTTCCTCACAACTCACCCTTTCCCCCACGTTTCACAGATTTACAGAGGCCTACAACCCAGGAAATAGACTAAACCTTCAATGCCAGTCATCAACCTTACAAAAACTAATATATAAATATATAGGTATATATTTTTTTTAAATAATTTTTAACATTTTTTATATTTATTGTTTGGTATTACGATCTATTGTTCGGCCTGAATGAGTTTATGAACAATGACTATTGTATCAAACTGCTGTTAGTATCGTTATTGATTGGAAACGGGAAGTGGTTGCATGGGCATCTACTTCATTAGAATGCCAAAACATGTTCATCTATTTAATAAATAGATTCAAACATGAAAACAGTTCATACTTCCCTAGTTGTACGTAGTATAGAGAAAGTTATGGAATCGATAAAGAAAATCGATGTGGAGAATTTGGAATATCATATTTTTTGCCGATCTTCTTTGTTGAAAAATGGAAGCAAAAAAAAACTCGTTCATGAATCACTGGTAATGTACTTCCCCAGCGCGAAGTCAAAAATCAATTGGCGACATACTCCGAGACGGCACAATGAGATTATGTTGAAAACTTTGATTAGGTCATAAATAAAAGAGGTATCTTGGAAATTTTCTTATGCCCCGAAGTATAGTGGTCACATCATCTCACTTCGGACAAAATATTTTAGACCTGTTAGCCCAGTGACTTCTTCTTCTTAAATTTCAAGTTCATAGCTACAATCATTTCTAAGTTAGAGCGCTAACAAATTTCAATGTTCAAAACGTGTTCAGGAGACCTTGATACGTATAATTCCATTAAAAACTCGTTTACATACTTCGGTGGCTACAACTTTTGTCGTATTGATTCTATCTTAAATCTGAGGACTTATTAACGATTGGAAATTGTATAAGGAACATTTCAAAAAACTACCAATACCTAAACCATATTTTAATGTTCGTTGATATGGGTTACGTTAATAATAATATATACATGTATACTGACTAATTTAGTTTACATGTTTCGGGGGCTACAACGTTTGTCGTATTGATCCTATCTCAAAGCTAAGGACTTATAAAGATTGGAAATTTTATAAGGAACATTTCTGGTAGGAATCACTTTTTCGATAGGACTAACCGTTTTTGGGTAAATCAAGGAAACGTCTAAAAATATATGTTTCAAAACTACATTTCAAGATGGTTTTCGGCATGTAACTCGAAAACCGGTAGACCTATGAAAAATGTTATTTCAAATAAATTATGTATTTTAATATTCTCTACAACTATTACTTTTAAAGATTTTTGGTTAAGTTATAAACATAAGCTGTATCTTGTAAAATGTAATTGGGTCCCTGGGGAAGTGGTCTCAATTTTTGTTTGATTTCTGCCAAAATCTAATCAGGTCCAAGTTAAAACAAGTGACTCCTTCATTCCAAATTTCAAGTTCATAGCTCCAATCGCTTTTGCTGTAGATAGCTCACAACCTTTCAATAACATACACACACAGGCATACGCACAGATTATCGCGAAAATGGTCAAAACGTATTCAGGGGACCTTGAAACGTGAAAATCAGTTGAAACTTCGATCTCGGATTTTCGCACAATTACAATACTTTCTTATACTAAAGGTATAAGAATGTTTAAAAAAAAAGAAAGGAATATAAGTCCGTCTGAGATAAGAGGCTGGACATCAACTAACTGGTACAATATATGCAATTTTAAGTATTCTCGTATTTCACTTCGACCTGCGGCCAGCGCTTTTTATTTTTTGAAAGCTGATGGTGTCAACGCGGCCAGCGTAGGTCTATTGTGTGCTCTGTGTGTGTTGGTCCCTACAGCAGCCCTGTATCTTTAATAAAGTCCAGGATCCTGCCGTATGTTCCCACCATTATCTGTTTGGTTCAGTTATGACAGACCCGAAGCAGTCTCTTCGATCTCTTGCTTTCTAGTACCTTACACTGGTTTAGAATATGAACCAGAGTTTCATTTTCCTCGCCAAATTTCCTGCACAGAGGGCTTCTAGCGATGTCCATATTTGTTCATATGACAGTGTCCTGTGATAGTTCTAAGATCCATTCTGCTTATATTCAGAAGCTCTCGGCTCCTTTTCATTGAGGGATCCGCAACAAAGAGTTTTGAATGTCTTTGCTCTGGGACCCCTCTCCAGAACTGGATTTGTTTCCGGTTTTATTGCCGCCCTTGCGGTGCTCTTAGAGATCCCGCAGAAGGGTTCCGGTCCTATAGGTCTTCTGTCAGCTCCTGACCTGGCTAGTAGACCCCTTTCATTCCCCTCAAACCCCTGATGTCCTGGCACCCATCTCAACTCTACTCTAGTTTCGTCAGTCAGGGACCTCAGTGCTTGAAAGCATTCCAGGACGATTTTGGAATCGCAGCCAGCGCTTAAAAAAATAATGCATCATGCGGCCCGAACTTGAAAAGTTGGAGCGCCAAGCGGCCACAAGTACAAAAAGGTTGCCGACCTCTGACCTAGAGTATGTTTAACTGCTTTCACTTACCATCCTAGTTTTATCCACCTCTCTAATCATAACGCACTCTATTCATAAACTAACTTTACTTCCTAGCTAAACCAAGAAGTTCGATATTGAATGTTTACTGAAACTTCATGTTTTCATGGACCCCCTATCCTAATTCCTAAAAAAACATTATTCCAAAAATGGAAACAAAAAAAACAACATCGAATTTTTGACTGATTATGTAACTTCCCTTATACTTCGTAAAGCTGGGCAAGTATTAACCATTTAGTGAATTGTTGAGGTAGATTCAGTGAGGGTCAGTGCAGATTTCTTATAGAATTGCGAAGAAAGTTAGAAAAATGTCGCGCGTAGCACACCAGGGAAGTACTCCGTACCACATTTAAAGAACGGCTCGTTTATAGAATTGCGAAGGTCACAAAAATTTCACGAGTAGCACCAGGGAAGTACTCCGTACCACATTTAGAGAACGGCTCGTCTATAGAATTGCGAAGGTTAGAAAAATGTGGCGCGTAGCACCAGGGAAGTACTCAGTACCACATTTAAAGAACGGCTCGTCTATAGAATTGCGAAGGTTAGAAAAATGTAGCGCGTAGCACCAGGGAAGTACTCAGTACCTCATTTAAAAAACGGCTCGTCTATAGAATCGCGAAGAGGGTTCGAAAAATGTCGCGCGTAGCACCAGGGAAGTACTCAGAAGCACATTTATTGAACGGCTCGTCTATAGAATTACGAAGGTCAGAAAAATGTCGCGAGTAGCACCAGGGAAGTACTCAGTATCACATTTAAAGATCGGCTCGTCTATAGAATTGCGAAGGTTAGAAAATAGTTGCGCGTAGAACCAGGGAAGTACTCAGTACCACATTTAAAGAACGGCTTGTCTATAGAATTGCGAAAGTCACAACAATTTCACGAATAGGACCAGGGAAATACTCCGAACCACATTTAAAGAACGGCTCGTGTATAGAATTGCGAAGGTTAGAAAAATGTAGGGCGTAGCACCAGGGAAGTACTCAGTACCACATTTAAAGAACGGCTCGTCTATAGAATAACTAAATGGAGGGTTAACGTTCACAGAATGTCTCAGTCTGTCTGTCTCCCGACAATTGACTGAATTGGATCACTGAATTAACTCCATACAATTATACACACAAATAATATCCACTCCTCACAGTCACTTCACTAAGCATAACATAACCAAATAACATGGAGTAGATTCCCTCTTATCCGGTCCTTCGGGTTATTCGGCTGTGCTCTCCACGTATATTTTATGGTTACTTTCTTATACCATTAGATCTTTTCAACGGAATTTCACGTTTCAAGGTCCCCCATGAACACGTTTTGACCATTTTCCATCTTGACAATCGCGATGTCTATGTGTCAGTATGTGACTGAAACTTTGTGAGCTCTCTAACAAATATATAATAATAAACTGTCTTTATTACTTTGCCAAAAAAACAAATACAATTCAAAATCATGGATTACATTTTGACAGATACCCCTGGTACATACCATCGGGGGAAGTTCAAAGGCTATATTTTTTACTTTATTTTCTATATATAACAAAAGATACAAGTAACATAATTTAAAAAAATAAGAAAGTAAATAGATAAAAATAATCCCTGCCTTTACATTTTAAATACAAAAAATAATATTATTGAAATACTCTACTCATAATTTTCTACTTTAGATTAATTAGTAATTTTAAGTCTAAATGACCTTACAAATGACCCGCCTTTCAATACTTCAGAACAACAGACCAGCTATCACCATTCAAATACAGCAAAAATTCATTTTTTGACAAATAATCATGACTAAAATATATAATCCTATATTTCCACAATGCCGGACAACTGCACATAAAATGAAAAACTGATTATAACAAATATATATTATTATTTTTATATATTTTTTTAGATGATTGTTGGAATTACGTAAAAACGGTTAATCCTATCAGAAAATTGATTCTTACCAAAAAACTTACTTAGTGTCCTCAGAATTTGAGATAGGACCAATAAGTAAAGTTAAAGCGCATCAAAAAACAAACAATGAATGTCCTTAGGAAATAAATAAAATATTTATGATTTTGCGACAACAGGACTTTCATATATCAACTACTTCTGTACAGATCAATCTCAAAACTACGCTGTACACTGAAACAAATATGTACTACTTAGCTTGTCATTAGGGACCTTTACACATTTAAATCCGGCTCTGGTTAGAAAAGCAAAATGTTTGTTAGTATTCCTAGCAATCGTTCAATCCAATTACTCAGGTAATATTTCAGTGAGCAATCTCGAGTCACGCACTTTCAAAAGTCAATATCCCAATCCCAAGAAAACAACATAATCATCATTGGAGTTATGTATTTAAATTTTTATAAATTCAAACATTTACCAGAACATTATTTATTAAAGTAAAATTACAATGTCAGTGAACATTAGTTTATTTCAGATTAGCAGGTTCACCCATCATTGATCGAAATTACCTTCACCCTTTAATAATAATATTTAATTCCGTTAAACCATAATAATATTATACCATATTATGGTAACTGAGAGAATACATTTCTTAACAAAGTTTAGAAAAAAAAATCAGAAGAAATAATTAGACCAGCTTAGAAACGATTAACTCCAACAAAGAGGGAAAATGGGTTAGATTACCGTATTATGGGCGTCTCTGAACAAATAGGAAGCACTCTTTCTTTTTGGGCCTTATGGTCGATGCATATTAGCCATGGTAGATGTCTATGCTTAATGTACAAAATTTAAAGAAACCGAGAAGAGAACCCCGGGGCACCGAAGCAGCGGCAAGGCCGAACCAGAGGACAAGAAACCGCACCGCCGGGCCGCTCTCTGCAGGCACACATGATCATAGCGTTAACATTGGAGCAGCAAGGCTTGGGAAGGAGGGTGTGCACCCTTAAAAATGGAGTTTCAAAATGAGAAATATGATTTATCAACATATAAATGAAACTAAAGACAAAATAAAAATAGAAAATAAAAGCGGAGTTTATCAGCTCGAATGTGATTTGTGTAGTTCTATCTATATAGGTCAGGACGTAAATTTAAAGAACGCATATTCAACGAAGCAACGAGAATTAAGTATCTTTGTGTGAAAAGTAGACAGCTTGACTCTCTGGAACCGCTGAAAATTTTAATAGCGCAAGAAAAAATAAAAATGGGAATTGTTTGAACGACCAAACTCACATCAAATTCTTACCCCTGTTAACGCCACTAAGTGTATATAATATATTGTCTATTTGCAATGTAAAGAGTATATAAGCATTTTTATTTTATTATCTTATTGTACTTAAATATTTTGTCTTCTAGTCCCTTATTTCTTAGATATAATATATGTATTGTACTATAAAATGCTTTTATTATTTTTTTTATTTTATAAATTTAGTATTATATTTACTTCATTTTATTTGATTACTAGCAGTAATACCCGGCGTTGCCCGGGGAACTTTGACTTTTCTCCCAATATCCCCTATAAGGCTATTCAGTTTCTCGACAGTACATTCATGATGTTATAATTTTCAATTATTCATACGGAATAAGGCTTATAGTCCTTCAACTGTAGTAACGCTAGCTTTGGAGCTAAAACTAATTTATTCAAAAAGATTTCTCATTAATCGTTGCAATGGTTTTCGAGTTACAAATATTGCGTGAGTGGATGCTGGGATGGACCAGGGGTTGATTAAAAAATAGACCTTAACCTTCCGGTAGATAAAACTTATCTATTCAAAAAGATTCCTCATTAATCATTGCAGTGGTTTTTGAGTTACAAAGATTGCGTGGGTGGATGCTGGGATGGACCAGATATTGAGGTACTAATACGCCTATAACCTTCCACAGACGATGACGAACAAATTAAAAAAAAAATTAATCAAATCCATCAAGCCGTTCGTGAGTTATAGCGTTACAACGCACAGACATTTTCAGCTTTATATATATGATTGACAACTCAAATATTTATAAATGTTATGTTAAGGTAGACCCCCCCCCCCCCCCCCCCCCCCCCAAATAACATCCCCAGGGGTCAGGGTATCACAGTCTTAGGTAATCTCAGGTATCTGGTTGACTACTGACCCCACCCCCCTTCCTGAAGAAAACTTCTTAAATCTGGCACCTGGGCCAGTTACATTACTGGTG